>JAGQAX010000015.1:10764583-11364583 GCA_019142605.1 Cephalopholis sonnerati | reverse complement strand
ATCTTGGTACAAAGTGCAGGGAAAAATTAAAAGGGCTGTGGAAGTGACTGCACAAGCCTTACCTGTGAATGTAAATTTGTGTATAGTTAAAAACAGTATGCAAGACTTAAATGCATCATTTATTTGTCGACCAGACGGGGCTCAACTCACTTTCAATTAGCATCAGTTGAGAAAGGGAAATAAATGCTGGATCTAGAAGCAGTCCTTAATCTCAGTTTTTCATTGATAAGAAATTGATGGATATCCACCCTGAACTTAGGAGAGAACAGAAAGTGAATTGACCCCATTTCTGGTTTAAGCAGCAACATAAACATAAACAAACTACATCTACATTTAGCCAAAGGCATCGCCTCATACTGGCACCGCCATTTCTGCTCTCAGTTTCTTTCTGTGCTCTCTGTCGCTGACATCATTGCCTATGCCTGGCGTGTGCATTTGCAAGGTGTAATAGAGCTGGATAGTTTTTGACTTTCAAGCTCTAATTATAAGCAGGGAATGATGACATCAGTAGCTAGAACTGATTGAACATTGTTTATAATTTCAACATAATATCCAAATACATACAGCATGGCATCCCTGCTGCTTCAGCCTTTTATTAGTCATGACTACTTCCTTGAGGCTACTGTACCTTCCTGCTCTTCGAACTCATGTAATATGTTGAGTTATTAACTAGGAGCTGGTGAATCCAAGAGCTAAATTTATAGCTATGATGTTTAGTTTCATATATTAAATACAAATAGCTTGTTTCCTTCCAGAGCATAAGATCTGCCCGCTCAGGCGTGGTGTCCTATTCAGTCTTTAATTAAGCAGCATATAGTTACTGATTTCTGCAGCCTTTCTGGTAGACATTATATCCAACCTATTGGAAATGGCACAAGTAAAACTATCCAGTTGTTCTGAATGTAACTTCAGTGCTCTAAATAATCTGCTCTCTTTACTTTTTATGTGTTGGAATTTAAGGATAGTGTTTCTGTAATGATACTTAAACCAGCTGACTGGAACAGAACAGCTTGTAACGTTAATTATTTTCTGTGTGAAATGCCAAAAGTGCACATCTTAAGCCAACATAGATTAAATAATACTATTGTAGTTTGAATCTTTAAAAATCTTCTAGTGCTTAAATGTACTGATGACTGATGCTTTACACTGGCATAAGAAGTTGCCCACATCCAGTGCTACGACCTTCATGTTTGTGTGTGTTGAGAGTTCATTCTTAAAGTGTCCTTGTGGAAGCCTTTCATATGAGTGTTTAGCTGCGCAGCAGGTGTAATGCTGAGACTGAGCTATCATAAGCTTCTTATTGATTATTTTTATCCAATGACATGGCTGTGTGGTGTGCTGACAGGCCTCAGATCTCAGAGCTGCAGTGTTTAGCCATAAATGGTTTTTAAAAATGATCCAGCTCAAAAAGAGTGTTTGAATGGGCTTTTAAAGATGTACTGAAAGTGGAATCCCAACATATCAGACCATAACTTAAAACTAGGCGTGTGAATGTCTTCCACTAGTTAATGAAGGATATTATTTATGCTTTTTTTATGTGACAGAAGGGCCAACATAATATGCAAAAGTTGCTATAACAAACCTTTAATGAATCTGTATATACATGTTTATATTTTCTGTGTTAATAAAAAACCTTTAATCATTCAAAAGTTTGACTTTTGTTTTTATAATTATACAGAATAAAACATGAATTTGTTCACATGTATCTCATTGTGTTGCAAAGGAATTAAACGTGTTTTACTTTCTAGAAAGTTTCCTTCATGGTAGCTCCATCATGTGCTAGTAAGCAGGAACAATGACAGTCATTTAAACCATGATCAGTTTTCTAACAATCCCAACCATCTTATATACAGTTCTCATTCAATCTTGCTCGTTTACAGCGTTGTGCTACTTTTTAAATCTTCACAATCTTAAGGCCCAGTCCTGTGACTTGTTTCAACATTAAATCCCTTTGGCTGCTTGGGGGAAGTTAAACACTTGTTAGCAAACAGTTCCTTATTGCCACATTCAGCAGCCATAGAGCATCATTATTAATTTGGAGTCATGGTTATGTCCACTTGGCAAATTCATGTCCAATGTTCACCCTCTGTTGGGCTCTGTTTTTGGTTTTCAAACTAAGTGAACCAAAACAGTGAAGTTGTGGGCTGGAAAACCAAAACAATGAGCTGAAAGATGCTAAAAAGCTCTGAAGAGCAGAGAGGAACTGCAGAGTCACATGGCAATTCTCTGTTGATTTGTGAATATGAGTGACCCCTTTTACATTACATGTAGTTATTTGATCCACTGTTAATATAAAAATATCAGCTACAGACACTTTAAGTTTAATTTGATAGTCAATCAGTGAAGTATTGTGTTATGTTTTTTTATTTTCTCACACCTGTTTCTCAACCTGTTTAATTTCAGTGAGTGTTAAATGATAAGGTGCTTCTATTATACAAAGCAAAGTGAAACATTTAGACACTGTAAGAGAAGGCATGAAAAGGGACACATTTATTTTAAAGAGGTCAGTGACAACCCACATGTAATAGGTCTTCTTCACAGGGAAACAAGCAGGAACACTGAACGATATTTACACAAAGCACCATGTCTCGCTATCCTCCTTCCATCCAGCTCATTCATTTTTCTCACTCCTCCTCTGTACATTTCCTTAAGCTCTTTATAATGTTGACATTTAGCTGAAACTGAACCAGAGGGACCTGAGTCAGCAGTAAGGGTTCAGTGCTGACACTTCAGCAGGATACTTTCAGGTTGGGAGTGAACCTCTGACCTCTTGGTAACAGGACTGTCTCTACCACACTTCAGCCCCAAATCATCCTCAGCTGTCGTCGAGGTCAGCTGTGTTGCTGCTGTCGTTGTCATTGGCAACCAGCACTTCTCTGTTCTCATAGGTCCAGAAGCCGTTGAGGTCAATCAGGATGCTGGTGACGGTATCGCCCTGGCAACTGTTAACCAAGTCCTGGAGAGTGATCTTGTAGGGGTCTTTAGGCTTCACCATGTCAAAGATTTCATCCTGAGGAGAGGCGGAAATAAAACTTTCATCAACAATATCTACAGTTTATCTGAACCGTCTGTCAACCACACTAAATGTAAATCAGACTGAGACAGATCCATCATTAGTTAAATCAAAAAGACGTTGGAAGGCTAACGGTGAAAACAAACTTAGGTTAACATTTGCCATCTTAAAAGCACCCACCACATTGCCGCAATTATTATAGAAAGGTTGTGCACAAGGATTAGGGTGTTAAAGAAACTTTTCCAGACTGTGTGTGTGTGTGTCTGTGTTCACAATATACCTTGACATCCTGGAAGGTGACAGGCTCCTGTCCATGGAGTTTCATCTGCTCCTGAATAGCCTGAAGAACAAAATACACAACGGTATCATTAACACAACACAGTGAGAGTAAATGTGATTGTAGTGTGTGTGTTTGTGTTTGTGTTTGTGTGAGCTTGTATTTCTGATTCTCGTAAAAAAAAAAAAAAAAATTGAAAGGCTAGGTCCGAGCTTTAAAGAAGGACTTGAAGTCAGGAGCTAGGAAAAGAATTTGGATATTAAAGGTGCTCAATGCAACATTCATAGGCTACGCTGGGACTGCCTGCACGTGGCTCTCACCTCTGATGTCACAAGCAAACATGGACGTGGCTGAGCCAAAATGGCAGTGGCTAGCAGTACTAGCTATGTTAACAGTTCTCTAACAGTGCCTTCAACATCAACAGTGCTGACAGAGCTAACAGTGTTAATCGGCAGGGGCTAGGGGGGCACTTCTGTGAAGCCACTGCCCTGCCATCTTGGGTCAGGATGGCATTATCAGGACTAATTGCTGTTTGGGCGCAGTGCAGTGCGGCAATTAGCTACCCAGTGGGACATGAAGGGAGAGATTAATGTGCCAACACGCTAACAACATTAGCAACACACACAGAAAGAGTGTGACTTCATTCTCTGCTCAAAACACCTTTACTCCACTATACCTTTACATTGTGAATAGTAGTTTGCTGCTATATTAATGATCTGAATACCATATATTGCACCTTTTAGGATTTTATGGATTGATGAATGTATGAATGTGTTGACTTTGAAGCCATTAGTATGTTTGTGTGTGTGTGTGTGTGCAGCTGATACCCTGAAGAAATAGTTGAGGGAGAAGACGTTGAGGTATCCTTGATTCTCCATGTCTAGAAGTTTAAAAATATACTGTAACGCTGCTGGCTCCTTCCTGTTTTCCAAAGCCAACACAAAGTCTAGATAGGTCTTATAGTCCTGAGATAGAAGAAGAATAACATAGTCATGTGCAGTAAATACCCAATTTAGACCCCACCCACAGAAGTCTGCAAAACAATACAACAACATCATTGGACTTTCAGAAAATTGGGAGAATGAATGACGAGGAGTTTAAATGATCCCAATCTGTATGTCTACCACAGCTCTCCCACAGGCACTGCTGCTAATCGTACCATTTCTCCATCATAGGTGAGACACTCCTGAAACACTCTGTCCAAGAAGACTGAGGTGAGTGTAGCTGTGCCGTAGCGTGAAAGCTCCTCTTTGCTCAACATACCATTGTGGTCCTTATCCAGGTTGAGGTACTGGCCTGTAGAGACACAGAGATACTTAAAAAATCCAGAAATATCATTAACACAAGCACAGCTACTGACTGGCTGTAGTCTGGGATTTTTACTGAGCTGATTTCTTATATAGACACACCCAAGGTTCTTTATTTCTATCAACCCAGAATCCCAGATTCACACTGCACCCACCAAAGTATTTTAATTTAAGTGGCACAGATAATATTTAAAGAACATACACCTACATTATTTCTGAGGATAATTTAATACCATGAACATTTCACATGAGACTTGAAACCTGACATTCAGGCACAGACGTTTTCTCACCGTAGACTCTGAGAGCCGAGGGGGCTGAGAACCAATTGGACTCCTGACTCTCTTTAGATAGCTCCTCGTCTCTCAACTAAGAGCACAGCGAGAGAAGGAAGACAGTAGGAGAGAGAAGAAGCAAGAAATTACATCAGCTGGTCTTTGTAATGGTGGGAGTATTGTTAATCTGTCTTGTAAAGGACCACTTCACAAAGTAACAACACAAAAACTCAGCACTTATTCATATAACACAGCTACAAAAAGACACATCTTTTAGTGAGACTGGTAAAATTACAGTCTATTCCTACATTAGTCCCTTTAAAAAAACTTGGTTTTAGTTCTTTAACTGCTTGCTGGTACAAACCTAATAAATTTGTAACATTTTATCACATACAAAATGGACTATAAGGTATGAATTAACACAGAAGGAGTTGTGAAAGAAACCCCACATGACCTAAAAAGGTTCAGAAACTCAAGTTATACAAAAATTCTACCTCCAACAAGTCATCCAGAAAACTGCAGGCCAATATATCCTGGATTTTAATCTTTCCTGAAGAAAAAAACAACAAGAGACACAGACACCCAGTAAAGAAAATGTTGTTGACTTTTTAAATGCATCCTCTGTAAATCCAACATTTCTTTGCTGCATCTTTATAAACACATTATAGCCACAGATATCACATCTTTTAAAGCACACAATTCCGCACAAGTGTCCATACGTCTGCCTGTATTGTTCATTTTAAGTTGTTAATACTACCCTTTGACATGTATTATTCATATTAGTAACATTTTACTGTAGAGATACATTTTCACCTTGTGCGGGGTTAAGGCTCACCTGTTCTGAGTGGGTCGAGGAAGAAAAAGAACTTGCGAACTGCCGTGCAGACATAGAAAGAGTAGAAAGACTTCTCCAGTCCATCCAGCTGAGGCAGAGTGGGGATCAGCTCCAGAATGTAGTTCTCCAGATCCTTTACAGAATACTTAGTGTTACTTTTCCTTTATTTTTAGTACTAATGCAAACCAATATTCCCCTACTCACTGCTATTTCTGTAAAGAGGACAAAAATGTGTGGTTAGTGATGGAAATGCTTACCGACTCCCTGAGGTAGCCCTGTCCTGCTACATCATACAGACTCAGGCCTATCCGGGTCTGATGCAGCCATACTAGATGTACAGAGAGAACAGAAAAAAGGATTCAGTGACAAGACGTTCTCCAGCTCAGATAAATCCAAGTAAGTAAACTGGAAAGGGAGATACTGACAAAAACAAATATCAGTGGAAACATCTTGATGTCACATAAGTTTAGAAAATTATATCAGTTCACAGTAAAGAGCCTTTCTGTTTGTTGTTGTTGCTCACTGCCCAGTGCTAATCATGTAAAAAGAGACACAGTGGACAAGAAAATGGAGGTCCAGACCTTTTCTCATGACATAATTAAAGAATTGCATGATGGAGATCCTGCCGTAAGGGTCGTTGTGGAGCAGCTTGGAGTACACTCTGGCTGTGAAAAATTTTCTGAAGGGAGGAGAGAAGAGAAGGGGAGAGAAATTGTTACTTTTCATTTCTTTGCTCTATTCTGAAAGCCAGATTTAACCCTTTACATCTGCTTTTAACACATTTCTTCCCCTAGGTACAGAACTATCTTAGCTGGATTTTACTTTTACAGACTTTTTTGAGATTCAATAAGTCTCTACTGTGCACATCAATGTGAGATGTCTTTTCCCAATGAAAAGATTATCTCCTTTTTAATATTCAAACCCTTGAAAACTGACAGTGGGCACATAGTGACACATTAACCACCTGTGTCTATTTCCTGGTTCAAAAGTTAATTTTACCACAGAGTGCTTATGTTGCTTGGGTTGTTTAATGTGGCCAATTGCATCATGGGCAACCTTGGGAGATAGTGATCACATTTTGAATGCAGTTGGGATTTTATGTGTATTTCTTTGAATATACTGTTATCTCATCAGCCAAGACATATTGACACCAGCAGGATAAAAAGTGAGAGGGATTTTCCATGATCAGCCTTACAACTAGCATGAATCCTTGATGCAAACAGGAACACATAAAACAAGACTGACAAGAGTGTTTTACCCAAACTGTACTGTTGTCAGTAAACTTCTACTTCCTGTCACTTACTTGCACTTGGGCCCGGCCTTCTCCCCCACCTGCAGGTAGGCTTCATAGCTGATCATGGCCTCCTCTCCACTCACCGGAGGCACCTGGTGCTTATCGAGCAGAAACCACAGATTCTGCAGGAGGACAAATGGGAATATAAAAAGTCAACATAATGGATGGACACCAAATTACAAACCTACAGTGTTGTTTTTTAAATATAGAAGTGTGCCATTATGTTGTGACCGACTGCTTTTAAGTGTGTGTTTTACCTGTAGTTCCTCATTATCAAGCAGTTCTCTGCTCTTCCTCTGGAGGAAGACAGCTCTGGATTCCTCTCTCAGCTTCTGAAGTAATACTTCATCCTCTGCTGGTAGCTGCAGAACAACATCATTATTGTCGCTTGAGTTATTTTTACTTCTGCATCACATGATCAAAATCATAATCTTCATCATCAATATCACCACTGTTTTTTTTAATATTTCTACTGTATTCTGCTGTAATGTAAGAGTTTTATCATAGCTGAGCTGCGCCTTTATTCTGGTGCTATATACTATTACTAAAATTTGGGGTGTCCTGCAATACAATAACTTGAACAACTTAATCTTATAGTGTTATCATTGTAGGGTCAAACAGAAAGGGACATTTCTTTGACAGATACTGATACTAGTATTTAGGATTAGCACAGACTTTACTAATCTGTCTTTTACCATAACACAATCAAAATTACAACTGACAGCACATTACATTAGGTTGACATATGTTATATGCCCAAGTAATACCCTGTAGTAAAATCGTGGGATGTTCTTGTAGGACTTGTCTTTGTCGCCTCCTCCCTTCCACTCTGTGTAATATTTGGTGAACAGCTCAGTTTCTTCTGCTTTCTTTTCCTCGTCGCTTCTCTCATCTGGACCGAAACAGGGATCAAAACCAAGTTAATGTTGACTTAGCTAACCAACTACAATCCAAAGTAGCTAACGTTAGCCAGTATGTAACGTCAGTTTACATTTTGTCTCACCTTTTTGGGCGTTAGCTAACCGTCTTTTCAAAATATCCATCCATTGAGGCTGCTGTTCTTTAGCCATGCCTGCTCCGACGTGACTTTAATATTTTATCAGTATAACCTTTTCATCCCAAAAGTTAAAAACAGAGTAAAGTAGACTTCTGTACGAAACTAGCCAAGCTACCCAGAAGTGGGACAACGTCAGGTTAACTGACTGAACAGGAAGGTAGCTTCCTGTTTGAATATTTCATTTCAAAATAAAAGCGTACCTTTAATACATTTTTTTTGGGAAAAAAAGCAAACCCTCCCAGAAGTCGAAAGAATGAGCAGCAAAGTATATATCTTAGATAATAACAGTCTATGGAAATATATTATACTATTATATTATATTTATTATTACACGACAACCCGTGTGTAAATATTTCATTTGCAAATATAAAACAATTTCCACAAATACCAAAAAGGTAAACTAAAAAAATAACTTTTTGCTAATATAAAACAGATTTGAAACTACATAAACAAACTAAAAAAAAAAAATGCAAATCCAGTATCACAGACTTAGCATTCACAAATATCTGCTCAAAAGTTTTTCATGTTAGAAAAATAGTTACAAATGTTTTTCATTTATTTGTAAATAATTAAATGTATCCACAGATTTTTTTTTTAATTTGTGGAATTTGTGTACTCGCTGATCCATTCTATATTCGCAAAATGGTTTTTAAATTTACGAAACTTTTCGCATTTGTGGAAGGTGATTTGTTTTATTTACAGCTTACACATTAACACCTGGATCGTCGATCTTATGACACAAATAATACTGAGACATCTCCATAACAGTGTCGATCAGTTCCAGTAAAATAATAATTGTAGACTCATTTATGCAGTCATGAAAGAAAATCTCATAGTCTAGTTAAAACCAAAAATACAAAGGGAGGTGGCACACAAAAGGAAATCAATTTAATTAATATTTTTCCAATGTTTTTTTCTTTAAATATGTAATGTTTCTTCTGTTTTCGGTTATAAAACTTCGGGCTTCGTTTTAAGGCCAAATTTCTTATTCCGGTCTTTCTCTGGTTGTCGGTACAAACTTGACGCAGCAAACAAGCGAAACTGTCGAGTTTTGATGACGTCGAGGTGTGCGACTCGAATATGCCTGCAGTTGTGTGTTTCTGTCTTCTGTCAGTGAAGTTATGTAGAAAGAAAGAAACTGTTGTAGATGTTTAATTCAGATATCGAGGATAAGCGTGAGTCGCATTTAAAGAGTTATAATTACCTATAGAGCCAACCGGAGAGTGACAGTTATATTTAAGTAACTAGTGGCATTTGGAAACAGCAAGGTTAGTGAGCTCTCATGTAAGTAACAGCATGTGTTAGTTTTGTGGCCAGTTTCCCTGGGAAAAATGTGTTTCTACAGTTTGTATTTGACATGTAAATTAAGAATTATAGCTGCTTTATAACTTAAGTGGATGTGGAGTGTAGTATTAGATAATCTACATTAAGTTCTCACAAGCCCAGAGGCTAACATGGGCTCCACTTTGATATTAAAGGTCAGAATATGCCTTAAACCCTTAAAGCCTTTCTTTCATCAGGGAAGTTCCGCTTTCTTCACATTAAATACCTCTCTGTGCAAGTCATCACAGCTGCCTCTCCTAGCACGCTTTCTGTGCACCAGAGACACTAACCCCAACCTAGGAGGCAGACAGACAGACAGAAGGAACAATGAACGATCTGATAGACAGGGGGGAGTAAAAAACAGCACCATAAGACATAAGGAAGAGGAGTTGTGGGATGGTGCTGTGAAGGGAAGAGATAAGAGCTCCACTCTTTGGCAGAGGCCTTCCGTCCCCAGATCTGTGTTTGCTGCTGGAACAGCAAAGAGGATGGCTGAGATAATGAAGAGGAAAGCACCTGTGGTCTCTCAGGAAGAGGAGCAGCATGTAGGGGAGCCAACCAGACGATCAGGTAGAACACACTGGAACTATTTACTGTATTCGGCATCTTTTTACACACAGGAGAGCTTTGTTTTGCTCATACAGTCAGATACAACAACATTTCAGAAAGCAAATTTTGCAGGGACAAGGTAGTTCAAATCTGCACATATACATCATTTATTTTATACAAATTTTTTTCATGCAGTACTTGCTCAGTGGACACTCAGATGACTTACGTTTGTAAAATGACGTTTTTCTAGTGCCTTATAAAGTCTAAATTAATCTATGAAAGTGTTTGGGAATAACTGCTTCAGTTTCCTTCACTAAAGCATGAATGTTTCACAGTGAAAATGCAGCCTCCTGACCGGCCGCTCTCTGTTGCTGAGTGGAGGAAGCTAAAGGAGTCTCTGGGGAGTCAGCAAGCCTTTGACATCCACATGATGGGTGCGATGGTCCAGTCCAAAACAGAGTTGGATATCGCCAAGTGAGAGGAGGATGAGTGTGTTTATGTGTCTGTGATTTTGAAAACATTTTGCTGAGATGCAGCTGTCCCTACAGCATTATCATTTTAAATTTATTGATAATAGCCAAATAACCAAATAGAGGAATAAAGGTCAGTGAATAAATCATGTGTATGACACAAATGCGTTTTTCCCACAGGTCCCTCCTCACTTTTGTAGCCTTGGAAACAGGGACGCTGTCTTATGAGCTGCTACTACGGTACCTGACGCTGTGTGTGGGCAGCGGCCACGACACCGAGGTGTTTGATGTCTATGAGATTATGCGTGGAAGTTTCCCTTCTCTGGAGACGGGAGCCTCCACTCTCTTTATCAAATCCTTCAGCCGGACGGCGAGGTGGAGGGAGGCTGTCTGGCATCCTGCAAGAGGTTAAGAAGGTGAACAATGTTTTCATTGTTAGTTTAAAACACTCATATTGAAGCTGCAAGAAATCTCTACTCTATCATCATCTGGTTTTACTGTTATGCCAACAGGTCATTATCCCATCACCACGCAACTATGGTGATATCATCGCAGCAGCGATGTTAAACGGTGACAAGACCACTGCCTGGGCTCTTTATGATGAATTACTTGAAAGGGGACGGAGCCCCCACCAGGAGACCTGGGACGTTCTGTTTAAGGCAGTGAGGAAGACTGAAGATGAAAAAGGGGCGGTGGCAGAGGCCATCTCTGAGACTGAGCACCAGGAGAAGCTGCAGGGGATTTTGTTCTACATGAGGAACAACCAGATCTACCCCCAGCAAAGCATTGCCAACAGCATCAAGACCTGGTTTGAGAGGTACAAGAGAGTCATACATGTACTGAAGGTTAGGAGTTAACTGAGGCTGCATGCATATTACACGATTCCCTAAATTCAGGAGCATCTGTTTGCTAAACTGTGGCTTTATGTATGATATTAATATAAAAACACGACAGACTGACTGATGACAAGATATTATTATAAAGTGCTGCTTTAAAACCACATTGTAGGTCAATTATTCCCTCGTCTGTATGAACTTAACATGATCTCATACACTTAAACCCATCACTCCTTCTTTTTTTTCACTCCTCATTTCTCTATTTTCTGTCTGTCTCTTCCTCCCTGTCTTCAGTCTCTCAGGGCAGAAATGGACAGGGAGTTGGACCAGCGCCACCTCAAAGTAATTATAGCACTTTCTACCTCAACATGAATCTTCATAACAGCTTATGTGTTTCCATCCATATCTGTGCATGGGCAGAATAGTGTGTTATGTACGTACAGTATGTATGTATTATTCATGAATCTGTGTGTGTGTTTTTTAGGGGTGTGTGTCGGTGCTGTGGGTCTAAGTTGGAGTCCATCCAGCTGACTGCTGAGGAGTACAAACAGCTCAACGACAGAGTGATGACTGACATCATTCAGGGACGAGATGTTTTCCACAAGACTACACCAGAGGTACACACACCGACACACACACACACATACACACACAGATGCTAAGCAGGGTTTTCATGGGTCCCTAAGAACTTTGAATATGTGTCTAATTATTCACATCTAAGGTTATTTAAATAGCTGAAATACATCTGTACTAGACTTGATGAGGTAGTATGCAGTTTTATTTTTAATTTCAATTCACTGTATGCAGTTGATAATATGAATTGGTGTTAACAGAATATATATGATGTGTTTGATAATATTAAGTTGCATAATATATAGTAATAATATAGTATTGCTTTGTGCTTGCAGTTTGTAAATTAAAACATGATCTACATTTATAATAAAACATTATGCTGTTGTCCCAAAAATGTCTTAAAATTAGTCTTTCCAAATCAAAAATCAGATCTCTGTTTTCAGGCTTATCTGTCAGCAGTATGTTACATTAGCTTTTTATCTCCTTCTCTCAAACGTCTGCTAGATGGCGTCATTGGTGCACATGCAGCACTAGGCTACTGAAGTTATTTGAAGCAGCTTAGTAAACTCTAGCAAACTCTTTTACTATGTAGATGAATGAAAGTAAAACAGCTTCTGATCAGATCTCCTTTTGACGCACTTAAAGGAGTTGATTTAAGGGAAGGTTAGCGTCGGGCACAATGAGACAGAGGCTGCTGTCCATCCATCTGGTTCAAAGACTCATTTCTCGGAACTGGTATGACTTTGATATTTAGTAATTAGTCCCAGACACGGAGGAAGGTACCACCCAGTCATCTCTGCTATCCTCAAAGTTTGAGTTTTTCTGGCCTTTATAATCTCTTTTTTATTTTAATTAGGAGAAGGCTGGTATCTGGCATAAATAAAGTCATCCAGATACTTGCTGTTGTTTCCACTCCTTATGCTTTGAGACATAACAAAGTCATTACCTTTTACAACTTTATAGATAATAATTACTGTATTAACATATAATACAGCTTTATAACATGCTAATATATCTTAATAATGTACCTCAGCTACATTATTAAGATGTATACTATGCTAATACATCTTAATCATGTATACTAGCTACAGTGTTAAGCCATATTAGTCTCTTATACATCTGAATAATGTAATTTAGCTACAATAATGTACCTTAGCTACATTATCAAGATTTATTTGCGACTTAAGCTGTATAAGATGCTATTACACCTTACTAATGGATCGTAGCTACACGAATGTAACTTAGCAACATTATTAAGTTGTATTAGCATCTTATACATCTTAATAATGTAATTTAGCAACAATATTGTACCTTAGCTACATTATTAAGATTTATTAGCATCTTGCACAACTTAATAATGTAGTTTAGCTACAATTATGTACCTCAGCTACTTTATTAAGATTTATAAGATGCTAATACAACTTAGTAATGTACCTTAGCTAGTTTATTAAGATATAAAAGATGCTAATACAGCTTAATAATGTAATTTTGTACATTTATTAAGATTTATTTGCATCTTGATGAGCTTTATAATGTAGTTTGACTACAATATTGTACCTTAGGTACATTATTAGACTGTATAAGATGCTAATACAGCTTAATAATGTATGTTAGCTACTATGTTAAGATGTAAGAGCATCTTATACATCTTAATAATGTAGTTTGGCTACAATAATGTACCTTAGCTATATTAAGTAATACAGCTAAATAAAGTAGTTTAATAGTAATAATAATAATAATAATAATAATAATAATAATAATAATGATGATGATTCATTTTATTTTTGGCGCCTTTCAAGTCACCCAAGGTCACCTTACATAGAATAAAAGCATAAAATAACAACATCAAACATTATTAAAACCAAACATTGACCTAATAAAAAAGACAAGTGTAGTGCACAGTGACCAGTTAGCTACAGTAATGCACCTTAGATACATTATTAAGATTTATTAGCATCTTATACAGCCTAATAATGTTGTTGAGCTACAACAATATAGCTTAGCTACATTATTAAGTTGTATAAGATGCTAATATAGCTTAGTAATGTACCTTTGCTACTTTATGAAGATATCTAAGATGCTTATACAGCTTAATAATGTATACTAGCTACTATGTTAAGCTGTATTAGCATCTTATACATCTTAATAATGTAGTATAGCTACAATAATGTACATTCTACATTATTAAGATATATTTGCATTTAATACAGCTAAATAGAGTATGTTAACTAAAATAATGTACATTTTCTATATTATAATTATTAATGTATCTACATTTAATACAACTCAATAATGTAGCTTATCTGAACAAAATCAACTTTTAAGTCGACTGAGCTACATTACCATGCTGGTAACAGTCTGTCTTACATGAAAGAAACCATAAAATATCATTTTTACATATATTATGTGGATCAAACAAACTAGAAATAGCGTGATAATCAGTGAGCTTTAGAGGTTAGCTGTTTCCCCTTCTCATCTGCTTCTCATCTTTATGCTAGTGTCTTCATATTTGAGAAGTGAAAGACAGATACAAGAGTGATATCCATCTTCTTATCACTACATGAAAATGCATACGCATATTTCCCAAAATGTCAGGTAAACTACTCTGCTGCTTTGTGAAGTGGGTTGGTAATATTTAACATAAAATATGAAATAAAAATGGCATATTTTGCCTGTTTTGAAGTGGCAGGTGCGTGAAGGCTCAGTATATCACTGAGATTATCAGTCGTTTAGCTTGTGGTTTTAAGTGTTTCCAAAGCGATCACACCATCTGTTTGATAGACAGCTTCAGCCCATAGGCAAGCAGGATCTTGACATGCAATGTTAAACACAAATTGGGGACAATATTTAAGGTTGCATGCCCCTTCTATAACTGGTGAAAGACAACCATCACTTTATCTTGCATGCATATGTGTAGTGTCTGTGTGAAGAGGGAGCCAGGGCAAAAGCTTTTCATTGGATTGGAATGTACTGGCTGTATTTTTTTATAATGCCAACAACAATAAACTTAAAAACAAGATTTTTCGCTTGAAATAGTTCCAAAAAGAAACTTGGCAATACCAGTAACATGTAGTTAATAATATGTCATATTTCATTTATGAACAGAGAGAAAGTTTGCATGTTTTCCTTTGTGTTTTTCGGTAGTCAGGGGGAGTTTGTTGGTGCAACAGTTAGTTAAATTGAGGGGATTTCCAGCATGTGGAGCACCATGTGAATCTGGACCACAGCTACCTCCCGCCAAGGAGACAGACTAAGGAGGGCAGACAGACATGCTGTTCACAGGACTTTATTAATTCCGCAAATTAAGGCAATTAGCTAAAGGGCAAATGGGGTGCTTCAGACTACAGTGCAGCAACAGATGCAGCGAGGGACAGAGACAGATTTGCTTTTTCATGCATTATTTATGTATTTTGACATTACAACGAATGACCAGAAAAATAGAAACCCCTGTAAAATTTAATGCAAACTAACAGAGCAGCCATTAGTTAGCACCTCCTAGTCAGCAACTCCTCTATGACCCACTGTTTTAACAAAAATGGTTATTTTTTAGGTTGTAGTGTCCAGTGGTGGTGCATGCTTTGCGTTACACTCAAAGAAATTTCTAATGTTTTTGCTCACCCCCATTTCTGGAAAAGTTCCTCAGAGGTTGCATTTTGCTGCTGTTCTGCTGTGTTGCATTACATTGTACACCTGTACACTTGCCTTTGTGTTTTTGTGTCCACACTGCTAGAGCTTAATTACCTGTCAGCATACAATATGCATTTCTGCCAACAGGAGCTTCGTGTGTTGGGCCTATATGATATATTAAAGCACAGTCACAAGTAGGGCTGGGTATCGATACTCAATAACTTTAAGGTGTCAAACCAAAGCAAACCAATACTAGGTGGTATCAAAATTTCTCCAGCCAAACAATACCTGCATTCAGTCCTTTTTGTTCCCAGATCTAGAAAAAAAAGATACGTATAGTTTTACTCGCAGCCAATCACCATAAGTGTTCTTCAATTTAATGCTATGTCTAATTAGCCCACTACCACAGCAGCTACAACCCATCCAGTCTAGCCTGGGGTGTGGTTAAGTTGAGCACAGTGTATTTGATGGAGCTGGCAGTTCAGCGTACTGAGATGCCACCGAAACATTCAAAAGTATGGCTGTACACTACGTCCTTGTTGTCTGGTGGCATTTTGCACAACTAAATGTTTCCATTCACAAGATGGGTATCATATGAAGCAGGAAAAATTACATTCTATTAGTATCAGTATCACTTTAAGGGTACTGGTATTGATAATGGTATTTTTTAAACAATACCCAGTCTGGTTTCAAGCTTCCGATACTAAAACAAGAACAGAAGCCTATTTTTAACATACAATACACGGCACACAATACAGTCTTCTGCTTTTTTATTTTAACCAATTTCAGTTCACTAAAATGCAAATGTTGTGCTTGCAATTTGGATAAAAAATACTGTTGCAATTATACATCCAAGGACATATATATATATGTGATAATAATATATTACTGAACATGCACATCTACAGTATAGTTAAGTAATGCTCTCTACAGTAGGTTCTATAAACAGATTTTTTTCTTTGGTGTAGTGCTTTGAAATCAGTTGAGGAACACGTTATGCTATTGTAAAATGCATGATTCAGACATAGATAGATAGTTTAAGTCACATTTATTTAAAAAAATTAATGATATAACTTCACTTCAATTTGGATTTTCAAATCTAAAATCCGTATTTTATGCATAATATAAGTAGGTGCCACAAATAAAAATTTGTAGCATAAGATGGACCAGATATTATGAGTGTCAGAACTGAGATAAACTCAGCAGGAAGTTCCTTGTTGAGTTTAAGTGTTAAGGAAGTTCAAGTGTTTGAATTAAAATTGACAAATATAATTATAGGCAGTATCCTGCAGTCAGTTACAGTATGTGGGGGGTTTTTTTGTACGTCAATGGTAATGCTGTAGGGTAAGTATACAGAATACTGTCGTGCTTTGTGTAATAATGGTGCATGAGTGGCACTGTGAGCTAATGTATGCAAGTGTGTGTGTGTGTGTGTGTGTGTGTGTGTGTGTGTGTCTGTGTTTTAAGCAGTCATATCATCCACAGCAGCACAATGAACTGGTTTCACATATCAGCTCTGGAAAGTCCCTGGATAATTATACTGGACTTTCTCTCCGTCTCTCTCTCTTCCTCCTCCTTCTTTCAAACCCTCTTTCTTGGCAAATGTAATCTTTTTTTAGTAGGTTTTTTTTTGCATCCTTTCTCCATCACAATCGATCACTCTCCTCAATTCCACACTGCCAACCGTCCATAATCAATCAGCCTTTTTCTTAAAGTCTTCTTCCCTCTCGCCCCAAACACACATCTCAACCAAGACCAGCCTCCATTGTGAAAATGCATATCTTTGTAGAATTAATTATTAACCCATACTGAACGTGTGTGAATGTGTGTTATGAATCAAAGCAATTAAAATCGATACTGGAGTGTCAACAGGGCTTGGCAGGTGTTTTCTCTAGAGCACCATTCCATCAGAGGAGGAATATTACAACCTTTTTTACATTTTTACGGTCACATTTTGATTGTGCGTGATAGTGTGCACACAGTCAAGTTTCAAGTCCAGGGGAATTCACTGCAACCTATTTCCATACTGCTGCTATCTAAAAGTGAAAGCACTAACAATGTTCCCGTGCTGGAGGCCTATTCTAAGCTTCAACACTGCATTCCTGTTATGGTACAAATCTGTAACACAGATGAAGTCTTCATTCTTCCCTGCGCTGCAGAAAACTGCTGGTGTTCATAATTAACAGATGACAAAAATATTCAAAAACTGTAACTTGACTGTTGCAGCTGCATTTCAAGGTGCTGCAGTTATACTAAAATTAATGGGACAGTTCATTAGAAAAATATCTGTAGTGCACTCTTACCTGTAGTGCTGTTTAACAATCCAAATTCTTTAATTATTAAATTATATAATTATTTATTATTTAATTATTTTGGTGTGATTTGCCATGTATTGGAGATATCAGCTGTAAAAATGTCTGCCTTCTCTCTACATTTTTGCCAGTGAGCAGTTTCGTGTAGGAACAGTTGTCTTTCTACCCAACTACACCTGCTAACCATGTCACAGCACAGAAGGAAGCATCAACTGCTAGCTCACCCAGCACCACTGAGCAAGCTAACATCACATCTCAGCTGAGGAGGACGACAGTAATGTTTACATGCGCTGTCACAAGTACAAGCCTCTTGTCCATGAATAGATGCAAGCTTCCTTCTGTGTGGTTGGTGGATGTAGATAGAAAATAGTTCTAAAAACACCACAAGCCGAGTGTCATCTAGTTCCATTATATTGGAGAGAAAGCAAACTTCTCTACAGACAATATCTCCAACACTCTGCAACTCACACCAAAACAATTCTGAGGTGAACTGTCCCTTTAAGTTTAAGACAGAGTTTGAATATCTATAGATGTCTTTCCACATCAGACTTTTTACTTACGTGCTTTATATAAACTGTAGTACATACAATACAGCTGCGAGTGTGCTGACTTTACTTTTGGCATTTTAAGCTTGTCCAACAGAAAAAAAAGTTCAAGGTCCTCAGTGTCTATATTTTATAAGCTATTAAACTTTATCATAAAACATCTATTGTCAGTCCAGCTGCCAGCTGGCACTCAGCCATCTCAGTGCCGAGAAGAAAAGGCCAGGTAGTTTTATTACTGGCAGGCCTGTGATCAGTCAGTGAAAAACCCAGCCAACCATCAGGCCAGTCAGCTCACAGGTGGTGTTCAGAAACGCTCCTCGACCACAATAAGGAACAAGCCCCTGATGTTGTTCTTGGACAGTTCTGCAGACTTTTCCTGTACATTTTCAAGACTGTACATTTTCAGCCAGACATCCAGTTAATTAGCCAGTCAAATTTATTGGTCCAGGCTGAAATATCTCCACAACTATTGGATGGAAACTTTGTACAGATATTCATGATCCAAAGAGGATAACTTAAGCAATCCCCTTTTCCCCTAGGCCACCAGCAGGTCCAATATTTTGCTTATTGAGTAAAATATCTCCACTTCTACTGGATGGACTGGCCCAACCATTTGTGCAGACATTCGTGGACACTGACAGGATTAATTGTTATACCTTTGTTTATCCCCTGACTATTCCTTTGGCAGCACCTTGGATTCAAACATTTAATTTGTCCAGTACTGGATTATGATAATACTTGCAAAACTGTACTTTGTGTCTGGTGCTGCTAATTAGCAAATGTTAGCATGCTAACATGGTTAGTTTGGATTGTAATCATGATAAATATTACCTGCTAAATATGAACATATTAACATTGTTGTGAACATAGTTGACATTGTGTTAGCATGGCTGTCCAGAGGTGGGCCCAAGTCACTGTTTTGCAAGTCACAAGTAAATTTCAAGTCTTTGCACTCAAGTCCCAAATCAAGACCCAGGTCAACACCCATGTCCTAAACCTTGAGTTTTTAGTCCTTAACATGTCATGCTCTCTTCACCCAAAAAAGCTGAAATTGTAAATTTGTATTTATTAGTTTAAACAAGTTTGTTGGAAGTTGTTGCATCTTTAATTTTGGCCTGCACTGCAATGCTGGGAATGAAGAGTCTTAATGTTAATTGATTCAGGGAATAAAGGGAAATGAATTGATTTGTGGCCCTCTTTTTAAATAACCCTACTTTTTAGTCTATGAGCTTGGGGGAAGGTATCAAGTATTTTCATGTCAAAGTCAAGTCACAAGTCACTGGTGTTAAATTCCAAGTCGAGTTGAAAGTTTGACGCAAGTCGAAGTCATGTGACTCGAGTCCACACCTCTCCTGTAGACTCCTCTTGTCTTGTTAGTATGGTACAATAAAAACTTTCAGCACACTGCAACTTGTGCACAATCACTTACTGGTCACTGTATTTGTCTGCTCTCAGCCTTGTTGCATGTTCATGCATCTCTAAGATGATACTGTTGACATCTACACACTTTACTGTAAAATACCCTGAGTCCCTATGTTTAAATAGCAAATGAAAGAAGGACAATATTCAGTTATAAATAGCCTATTTGTTAACATTTCTTCTCCTCCACTGACCTTTTTCACAAAAGATTGCTCTCTCTGTCTTTCTGACTGTCGTTCTGTCTGTTTTTGTATGTCTTTTCAGGAGTTGGTGCAGTTCAAGGCGTTTGTGAAGAGGAAGCCAGCTTTTGATGTGGTCGTAGATGGACTGAATGTAGCAAATATCAACAATGACAAAGGAAGGCAGTCAGAGCAAGTGAGAAAACACAAAGATATTCATGCATGCAAAATATGACATTACAAAAAGATCTTAAAGTGACTATTTTACATGGTCTACCAGTCTTACGGTGCTTATTCAGAATCCTCTCTGCACATGCACGCACACAGTTTTACAGTCTAGTTTTTCTTCCTACATACATGTCTGTCCAACTCAGGGGCTTTTCTGACAGTTGCACTATGACTAACCCTGCAGTGTGTGTGAGCAGACGTGTGTAGGAGGTGTCTTTATAACTGGCCAATACCTGGTTTTAACAACACCTAGCCTACTTGTCTGCCCACGTCTGTCTGTCTATCATCTGTATGTGTCAACTATCTGTATTTCTATCTCTGCATTAAAATATGTCACATCTTTCTCAGGATGTTATGTGTCTGTGAGAAAAAGCAAAATACAAACAGACAAATCTATTTTTCCTTATCTAGTCATCAAGTTCATGGAAATACAGTTTTGAAATGAATGCAAGTCATATAAATTTACATCAGGATCACTGACAGAACTGTTTATGTAAATGCCTGTATGAATGAAATCGAAGGTCAGGGACACAGTTATGGAATATGATAATACCTGTCTAGAGCCATGCTGTCCACACTGTGAGGTTGTGCTTGAGCTAAATGCTAACATTGGTATGCTAACAGGCACACAGTGACAGTGTTAACATACTGATGTTTAGCAGGTAGTTATCACAGTAAAATGTACCAAGTTTGGCATGTTAACATGCTAACATTTGCTAAAATACAAAGTGCAGCCATTTCAAAAAACATGACTTGTGGTGTGTGCACATAAAATGCATGTAATACATACTGTATGTCTAACACTGCTATGTTGTTGTGTGTCTTGTTGCAACTTAGAAAACTTACTCTAATTCACTTGTATATCCCTACCTTTTATCTGACTTCTTATCTAACAAGCAATGGCATGTTTTATGATCTACCACACACAGACACACAAACACACCCATTCCAACCGTCAGCACTAAACCAGAAGATGCGAACGATGTAAAAACTGGTTTTTATACTTGTATTAGTCATGAAGGAGCTGCTGCATGCACCCTTGGGTGTGGTTATTTATCTTAATGGGGCTGGCATCCAGACTTAGATTTGTGCCATCTAATCTTCAAGTCATATTTTTTAATATTAACATAAATGAAAGTACTGAGGTATATACATGTGTGTTCCAGTTGTTGGCGGTCGTGTCAGAGCTGGTGGGTCAGGGCCTGACTGTCCTGGTGTTGGGGAGGAAACACATGCTGCGACCCTCGAGATCCTGGAACAGACACAACATGAACCTAATCCAGCAGAAAGCTCATTGCTTCTTCACTGACAACATGTATGTCCTGGTAACAAAGGAAGCACACGCTATTTACTGAGAATGTTTAAGGAGCAGCATGCAACATGTGGGAGGCTGATGAATAGAATAAACCAATGTATAAGTACTGTGCAGCACGCTGTCATTCAGCTCTACCTTGGTTAATTTAAAACCTCTTTGTTCTTGAGATAAGTTATTTGTTTACCTCACACTTTTTGGTTTGTGTCCAGTTCGGAGGATGACCCCTTCTTGCTGTATGCCACTCTGCACTCTGGAAACCATTGTCGGTTTGTGAGTAGGGACCTGATGCGGGACCACAAGGCCTGCCTGCCAGCTGGAGCCACCAGACAGCTCTTCTTTAAATGGCAGAGAGGCCACCAGTTGGTAGTGGATGGACAAGTCACAGCAGGCAGGAAAGTCCGATTTCAGGTGAGAGAGAGAAGGGGCAGGAGGAGGAGGGAAGGGCTTAAGAGGTGAGAGCTGATAACAGGGCACAAATGAAAAAGATATACCAATTAACTGTGTGCATGTGTGTGTGTTTAGAGTATTCCCAGCTTTGACACCATCATCCAGACCTCAGTGGACTCGTGGCACATTCCCTACGATGACACAGAGGATAGGAGCACATATGAAGTGCCACAACGATGGCTGTGCCTCACCACAAAGCACTGAACACACACCCACATTCAAAACTCATATGCTTTGACTGTAACTATGGAATTGTAAATAAATCATTTACCACAAATAACTAAGTGGCCTGCTCTCTTTATTTTAAGGAGGAACACCGCCTAAGCTAAGAATTCCAAAATGTTATTTCCATGTCCTTGGAAAGTTCAATCAATATTTGTGAGCATGAGCTACTCTCTCCAAAGAAGTCACAAACTTGTGATGTCGTGGGGTATGAAGTCTGGAGCTGCTCCGCAGACAATGAAGGGGAGCCTCATTTTGTGGACCCACAGAATTTTTGTTTTCTTTTTTATAACCAACTAAGAATTATAGTGTTCTCAGTCCTGCAACAGAAAATGTCCCCATACACTCAGAACATTCCCCTGGGTGCTCTTAGTGTCATCTATAAAACCTTTCCCAAGTAAATGACTATGGAGCAGCTCTAGGCTTAATACCCCATTTGAGTTTTAGCACTCTTGATTTTGGATTTGGGACAGAGTTGTTCATGTTTACTGATATTTTTGGACTGTCTTAGGCCATATGAATTACAGGTGCTTTCTGAATTGCATACTTTTTCTTTTCTTTTTGTAGGCACTGCAGCTGCCCCTAAAAAGTATGTACTGTTGCACACAGTATGCACACAATTGGGACATGCTACTTCCTCATTACATTACACCATGAACTTTGACCCTCTTACTCGTATATCTGTTACCATGGAGATAAAACAAAATGCCATTCACTGAGCTTGCCAGAGACAGAGGTCACCCCTGACAGCTCGGATGTTTTTATTTTGCAATAAGTAATAACTCCATACATTGTAGTTTACACAGGCCATACATTTCTCTGTCATTGTTACATGATACTTATACCCTTTTGTTGTTGGTTATATTTAATTATTTTATTCAATGAAACAATTAATATTCCTATTATTTTTTTTTAGCATACTGCATTCGACATACTATGTATTGGGACATACTAAATCTGGCATACTATATTGTATGGCAGTATGTGTATTGGAGCACACAGTACATGTATGAGCTTTAAAAATGGGTGAAGTTCCCTTTAACTGAGCCATGGATTTTTTTAGTAATAGTCATAAGCAGCAATGTAAAGCAGCAGCAGGGTTGTAGTCAGTGGTGACATCTGTAAACTACAAAGCTGACCCGGATATTGAAGCCTGCAATCGGATAGATCACATCCGGTGTAGATGTTTGCCATGTTTTGGCTCTGTTGTCTCTCAGTTTAGTTTCAATTTCAGTCTGAAACAGTTTATATTGCTTATTTCCAGCCGTCATGTCTCGGGGGTCAAGTGCAGGGTTTGACCGGCATATCACCATCTTCTCTCCGGAGGGAAGACTTTACCAAGTCGGTAAGTAGTGAGAGAAATGAACAACCTGCTCTGTCATCACTACTAGCTAACAGGCTAACATTAGCTAGCAGATTCTATGTAGCCCATTCATAATTCAGTGTCATTTAGAAAAGAAAATATTTTAGTGCAGCAGGGTAGGGTCATAATAACTGCAATTAATATTTGGTTAAATATAATTAAATATAGTTTTACAGTAATTAATTGACGAACCGGTTCGTTTTGTTATATTTATGCTAGCTTCGTAGCTAGCTAAATTTAGCTGTGCAATGCTATCATAAGGCAGTGTTGTGATAAATATCTTTATTTGACTTTAAATCGAGTTGGTATTTAGCTGTTGTAGTGACTAGTTAGCACACTGTTCACCCTTATTCTCACCTTTTTTCATTAGCCGTTTTCTTAAACGAGCCATTATACTTGAACTGTATTGAATGTTAGCCTCAGACCAGTTTTAAACCTTTTAACAAAAAACTATGAAACTAAAATAACACAATTTGCTACAAAGATACAAATTGTGTATTACTGAAATAAAGAGTCATGTGCATGTACAGTTGAAGGTAAAACAACTAGCTAGGTTGGTTCCTTATTTTTATTTTTTAAAGTTTGCCAACAATGGTAAAGGTTTCAACACATGTAGCTCATGATCATTTTGTTGCCTTGTGTCTGTCGTCAGAGTATGCCTTCAAAGCCATCAACCAGGGAGGGCTGACCTCTGTAGCGGTCAGAGGAAAGGACTGTGTTGTGGTCGTCACACAAAAGAAAGTCCCGGTCAGTATACACTGACACATTATAAACACACACAGAAGTTTGTGTTTCTGTGTTTTTACAAAGCATGTGGTCAGATTCCACAGCTGTCATTATGGTTGTTGCATTGCTGGAGGAGTTTGTGGTGTATATTTCTCTGTTGGTAATGTTCTCGTCTTGTGTTTTTCTCAGGACAAGCTGTTGGATGCCTCGACAGTCACACATCTGTACAGAATTACAGAGAACATTGGCTGTGTTATGACCGGCATGACTGGTAAGCAACATCTTGCCCATGTAGTATATACCCAGAAAAATTTGAGCCACTTAATTTAAAAGACTTTCAGTACCAAATTCTTATTGACTGTTTGTTGCCATATTGTCATGATACTTGTGCTCTTATTTGGTACTAGAAATGCATTTGTGAAAATCACTGGCTGTTATTTCAGAGCTGGAGAAAAAACAAGTGTGTGCAATATCTGTCAAATGCTAGCTCTAGTTGCAGCAGAACATTACATAATACTAGTCAGAGAGACCACCCACCCTGTTTTTAAAAAGTTATAAGACATGATGCAAATCCATTGTTGCTAGCAAAACAGAAACTAAAATGATAAGCTGCAGCTCATTTACATTTTCAGTATTCCAAAGCTGGCTAGAGCAGCCCAGAGTCTACCTGATGTTTATCATTTTCTTTCACTATAATAAAAAAAGAAGCAACTTTATTATGTAAGTTCATTTATGTATCTTTCAAGTCTTAAATTCATCTGTGTGAAATGCTTTTTCTGCCTCTTCCTCTCTCCCTCCAGCTGATAGCAGGTCTCAGGTGCAGAGGGCACGGTATGAAGCAGGCCAACTGGATGTATAAGTACGGCTATGAGATCCCTGTGGACATGTTGTGCAAACGTATTGCAGACATCTCCCAAGTCTACACACAGAATGCTGAGATGAGGCCGCTTGGCTGCTGTGAGTAGTGTGCATATGTGTTTTTGTGTACCAAAAACGTCCTCAATTATATTTTATGTTATATAGAGTTTTAACCAAACTTGACCTGTTAAAAATATTTTAAATCACTTATGTCATCCACTTCCAAAATAATACACTGTATGTTCCTCCAGACTAGTGTAATTTTTAGCATTACTGCATGATGTCGTACATCTACGCTGCAAGCCGTTTTTGTAAGAGTGTTTCAGAGGGTTTTCATCACAGCTTTATTTCGAATATCAGCTCAAAATATCTGCAGTCATGGGTGGATTTAGGCCATATTAGGTTGGGCTTTAACAAAATAAATTGTCATTAAAAGATATTCATTGTATGGGTATGATTTTGTGGATCATTTCTAATTGTGAATTACTTTTGTTAGATACACCCGCAGCAGGGCATAGCAGACTAAAGGTCTGATTTTGATCTTTAAAGAGACTATACATTATTGTGCACAGAGATATGACCTGATTACCACATCAAAATGCATGACTATACCTATTTGTTGCACATCAATAAATAAACAATACTGTTAACTGTTACCCCCTTAAGACTTGCTTCTCCAACTGTTAGAGTTCCCCTGTAAAGTTTGGTCAGTTTGTTTTGAGCTTTGAACAGGACATCTTATGTTCTTGTTTGAGAGTTTAAGGCCACCCCAAGGTGAAATCTTCAAACTGCTCCTTTTGCAGCTCTAGTTAACATATTATGTCTTTGAAACCTGATAATGGTTTAGCCCTCAAGTTCTTGCACAAAGCTGTTAAAAGTGCTTTAAATCTAACAATGAGGAAATCAAATTTCTTGAAAAAAGTAAAATGTAATATTCAAATCGTTATTTAAAACATAAATCAGATGTTTAAATAGATGACACTGGTTCTTCCTCCTTGTTTCTACTGCCTGTCTTCATTTCCCTCTACCTTGCCTCCTTCCTCTAGGTATGATAGTGATTGGAATGGATGAAGAGTTGGGTCCGCAGCTGTATAAATGTGACCCAGCTGGCTATTACTGTGGCTTTAAGGCCACAGCAGCAGGAGTCAAACAGACTGAGGCCACAAGCTTCCTGGAGAAGAAAGTCAAAAAGAAACTGGATTGGACCTATGAGCAGACCATAGAGGTAGTTCTCTCTCACACACACACACACACACACACACACACACACACACACACACACACACACACACACACACACACACACACACACATGTACTGTGTATATATACTGTTTACTGTTTCTGTGCTTATTATTGGACCCTGGTATATTCAGGTTTCTGGAATGTCATAGAATTGTTTGGGAATTTCTCTTCCAAGGAAAGTCAGGGAATTCTTTGGATGACAGAAAATATCAAGGACTTTCACAATTGTGTCACTATACCAGAATGTTTTACTGAAGGGGTTTCACCTGTCAGTGAATCAATATGTAAGTTATGGATGGAGTTATACAAGTCAGGCACACTAAGAATCCTAATATTGATGATAATAGATCTATCATTTATTTTTTAGATATTCTGTTTCAAAATATCAGTTCACATTGTCCTGATATTAATGTATTTCCTTGCTAAGTAGCCAAACCAAGCAAAGCAAAGTGGAATATGTCACGTAGATAGACATTTAATGTCAATCTACATTTGGAATGACCTGTTCTCATTCAATGTTTGTTGGTGGTCAAGGAGAACAACCATATGTGCCATGGTTATATTTATTTTTCTAGAAGATACTTCTGTTAAAATGTCAAAAGATGTTAAAACACAGCTGTTCCTCTTTAGTCTTTTGGTCTGTAAGATGTCAGAAAATGGTAAAAAATATGTCAATCAGTGTTTCCCCAAACCCCAAGATGTTGTCCTCAAATGTTTTGTTTTGTCCACAACCCAAACAAAATCAGTTTTCTGTCATAGAGGAGTAAATAAACCAGAAAATATTCACATTTAAGAAGCTGGAATCAGAGAATTTTAAATTTTTTACTTGAAAAATTACTTAAACCAGTTAATCTATTACCAGATTAGCTGACGATTCATTTAATAGTTGACAACTAGTCAATTAATTGTTGCAGCTCTGATTTGCTGTCAAATGTTTACAGCCATTTTTTGCACACCCAAACACACACTGATATACTGCTCACACGTCACACACTCATTCGTTACATAGTGATTCCATAAATAAATATAAGCATCCCTTATATTTTTTTCACGTTATGTCCCATCTTTTGAGATTATTTGATGCTGTGAGCTCCTGTTTCCAGGCATCTATTTCTCAGATACAGTGTTGTATTTTCTTCCCTCTCCTTCCTTTCATGCTGCTCAACAACTCCCTCTCTTCTCAAAACAGACGGCTATCTCGTGTCTGTCAACTGTTCTGTCCATCGACTTCAAGCCCTCTGAGCTGGAGGTGGGAGTTATTACTACAAAAGAACCTAAATTCAAGTGAGTATTTTCCTGACACAAAGAGAGTAAATATATTGAGAATTTGCTGCTATAAATGGGTTTTCAGAATAAAAGTGAAGCAGGACATTGCTGGAAAAGACAAACAGATTTAGCCAAACTTCTTGGAAACATTTTACAAATAAAAAGAAAATTAGTCTTTGCTGTTCAACTAAACATGCAGCACTTAACAGACACCATTGCTCCCGTTAGGTCTTGCATCTTTGTGCTCACACAAAAAGGCTAAATCACTAAAACATGGTCATGTGCTGGCATTGTCGATAATGAATCAGAGTTATTTTTAAAAACAGATAAAAACAGACTAGTGTTGTAATGGAAATTCCCGAAAACTAAAACCAGGGATAAGATCAAAGTAAGGGCTTACAAGGTTCAATGTGTTCTCGACATGTCCGTGTGTGTGTAAGGCTTACAAAACCTCGCAGAACAAAAATGACGACCGTTAACTTGTGTGTTTGTGTTCCAGGATTCTGTCAGAGTCTGAGATTGATGTCCACCTGGTGGCTTTGTCTGAGAGAGAGTGAGGAAAATTGGCAACCATTTTGCTGCTGACTCTGAAAAGGATGAACAGTAACACCAAAAAACCCCGACTCCTGCACACAAAGGTCTCGCCTTGAGAGAAGATAAAGGAGGAGTTGGTATCGTCTTGTTCAGAGGAAGTGGTACTACACAGTGAGCTTGAGATGAACACAAAGATGAACAGTAAAAAACAATATGGTCCTTATTACCAGGTGGGTAGTTACCCATCTGCACTGGCATTTGCCCCTCCTCCATCCTTTCTGGTCATGACTGGACACAATACTATCCACATGTCAACCCCTCCTGCATTTTCCTTCTAGCCACACTGAGACATGCTCACTGCAGGCAGCTGCCAAATGTCACACAGCCTGGAAAGATGCTGGACATTCAAATCAGTCCACTATATGACACATCAGTCTGATATGCTCTTCTCTCTCAGTGGAGCTTACCCTAAATGACTTCAGTTGATGAGTGTGACATGAGCAGATTGGAAGATAGGGGTGTGGTAACACTACAGACTACAGCACAATACCTCTTAATACCTCTACCTGGTGGTCCTGTAGCTTCTGGAGTCACCAATCTTTACTCAGGGCTGCCACTCTTATTTTTTAAATCTGCTTTAAAGTCTCCCCTCTCTACTGTCTCTAGTTCCAACATGATGTTTTTGCTCTGATGTACTTTGTGATAACCCAGGGAACAGCTGTGGGAATTCTCCCATTACGACAGTCATCATTGTCACACCCCTGTTAAGGTCTGCTCAGGTCAACATCAATGGGAAGTCACTGATTATTCATTCTCCCCCTTGTGTCTTGATCCTCCTCCTCTCTGCTGCCATTGCTGTACAGTACTGCACTTCTATTAAACACAGTGTTTTTATCGAACACTTAAGTTTCCCTGTTTCCTTGTTTTTGCGTGTGCATATTGCCGACATGAGTTGTATGGAAAGTTAAAGCAGATGATGATACATGGAGGATGAAAAAACTGAGAAGCGTCAATAAATTAATAAATTATTATGTAAATAAATAAAGAATATAAATACAGGAATAAGTAAGTACAAAATAAATGTATAAATAAATAAAGAACGAAATAAATGAATTTAGAAAATACGGAAATGAATAGTTGCATATGTAAGAACAGGAATAAATAAATGAACACAAATAAAAAAATAAATGCATACATAAAAGAATTTTAAAAAATGAATGCAATAAATATGGAAATAAATAAACTGATAAACAGGATATAAATAAGTAAATATCTAATTTAAAATTCAAAATTTATTTCAATCTGTATTTCTGTGCCGGTATATTATTGAGGTAGGAAGTCCTAACCTATGCATTAATGTTGTTATTCCTGTATTTATTTCAGCATTTATTTATTCTTTCAGTTATTTTCATATTTACTTATTTCTGTATTGATGAGATATCTTTTTTTTGTTCTCCATAATTAAATGAGACCAGCATGAAAAATTGTGTAATAAGGTGCCAGGTTTAAAGTTCCTGTGCTGAGTGAGTGAACATTATTTGCACTTTGAGAGTTGCCATTTGAAATATGTCTCCATCAGATTTCAATTACACGATTTGGCATAACGTGTTTACAAAACACAGCTTATTGCGATGTATTTCATAGGGAATGTTGTCAGTATAAATACATTTTTACTTACATTTTTGTTATTTGCGAAGCACCTCTGCTCTTCAAAGGTGCTACTTAAATACAGTTTATGAATACATTAAAACAAGCTGAGATAAAGTGCTGGAGCATGAATCAAAGGGAGAAATATCACTGTAACAGTTGTACTGCTGGTGTCATATTTGGATATAAAAGGACTTCTGATGTGCAACAGATGTTGGAAACCCCCAGAGATTTCATATATACAGCTCTTTTAATATGCTATACTTCAAATAGTCATGAACAGTCTACAGAGGGATACTCAGCTTGTCTTGCCGGGGGGACACTTTTGCAAAATGACACGAGGCCAGGAGCCAGTTAATACACAAACATTTGTAATATTTATCAGCATATGTAACAGATGAATTGTCTGTTTTCAACCTTTTGATGTTTGCTGTGTGCAGGGGGTTTCTAGGATTTGAGGACATTCAAGGCTTAGCCCAGACATCTCTCATATCCTCCCCTGGCACTGCTTTTTTTCCCAATAAGCTGTATTTTGATGCTTTTTTATGTGAGCCAGCACCCTTTTTATATTCCAAGTACCAAAAAAACACCCAGGGATAATTTATTTTCATTGTGAATTAGAAAACGTGCAGTGGGCCAGCTGGCAGGGCCGTGAGTTGAGAATCACTGGTCTACAGCTATAAATATCCGTTAAATTGGGAAAATGTATTTGTGTTGTCTACGCAAGAATTTAGGCACAAATAAAAATGGGCTTGCAGGTATTTCAAATACGTTTTTAGCTGTACAATCCGTTGTATTTACATCTACTATGAAGTTATGTCTCTATTGTATGCTTAAGCTTACAGTGTGTAAAGCCAACGTACTGCAATACAATCACAGAATTATACAAGTGTATTGAACAGCCACGCTTGATATTTATTTTACTGGAAATAAGGAAAACTCCCTTCCTCCCTGCCGCCCCGTGCTTGACTGAAGCATCCTGTTGTTCCGTGGAGATTCCCTTCTTTGGAGGAATGAGAAGCAGGAACGTTGCAACAGCTGAGTGTTCTGTTCCTGGGAATTTCCTGTCCCTTCCTCCTTGGCCCCACCCTCCCAAAAACTTCCTGATTTAGATAACCAAGCAATCAGCCTCATTCCACACATACTGCTTCTAAACACACACACAGACACAGCAGGAGGAACTGTTGCAAGCTCAATTGGCTGTTAGTTCCTCATTCAGTGGAAACGAGCTGTTATCAGCCCTTTCCTCCTTGACATGCATTATATGAAAATAAAGAGTGCCCAGTCAGGACTGAAACTCAGCTGCCATGCTTTGATGGAGGCATTTATACAAGCACAGACACACTGACGGCAGCAGAAAGACACGTGGTTACAGCAATTTCTCCTATAATTGCAGCCTTGTAATGTCAGGTGCTGTTGATTACATGCTTGGCTCCATGTCATCTTTTTTTTTCGTAATATCACCAGAATTGTGTCTAATGTACATGTGAGAAAGCATCCATTTAGGACCAAGTGCAATTTTCCAATCACATGCCATCTGTTTCCCCTTCATGTCACCCACCCCAGTCCCCACAAATATACTCACACAGCTTTTTACTGTTAAATATGAGTGTCTTTAATTTAACTGGAGTGTGCTGGACTGTTTGCTGTCTGACATATACAACCTGCTCAACTGTACGCATTCACAGCTTCCATAAAAAATACATCTTTGTATACACAGCATTTACAATATCATACAACAGAGCTGTTTGCTGGTACATCAGTGTGGATGGATGTTTTTTTTTGTGACAAATGATTTGCAGTGTCTACAGAATACAAGCAATCCTCTCATTATACAGCGAAATCATCCCATCATAATGTGTCATGTATTCACATCTCAGCGTGACTGCTCTCCCGCAGCCTGGAGCGGACTCTTTGTTATATTCGACCATCAGTCTCTGATTCTCCTTTGCAGCTGCCTGTCCATCTGTTTCGTCAATGGCCACGCCCGCGCCGTGTCACCCACACTGTTGGGCTCATGTGACGTCATTGCAGGAAGTACTAGACGTGCCGAGCCATTTCTTTTGTCCTTCACCGCCATCATCACAGCCTCCTGCCTCTGTAACTTCCTCTCTCTCCCTCTCTTGTTTCCTGCTAATGTCCATTCCACTGAATGTCATCATAACCCACCTACAAACGCAAAGAGGATAGAAGACGGTTATACACAACCCAAAAAGGAAATGTTGATGTTACAGTGGAAGTTCTGCATTTTCAACACACACACCTCCTCATCAGACTCCTCGTCCTCCTCTTCCTCACTGTCATCTGATTCACTGTCTGGCAGCTCCCTCAGGTCAGGATTGGTCAGCGAGTACAGTTCTTTCCTGATGTCGTCATTGGTGCGACCGTAGGTGAGGTGGAAGGGAGTGTGGCCTCCAGAGGTCAGGAGGTTGGGGTCTGCTCCTTTCTTCAGCAGCAGTTTGACCAGTGAGAGATTCTGCTGGTCCACGGCCAGGTGCAGTGCACTCCGACCGTTACGCTGTTCCTATAGGGCAGGCAAAGAACCACAAGATTTTATTAGCAACTGGTGGTTCATCAAAATGTCTTAAAATTAATGAGTAATTCTATATTCTGTATATATAAAGTGTCTTCTCATGTACAGATATGATGTGTGTGCTGTTTACCTTTCCATTAATGTCCGCTCCTAAATCCACCATGTTCTCCACCAATGACAGGAAACCCTGAACTGAAGCCAGGTGGAGGCAGTTCTGACCTGCAAGAAAACATCAGAGAGCGCTTAACAACTGACACCAGACCAGCATATGTCATTTTAAAGCTCCAAAACTAATTCAAATTTAGGAGCTAAATAGTATTTGTCTGGACAAAGCATTACATTTAATGTGGATTTATGTTGTTTAGCCAAACAATACAAAACAAAACTATACTTTAAAATTTAGTTCCCCAAGGAAATCTGCAGTAAACAATGCCATACTTCAGGCTTAAAAATGTCTACACAAGCCTGAATCTATTTGGAGCCTTAGCACCTAACATTATGTGCCATGTAATAGAAGGGTTTTTGTCAGGACATGATGGCATGAATGGCTATGGCATTCCCCTTGCTTGCTCAAATGTTTCCTTCCTCCTAACCACAGTGTTCAGGGATAATGGGCAGTAGAAATTACTCTTTTCGTGCCCACCATTCCTCTGTTTAAATAGTACTTAAGACCAGCAGCAGACTGGTCAGTGTCTCGTCTGTCTCCAGGCACCAAGGGTGGGCCGCCACAGAATGGAAATTACCACCACTGCTACAGAACATAATACTCTAATAATGTTCTAGCATAATAATTTAGCCCACCACTGCTGAATACAAACATTCTTGTTCCCTCACATGTAAACAAGTTTAGTTTTAATATTGACAACTGAAGCATTCATCAGATATGTTATAAAAAGCAAAAGCTCAGCATGTCCAAACTGGAAAACCACATCTCTGTTCTTGTGCTACACTCTTACCATGGTAGTTGCAGGCAGCCATCACCGTGTGCAGATGCTCTGGCTGACAGTTCTGTGTGAGGACGCTGAAGCACAGCAGGTTTCCATGGCGACAGGCGATGTGAAGAGGCGTGTCGCCGTTGTCGTCCACCAGCGTGGGGTCGCAGCCGTTTACCAGAAGGCGCTCACACACGTCCGCCTGGTTCGTTATTACTGCTAAGTGGAGAGGAGTCTAGAAGGGGAAGAAGTTAGGAGAGAACAGGTGAGTCACTGAGTCAGAGGGCACTTTCATTATTGTTAATGTGATGATAGACATCATGCAATGATATTTATTACTGGTGAAAAAGCCATCTAAATAGAGCAAGTTCGCAGAAAGAGGTGGAGACAAACATAAAGGAGAGGGGAAGATGATAAAAGTGAGACTGGGGAGCTATCAATATATTCTTATATAAATCCTCTTCAGTACCTGTCTCTGGTCATTTTGTGTGTTGAGGAAGTCTGTGTTCTTGGACAGGTCTATCATCGTTCTGATGTAGTCCTTGGCTTCGTGGATGATGGCCAGGTGGAGCAGCCTATAGAGACAGAGATGGAAGGTATAAAACATGTTAATATACACATAAACAACACAACCAAGTCTATATTATTGTTTTTCCACAAGGAAACTACTGACACACAGCCTTATGACATTTTGTAAGCAAGTAAACAACAGCAAATACCTCTGTATTTTTCATCTACATCTAATTCTGTTACTTTAACAGTGAAAAGCTGACCGATCCTATGACAAACCTAAGGTGTAGAATACAGGACAGCTACTTGGGAAGCACAGAAAAGTAGAAAAGCAGACTCAAGTCTTACTTGGTTTAAGTATTTTTTGGATCATTGCAGAGAATAAAAATGTTGAGCACCATATGTTTTACTTATCCCAGTGTCCTCTGAAGGTGAACACAAAGATATATAATAATGTATGAAAAAGATTCTTCAGATGAGGACCAACTTTATTTCCATCAGGAAGTGTAATATTCAAAGAAAAACTTTCCACTGCTCAGGCCTCCGAACATTAAAAAGATTCATGAGTGTAACACAGCAGCCAATTTTACGCTTGCTGTAATGGGGATAATGTTTTAAGACTGCCATTGCAGTAAAATAATGTCAACAGATGACACAAATGACCCCATTAAGAAGCTGCTGATGCCCCCAGGCGTCCCCAGACCTCACAGAGAGAGTGCTCTTACGTCCCTTGGTTAAATCATTGGCTAAATCACTGTAACATGATTTCATGCTTCATTGCTTCACATGAGACAGTTCCGCTCCTCACTTCTGATGAATAAAGTCACGTTGTTGTAAACTTTGACGCAATAGCACATCATCTATGCACGTGCCATGAGAACAGTCACATTACTGTTCTTTTAAATAGTTATTTGTTTGGGGATCATTTATTTTAATTAAAAGAATAACATTTAGAGTGACACTTAATGTTATTCCCCGTGGTTTAAAGATAGCATCAAGCCGCAGACACGTACTCCAGGGGACAGTTTCGCCCTCAGCCCCGTCAGATGTGCATTTGTGTAATTTAAGGTACTTTTTCTTGTTTTTTCCTTCTTCTCGCTTCACGGGAGCGCGCGGCGGTCGGATTCCTTGGCCGCGCGCCCGGGACTTTCCCAGTCTGACCCGCGGCCATAGTAGATTCCCTCCTGATAATAGCCTTTTGTTTACGTCCAAGACCACCGTGTCTGACCGCAGCTAAACCCATTATCAAACCGGACACCCGCTCTGTGTATTGTTAACATTGCAGCCGCGTATTTTCATACGTCCTAATGCTAAAATAAGCCGCAGCCCGGACGGAGTTAGGCCCGGGCCTGTGCATTGTAATGACAAGCTAGAGGCAGACATTCCCCACAGGAAAGGGATCAAATTACCTCCAAGACCCGAGCTGGGCCTGCTCAGGCGATACTGCAAGCCTGGCTATACCTCAGAAAAAAAGCACAAATATCCCCATGTTAAACTCTGTAACGTTACTCCTGGTCCGACTTACGTGTCTCCGTCCTCTGTGATCTGTGTTTTCCATTCGTGCAGCTCTCCGGTTACAGCGGGAGCTTGTTTGTGCTGCGGCGGCTCACATTCCACCTGGAGCCGACGGATCTCGGCCGCCACAGCCTGGTACTCCTCCTCCTTCAGCGAGTCCAAACCGCTGTCCAGCCGCTCGTCTGTCGACTGAGCCGGCTTCCCTTCTTTAGACTCCCGGTTGTAATCCATTTGGTTTAATATACTGGTCCGGTGGAGGTCCATGGTGGTTTGTTATTCGGGACGAGGTGCGCTTGGTTGTCTACTGGCAGAGTTGTGCAGCAGTCTGTAAATGCCCTCTGTGTGGCTGCGGCGGGGCGGAGCTAAACAACTAGGTGGGGGATTTCCAGAAAACTGTCACTCAGAATAACACAGCATACAGATTGCTGGCTCCAAGAGGGGATTTCTATTCAGACGCATATAAATACACTCCTCAGTTTGTCACCAAGAGAGCAAAGTCATTTTGCAGACTACATTTGCTGCACTTAAAATATACATTTCTGCAGTATTTATGTATTTGGACTTTTTTAATGACACATGTCCTCAACCAAAATGCATTTTCTCTCTATCAACACCCCAAACTTGAAATCAGTAGGTACTTTGAAAACACTCTTCTCAGTTATTATGCAAAGTATAGTATTTCATCAAAATTATGCACTTTTAAATCAACCTGGCCAAAAGTATAAGGACGGAAAAAGCCTTAAAACCACATCTCTGCTTCAAGAAATCTAATGTTTATTCTAATAAGGCCCAGGTCATAGTAACTTGAAGCAAAGGCTTCTATGTACGTTTATGTTATTTAAAAAGGGACAGTGCACATTAATGAACATGATCACTTAAGTCACTTAAATGTGCCAGATTTAGCCATACAGGCTTATTTTCATTTGCAGTCCCTGGCAGGTTGATGGTGTAAGTGTATATAAGAGAAAGACAAAATAACATGCAAAAGCACAGAAACACATAAGCACAGATAAAAGCACATGAACACAGAGCAAGCATATAACCACAGGTCATGAGGTTACATGGGTGTGGATAGGTGTAAAAAATAACAGAGGACTTTTATTATGACAAAATTAAAGACATTTACACCATAAGTTGATGCAGACACAGATTGGTGCATAAATATTCACCAGAATGCAGGTAATTAAGTATTTGATGCTCAAAAATTTCTGGTGGAGTGCCCCCCATTTCATATGCATCTCCCCCAATGTTGAAACTAAACCTGCTCCCTTGTATGGTTGCACAAGTTTTCATCACATTAAAGAGTTTCTGTTAGTCAGGGACAGTTGCATGGAAAGTCTTGAAGATGCACCTTCGTTAGCATGTCCCTGCTGAATCACTTAAACAAAAGGAAATGTTGCTCACCAGCCCCTCAGAGTATGAGTGTGTGGGAGGACCTGCAGGTGGGGGGCTGCAGTGTGCACAGGAGTTTCCTCCAAAACTTCAAGTGTGACTGCAGTTGTTTATCACAGAATGAAAATGATATGATGAGCACAAGAGCAAACCAGCAGGCCTGCACTGGAGTTTCCCCTGAGCACCGCTGATCTTGACCACATGGTCAAGTCTGTGTGTTTGTTGCTAAAGATATATTTCACTTAGCTTTTATCAGTAATGTCAGAGGAGCTAAGATAAGTAATGCACTATGATAAGTAATTGTACCCCTTGTCTTCTTCCAATTCAGTGCATGCATAGAGAAATATGATATGTAAAAACATAACCATTTCCTTGCAAGCAATAAACTAACTGCACTGAACATCCTGCCAACTTTTTCTTAACATAGTGAATGACGCCACTACAGATTTTATACTGAGAAGAGGATTAAACTCCCACTGATTCTGCCGCAGTGCCTTTAATAACCCAGTATCAAATCACTCATTCAATTCCTCTGCAGATAAAATGGAAGGACTCCAAGTCCTCGATAAGGCCGCGAGACTTTGTGAGGCTGTGTGACCTATCCCTTTAAAAACAAACATCGAGTTGAACGTGATGTTCTGGAGGCCTGAGGGAAACTCCAGGCTTGTTTTACCTCCCATTGTTCACACCGTGTGACCAGTTAGACTGGGAAGCTCAGGCTTTGCTCTCAGCACATTTTTACTGTCACGTGAGCAAGTACTGGGACTCATGCAAATGCATAGTGCTTCAACTGGAAAACAGTTTCTGTGCAGGATCTCATGCACCATTAACTACATTTAGGCATTTACCATGTTACATAATGTTGAACTAAGAATACTTCACTGTGCATCAACTGCATGTCCCAGTTTAACACTGCATTCTGCGTCAGTACTGTACATCAGTTTCTGAAGCAAGAATGGAGAGATTGTAAAGAACAAACCACGCAGGCCACATTCACACCCACAGTTCATTCTAAATTCATATTATGTATCTGGCCTGCTGATCACAATCAGCTTTGAAGGCGCAGTGAAAACAAGACCTCTGTTTGAACCATAATAAGGCAGATGAATGGAGGAAAGGAATGCGCAAAGCAGCCTGGAAGACCTGGAGACGAAGGGAAAACAAAGCAGTTACACACATTTGCTCAAAGCTTTATGTTTTTACACTGAGGGAATGTAGTATCTCAAGTATATTACAAAAGTTTGCCAAATCTCTACACCAGTGTACATCATTCAAATTTCCATTTGTGATTTAATACTTACCAGTCTAGTTTAGGTTACTTTAGTGTTTCTTTTTATGACATGTCTGCTTTTCTGGGTAGTGGCTGAAACAGATGAAGATCATTTAATAAAGGTCAATCAAAGAAATCCGACATCTAAGTGGACTAACAGTGTTGGACACTGACAGGAAGCACAAGGCACGTTTTTCTGTTTAAATGCAGATGTGCCGATATGATTGGAGTTAGCAGATCTGAATCATTTTAGCCGGAAACCAGTCAGATGAAACCAGTGCGTCTTGGCATCATTACGGTAACTCACACTAAAGTCTGAAACAACAGATGCTTAAAACAGTACAGGAACAAAATTCTAATCCATTGAACAAATAGCTAAATATTGAACCAGCAGCCTGAGATGTGGAAGGAAGTACTTATACTTTCAAAACTCAGAAATGATCCTGGACTTTTTTGTGTAATCAGTGTTTTTCTGGGGTGTCTCCCAACTAACTTTTCTGGACTTTTCAAAAATGAAATCTGAGTCATCAACACTTTGCTGATTAGCTGTTTATGACTGGAGTGCGCTCTAACTGGAAAACCTGGGAAAGGAAACTGAGATTGCACAATCTGTGATAAACACTGTCTTTATGATTGTTCTGGGTTTTGGAGAAGAAATATTTAGCTGAATGTCATTTAATTTAACACATCATCACTGTTTAACTTGCTACAGTATATTTCCCAGTGGACCTGTGCCCTTGTGAAAAATATACTTTTAACTGGCTGTAAAACTGTTCGATCTGTACATCTGATACATTTGATTTTATTGCATGTGTAATCATGCATGTGTGTGTTTTATTTTGATAACGGATGTTTTTAATATTTTTAAATCTTTTTGTTTTAGCTGTTACTGTAATATGATATAAAGCAGGAACAGAGATGAATGAAAGCCAGATATTTTTCTTGGCATCCTAATCTGTCACCTCAGTGTTTCTCTCAGTAACAGTAAAAATAATGAAAACACTGATCACACAAGTGTAAACATGGAAAGAGGAGTGTAAGTGGTAAAATAACACTGACAAAATGGGCTAACAGTTCCTGGCATCCACTTTTGCACTACAGTGTCAGTTCATCCAGCTCATAGTACTATGCAGTGTGTGTGTGTGTGTGAGTCGAGGCTGAAATAGTTTCACTTGGTATATGCAATAAAAAGTGAGATACAGTATAATCAGTTGAAAACAAAATCAAAATTAAAACCACGCAGTGAGTTCCTTTAAAATTGCCTGGTAGTTCAGTTATTTCATATAACAATAACCACACGGAAAAAAAGGTTAATATAAGAACAAATATGTTTTCTATATGTAAAATGGAAACTAAAATAAAAATGTTGGACCCAAATAAATGTACCGCATTTTAAAATGAAAGCTTTAGCCTCACTCTGTGAGCTACAGTATTCCTGTTGAATATGCTATAGAAGAATAGCTATTGTTACATAAATGACTGTGTGCACACCTGCATGTGCAGTATCTGTGCACGTTTGGGTGTGTGTGAGTGTCATGGGAATCCCTGGGCATTCTGGACATGAACAGACATGTACAACACAGAATGACTCATAATGAATCACTCAATCTGCCACACAGTATAATTACATTATGGTGAAGGGTCAAAGTGAGCGATGACTCATCAAATCACATTCTCACCTTATGACTGTGCAGAGACCGAAAGCATGACTGAGACACAAAAGCCCCTATTGAATTCTGAAGCATTGTGGGGCTTCGCTGTTTCACCTGTTTCTCTACCTGGTTCCCTTTCTCTACACTTCCTGCTTCCTTTACTGAACTGCAGACTGACTTCTTGTCTGGCAGACACTCCGTGCATTTACTGGAGGATTTTACAGTCATGTAGCGTAAATGTTTACTTTCGTTTCAGTTCACTCCCTCAATGTACATCTCTATTTCAAACAGGCAAGCATTCAAAATGACACTATGAAGAGCTGCAGTCAAATGTATCCTATGGATTTGAAATTTATTTTAAAATTAGGTTTGGTTTTTATAATCACTTGTGGAATGTAACTAAGAACACTCACTCTAGCACTGTACTTTTTATGGCACTAGTACTTTATGTGGGTATTTCTATTGTATATTACTTTATACTTTAATAATTTCATTAAAGTTTTCATTCCCAATATTTAGTGACAGAGACTAAAGATTTACATACAAAATTATCAGTTTACAAATGATTAAACTACCACGACATTTGAACCACCTCCGCCAGCTACAGCATGAAAACCCTATTGACACAGCAGCTGATTAATAATGATAAAACTCATCAGTAAAATGTATTGAATATGAATATACTGAAGTAAAATATCTGAATACTTCTTTGACCAGTGTTTATTATGTAGCATAAAGACATATAATGACTATATTTAACATTTTATGTGGTGTTGCAAAAAAAGAAGATTCCAGGATCAAGTTAAGTTGAGTCAGAGACTAGCCTGCTTTAAAATATTTTTCCAAATATTGTCGTAATGTACATATTTACCCTTTAGAAAAAGAAAAATAGATATGGATTTTAAAGTAATTATTTCAGTTATGAACATTATTAACATTTTATGGAAAGCAAAATATTTTATTTTCATCTTTGTGTGAGATGTTGGTTGCTAATTGTTGCAGCAGTTGCAACAAGTGCCGTTAAAATTTTCAGCTTGCTTGAGAGAATTTAAATAGCAAACCCCAAAATAATGCACAGGCCTAGTTGTGATTACTTTGCAGTAGTGTTGTTAACTCATTTGTTGATGTTCCTGGATTTCGCTGAGTCTGCTTTAATGAGCTGTGGGGGTTTATGCAGTCAGCAGGCCAGACTTCCCTTTTTACTGTTTTCTGTCTTACAGCACTTTGTTGAAAAGAAAAACTTAATAGATTGCGCAAACTGTGATGATTCTACACAGAGTCACAACTCAGGTTTCCTGTTATTTAGTGCTGAAGTGGGCACCAGGCAACTGGAATTAAAAGTTTGTTTCCAGGAGAACGCTTAGGTTTGCCACTGGGTGCAAAGACACCAAATGCACCAAAAATGAAGTAACACTGTCAGGGAGAATGACAAACCGGCAGCACCAGGGTGGGTCAGAGAGGAAGAATTAGTGAGTGGCGGCAACTTGTTTACTCTGCAGGAAAGATGTCTGTCAACAGAGGGAGTAAGAGGGCTGCTGTCACCATGTGTGTAGTTCAGTTAGTCTGTGTCCTCTGTATCTTCATTAGTAAAAACTGGACATAGTGTAAATAGATTTAATTTTACTTTATTTTACCTAATTTATATAAATATATTTATATTATTTTCATCCTTTTTTAGCACTCAATCACACTGTAAATTTTCTTCTGGCTCTTGAGCTGCTGTAACGTGTGAATTTCCTCAGTGTGGGATTAATAAAGTCTTATCTTAACTCTTATCTAACTCTTAACAGCATTACCCTGAATTAATCAGTTTATCAAAACAATGTCAATTTAAGGGTCACTTACAACCTTTTTTCAGAACTATCAGCCATATCATCAGGTCAGCCTCAGTAGCTACTGTGATTTCATCCATCACACTTTTAGGACCTTTTATCCATGTGAGCTGAAGTCCAAAAAAAAAGAAGCCAAAAGTCCATGTAACACCCAATAATGTAATAATTGTAATAACACCTAAAGTGTGATGAAATTTTCACTTAACCTGATCTAAATTGTAATAAAACACAATAATGTAATAAAACTGTCCTGACTGATATTATAAACACATTTTCACCAATAATGTAATACCCTTCAGGCAAGTCTTTATTTTTTCAGAAGTGATGATGTAATAATTTTGTCAGATAATGTAATAACATGCAAATACACAAAATACTGTTAGTCTTATGTTAGCCTACTGAAAACACTAATATTTGACACTGATGTCATGTCTGGAAATGAGAACTCTAGGCTTGATGAAGCCTTTGAAATGTACAACAAATGGCAGGTGGTATGGTGTTATCAGGCAAAGATGCTTTAAACTAAAATCCCTATCAATGAGGTGCTGCTTAGAAGCTTCAGTTTGAGTCCATGTGCATATATATATGGCTGTATGGTTCAAAGTCTGCATTTAACCTGATACTCATTCCTTCATCTAAAATCTGGTGGACAGAACATTCTTAAAACCCTTAATACACAATATGTAGAACTCTGGACCATACTGAAAATGTAATTTCACATTTGGTAAAGATGTTATTACAATACCAGTCAGGACATTTTATGACATTTTCGGGAAATTATTACATTATTGTGTGCTACTTGATTCCACTTAGTAACACTGAGAATTATAACATATCCTACTACTCATATGCAGACAACACACAGCTTTATATCTCTCTTTATCCCAGTGACCTTACATTGACAACCTCAAAATATGCATTACGGACATAGACTGTTGTGTGTGCAAAAAACTTCTTAAAGATAAACATGAATAAAACTGAAATCCTTCTCGTTGGCCCTATAAAACAGGACCAGGAAATAATGTCATACTTTCTATCCCGCCACCTAGAGGTCAGTGAGCAGGTCAGAAACCTGGGTGTCATCCTGGATGCTGACATAATTTTGAAAATCACATATATATTACAAGATTATCTTTCCCCCACCTGAGAAATATATCAGAAATAAAATGATTCATATGAACAGATTAAATTACTGCAATGCTCTTTTTACTGGAAAACATTCAACAGGAGAACTTCAAACTTAACTCCAGTACTTAAATCACTTCACTTGACTTCCCGTTCAACAGAGAATACAATTTAAAATCATCTTATTGGTCTTTAAGGCACTACATGACTCAGCTCCCCAGTATATTTCTGGCCTGCTCACTGACTACACCCCCATCAGAACTCTCAGGTCCTCAGACAGTAACTTGTTGGTTGTACCCAGAATGAGATCAGGAGCTGGTGACAGTGTGTTTAGTTACTGCTGACCAGCCCTCTGGAGTGGTTGGCCTAATGAGCTGCGATCTGTATAAACTGTGTCTACATTTAAAGCTTAAAACCTTCCTGTTTTTCTTTTTTTATTTTTAACAGATTTATTTATTCATCTCAGAAGTACAGCACACTGAAAGTTTGTAAACATAGATAACACTATTTTTTCTTTTGAAGTAATAATAATAATAATAATAATAATAATAATAATTAACAAATTAAATAAATAAATGAATAAAAAATAGAAAATAGAAAAAAATAGTAATAAAAAATAAATAGTAATGAAAATTTAAAAAAAAAAAAAAAAAAACCCACACACCTTCTTCCTTCTTAACAAAATGGTTGAGTCCGTAACAATATAGAGGGAGATGTAAATGGAAAGTAATCCAAAACTTTCCTGTTTTTCATGATCAGTGTTAGTGTTGTGTGTGTGTCCCAAGTTGCCTTACAGTCCATCTGCTGATGATTATGATTATATACTGTTGAATGCTAATGAGAAGACCTTGAGTTGGATTTGTTTTGTCAAACTACTATTTCCAAAGTGAATTATACAACCATAGCATGGTCTTTCTGAAAGTAGCTTCAATCATTTTTTCTGACCTGGGAATCTGTGCCACTAGATGGCGACAGATGATTACCTTATTGAGATATGACAAGCACCAACTGTCACACAACTGAGCCTATACACTAAAGATTTATCTTCTCACTCTCAATATGATAAAGTCTGAACATGGAGCGGAGGACCTATGAATTGACAGGGGTTCATGGATGATTTCTGTGTTAATTACCTCATCACTTAAAAGCTGATTAGTAAGCCATTGGAAGTTTGACACTTGACACTAAATTAAACCTCTCTCTAATGTTACATTAACATGAATTTCCTAAAACTATACTAGGCCTCTAATTATGTGAGAGCCAGTGAAATGTCTCAGTTTAACTGGTGTCCTTATTTTTCTGTCAGACATTTGGTTCTGTACAAACACAGTTCCCATCAGTTAAGATGTAAACTCTATGTAAACACAAATAGCTCAGCTGTATAATGCTGCAGTACTTAAAGGCTTGTGACTGAGAAGCACAAATCAATAGAGTCATTTTCAGCAGTCTGGAGGATTATCCACCTCACTGCCCTCTGATGCGATGCAAACTACAGGCACACACACACACACACACACACACACACACACACACACACTGACAGACACTTCATGTGTCCTCCAGCCAGCAGCCTCCTCAGACTGTCTGTGGATCCATATTATTTCAGGACATTGACTGAGAACATTTACCCTGTTTTTAAACTACTGAGAGCTGCCTGCTCTTTCCTGTCCTTCCTTACACCAGCCTGCAATTTTTATTCTAAAATGCCGTATAACTTCAATTAAAAGCCTAGTCAAAATTAAATGCCCCGTCTCTTTTTCTAGCCTAGTATGGCTACACATTTTCACAAATAAACGCCTGTCTCAATTAGACGCCTGGTTTGGTTGCCAAGCAATTGACTTTTTTAATAGAAGTTCTTTGGATGTATAAAACCAGGTTGTTGACTACCTCAAATTATGTGTCCATTCCTTGATTACCATGTAAGTTAATTATATTGTATTAGTCTGTAAGGCTCCTCAGATCAAAAGGATCAAAAGGGTTTTTCATAAAAATGAATCTAAGTTGTGAGTTTTGTTTTAACAGGATAAAGTGACATTGTGTCAGTATGCTGGGTGTTGTAATATTCAAGTGCTCTGTCTCTGATGCCCTGTCTGTCAGAGCTAAAGCAATTGAATGATACATAATTGATATATTATCTGAAGCCCCATTTTATACTGGTAGTATTCATACTGGTTTAAAGAAACAATTTGCTGAGCAACAGTTTTGTGCAAAATGAATTAAAGGCCTGCCCCATACATATGCTGTCCCAAATATAGGCCTGGTGAGTTCAGTGATTTAAGCAATTAATAGCCTGGGCTACTAATTGAAGTTTTACAGTATGGGGTTTTATTACTTTAATCTCCTGGCAGAGATCTGTGTCCCAAGCCACTCTATTGTCTTGATTGTGATTGAATTTCTCCATGAATAGTATCATATGATGTGCAGCAACTGACCACTGAACACTCTATAGATATCCCTAATGGGGTGTGATACCATGATAATTTTGAAGTAGGCCTTGCATGCAGGTTAAGTTAGAGAATATCAAAATTATGAACAATAAACTACTCTAATGTAAAGTACATAACAATTGAAAATGATGAGATAAAAGAGAAAAATCTGAATTTTGAATGAATTATTTTTGTTTTGACCCACCATCACCATTTTTTAAATTCTAGTAATTCCTAACATTATCTATTTCTTCCTTTTCCAGACAGAAATGTGGGGTGAAATTATTGACATTAAACTATAGGGCCTCAGTCACTCACGTGTTTACTGTTTCAGTCTGATCAATACAGGCTGAACCTGGGTGAAGGTTTCCTCTCTGCGGAAGACATTAGCAGCTCACAATTACAGTGAAAACAACCATAAAACCTAGAAAGCTTGGTGCTTAATTAGTTTTTAGTGTTGGACTCACCACCCATCTCATTTCTATTCCCCAGGCGGCCCTCATCAAGCCAGCAGCCCGACCCTCAAGCTTGTTCTCACGCTCATCCGCCTTGATTGATTTCCAGGGAGCGACGCCGGCTGGCTGAGCCCACTGGCCGGGCTATAGACCGCCTGGCCCGCACGGTGGGGCCGGCCAAGCCCGGGGGGAGAGGACGGATGGATGGATAGATGAATCTCCCTCCGATCTCTTATCAGCCAGAGCAGCTTCTAGTGGGAGGACGGGTGTGAATAGTCCCAACACACACACACACACACACACACACACACACACACACACACACACACACACACACACACACACACACACACACACACACACACACACACACACACACACACACCTTCCCCTCTATCCTTCACTCTTTCACTGCGCTGTCATTCTGTTCTGTTGGGGAGATAACGCCACGCACAAGCACATGTAAACACACACACACGCAGAGGGAAAGCTATGCCCGAGGTATTCCCACCACCACCAACAAAGACACAGATAATCAGACACTTCAGCAGGATAGAAACGGTCATTAGTACTCTTTAAAAGATATGATCTGTATCTGCGTCCCCATGGGTTTCACTGTTTCTAAATATCAGCCTACACTGACTCCAACACACACATCTGACCAGGTTTTCTTCTTGAACATAGTCTAGGTTTACATGTTCATTGGTGACAGGTGACAGCCCATCATCTTCTACAAATAAGAGGAAAAGATCAGTGATGGAATCTCATCAGTGTGGGAACAATTAAAAGTAATATGTTATTTCACGCTCCAGCAAACTCTAAAAAATTATACTATGGCTAATATACTATATTTTTACCGAGTGGAACAATTAAATGAGTAGAATAATTGTGAATAATGAAACCAATTACAATAGTACTTCAATGGTTTAATGTAAAACCGAGATGTGAACCAACTTTTTTCCTTATATGGAAAATTTTAGAGTAATAAACTACAGTTGTCAAAAAAGCAAGCACTGTATTTCAAGAGGACCCAATTAGACCACAATGTGACAGAACACGACTAAGAGACCAACAGCAGTAAGAACAATGACAATAGTCATATAAAACTATAAACATAGCCTACATAAACTCTACTTTATACAATACAAGGCCGTAGCCATGGAATCAACATTCGGGGGGCCCAAACCTGCCAGGGGTCCAGGGGTAATTTTGAAAACTATTTCCTATTATATTATTTACCATAGGCAAGTAGCTGTAAAGTACACTATATGACTATGCAATAAATTAAAGCTATCACTGTCTACATTAATTATTTATGCAGTGCAACATTAATAAGTGACACTTTAACACTTAAAAGTAATTAAAAGGAGAGACAGTATGGTGTTTGACTGATTGTACCTACACACAGCAGGTGAATAACACTTCTGCTGGGGTTCAGTACAGGCAATGTGGCTGTGCTGGGGCCCGATGGGTGGGGGGCCCCTAAGGAATGCGGGCCCTCCAACAATGTATTGGGTGGGTAACTGGCCCTTGCAGGAAGCTCAGATTGCCACCTCGGAAATACGCCTGTATTCAAATAAGTATATTGAATGAATATGGTGCTATGTGCTATATCGAAAAGGTAAACCATATATAACCAATAATAATGGCAATTGGTTTAGTCTACTCATGATTATTATCACAAAAATGGTGCATAGTTGCATGTGATTGCACAGCTTTTTTTTTTTTTTTTTTTAGAAATTATATTTTTAAATCAATAGGCCTGTATTGGGGGACATTTTGAACATTTGATTTTGTGTCTGTGTGTGTGCTGCTGCTCTATACAGTGTATCCCATGAAGCACCACATGTTTAACTTCAGCAGCTTCATGTTCATACATAGCTCAAAATTTGACTAGAAAAGGCTCACTGGACTTCATAATTCCAGATAAAGGTGAGCGCACATTTGATCTTGTAGTTGCTCTTACAGAAAGATATGATTTTGACATCATTTTGGGAGTTAAACTGAACCGAGTCTCCTTTAGAAATTAATCACAACGTCTTGGTCAAATAACACCTCCAGTCATTGGTTGTTGTTCCACTTAGTTCCCAAAATGTAGGCAGGCCCATGATAATGAATTTAAATAACTTAAATTACACTGGTATGCCTCTAGTTTTGGCGGCACTGGCCCTGGACAAAAACTCACTAAAGTCTGTAATGTGTGTGGGCGCGCGCGCGCGCGTGTGTGTGTGTGCGAGAGACACAGAGACTGATGGATAAACACAAACACGCGCACCACAGACACTGTTGTGTCTCTGTCTCTCTCTCGTGCACACATCACACCTGCGCGCGCCTCTCTCTCTCCCCCTCTCTCTCCCCGCCACTTCAAAGCTCTACTTGAAAGTGGGCTCGAGACAAGAGTTGTTGTTCTTTCCGCCTGGTGGTGCCACGCGCCGAGCATCATCGTCATCATCACCATGCCTCGAGGATTCTTGGTGAAGAGGAACCGGCGATGTGCGGCGTCATACCGCTCACGAAATAACACTAACAACAAACCTGCACCGTTTGACGGTGACAGGAGCAACTGTGAGAACTTTGAGGAGACAAAACCGGAGGCCGTGAAGGAGAAAGACGGGCTGAATGGTTTCCCCTTTGAACGGCCAGATGGACTACTCCCGGTGTCCCGCGAAGACTCCGCCGGTGTCAGAGAGGCTTGGAGCCCGCACGTGGAGTCCGCGCTGGAGGCGGAGGCGGACCGGCGCGCGCAATTACCGGAGACCGAGGAGCAGGTGAGCGAGGTGGATGTGTTGACTCCTGATAGTGATTTCTCCTGCTTCCTTCCTCCTCCTCCACTACCGCCACGCGACTTGACTGTAACAGAGTCTTGCAGCCCCGTTAAACCGGTCGGCACGAGACTGCTGGAACACCACGAGGAAGGAGAGAAGCAGCCGCTGTTCCCCGGTCAGTGCCTGACATCATCTCCAGTGTCGGAGTTACCGGAGCTTCCGTTCCTGGTGAGCTCCACGCCGACCTCGGTGTCCGCTTCTATCGAGAGGCTCCTCGCGAGCAGCAGCCGCCACGCACCGTCCTACGGTCACAGTGACAAGTATGGGCAGAGTATGGGTCACGCGCACTTGTTTCCGCCGCTGACACTGATGAACCAGGAGCAGCATCACGCAGCGAGGAAACGCTCCTTCCTCGAGCAGGATCAACGCTTGAACAGCAACAGACACAACAAACAGTCCGTGGGAAACCCGTCTAAGAAACCCAAAGTGAACCGGAAACTGAACTTCGAGGATGAAGTCACCACCTCGCCAGTTCTGGGTCTGCGGATCAAGAAGGAGAGTCCCGAGCTGAGGAGACAGCGCGAGAAGTCGACTGCTCCCACCGGGAATCAGCCGCTGGGAGAGTTCATCTGCCAACTCTGTAAAGAGGAGTACCCCGACCCTTTCTCCCTCGCGCAGCACAAGTGCTCCCGCATAGTGCGCGTGGAGTACCGGTGTCCCGAGTGCGACAAAGTCTTCAGCTGTCCCGCCAACTTGGCATCCCACCGCCGCTGGCACAAACCTCGTCCGGTAAACAACCAAGCAGGAGAGACTCCGACAAACAAGAGCCAGCCGTTAAAAGAGGCACGAGGGCTCATTCAGCACGAGAGGCAGCCGGTAGAGATGGAGGGCAAAGAGAACGAGCTGCTGCGTATAAACACCAACCAGCACCACGGAGCGCTGGACAGCTCCCGCATCAGGCGCGAGCCGTCCCTGCTGCTGCTCCACGGTCGGTCTCGGGACAGCCCCGACAGCGACAGCCTCGCGCCGCCTCACTATGACTCCTCGCTTCATTACCGGAACCCGGTTGAGAGCTGTCTGGAGCTGCAGCAGCAGGTGAGAGCGGCGGACAGTCCGCCCTCGAGCCTTCTTCTACTAAACGGCAACCCAGACGAGCGCGCGGAGCTGCCGCAGCAGCAGCGGCCGTCACTTCCTCACCCTCCACTACCGTTTGTCCAGTCTTTACCGGAGGAGGAAGTGTACGAGTGCCGGTACTGCGGGAAGAAATTCCGCCGACAGGCTTACCTGAGGAAACACCTGGCCGCGCACGAGATGACAGCGCGAGCGTCCCCGCCCCCACCATCTTACGGACAGGCGCGCGAGACCGGTGGCGGACAGAGCCAGGTGTTCCTCTGTCACCTGTGCGGCGCGCGCTTCCCGTCAGTTGAAATTAGAGACAAGCACCGTCTGTGGCACGCGATGAGGGACGAGTTACTGGCGGGAACACTGGGAGGAGGACTCAGACCAGACGTGTTCCACACGCAGGGAGACGAGAGCGGCGCCGGGGAGTGCGAGCAGCAGCAGATCTTCACCTGCAAGCACTGTCCGTCCACTTTCTTCAGCTCTCCGGGGCTTGCGAGACACATCAACAAATCTCATCCCACCGAGAACCGGCAGGTGATGCTGCTGCAGATGACGGTGCGGCCGTAAAACGCGCACGAGACACAGACACACTCACACAAGCCAACAGATAATTTGGAAAATGGTCAGTCATTGATTGTCATTACAGGGAAGATATTAACTGTGGCGTTCAGCTGTCATTCCCATTGGAGGATACATGTATTTCAGCCGTGGTTCTATTAGAAATTGAGACTGAGGCCTGTGTGTTTGTTTCAGTTGTGGTCAAAGAGCACTTTTGTTTTAAGGTCAGTAAACGTCTTCACTTCTCAGCTGTCTCACAAAGCTCCACTTATGATAGACTGACACTAGAAGGCTGCAAACGTTGTCCATAGTCATGAAACTGGTAAGATGAACAAGTTAACAAAAGTTTTCTGTGACGCTGAAAGTGCTGTCAGTTAGACTGGAACTTTCCGTGGTGCTGAAACTAACAGAACGAACTACTGAAGATAGCAGCCTACAAATAAACCACAACCATGTGCGCAAACACAGATGACTTCTGTAATCTCCCGCAGTTTCTTCAGTCTTTAAGACAAGCAGGACTTTATCTTATCACTACAGTGAAACTATCTTGCCCTTTTTCATCCATTGGAAAAGTGACAGATCTAAGATAATTTAATAAACTAACAGCATGACTGTTATTATGATAGAAATTTTAAGATGACAGGAAATTAAAGTGACCCATAAAAGGGCTATTTCTCTTTCAAAATATTTAGGTTGTTGATGCAAAGAGTACAGTCAGTAATACAATCTGAAGTCACAGTTTCTATATTTTCATTCTCATATAGAGAATATTTGTCCTGATCTGTATTGGCACAGATGATGCTGTCTCTTTTCAGTTTCGGCTCTTTGTAAATGATCTGAAATTTAATCACAGTAAATCAGCTGTTAGTGAACATTTGAGAGGATGGGACGACTGAAGTTTGACAGAAATGGAATTCTGATCATGACTAGTAAGAGTTAGAGGGTGCAAATTTGATCTGATTATACTGAAGCAATGGTTCACACAAGTTTCTTTCCATGTTGCAAAGTAATCAGATTACACTGAAGCCCAGATGGAGTCTGTGCCACATCACTGACTGGTGTAATATGTAGTGACTTGTAATTACATTTAGAAAGTGCCCTTCTTCACCGCAAGAACTGGAGACGGAATCAATGTAACAATATTTCAAAGACTATTTCATGTACAGTGAACAATTTAAAAAAAAAAGAAAATAATCAGACAGACCATAATATGCCTTTTTATAGTAAATAAATGTGCCAGTAAACTTCTCAGCTATAAAATATTTTCATACAGAAATGGAACATTTAATGTTAGTACTGCTTGTTAAAGAAAATGTCTTTCGTCTTTATTGATGATATATTACTGTTGGAATATTTGCTAAATGCCTTCATGATACTAAAAATGTAACTGTGGTTCTATGAAGCCTATACAATACTATTTTGATATGTTTGAAGTTGAATGTGAAATTTATTCTAAATTATTGTCAATAAATGTTAATACAGTATGATCAACGAGGAGTCCTGCCCTATCGACTTATTACTGTGGTTTTAAAGCTGGTGTACACACACACACACACACACACACACACACACACACACACACACACACACACACACAAATATAATAAATGAATGGATCCTGCAGTCAAGTGGTACGAATCATTTATTGTCAAATTCCATCATCGCACATCCACGCTCTCTCTGTCCAAAAGAGACATTACACGTTTACATACTACAGGTCTGACAGTAACATAGTTTGAGGAGTATGTGTGCGAGCGTGCACGTGTGTGTGTTGTGATACAGCTGTTCCATAATCAACACATGCAGTTAGTATTGGACTGGGGTCATGCAGTATGTACAGTCAGTAGTTACATACATCAGCGTTGTCTCCAAACTGACGTCTAGACAACGGCTGAACCTGTATCCATCACAGCCCTCATGCTCAGAGCATCCATTGACCGGGCAACATAAGTTCCAATTTTGAAATATGACGGGACATTTCCGTGGTTAATTAAGGGTTTCTGAACATTTTGGTTGCTGCCAATCAGGGTTTTAAACTAAACACAAACATCTGTGTCAAGCTGAGTGAGCAGATAGTTTTGAGTTCATTACAAAACACTGAAATTGTCAGGAGTCTGTAAAACAAATCTGAAATTTGCCATCTTTTCCATGGGGCTGCAAAAACACCATCACAACTCCAGTGATTTTGTGGAGTCACTGGTATTTTAATCTAAACATTACAAGGAGTGTAAGGTACTGGAACAGGAGTGCGGGATGTGGTGTGAACAGGTTCAGGTTGTCAGTGTTTATAGGATTTAACCAGGCCAATTGAGACGCAGTCGGTGACTCGCAGGTGGTCTACATACAGCATGTACAGGTCAGTCCCAGAGTGCCGTGGGGCTACGAGACCAAGTGTCGCAACCAGTCAATGGTGCTTTAACCTCAGCATTAATAATAATTGTAACAGCAATAATTTAAAGGGACAACTCAAATCTCAGCTGACTTCAAATATTCACACAAAGTAACACAACATGAATTTGACCTCATATTACACTGGCAAATCTGTAACAATTTCAACCCCACAGAGGGGTAAAAAAAAGTTTGATAATCCCTTTTCTCTCTACAGAGAATCTATGGCTGAAATCAAAAATCAAACAGTAACAGAAAATACAGTTGTGAATACATTTTCTTCAAGCAGTGAAGCATAATGCAAAACCTTTAACTCAGATCTATATTTTCAGATAAAGATCTTTTATATAAGTGTGTTTCCTTTACCAGGAGTCAGGCCATAGAGAAAGGAACGTGGCAAACAAGCCAGCATGTACAATAAACGGAAAATCGTTCTATCCTGACAAACTCTGGAGAACCACAGCTGTGACCGTTTATAAAGAAAAAAACCTGAAGTACATAAATGATGTAAGCCAATCTGAAGTCTTGTCAGTTTTATTTGAGCTGAGCTGATGGAGTGCTGAAATGAGGAAGTTAAATACACAAATGGTAGTGTTAAATTTTCTGGATTGTGATAACATGCGGATCCCCTCCATCCAGAACTGGAACTGGGGATGAGTCTAAATATAAGAGCGGAGTTTAAAAAAAAAAAAGAGAAGCAGCACAAAACCATTCATATTTCATATCTTAGCGACAAAGCTCCTTTCTCTTCCTCTTTGGCCTTGTTTCTACAGCATTTCTCTTTTATACACTTCGTGTTTCATCCTTCCACCACCACTAAGGTGGTGAAATTAATTACCAATATCAGCCCACAACTAAACCTGGCATAAAAGACTCATTTAGCAGTATGTCAACGATGAAAACTGAGGAAAACGATGGCCTAAGACGTCCCCAATCAGGCTGTGGTACCAAGGTTACGCATGTCGACAGTAAAGAAGAGCACTAAAATGAAATTACCTTTAGGTTCCTAAAGAATGAAGTGCAAACTGGTTATGAAAAGGAAAAAGCATAAAATCTTGTAGTGTCAACCCATTATAAGCGAATATGTGGTCTCAAGTTAAACCACAGTTTGGCTTTGGCAGCTATTCTCACATTACATTATATACACAACAAGCCTCCTCACACTGTACACATCATTATAGATATTCATATATCTACTATATATATATATTTATACTCATACATATATAGATATACAGAATATATAGTCAAAGGAACAAAGAAAGAAAAGCTGTGGTTCCATTGCATCAGATGACAGAGCGACACTGAACTTAAAAATACAGCAACATTCTTGTTCGGGTCAAAACATATTTTACAGTCAATTAAAAAAAAGGGGAAAAAAAGGACAATAAATTGAATGAACATCAGTGCTTGTCCACATTTTACAGCATGAGCACAAAAAAACTAAACTTAATGTAACAAGTGCTTCCTCTTTGATCAGTTTCTCGTATTAATTTAGGAGAAAGCGCTTTTCTCTCCTTTATGAAAGACGACCAATTGCTCCATCTTTTCTTTAACACTGATTCTCACATCGCTTCACTCAAAGGGTCAGCTTTCAGTCCCACAAGTTCAAAGAGGGGATTTTCTTCTGGATTTAAACACAGAACATTTTGGGCTTGAGAGCATTGACTTCAGTTTTTGTTTATTGTTAGCAAATTAATGAGTTTCTATTTACATTTTAAGAGGACTGAATAGAAACTGACCCCTGCTTTTATTTTTATTATAGGCCTAATTGTGTACTGAGAGAAAAAAATAGACTTTTATCTTGCTTTCTCCATGCAACACTACAGGTGCACTCATTCAGAATTCATTCTTTTTATATCAAAACTCATGAGTCTGTCTGTACACACGTGGACCAACTATAGTACAAATATACAGATTCCCCATAGCAACTTCCGACCTCTGCTATTATTCCTCTTTGTTCTGCAGGTCGATCTCATTGAATGTGCTCTCCGAAACAAAAACAAAAAAACAAACAAAAAAATAACAGTGTATAATGTGGCACACGTAAGCTTTTAACAGTCCGAGTTACACTGGAGTTGTGCGATTTCTAACATGGCACAGATTATAATGAAGTAATACTGCACTGCTCAGGCTGCACTTGTTCAGCTGTTTCTACTGTAACAAAGACCAGCATGCTGCAGCACTGGGTTCTGAGGTTTTTAGAGCAAAGCCAAGGATAAATTCAGCAGCTGTGAGCAATTGTCAAATAAACGGACAGTGTAATATAGTCCACAGAGTACTATTACATGTGTTTTTGAGACACAACACACAACTGTGTGACAAAGCGTTCTGCCGAGGCAGATTCTACTGACACCCCATGACGGTTACGCTCATTCCTGAGAACATCACCCATCATCTTCCCTATTGGAAATGAATATATATGTGAATTCCCCACAGCGGTTAATTTACATGTGTGTCATGATTCATTTTTTGTACTTTTAAGTACAATTGCAGACCAAATTTCCTCTGGAGAAACACTTACGCTTGATCAGTTTGGACTGGGCTGTGTAATGTAGCTACAGTTTAAGTCTTATTGGCCGATCCAGAGGAGCGCCGCAGCTTCATGGACATGCGGCTCTTGCTAGTCCGAGGAGACATGGGGGACGCAGAGTCGCTCCCGGCCTCCCCAAGAGCCGGACTTTCTCCCCGAAGAATCTCTAGGCAGGAGCCTGAGGAGGAGGAGGAGGAGGGGGGAGGCGTAGGGTGAGGGGGCAAGTGAAGAGGATGGATTGATGGGGGAGGGAGGGATAAAGGAGACGAGGGAGGAGGCAAATAAGTGATTGAAAAGAAAGGGACAATAAGAAAATTACATCACGCCCCATGGTGTTCTACTGAGCCAGACTGCACAAACTCCTACAGTCACACAGGCAGGACAGACAGAATGACAGACACAGACAGACAAACAGACAGACTAGAAAAACAGGCAATGAACAAGCTCTATTTGTAATCTATACTGGGGTCATTTTAAATCCCTAACACCCCTAGGCTTGCTTTTGTCCCAGAAAAAGAGATTTTCTGTTTTAAGATGTTTCTTCCCCGTGAGGGCCTCTGAGACTGTATGTGTAATAAAAATCTACATGAATTAATTTGTTTTGACACAAAATATTTAGCACCTGCCTTTTGCAAAATATATCTGCTGTCGAGGCAACATATGCTTCTAAGTGGCTTGGATTGAGGTTAGGCAAAGTACTGACACTGCCTATCTACATGCAAAAATCAACTCATTCTTCTATGGAGCTTGAAGCTCTCATTAGTTATGATTGGTGTCTATTTATTGAACGAGATAGCACTTGGCTTGTGGTGCTCAAAGCGCCAAAAAATACATTTAAAAACTCAACAGCAATGTCTCTTTCTAGAAATCATGGCCCGGTTACTCAAGATAATCCACAGACCTTGTTGTGAGTAGTTTCATGTAGGATTTTCCTTCTACACGCACCAACTGTATCACCTCGAAGAAGGAAGGGTGTATCTGCTGGTTGACCTTGCACCACTGAGCTAGCTAACGTTACAGCTCAGTCGGGGAGGATGCCTTTAATATCTGCATCTTGTGCTGTCACAAGCACAAGCCTCTTGTCCATGAGTAGATGCACGCTTCCTTCTGCGTAGTGATAAGTTTGGCTGTTGTAGTTTAGTAGAAAGAAAATAGTTCCTACATGAAACTGCTCACAACAAGGTGTGTGGATTATCTTGAGTCATGATTTCTGGAAAGATACATCACTTTAGTTTTTCAAATGTATATTCTTGGTGATTTGAGCACCACAAGCCGAGTGCCATCTAGTTCCATTATGCTGGAGAAAAGGCTAACATCTCTACAGCTGACATCTCCAATACTCGGCAACTCACACCAAAACAGCATTACTGGTAAGAGCAAAAATATGTATTTTTGATTTTGAGGTGAACTGTCCCTTTATATTAAAACCTACTGTAGTAGTGATGAGCATTACCTGGCTGAGAGGGTAAATTGTAATTTTGAACCTGCACTCTACTGACCTTATTTGACAAGTCTCAAATCAAACACTGTTGATACAACAGGGTTAAATAATCAGGTTAAAAATGGCTCGTAAAATTATCCTTTAACATTTAACAATTTAAAATTGTCTTTTAAAAAGGGGACACCTGTCTGACTTTACAGTTTGTATTAGCTACCGAGCTGCTCACTTCTGGCTACAACTTCAAATGTCACTTCCACATGAGCCGTTAGGAAACGACACTAAAGAAAGTGAGAAAAAAAGTGACCACTGGGTCAAAAGATGATGATAAAGTGCATGAGGTAGAAGGACTAGAGTGATTTTCTATCTATATAGCATACCATTCACAGCTAGCATGAAGGACCTTCTGCTTCAGACCCTTCCCCTTCACCCTGAGCAGGTTAAAGCTGTCTAGTGGTTTAGGGACCATCATATACAAAACACTATGCTCCTCTACAGAGGTGGAGGAGGAGGAGGAGAGGAGAGGAGAGGAGAGGAGAGGAAAATAAACAAAAGCAAACAAAAGTAAAGGAGAGGAGGGCCATAATGAGAAAGGGAAGCAAGGAGGGCACAAGAAAGAAATAAACACCAAAAAGGAAGAGACAAAATATAGGGAAAGGGGAGGAAACGAAACAGAAAAGAAAAAGTGGAGAAAGGAGAAAAAAGAAGGTATAAAAAGAGGAGAGGACGAAGGAGCAGTTTAGGAGAATGAAGGAGGGATGGTCAGAGAAAAGAAAGAAAACAGAAAAAAATGAATAAGAACAAAGAATAAGTTGCCACACACATAAAGAGAAAAACAACTCAAAACACTGAACAGACAGAATGGAAAGACTTCACAGACACAAACAGACTGACAAACATATAAACACTGTACACAACATGTCCCCATATGATGATACAGAAAACATTTTAACTGCATTATCTGTATTTTAATTATCCCACCCACTACATTTCTTATTTCAAATGTAACAATACAAACAACTCTACTGAAGAAGAAATAAAACTTAAATGTTAGTTTGAAGTTACACATTCAATGTGTGTGTGTGCGTGTGTGTGCGTGCACAGTGCTACAGTACTACATCATTTCAAAACCAGGAAGAGAGGAGCATACAAAAGGTTAGAGGTACAGTTTCACCAGGTCAGTGTGACGTCGCAGGTTGACAGAGCAAACAGGAAAATTACAGAGTGAGTGAACAGATGAAAGAGCAGAAATCTCACATTGTTATAAAAAGGAAATCTCACTTTCTTTGTGCCGCTGAGTGTAGTTTGGTATGAAGCAGATCTAGTGCTTAAAGACCAAAAGTCAGATTTGGTGTTAAGTAAACTGTGATGTTCTTTCCAGATGTAGCAGGCAGACAAAGTTAGTGACTATCTTGTGAACATAGTGGAGCATTTAGCAGCTACAGAGATAGATATTTCTCTCAGGAGTTGGTGGAGACCAAAACAGAGCTAAAGGAGAGTGAATGTTGATCTTACATTCATCAGGTGGACACAAAAACCACTGCAAACAAGTGCTCATGCTGCTCTTCCAGGGGTCTATTCCAGAAAGCTGGTTAAACAAACTCTAAGTTTGACGCTGAACTCTGAGTTAATGAACTCAGAATTTTCAGTTCCAGAAAAGCTGATCAGAGTTTGTTCAATTAATTCTGAGTACGTTAATTCTGAATGAAGCTTGAGAGTGTGGAATGAAAAAGATTCACCATGGCAACAGGTAAATAAAAGACAGAGCCGCCATTTTAATCGGGTGGACAGAGAGATATTAAAAATTGGAATTACAAGCTCATCCGTTGCAACTCGGCAGGATTATGATACATTTGTCATGTATGGTGTAGGCCTATATGCAGACTGTGCATAATTATCTTTTTTTTCAAGAGCCTGCGTCAGAACAAGGAACGTGTCAGTAAGTTAACACAATTAAGTTTTACTCAGTGTTGTCCATTAATTAATTATTAAGACCATAGGCTACATTACATTTTGAATATATTTGTTCAGCCATCGTCTGATGGGCACAAAACATAGGGGCCAGCAACTGAAGAAAAAAAGCATGGTTGAAGACATAAAAAATATATAAATCAAAGACATAGAGACATGACTGCAATTGGATCCAGTGATAATATGGTTGCTGATTTGCACTTGAGTAGAGTAATAGGCTGCAGTAGAGCACTCAGTGGCTTTATTTCAGCTACTTCAACAATTGTAGTAAATTTAAACATTTAAAATGAAATGCCTATAAACATGTTCGGACTATAAGCACTCTATTTTAAAAACTCACATTCACATTTTGGAGCAGCACTGCCATCCTGCTCACTCAGAAATATGAACATATAATGTCCAATATTACAGGAATTATGTTCCATCTGTGCGACCAAACACACCATGAGTGATACAGAGATAATTTATTGATTCTACAAATCTAAAGCTTCATGCAGACTTTTACATTTTAAACTGAAATTACACATTATGTGCAATGAGCATTTTTGTGGAACTGTTCTAAAAAACTCACAACTGTCTTCAGTGTTATAAAAGACAGACATGCAGAGATTTGATTCTGTGTTAAGGGATCTATTCAATGTGAGGGCAAAAACTGCTGTTCAAAGAAACAACTGCCGGTGCATAGAAGCGGTAACATTAAAAAGTCATCCTGGGCAACAAACTAATATCCAACCAGGATTTTGATTCTCACATTCAGTATACCCTTCTAATGAATGTGCTTTGTTACAGACAGAATCAATGAGAAAATGAAACAGCTTGTCTGCCTCTGTCAGAGGGAGGAGACAGAGACAAACTCAGTAACTGACCCAGATTTTATAAGTTTCATCCTTTTCTGGAATGGAATAAAAGAGTTTCCTCATCTCAGGGTAAACTAACTCAGAGTTGCCTGGAAACCTGTTTTCTGGAATACACCACAGATGTGCAAAGAAGCAACAGTTTGCTAACATGTTCACCATATCAACCTTATAAGGTAAAGCTTTCGCACTGCTTTATCATTTAATGCATTTTATAGTAAAGCAGATTGAGCAGATTCAGACCTATCCAACAGGTCCAGTCTGTGTGTGCCAGTTATCAAAGTGAAATGGTGACAATTAAGGAAAACAGCTGGGACATAACCTTTGTAAACCAGGTGGGAGAAGGATGGTACTAACGTTACACCCACTGTGCTTCAGGAGGAAAAGTTACATGATGAAACTGCTCATTTTTGAGCCCAATAAATAAATAAAAATCTTTAATGTAACTCTCAAACCATACTCAAACTACACCCACAGACGAGCTGAAAATGACATTTCCTTTTAAATATAACTAAAAACACATGCAGACCTGCTTAAACTGTGGAAAACACAGAGGAGAAAACAGAGAAAAGTTGAGAAAACACAATATGGTGGAGAAATCGGAGGAGAGCATAGGTTAGGTTGAAATGTCAGTAGCAAGAGCCAATCAGAACGGGGCGAGTCAATCATGTGACCAGGCTTACCTTTTAGCTATAGGCAAGTGAGACATTACGATCTAAAGGAGGGGGGAAACAAAAAGAGAAGAAAAAGAAAGAGAAACAAAAGAAAACAAAAATAAAATAATAAATGAAAATAAAAAAGGAGAAAAAATAAACAAAATAAAACAGAAAAAAATGTGGAAAAACAAACAAACACAAAAAAAGAACACAAAAGGTGAAATAAAAAAAAAACAGAAAGAGAGAAGAATGGTTGATCATTGTGCTGTTAAGGGAGGGGGACCTGTAAGTTAATGTAAGGAGAGGGAGGGGAGATAGAGAGGTAGAGAGAGGTAGAGAGAGACAGAGAGAGATGGAGGGGGGTGCAGTAATTTGAGCAAGGTTTATCTCAGAGCACAGGATTATTACGCTGTCCATATTTAGTCAAATACACGATCTGAAATCTGAACTTTTGACATGATACACACATTAGGAGTAAAATATCAGGCAAATTTAGATGTGCAAGTACTGAAATGAGTGGCTAGCAATGTCTGTGAAATATCTGGCCCTAATATCTCGTTATCTAACTAATATTTTTATCCTGTGTTCTGAAATGACATTTGGGGCTGAACAACACACTGACAACCCAATACAGAGAAAAGTACTACTTCCAACAGGGCATTTCAGTACCATACAATATTCTAACTCTCGGGTTGAGTTCAATGTTATTCAGCCTCAAAGCAGGTTGATTATTATTGTACAATTATTAATATTTTTGACACAATAGCTGGTGAGAGGAAAAGCAGTTGGACAAGGAAAACAAAAGTGATCAATTATACACATATTTAGACAAACACTCGGTCACACCTCTGCTTGATCAGTAAAGAAACAAAGTTAAACATCATGTCACTATATTCCTACAAACTGATATGTAAGTTGATTTACGTCACACAGTTGTCGTCTTTGTTGCTTCCTCTTTGTAAAGAAAATGTGTAGTTTAGCTGCAAAATTAAATTACTGCAAATAATTGGATTACGTTTGAGACACACAATTTAAAATTACACTTAAGCAGACACATTACAGACAAAAATGATCAGTATCTTTGTAATGTACTTAACAGGATACATATGAGAGTCATACAGTAGAATATAACTCCCATGTGCATGCCTGGCATCTCTACGGCTGATCAGATGTCAGCTAATTCCTCAGAGATGCTCTGGAGACAGAAGAAGGCTGATCACAGCTTTGGACAGAAAACAGAACTCAGCAGATACAAGACTGTGAATCAGACTGTGAGCTGCCAGTATGTGTGTGTGGCAAAAAACACAGAGATGCTGGAGAGTTGGTCATTTACAATCCAGTATTACTGCATAGTGCTTAAAAGGAACAAAAGCAGTATAGTTAACTTGCATTTGTTCTTGGGATTAAATCTTCACATTTCTTTAGAGTAAATCATTGGAGAATTAAAAGGACAGTTTAGGTCTTTTGAAGTGGGGTTGTATGAGGAACTTATCCATAGTCAACTGTTTACCTACAACAGATGTAGCTGGCACGCCCCTTGTTTGGAGAAGCAGGCAGGAGTACCAACACGGAAGATAAACAATGTACTGATGTGGAGGGGGGTCAGCAGCAAAACGTATTTTAGCCGCCTAAAAAATTATCAGTGTATGCTGTATTTACAAAGTTTCACAGCTTTACCTTGCTGCAGACAGCTCTTTCCAAAGGGGAAGCCTTTACTTCTCCATCTATGCTCTTATCAAAGTCACCAGACTCCATTGAGAAAAACAGTAATTTTAGCCCACTGAACACAGAAGCTTCTGGTCTACTGCTGCCTCGATCGGTTTGTTTGTTTTTGTGTCACTGTGGTGAATCCGAAATAAGCCTTTTAAACACCAAAGTCACACAAAAACACAAACTAACTGATCAGGGCAGCGGTCGACCAGCAGCTCCTGTGTTCAGCAATATTAAATTACAGTTTTTCTCAATGGAGTCTGGCTTTGAAGAGAGTGATGTACTGGGTTCAGGTCCCCGCCGGAGATTGCTGTGTGACAGCAAGGTAAAGCAGTAAAAATATTCTAAATATATCTTACATTTAAACTATTATTGATTTTGTTCAGGTGGGACTTTTTCAAGGTGGCTAAAATATGTTTTGTTGTAGCCCTATCCACAGCAGTACATTGCTTAGTTTGTTTAGTTTAACTTTGTGGGAAAATTAGTGACCAGTTCTCTTAAAGTCTACCATCAAGGTTTTGATTGTAGTATAATATTTATCTGGTTACTGGATTTCACAGAGCAAAAGGTGTCTTACCAGTGTCAGAGGGCAGGTGTGTGCAGGGAGCAGGACTGTAGACTCGAGCTGCGTAATCCTCAAATGTGGTTGGCTCCTGGTGGTGCTGTACGATGGTTTCTAGGTATCGGGCTCGTTCCTCATAGCTGAGGTCAAAGGTCAAGGTCAAACAAAAAAGAAGACATAGATTCAAACAGCACATTTACACTGTAATTACTCAAAGCTGCCTTTTCTGTGTCTTGTTCATCTACCAAATGTATGCAAGCGTGATAAGAAACCCGGGGTACCCCTAGTAAGCGTTGTAGGGTTACTCAGCTTGTAATAAAAACAATCTGAAGGTAAACAGGACAAAATCACTAGAATAGAGCAGAAAATACAGTAACAGAACAAAAAATAAATTGTAAAAAAAAAAAGAATTCAACAGAGTAAATAAAGCTAATATAAAAGAAAAAGACAGACCAAAAAGAATAAAATAAGACATAATTAAATAAAAAGAGATACAAAACAACATGTGAATCTACTGAGAATGCTGCAGCCAAAACAAAAAAAAAGAAAAGAAACCAAAGCCCTTTTATCACCTGCTATTACAGCCTTCAGCAATGAATTCAAAGAGAGAGGCGCAGGGATTCAGCAGAGAGCGGAGTAAATGGAAACCAGGACTTCAACTGTCCATCTATTAGAGATAACCTCATTGATAGAATGACATTTACCCTCTCTTCCTTAGTCCTGCTCATACATCCAACCATAATGACAGCCATATGCAGCCGTTATAGTCTCTTGGACACACACACACACACACACACACACACACACATACACACATACACACACACACACACACACACACACACACACACACACACACACACACACACACAACTCAGTCCCATCATCTCCCAATAGTATTACCATTTGCTCAGTGAGCTCCAATAACCAAGGATTTTCAATGAGAGCAGAGTGTGTGTGTGTATGTATTTGATAAGAGTGGTTGTGAACAGGCACAATGTGTGTATGTAAGTGCATGTGTCCCTGTTTGAGTGTGTGATGGGATTAACCCAATGAATCTTCAGAATGAAATCTGTGTGTTTATACCTCTGTGTGTGTGCGTGTGTGCTGTGAATGGGTCGGCCATCTGTAATAGCTCCCATGGGTTTTCTATTGGGTTAGAGAGCTGGTCTATGGGCCTCAGAAGGAGAAGGATTCAGGTCTAATGGTAACTGATCCAGTTAGAGACAATGATAATAACAACAATATGGCTCCTTTAAAGTGGAGGGACAGACTGCGCTGGCAGAATTAAAGAGAAAGAAGGAGGGTAGAGATGGGGATGGGGGGATGAAAGGAAAATGCTGGCAAAGCAGAGAGGAAGAAAACTTAAATAAACTTTGGACAGATGACACAGTCTGTCTTACATTTTACTGAAATAAAACATACTTGATTTCGCAGGAACTTCATGGACTTTAAAATCTAAAAATAGCAGTTCTCATTTCAGAAATGCTTCACTTGCTTAAATTATACTAACAAAGGCAAAGAAATTAATGGAAACTATTCAGAGAGGGAATGGAGGTGGGAGAGATGTAGGGATGGAGGCTAGAGGTGCAAAGAAAGTGAGATGCTGAGGGAGGAAGAGAACCTGCAAAAAGATAAGGAGGAAATGGCAAGGGTGAAGTGGAGGAAGGGTGAGAATCTTGCAGCAAGTCACAGAGGAGGTGAAAGGAGAGGACAGCGGGTGAGACAGGGGAAGGAGGATATTTAAGCAACAACATGATGCGGTGTGTGTGTGAGTGTGTGTGTCTCCCGGAGAGAGCTGAGAGAAGAGCAGCAGTCACACACAGAGCGTCAAGCCAGTGTCTCTCACATCCAGTCTCTGTGATCTCACTGTTTGCCTTTTCCTGCTTCCCTCTCCCCTGCATCGCACTTCCACCTCAGGTGAATGAATACGAGTGTGTGTGTGTGTGTGTGTGTCTGTGTGTGAGAGTGGGAGAGATGTGTGGGTGTAATGTAATTAGGACCAATAGCTACTGTGTATTCCTGCAAACAACTTATAATTATGTTTATATAATGTGTAAATATTGTGTGGTTGAATGAAGGAGCAGCTGGGGAAAATATCCGTACACTGTATCTGCAGGTTTTTAGAAATGTACTGCCCTAAAAAAGACCTCTGTTTTGTAATTTCTGTAAAGCTGAAAAGGTTTAAAGGACACTTGCCAGAAAGAAAGAAGTCTAAAGAGGCAGGGGACACTGAAAGAAAGAACAAGGCGAAGAGGGAGAAATAAATACACGGACATGGTGCTACTGCTGAGATAAATTACAGGAACATCACTTCACTCCTCTTCACTCATTCTCTGTCTGCTTCCTTTATATCTCTCTCCCTCTTTCTTTCTCTCAGCGTGGGTTTCTGCCTGAGGCATTATGTCACTGTATCACAAACACAAGCTCCCCGCTGGGAAGGGGCAGCATCAGGAGAGATGGATGCACTCTTGATGCAAAACTTTCACAAGCAGTGATATCACACTTATATGTAGGATGATTAAAGGCCCTGACATCCACACAGGTGTTTTCATTTATGCTGGTTAAAGCTGGGATAGGCAATTTTATTTTGGCATCATTGGGCAAAAATCCCATGATAAACTTTGAGCATATTGTAATTCAAGTGGAATGAGAGACTAGACCTCTGAGCCTCCTCTTTGCTCTGTTTTCAAGCTTAAGAAAATGAAATTGCCTCACTCCGCACCACTACAGACCACCTCACCGAGAGAAGGTGGACCCCCGGGGGGGCGGGGGTGTTGCACTGGATGCCCCCAGAGCTAGTACCTGCTCTCCTCCAGGCAAAGCCACAGGGCACGGAGCAAGGCCTAGGGACAGCGGGGTGGCTAGAAGCTAATTCTTGTCTCATTGGTGGTGTAATAAACTACGAGAGTGGGGCGTAAAGGAGCTGCGTGACTAAGATCAAATATATCAATGTATGTGAAACACTAGGTTACTATATGAGGTGCGAGCATATGCCTGTGGTTGTCTGTTGGGAGGGACTCAGAATAGAGAGGTGGAGAGCTGTAGGAGGAGGAGGAGGATGTATTTTCAAATTCTGTGTTTCTTTTCTTTCCCCTTTCTAAATTTCTGCCCACCCCAGCTTTAATAAGATGGCTTGAAGCTACTGTAGGTGAAATTTCATAATGTCATTAAACTCTATCAACTAATAACAGTACACCTTATTTACTGAAGACATTCTGACATGTCACAGTAAGAAAAGCACAGGTGTAAATAAGATTAATAATGGCTGTATTCCATTTAGCTGCTTCAGTTTCAGGTTCCTGGTTATTGCACTTGCTGACTCACTGTCATACAGTCACACCTGTACTTTTCTTACTATTACAAGTCTGTGGCGAAAAAAGGCCTGTGATAACAGTATAAATTGTGCTGCCTGGGCAAAAGGGGGTAAAAGTAACTCCTCCCCATTTCCAACATATAGTCCAACAAGGACAATCTACAGTCCAACAAGGCCCATAGGCACTATATAAAGCATACAAATGTAACACAAGTATAAAGTGGAGACAGGCGAATATAGTGCACTATATAGAAAATTTGGTGGATTTTTTTGACAAATCCACAATATTGAGAATCATCTAAAATATGTGAGAACACCTGTGTGGGTGAACTATAAGTGTGTAGAGTCTCTAAAATAAGTTTATGAGATGCATATTCAGCTCATAATACCGTGCAAAAAATTATTATTACTATCAAAACGTAGAAACCAATGAGAGGTCAAAGAAAATAGATCTGCATTGCATTCACACGTCTCTGCCTTCATCCATCCCTCCATCCAAATGGCAGTCGACGCTATGAAATCTACTGTAATTGAATTTCAGATGGCTCCTCTTATTAAGTCATTAGCAGAAAAACATCTCTCTTTCAGGGAGAGAAAGGGAAAGAAAGAGGGAAAATTATAAGGGGAGGAAGAGGGAAAAAGGCTGGTGAGGGAGAAAAAGGAGAAAGCACAGCAGAGAAAGGCAGACAGGAGAAAGATAGAGGAGAGAGGGGGTGGATAAAAAGGCTCTTTTGTATTGAGTCAGAAACTCATTTTCTTGTGCGTGGCTGAAAAGAGAGGAGAGAGTGAAGTGTTCGTGCCTTCTCCAGCTCTTACTCTCTCTCTCTCCATTTCAGCCCTTTTCTCTCCCTCTCTCTCCCGCAGCGCAGTTCATTGTGGCGGTGTTCGACTCCTGCGATCACTTGAGACTGAGGGAGACTGGAGGAGGAGAGGAGGCGAGGGGAGGAGAAAGGGAGCTTGTTAGCGCATTAGGAGCTGGGCCCACCGCTGGGATGTATGTGTGTGTGCTTGTGTGTGTGTGTGTGTGAATGTTGGCCAATGTTTGTATGAAGGATTGTGTCTGTTCCTAGAATATGGAGTATACTGTCTATATGCAAGTGAATGTATAGGTGCTACTGAGAGCATTCAAGCCCACTAATTTTTATAACAGCGTTGGATCAAAATGTTTTTTTTTATTTAACAATAATTATTGTGTTAATTTGCTGAAAATAAAAGTTAAAATTTTACAATGTGGTACGGAGTCAAACCTTTTTCTGTGTCAATCTTGCATAAAGTAACATCCAACTTTGTTTAGACTGACATGACGTGTGTCTATTGCTCAGATGCAATCTTCATATGTATCTAAATAAACTGGACAATGATTTTAAAAGAAAGAGACATTTGAATAAATGCGCCATGTGACTGAATCATTTGGGGGAAAAGGACGTTTAATAAAAGAAAAAATATAAATTTCCAGGCTCTCTCTAAAGATGGTTATCTGGTTAAACTATGCGAAAATTACTTTTGGTATGTCATATATTCCAATCAGATATTCAAAAACGTGATTTCAAACAGTACATGTGGATTCATTCATCTTAACAAGGCTGGATGACGCCTGTTTACTCATTCAGATCGACAATGAGGGTCAAAACTGAGCAACTGTGTCGCTCTGAATAGGTTATAAGAGAAATTACATCTCCTACTGTAACTGCACAGGCTGCTATACAAACTACATTTTAATACGCTACTGCACACAGTCAAGAGTTCAGTTTTTAAAGTGGTAAAAAATAGCATGCAGGACTTCAGTGAAGAGAACAGAAAAACCACAATTGTATGCAAATAATGTTGGAGATTTTTAAATAACTGAAATATTCCTATAAAGATCTCAGATGATACCATAACTCCCAAATCTGTTCATTCAATATCTTGACTCTCCCTGTCTTGAACAACATCTCAAAATGTCCATGCAGCATGTAAATATAGACAAAGAATAGGATGTTTGTGTTTGCATCACATCCTCTGAGGGCTTCCAAGTGCCTTGCCTTTCTTCAGCCCTCCTGTAGCGCATGCAGTGTGATACACTAACTAACATTAGCTTTGAAATGGAGCCCGCTAATCGACAAAAAACCAGTACCAAACACAACACAGAGTCCAAACCTGCTGTGTTTCCAGTATACATAGTTTGCTGAGGTGTTCGCTAGCTAGCAAGAGAGAGAGAAATGTGGACAGAAGCTCTGGAGATGGACCCTCCGACTCCCTGCTGGATCAGCAAACTTTCTGTTACTGCCGTTACACAGGTTAGACCCAGCACTGCTGCTGGCCACCAGCCCGCTGTGACCCCTGGTGCTGAGTCTTGTACTGGCTAAATCTCAGTTGGTACAGCAGCTGACTGAAGGTCCGTCTCTGTAGCTGCCATCTGCTCTCTCTGTCTATCATTTTTATTATCCAGTATGTCATGTTACTGTTTTGGAAGATGCCTTGGTACTTGCTTGTGCCTTCAGAGGGACGAATGTGAGCAACAGGATGCAGACTGCAGTCTACATCATTAAAAAGCCATAACAAATCTACACTTTTATTTTTTAAAAAGACAACCTAAACTCATAAAACAGCTGGGTACTGTAGTTTTGAGCAAACATTACTCAAAAAGGAAAACAGTGCTTTTGTTGGAGACTATTTTCAGCTGCAAATAGACATTTCGTGCGTGTAAAGTGTATTTGTGGCAGCAGGATGGTGCATTTTAGATTGACTCAAAATAAACTTTATTGTTCACAGTAATTCAGGAAGGAAAAGAAAGATGTTACCCAGTGCAACATTTTGGGGTGTAAATAAGCTTATCATGATACAATATTATATCAATCTTTTGGACAACGATATATTTGCTGACATCACAAAGTCTGCCATGATTCGTTTTTTGATTCAATTCAATTCAGAGGCCTGTGATCGATATGAGACAGTATGAGTAAATACCCTCATTGTCTTTTTCTTGGCTGCTTGCCATTATCTGCCTCACGCTAGGCTGCTAGCCCCATTTTGAATGTTCAGGAAGGAAGTGTGCATGGATGGAAAGGATGATAGACATGCGAGGGAAATTATAAAATACAGGTGTACCTGAAGTGACAATATGCATTGATGTTTTAATTTGGCATCGAGGACAATGGATAAATGAATTAATGTATCGATCCCAATTGATGTACTGGTACACTCCTATGCAACTATATGAATGCATCAACAATAAATGTGGCTCATTCATGTGTGTTGCTAGTCTTCCACTGTTAATGGAGCTCTATGGCAGAGATGAATAAGCTACATTAGTCTTTGGATACACAGGTAGAAGGATGAAGTCCATTTAAATATCGCTGACCTTATTGTTCACCCTTTGGTGTTGCAATGGACACCTTAGCATTACAGGTGAAAACTACAAGGAACGTGGGGATGACATTTAAAGCTACACAAGGCAACTCTGCTCGTGGCTCCAAATGGCATCTCACCAGTTGAATGTAGATAGTCCTCTCATGCTGGTCTGCTTTATATTGAAAACAACCAAAGTGATAAGAGAGTTAGAGGAGCCAACACTGACGAGTCCCGCTTTCTCTGAACAGTGTTCTCTCACTGCCATTCAAATTTTCCCCTCAAGTTTTTATGAATCATTTTCCCTGAGACATCTCTATTAGTGTGGAGTAGGACGATCTATCCTGGTGTGGCAGCAACTTCCTGTGATTTTAAATGTAAACAAAGCAAAACTTGTATCTTTAAATATCTTAGCTTTAACATCTATTTTCAAAGGTCAAAAACAATTTAAAAGTGCAAAATAACTTCTGTCCATTAATTTACTAAATCTTGTCCACATGATACCACACACACACACACACACACACACACACACACACACACACACACACACACACACACACACACACACACACACACACACAGTATCTCACTCTGCATCTCACACACACAAACACACACCCACACCCACCCTATCTGTCCTCTCCACCCGAGGCATTGGAACAGACAACAGAGAGAAGGACATCAGAGGGATAATACAATTGGAAAAGCTTTACAGCGTGTAATGATAAACCTGTGCGTGTCTGTGTGTGTGTGTGTCCATGCCCAAAGGAAAAAAGCTAATGGGTTTATATCTTTCTGCGATAGCAATGATATGGAGGCTTTGTGATTTCATTAAGAGTGTGTGTGTGTCCACGTACGCCAAAGATGAGGACAGAGATAGGTTGGTCTAATGCACTACTTATTGTTAGGGGCCGATGTGCACAGAAACCACAAACGGACACACACACACATACACACACACACACACACACACACACACACACACACACACACACACACACACACACACACACACACACTCTTCCACAATCATATTTACCCCAATTCATCTGCTCTTTAACCCAATGCTGGAACAGACACAGAGGAGAAAAACAGATGTATGTGATACATTAATTGGCCCCTTGTCACCCCACTATTTCACCCTTTGACATGTGTGTGTGCGTCAAAGGGTGAAACACACACAGGCGTGCACACACACACATACAATCTCACCCTCCTCCCTGTCACCACTGGGGAGCCCTAAAGCTGCCAGCGCAATTACAAGCTTTATTTAACGGACACACACACACAGCAAAGAGCATAAACGCACACATGCACACACACAGCATGGGTGTTGGTAGACGTCACAGAGGCCATAATAATAATTCTCTGATTAAGGAGATGGATCCTGTTCTTATCTGCAGGCTCTAACAACAGTTAGGGACATGACACATGCTGTGTCTTTTACCGCCTGGAAAACGCGAGGTCGGGCGCTGGGTGCTACTCTTGTGCCAACTTTCAAGGGCGCGAAGGCAGGTTGCGCCTGACGTTGCTAAGCGACCACAAATGGCACCGAATCATAGCCTACTTACCAGAAATCCAAAGTTCTAAGCTGATCTTGTTCCAGCCGTTGATTTCTGAGTGCGATTTAGGCTTAAAATATTGCCTGTGGGACAGATTCAAAGCTCTAGTTAGCCCTACATTACAATGATCAATTTCTCCTCCATATTTATCACGGACTGACATTTACGGAAGACAGAAAGTTGTTCATCACGTGATATGCAGTGCGTGTTGCTGCATTAAAAAGCTGAACTTTGTTTAACTCAGGGCACAGCCTTTGCGCACTAAAAAAATAGCCGCTGGTGAACACTTGAGCCCTGCGCCTTCTGCAAATCTACACTGGCAACAATGAATTTATGGGCAAAAAAAATGCGCCCTTGGACAATATTCATCTTCCATACAAACATACAACATTCCAATATCAAACACACATATGGATCCTTAATATGGATACGAGAGGTCACACAAAAAAAATCAGAAGTATGTACTGACATCCCTGCTGTTTTGTATGGATGTTAAATTAAAAGTCAAGGACAATTTACTTCCTATCTCTCCTCTTATACTTGTATGCTTTAACTCTAAAAATAACTGATGAGAAGAAAAAATAAGACAATGCCCCCCAAAACGTTTATAATAATAATAATAATAATAATAATGATAATAACAAATTTACAGCACATTAGGAGCATTAAATATAACAGAATATATATATATATTAGAGCTCGAATTATTTATTAATTGTGCAGTCAAAATTAATTAGAAACTCCTGTCAATGGTCATTTTGTGCCAAACATTTTATGGTTCCAGCTTCTTAAATATTTGCTTCCTTTCCTTTTCCTTTTTAAATGATCATGAACACCTGCTGGGAAAAACTGTTACTCTTGGCACTTATTAGCTGTTAGTTAATGTTTCTTTTTCTTGAGAACACATTTTTAAAAGTGATTGATCAGTCCTCAATTATCTATTTACATCCTTGCATGCAGCCAGTGAAAAGCCTTCTTCTTTTTCTCTCTTTTCAAGGCCAAATTGAAGACGGCTGTCAGAGTTTATGACACACAGTGTACTGCACTCTTTCATGGTCTTGGTCATATGTGACATCCCAGCCTGAATCTTAAACACCTTGTCACATAAGAATATTTACATTCACACATCCCGCCACGAAGCGCAGTCAAGGATTTACACCCACACCACACCCACACCCACACACACACACACACACACACACATACACACACCTACATCCATACAGAAAGAGCTTACAGATTAGCTTGTTTACCAGTCAGAGGGGGGTCTGCTCCAACAAGCCGTGATCAAGCCACTGATGGCTACAACTCATGTGTCTGCACAGCTCTCGGTGACAAGGCACGTACGTGCGCACACAAACACACACACACAGATGCACTCAGTCATTACATGAATCATATATTTTGGAAATTAGACCAAAAAAAAACCCCCCAACAAAAAACACATGATAGAACATGAGTAATATCTACGGTAATAGTCCTCACAAACCAGCAATTAGTCTGTTTCTCTCTGATAATCCAGATCTCGGACTGACGTATTTATGGATTGTGCCAGTACGACATCTGTGTGTGTATTTGTGTGTGCGCTACACATAGATGCGTTCTGCTAGTGTGAGACACACTCCTGCCAGCAGTTGTGAGTCCAGGGCTATTGTCTAAAGATTTGCTGAGACAAGAACATCTGTTATTAAAAATAAGGTGTTTTGGTAGTTTTATATTTTTATCAATGTAATCAATAACCTGTAGACCTGATACAGTAGGTCTTCTGTCCAACTACACACGCCATACACAAAAGCTGTCTTTCTGCTTTACTGGGAATCCGTAAGGGCTTGAATTCACTTTCTATGAGTCGGTTGAGAGGGCAAATATTAAGCAGAATTCAGGCAAGTACTTTCAGGCAGCTCAGGCTTTTCCTATTGATTCCTATGTAACACTATACCCACAAATCTTAGGCTCATCAAATCTCTCAGCTGTTTCTTCAAATATATAAAACAGAGGTTACTGGACAATCAGACATGCTGTCATAATCTGAAGAGGTGGTTTTGTTGTTGATTCACCAATTGTCTGTGCTTTATAAGTCATATGGTTATGTCATTGTTTTACTATTTGTCTGTGTTTACGTGCTTTCATATGTTTGCTTTTAATGTTTTTTATATGCCATCAACCTGCCAGGGTCTGCAGATGAAAACAAGCCTGTATGTCTAAATCTGCCACATTTACATGATGGACCATGTAACATAAACCAAAAATTTACCTTTTTTTTTTTTTTAAACTATCATGATGAGCTGCTTGAAAAATAACAGACTGTATTATGCAAACATAAATCCCTATAACAGAAGACTGCTGTAACTGCTGTTTTATAAAATGATGCAGATATTACAAAGTGTCAAACACCATAGTGCTAATATGTGCTTGTGAAACAGATCGACAGATCCTGAAAGCATCTCACTCACAAAAACACACTCATTTCCCCAAGGAGAAGTTGGTGAGATTAGCCTTGACCCCTCCTCTTCACCCTTTTCTTTTCATTTCCTTTATCTGCCCAACGGGAAACAATTAACCGCAATCACCTCCCCCTCTGCATGCATTCATTTCCTTACTGTCACTAATACACAGCCCCTTAACCGAAGCCTAATTGTGTCTTAAAGAATCAAATACCACTCAGCGTGGGGTGTTGTTAACTGTGTTTTTCCACGTATAGCTGCTCACTGAATGCTGTGTTTTTGACAAGGAGCAGATGGGTAAAATATATTTAGAACTATCCATATTTTACAATATGCAGAATAGTGTGCTGACAATTTCCTCAGTAGTGGTCTTGTGAGAAGATATGCTTCTTCATTATTATAATTTCTAAAATTAAAACAAGAAAAAAAAAAAAACCTGTGAAAACATTTTTCATGAAATATCAGAAATTTCACGGAGATTTCAATGCACCTGCATAAGCAGTTGTAATTAATATCTCATTGATTTGTAAACTGCACACCTCCATCAACTGCAGCAGGATGCAACTTGAAGACAGGCTGCAGTGCAGCTTTCTTTGGTGTCAAACAAAGTGCTCCTTCCATGGCTGATGGGTGCAGTGAAGCTCAGGGGAGGTTAAGGATAACATGACCCCATTTCAGCATCAGCAATAACAAAATGTCTTCAATTTGTAAGGTTTTGCCCTCACCTTTCTCCTGTGGTGAGGAACACGCACTTCTTGTCACACACAGCAGATTGTAGCCTTAGTGGGACAATAGGCTCTATTGTGGGAGCTGGCAAAGAGGAGCCAGGCAGGCCGCTAGGCGTTTGGCTGCTCTTGATGCGTGTGTGTGAGTGTGTGTGGATATGGGGGATAATAGCGCTACATGCCCAGAGCTGCCATCATTTCACTGGGAACAGTGTGTGAAAAAGAGGGAAAGGCAGTGACACGCGCATACACAGAGCACACACTCACACACACAAACACGACATTGCTATCACTGTGAGCCATATGCTGACCCCAGCCTCAGTGCAGCTATCTCTGCCAATCAACTACTAGAGGGGATGTCCCACACACACACACACACACACACACACACACACACACACACACACACACACACACACACACACACACACACACACACACACACATAATGGCTCTAATCCTGAGAGTGAAATATGTACACATGCAGCATAAATACCACGAAATACACAAATGTGAATGGAGTGATATACATTTGAAAATTCATGCACACAAACACACACATACACACTCGCTGGAACTTGTGTGTGTGTGTGTGTAGCAGCTTAGCGTCTCTCCAACATTGTTCCCCAGAACCACAATCACCCAGGAGCAGATGGATGACGGCCACAGCTTGCTCTTTCACACACACTCACACACTAAACACCAACTAACATGTACACCCCTCACACACACACACACACACAGACACCAGCACCTATCACATACAAATCTCTCTCTCTCTCTCTCTCACACACGCACACAAACACAAACACCCACACACACACACACACACACACACACACACACACACACACACACACACACACACACACAATGTGTTTGTTATCAGATAGTAGAGCAGCTGTAGATCTAGCTAGGTGAATCTTGGCTGAAGCGGCTGACCAGTCCATAAAGGCTGTGCTCAAAGAACTCGTTATCACAAAACTCTGACTCAACTTTAATTTGGTAAATAGTAGATCTTTAAGCGGATTTATGTTTACATGGATAAAACATTAAATCACTACAGCATGAAAGACAAATTCCAATCAATGCCCTAACAATTTTGGTCTAATTAAAAAAAAAAGAAAAACAGCCCTTTTTATACCTGATGCATTTACCTCCTATAATTAGCCTATTATGTTGTATTATGTTATCAACTGTGCTTTGTAATTCCGTATTCTATATGTGTTAGGACAAATACATACATGTGTGTTCATGGCAATGAAGACACATGTGACCCAGCGCAACAGTGTGACTCGCTGACATGTTTGTAACGATTCAACAATAAAGCTCTATGACACAGAAGAAAAAGATACACAAGGCTTTAGTAGTAAGTTAGTCAGTCCGTCCAGGTTGTTGTGATTGCAACAATTGACACAAATTCAGCCAATCCCCCTGAATTCTGTGTGACCTTGTAATTTTGTCTAATTATTGCAAATTTAGTGCAAATTTCATTTCATTGTAGAGCTGTGCGCAATGTAATGATTTGCTCAGCCCCCACCTCTTTCTCTGTTTATCATGAGTCTGTAGGACTGGAGCTCTGTGCCTGGGACAGAGTTACACACACAAATTGACAGGGCTAACTGTTAGCATCACATGGCTAACGTTACTCAACAGAACTTATCAGGTTTAATGTCAGAGTTGAGCCGTTTGGGTGTCTGTGTGAGATTAATAGCTCTGTGGCAGATGCTAACCGTTGTTGTGAGGCTTTGGCCTAAGAGAACAGGAGGAATGCTGCTCACCGTCCTTCAGCGCCATTAACAGCTGATTGTTAACGGCGCTGACGATGATGGTTTGATGGCTGACCCCGTCAGTTTTATTTTTCAAATATTTACTGAAAGTACTGTGATAGCTGAAATCTTGTACACATTACATGAGCTTTTCTCTTCTTACTGGATCCATCAGGGCTGGGAGGTTCAGTCTGAGAGTCCCTTTTAAGGAGCCTCTTTATTGCACTTTTTAAGGTACAAAGTTAGAATTTACCATTTTCCTAATAAAGTGACAGATTCAGGGTTTCTTCTACCACTTAAGTAGTGGTGACACCAATATGTCACTCAGCGGTGTGCTCCTTACTTTCATCTGGTCTAATCTTTGAGCTCAGAGGGATTGATTCCATTGTGGTGGGCTACAGGAGGAACCCATCTTCCTCTACATTGACTTAAGATTTACTGCTATGTATACATGCTATCACAGGGTAGAGAAGTATTAAAACCTGGTGTGTATTGCGTTTCATTGTAAGTATAGTGAGGCCTATATGGAGAGAGGCAGTATGTGTGTGTATGTGTGTGTTGGGGAGTCTTGGATTGCTTTTCTTGCTGCAATGAGCTGATATGTGAGATAGAGCTGTGCTTACACACAGCTGCCCCTGCAACCTGGCACTCTGAGTGTGTGTGTGTCTGTGTGTGTGTGTGTGTGTGTGTGTGCTGTTGGATGGCTCTAGTCATGGTGAATGAAAGATCAGAGAGAGAGAGAAGGCAGATGGACCGCCCCGAGGGCCAGGAGACAGAGAGACAGCGAGAGAGGGAGGAAGACAGACAGAGATAGACAGAAAAAGAAAGAAGAGAAAAATGCCAGTTAACCAGTGACACACTTCGCCCTGCCAGCCTGCTTTCCATCTCTCTTCCCCCATTTGCTTCTGTGGCAGCCCCTCTGTGAGCATACTTGATGTCACAGTGCAGCACTCAGAATCAGACACACAGATGACACACAGCTTGATGCAGGACTCAAGGGGCATACAAGGGCATCAAACTCGTATGGGCAGTGCACGCTCTAATCTCCAGGAATGTCTGGCCTTATTTTATGACAAAAAAGGTTAAAGCTATAAATCATATTTATACATAAAGCTCCATCTCCGTTGCTGCTCCCGCACTTCATGCCAATATTGATCTATTGTCATTTAAATTCAGTAGTTATGGCTCCAGTTCACAAACTTGACAAGTTCAGTTTCAGAATCAATACAGCTCACAAAGCACTCTGAAAGAGCATTTTTACATACGCACACATGTGCTATTATATTTTAACAACAATGTTTATCCAACTGACTAATTGAATATCTAATCGGTAAAAAGTATTCACCCCCTTCTACCTTTGTAATGTGTAGTGACAATGTATAATGTATTTTGTATTATGAGGATATTCAATATGATATTTAAGATATCCTACGGAAATGTGTGCATTCTGGATCTACTCATCCCCTGTAACACTAGAGATGTAATAGCCAGATTCTGTACTCTGACATTAACTGTATCTCACTTTCTATCTTATTGAAACGAAGATTTAATATTAACATCTAATTTTGTACGATAGAATTATAGTTGTTATTAGAGGCCAACCAGCTCAGTTTGGCCTATTTATCAGTGCCCATAGTTTCAATGTTTTACAAGCTATTGTTATAGGGGGAACTTGGCTACAATGGTGGCCAATTGCTGTGTAGCCTCGACCAGTCATACAAGGATTTACATCCCTGACTGGAGCTGAGGAGAAGAGAGATGTGTTGAATCGAGGAAAGAGGAGCTTCATCAGTGGGTACAGCTCCAAAGAAAGCAGGTCCCGTCTGCTGTGTGAGTGTGTCTAAGTGTATTGCTCATTTTGAAGTTTTTCGGCCGATTAATCAGCTATCTGCTTTTTCTGCTCCAAACTATCAGTATTATATCAGCCTTTAAAAATCTACTACTGGTCTACCTCTAGTTTCTATTGCCTATTATTTTTTACAGTGTTTGAAGTGTTCTTGTATTCGGGAATGTGCACCCAGTAGATTCTCTGCTAATCAGCACCTGATTATTATGATAAGGCACACCTGAAAGCAATCAAGCAGAGAGCAAATCTGATGAAACAACATGTGAAATGTGTAGTTTGCTCCTTTTTATTTCCATTGTAATCTGATAAAATATTGTCGATCTTATTATTTTTTTACTACTGTTTATCCAACGGTGAGGCTTCCTTGTGCTGTCTTTTTTAATGTGTATTTCTTTTTGGTTACTTATTATTTGTCCTTCACTCTAAGGTCTCCAAGGAGAACAAAATAGAGTAACCAGGGGACTTTTTTTATGTTGCTGATATTATACTGTCCTATTACACACTGTCCTAAACAATTATCAACTCTTTTAGATAAAACAACAATTGTTAAGGATTGTTATGACGTCATGATGTCAGAGTTTCTCATAATTTAGAACAATGAGGATGCGCAGTACAGAAGATAGGGAAGTAAAAAAAACTGAGAGAAGTCAAGAAATCTGAAAAAGAGGAGAAAACGACAATATGACAGAGATAGAAGGAGAAAGAGAAATGAACTGAGATAAGGGAGTTAGAGAGACAAGAGAGAAAATACAGGGACAGAATTAGAGAGATAGAGAAATGATGATAAGGAGGACAGAGTGATACTAGACAGCGGTAGAAAAAAATTAGAGCATAAGATGTTGAGGGATGTTGAGACAGAGATGCAGGACTAGAGACAGAGGAGAGAGAAAAGGGAAGAAACAAGGAGTGACAGGAGTAGAGGGCAGAGTTGGGAGGGAGAGGTGGAGAGACAGAAAAGGAGAGAGGTGTGTGTAGCACAGAGATGGGGAGTCAATAATGACTGATTACTGTAATTCAGCCTGTCAGAGACATCGACCTGCTGCTACTACCAATCGATACTCACCAGGACACTCGCACACACACACACAAACACCTCGAAACAAGCATGCGCTACATATGTGCCATCAGGCACGTGTACATGGTCACACACATACAGTATGGATATACACACAGCCTTACACACAACAAAATTGCAAAGATGTCTACATGGCTGCACACTCAACAAAGATTGCTGGAGTCACAAAACACACACACACAAACTGATACAGTCTAGTATGTACAAGAAGGGGTGCGCGCACACACACACACACACACACACACACACACACACACACACACACACACACACACACACACACACACACACACAAAATGGGGTCTAGGGGTGTTAGCTAAGAGCTACAGCCCCACACTGAGCCTAACAATCTCTCCGTCTCTGTCTCGCTGGGTGGACGTGGCAGAGCAAAATGGCTTCTTCAAACCCCCCTCCTCCTCCACTTCTCCCTGTGCCCCTTCCACCGTCTTGGCAAACATCACCTCCACCACTTATATTATCTCTCCACAATGAGAAGAGAGAAGAGGGAGAAGAAAGGGAGAAAAGGGAGGAGAAAGAGACGGAGATTTGAGAGAAAATTAGAGGAGAAAAAGAGAACATAGAGATGAAGGACAAGAGGCAAGCTAAGAGTAGTCTTGCATCGTCAGACCTATGTCATGCTGCGCCAGTGCTGGAGAAGGTCCCCTGAACCCATCATAATTCAGCACTATGGGGAAAAAATTCCCAGGGTTGTTTGCATGTCTTTAAACCAATCCCAATCATCTTGGGCGGTGCTAAGCTCAGATGCCGCGACGATGTAAAATAGTGTCAGGAGGAAACTTGTTTTGGTGGAGAAGCGAGCACTGCCATTAAAATGGCTAAAACCTGGCAAAAGAAAACAGGTAAAATATAAAAGATGTTTTAGAATGTGAGTAGTTTCACATAGTGACATAATGATTTTTAAAATGTTATCACATGTCTGAGATGGGCGGCCAGTGACAGGCTTTATACCCACAGTGGAGTGGAGTGGAGAGTGAAGAAAGACAACGAGAGAGCAGAGGAAAGAGACAGGACACCAAGAGGAGAATTAAGATGAGATACAAAGGAAATAATGATAGGAGGGAGTCAAGGGTCAGAGACATTGCATTTGGGGTAAAAAAGAAACAAAACCACTTAACTGTTCAGACTGGGGTAGATAAAGATAGAAAAAGTGGGGGTAGTATTAAATTACTAGACTAGACATCTCTGCATCAACAGACCCTGTCTTTAAATGGTAATAGTTAGGGCTGTACAGAATAGTTCAAAGCTTCATTCATAACACTGACATCTGAATTTCTTACTCAGCATTTGACTGCTGCAAAGCTTTTTTTTTTTGCATGTCTATCAATTCTGTTTAAACCCGGTATTTCTACACAGCTGCAGATAAAGATCAGACTACACTAATATCATTATACAATCTATACAACTAGCTTCCAGGAGTGTCTGTATAGGAATGTTTCAGACTTGTGTGATCTAAACATTTCCAATAACTCCAGAGCACTGTTAAGTTCAAAAATCTAAATTTATAGAAAAAAGATGTTAAAATAAATAAATAAATAAATAATTAATAAAAAAACCAAATAAATCAAAATATTCTGCTTCAATCCATATTTGCTTGTGTTTAGCTTTTTGAGAACATTTTCACTGCGTTCAAAGACTGTTGGCTCTCTAGCAGCAATCTAACAGTGCAATACATTACATTTATTTATTTAAGACAGTTGCTTTCATACAAAAAAACTCATTTAATTAGATGAATCAATTTATACAAATTGGAGATTTTGTTTTAAGTTCTAAAATATGTGGACAGACAGTCAAAGCTTCATTTGAAAACCTCAACAAACGCTTTGGATGTAAAAAAAAATGGCATTCAGTACAGCCTAGTCTCAGTATCAGCTTTTGTGCTGGGGGAGCTTTTACTTTATGGCGGTGTTATTAAGAGAGTGTTATATTGGGTTTGTAATGGATTGTGTCATGCGTTGTAAGTTAGCAAGTTTGTACCTGTTCAACCAGTGTGTATCCTCTGAAGTTAAATGAGGCTACTTTAGTTGTCATTGCATGGCTACCTGATAGAGCTCATGCCTTCTCTGTGACTGGAAAGGCTGAACCACCTGACCATTCTTTTAAAGGCCTTGCCCTTCATAATGCTCCTTAGACTGTTATGGTTATGGTGTGTCATTGGCAGAGATCATTTTTTGTAAGCAGTGGTCACACTGGCTATGGGGTATTCAAGCTAGAAGAGCCTACCATAGCTAATTACAGATCTGTAGCCTGCGCTGCTGCAATTGCAGTACTGGCTGGCTTTTTTTTCAAGGCCAGTACAATCAACTGGCTAGCACAGCAGCATAGCTACTTTCAAACAAAAATTTTCAACTAAAAGTTTCATTTGCCATCTCTCCAGTTCCCCTAATGTTTTGATGAGTGAATCCCTGTTAGAACTATCATGATAGCTTCTGTCGTTGGACAATATATTGTCCCAGAAATAATTGTTAAAAACAATATTAATGTAATTTTATGCCCCCGATGTAATGACAATACAAATCAATATAATGCAGGTACATCCTTTCAAAGAACAATGAACTTTTAATTTGATAAAAATGACAGCAAACATCTCTCAGCACCGTTTTTTTGTCCATGTGGCATAGACACTGTAAAAAAAGGCCTGGGCACTGAGTACATGTCATATATGAGCTGGGAAAACTCTGCTGTCTATTCTGGCATCATGTTGCCTGAAATGTTGGTGACATTCTAAAGGCCCAGGCACATCAAACCGACATGAAAGAACTAGTGGTGACGAAGGCTGATTGTTGCGTTGCATTGCATTGCCTGTGTCTTGGCCAGAAGGTTGCACCTGAACACACTGCAAAGACTACAGCCAATGGCCAAATGGCATGAATGGTCTGCGCCTGCGTGAGAGCAAATAACTCTCCATAACAGCAGGTAGCGGTAGTCTGTATTCGTCATTTTAAAAGGGCAACCGCAAGACTGACAGGACAGATTCAAGACACTAGTTAGCCAAGTAACACGTTAACAACACAACACGATGTTAAAGAACAAAGGATATTTACAGTCTGCTAGCAAGCTATAACACAAACAATTACAAACTATACCTGCTAAAGGGATCAACAGCTGAAAAATATTTTTATCTAGTTTGTTTTGATCTCACACCCTCTTGACTTTAGCCGTGTTTGCTTTCTCACATGCGTGTCTCTTCTTGTGCACTCAGCTAAACTGCCAATCAGAGTAATTTCACTCACTGACAGGCTCTGCTGTCACCAACGCTGATTCAACATACTGAATCGGCCAAAAAAAGGCTGATTAGGGCAGACTAGTGCCAACGATGCATGACACACCGCCAAAACTAGGGCAATGGACGCTCACCGACGGCCCAACATTGACCAACGGTCGACTGTTGGCCTGGTGTGTCAGAGCCCTTATGTAAACAAATATGCATGTAAACACGTAAACACAAGGGCAATATCGTACGATATGTAGATACGACCTTGATCATTTTTGCTGACCTCACTAAGTCGATAACGTGATTATCTTGACAGTCCTAGTCCCTGTTTTGTTTATACTGTGTATGTGCACGTGGATGCACATGCACATAATGTATTTGGATAAGAGGGGCAGAAATGAAGGGAAAGAAGAAAAGAAGAGGCAGACTAGCAGGCAGACAGGAAGACAGTATCATTAGGGAATCAAATTGCTCTAAGTGCTGCTTAGAAGAAATTCCAATGATCAGTCAGTGGCTCAGCTCGCCTCAACAGGGGACACTGTCACCTCACAATAGTGTGCGTGTGTGTCTGTACGATCATTCTTAACCAACAGTGCATGAATCTGCACATCTGTATGTGGATGTACTTGCATTACTCTGCCTCTGTGGAGCTTATGCCCATGCGAGTGTAATCATCTGTCTGTGTTTGTCAGAAAGAAGAGTGTGTAGAAGTGTGGACACACGTCTGTATTTGTGTGTGCCTGAGTGTGCATGTCTGTGTGTGAGACCAGAGAGCAAAGCCCCTCATTTAGAAGCAGCGTTAGAGAGGAGAGTCATCGATAAGTATTGACCGCCGGGCTTGTTCCAACCAAACTACCATCGCATCGGATCAAGCAGACAGACTGTGTGCACACCTGTCTGTCTGTTTCTCTTTCTCTCCTGCACACACAGATGCATGCACGCTTGATATATGGCACTTCAGAGCCAACTAAATACAGCTCTATCACTCTAGCACTTATACTCTGAAAGCCAAACGCCACTGGACATTGATTTGCTATTCTTAACACTTGAGCTGAGTGAGAACCAACATTCTCGCTCAAGGACTTCAACGGCCAACACAATGCTGCAGATATATTCAAACAAGTTCAAGTAGCGGAGGTGAGCCAACAAAAAAATAACTTTTAAAGAGCTGAGGTGCTACTGTGGTGATAGAAACGAAGACTATGAACAAAAATGGAGAAAGGCTTCAGAGACCTACCTTTGGCTTCTGATCCTGTTTTGCATAATCTGAAGAGGGCTTTTAAAAGGATACAAGTTCTGGTAGAGGGGGATGAGGGATTTAAGAGCTCGACTGGCATTGATCGCTGTGGCTCTGACCATGGTGGGCAAAATGTTCATGTCCACTATGGCACCGTCAAACAGTGGACCAAAGAATGGCACCTACAGACACAGAGACAAGTAGAAACAGACATTAAAGCACAAAGAAATCAGTTTTTTGTGACTTTATGGTTAATAATGAATCTACTGCCAATGGAAGCCTCTCAAAGACACAATTCTAGATATTTTTTATGAAACAGAATAATCTGTGGGAGCCCCCGAGTTTTAGTGAACCAAGCTTGACAAGTAAAATTTAATTCCATACTTTGCTTGTGGAATCCACCAAAGAGAATAATGTCATGCTTTTTATTGAATTTATTTGTAGACCAGGTCTCCAAGCCATGCACTCTGTGACTGAATACAGTGCTTTCAGGACGACAACACAGAGAATATCTTATCTAACTTGTTTTTGGATTCATGATAATTCAATATTTTGGCTTGTAGAATGAATGAAACACAATGAGGTTATGTTATTAGTGCTGTGGTATCTATGTCATACCGAAAAAGCAGCATTTTATTGTGTTAGGTCTCGTTTGAAATAGAATTATGCTATCAGTGCTGTGGTATTAATGTCTGTGTGTTTTAGACTGATACATTAACCAGAGCAGCAAGACTCAGGGCAAGACTCTCTCTAGGATTGTTAGTCAATCTGGATACATGTGTGTATTGTCTGGTAGGAAACACAAAATTATGCTCTATGCATGTTAACAGTTTTATTCCTACCCAGCTTCACATCCATGCGATGTAAAGGCTCAATCATCAATATAACATCCACGTTATCCTACAAGTGTTAAAGTGTGACATTACACTATTGACTATATGACTGTAAAAAACTGCTAGATGACTGATTGGTCTCTTAGGGCTGCGAGGGGTCAGTAAAGTTGAGCTCAGGAATTTTATAAAGTTTGCACAATTTCCATGTAAAACACATACCTTTTAAATAATGAACTTATTTGGGGTGAAGATACACATAACAAGCAATACTAGGCTTTTTGGCATGTTTTGGTAAAAAGTTCCCCCGTTTAATTGAATTGTAATCATGTACTGCATTTAGCAGCACACTCTTCCATCACAAGTACACATAATTTGCCAACATCCTATTAAATAGGAATTCAGTAACATTACAACCCTCTGCATGCACAGTGCATTCTCCTATCACATATGCAGCCAACACTACTGCACTTTCTGAGCCATTGATTATATTAATGGAGTGAATTTTTTTAAATGATATTTTTAGTTAACTAGCAGATAGTAGCCTAAAGCAATGTGATAGTGAAGATGAAGCATCAGAGTCTAACATAGAGAAAGTCAGCAAAGAGGATATGGGGGCCCCAGACGAAAATGAGTTTTTGAAACTGTTTTTTTTTCTGTTTTTTGGAGGGCAGGGTCATAAGAAAAGCTGTTTTATTGATGTTCAATGAAAATTCTATACAAATGAGTAAATGAGTCAGATCATTACCAGCCGTGACATGGCAAAGGCTGGTCTTGTTTTCACCTTGTGAGTCTGTGTGTGTGAGTTTCAGCATGTCAAAATGTGTTCCTGGTGACGCCTACGGGTGTAAGTGTTTTGAATATTTTGCTCGGTGTTAATGTCTGACTGTCTGTCTGTGGACAGAGTTTGTAATGCGATAACATTGCAACTGTGTAAGATACAGTCACGAAACCTTGCAGGTCTGTAGTCAAGTCAAAAAGACCATGTTAAAAGATGGGTGTGGTCCGAGCAAGGTGGCCTGAGACAGGGTAGGAAGTAAGGCAGAGGTCAATGACCTCCTGCTTTACACCCCTAGCCAATATTTGCTTTAAGTTGCAGATCGCTATATCCCATTATAATATGGCCTCTAATTCAATTAATGTTCATTTTGAGTAACTTGTTGATTTTTTTTCATTTCTTTTAGAGAGGTTTACAATTGTGTCTGCTTGTGATATTGTAATTCTATCTGCATATGACATGGTACATACAGCCTCTGCAAATAACCCCTTGACTTCCATTTTAATCCCTTTATTTCCCAAAAATTCCCATGGAAAGTTTCCACTTTGAAAATTATCAAAATTTTGTAACCGTAATGCCTCTATAATTGTTATGTTTTTTACACAAAGGGGCCCTAATAGCTGGCTTTTGACCATATAAAAAAATAAAACAATGATCTGAGGCTGGAAAGCATCGCTGGAGTGAGGGACGTCAGGGGTGATTTGCTTGGCCTTCTGACCCTGTGACCTGGCCCAGGATAAGAGGATGAAAATGGATGGATGGATGGAATCTGACTCACCCTGGCATTCTCATGCACTCAGGAGTCTACAGCTATGCTAACAGCTCTGGCTATACTCAGGCATAGTAGTTCTTTGTGCTAAATGTTGACATCGTGCTAACATGCAGATGTTTAACAGGCATGATGTTTGGCATGTTTACCATCTTAGCTAAGAGCATTATCATGCTAATATTTACTAAAAGGCTAGCTGAAGCTGATGAGAATATCCTGCAGGGGAGATGACCATGTGCACCAAATTGCATAATTCATCCCATAGTTGTTGGGACATTTCATTGACCATACTAAACATGTCAACCTTATGGTGGAGGACTCATCCTCATGAATGTTTGTACCAAGTTTATTGAAAAGCTAATTATTAGTTCCAATAATGCCATCCATAGAGCTGTGCCACTGTCATGGCATTAAGTACAGTAATGGGCCAATGACTCATGCTACTATTACAGTTCTGCAACAGGTGACATGTATAATTACTGATTAACCCAGAGGGGGACTGAATTATTATTCTAGGTTTTAATGATTAATTAAAACATCCTGCTGTTTCACTTTCACCCACTGATAAGGATTCTGAGAAACACTGAAACACAAAGATACTGAATAATTTGCCAAAAATATCGACTGCTGACAGTTTGAGTCCAGTATCAACATGCTGAATATTGTTTTTACCTCTGGCTTTTTGAGTATATGGATGGAGTACATGTGGTTCTTCATGGGGTAGATGATGATTAGCACATCTCCAAACTCTGTGGGGATGATCCCTCGCCGGTAGTCTCTGGAATGTTCTGACCAAACAATGTGGACCTCGTCATTACCCAGGTGTCTTAGCTGAAGGAGTTTTGCGGGGGGGGGGGGGGGGGGGCAGACAACAGAAATGAATACTAGAATCAAAATGGAATAAACATCTCACATTTTTCATCCTTACAGCATAAACAAAACAAACTAAGTCAATGCCAATTATACACACACACACATTCACACACACTCACACACACAAAGAGGCTCTCGTACAATGAGCTAGATAGACTGTATCCATCATAAACCCAAGGCTTTTGATTTTGTGCGTGTACGTGCTTTAGGTGGCCCTGGGGGTGATGGAGTGAGTGTGTGAAGATGGAGAGTGGACACGAAGACAGAGTGAAGCTCCAGTAAGATGGAGTACGGGCTGGAAGACAGATGGGATCAGGTCTGATGCTGTGCGATTCTGTGTGTGTGTGTATGTCTGGAGAAGGGATTCACATTCACTCAGTGGGCAACAGTCAGGGCCGGTGACAGCTCTGTCATTAACCTTGACGCCTGCCAAAACATGCACACAGACACAAACACACACACACACGCAAATGTCTCTCTACTTCTCTGGTGTTTCACAAACCTTCCCTTGGCCCTGAGACAAACACATTTCTTTTTAAATATTTGTTTAACAAAAACCAATTGTGTATTTTGTCCTGTCTCTCAAGATTAAAGAAGTACGATTCACCCACATAGCTAGAAGGGATTTGCAGGGATGCACTGATCAATAGGTATGTGACCAGAATTGTCTGATTTTCAGCTTGATCGGCCATGACTAGTGAGCGGCCGGTCAGTCTGAGATATAGCCGATTCTGGCCCCATCAAAGTTACATGCACGCACCGCATGATGGTTCATGCTGCACACACAGCAGCAAAGACAGTAACTGGCTATTGTCACAGCTGCTACAACCCATTCTCATTCCCCAGTTGTCAAATACCCATGCTTTGTCATGCCCCTTCGTTTGAGACTTTTCAAACCCTAATAGTGACTTTACTTCTGAAAAAGCTACTACATAGCATCTTGTTCAGACCATCAAGGAAAAAGTTGCAATTAACTCCAATGCATGTTGCTCGGCGTAATCGCAGTGTGAGCGTCTCTGGGTCCCTACTATCTCTCTGCTCTTGCACCATGCCCACAATGTGGGGCAGGCTGGAGAGGAGGAGACGCTGTTGCTGCTGCAGCGGGAGTTAATATATAGCCTACACCTTTACATTCTTGTAAATATAGACTGATTTATTAATACTTTTTGCTGGTGATCATTGGTTCTTAGAAAAAAATGAAAATCTGAATCGGAGGGTCAAACGTTTTTGCAGCACCTCTAGGAATTTACCCAAAAAGCTGTCCACATTTAATTGTTCATTATAAGGTGGTTCAGTTTGCACAGCTAAATGAAATGTAATTTTGTTTACACATATACACACACACATATACACACACACACACCTCGATTAACTCTCATATAAGCCTGAGGTTGAATTAAGTAATATGGGGACCTGGGGGACTTCTGCACGGCTTATCCATCATGTTTGGCAGTGTCATAATGACACTATTTGAATTTGAAATTTAAGTTACAATTTTAATTAACCTGACATTTTCTTACTGACTACTGATAAGTTAAGTTGATATATTAAGCAGAGTCTGCAAAACACACAGGAATAGAGGTGTATTTATCAAGTTTTTCTTAAAATAAATCTTTTAGCAGCACTTCACTCTGATGGTGCTTGAAGTTTAAAGTGTCAGTAAGGCACACAGCTTATAATGATACTGTGAACTAAAGGGCTCTGCCATTATCATACTTAGAGAGTTAGAATTATGACCTTAAAGCTGTATTTTGGGTGTCAGTACAATTAGGTGGCACAGTCTTATGAGGCAAATTGGAGTCTTACTGTCTGATGTGCTTTTCTGATCCGTATCACAATTCTTAAATGTATTTCGATGAAGATCAGAGTGATGTCATCTCTGATGCCACAATCAGTTGGTGTAATGCAGCTTTAATCCTTTTAATCATGTTTCAAGCAGATGTGGTATGAGAGGGGGCAGAACACACAGCAAAGAGTGAGAGCTGGACAAATGCCCTGCAATGGACTAAAATCACACTGCAGTGTGTGTGTGTGTGTGTGTGTGTGTGTGGCAGAAGGATGGATGATAAATGCCTGCCAGTATGGACATGTGTATGTCTGTCAGTTTAACCTCTTTGTGGACACATTTGTCAAACTGTGAGTGTATGCGTTTGTAAGCCTGCGTTTGTAAGCCTGCGTGTGCTCGCTAACGCGTGCGTGTGTAAGAGTGTGTGTGCTTCTGTGCCCAGCGTTAACACAAATTTATAGTCGTGTGGCTATTTGTGCGGACTGATGTGAATAAAGCCCTTAGTGGATGTGTGTTTGTGTCAAGTTAAACAGGTTTGTAGTGTGTGTGTGCGCATGTGTGTATGTATGCGAGTATGCGTGTTTGATGGGGCCATCAGCTGATCAGGGAGACGGATGGTGTCGGACCAGGCGCTGATAATCCAATCAGGAGCCTGCAGCGACGTGATAGGCCGAGAAGCAGGAAGTATGATCTGATTAAAGGGACATTATGGCCATGTGGAGAGCGCCCAATGCCTGGGGGTTGACAGGTGTGCACACACACTCACAAATGCACGCACATGCACACACACACAATAAACCTGCCTGCCTAGACACTGATACGAGCCCACAGCACGCATAAACACAGACATGATTGCTACTAAGAATTATTAGAAACATCAGTGTGCTTTAGAAACACTGACATCAACACATGTGTGTGTGTAGCGACCTGTGCTCATTTGCAATGTCATTCCAAGCAAAGAAAGAAATTGGAAAGGCAGAAAAGAAAAAAGGACTCAAACGGGAAAAACAAAGAGGAGTATAGAGGATTTTTTTTCTCCTCTCACGGCACATCTTTCCTCAATAAAGAAAAGGCAATTAAATAACAACAATTATGCATATTATTACGAACACACAGACACACAAGACTGTTGTTTGACAGAGAGAAACAAAGTAGATTACGAGATGTACCGTGCTTGACAGAAAGATACGTTTCCATCAACCATCAAGCAAATCTGAAAACTTTGAATTATCACGTAAGCTGTTTGTTGTTCAAAATTAACCCAGCAACAAACAGGCAATTAAGTTGCATTACTTTAGCTGGACAGAAGAGAGTAAATAATCGATACTTCTATACTCTTGTAAAAAACAAAACAAAGAAAACAAACAAACAAAAGAATGGTCACCGGTCAGATCGGTGTGTGTTACCTTCTTAGTTAGGTTGTGGTCTTGGTCGTGGGGCATGCGGGTGGAGACATGGTAGATGACCTCGGTGGTCGAGGTGGCATAGTAAGGCGTAGTTTGGCCTGTGCTGCGATTCCTTTGTAGACCTCCCATGAAACCACAGTGAGTAGTGAGGTCCACCTAAGGGACAAACACGCACGCACATGGATACATTAAAAACTCCCTTTTATTTTTATTGCCTTAAAGCCTAGAATAAAAAAATCTAATTAAACAATCTTCAATCTCCTCTTCAACCAGCAAATAAAAATAAAATGTTGACAAAAAAAAAGAAAAATATGGTTTTACCATTCAGTTAAAATTGTTTTTTTCATAGGACTTTTTTATCAGCTACTTGCATCAGGAAAACTCCTTTGCATGAAGCTCGTTATGTCAACACACACAAAAAATTATTGCCATGCATTGTATTTTGAGATGGTTCAGCATGTCAACATTTCTCCATCATCAGTCTGCTAAAACATCGAGACACATAATGTGGGGACCTAAAAAAATGTTTCCGTAGCATTTCAGTCTTATAGCACTTAGACCATCGATGATATGATGGTCATTGAAATATTATATTCAGTTCTAGATTAAATTTGACAAATTTTAAGGGCATGATGTAAAAGATAAAAGCACAATTTTAAAGTGTGAGGAAGACAAACAATGTGTGAACATTTATGTGAATAAATGTGTTCTTACCTCCCAACCTAGTCCAGAGACAAAGTCCTCATAAGCTTGGCTGCCCGCTGTGTTGGTTAATATGGAGTGTTTGTCCTCTTGGCCCTCAGCGACATAAAATACTGCTATTTTATGAGTCTCACGGCTAGAAAAGATTGGGGGAAACAAATAATGACCAACATGACAACTACTGAAAAACAGATAACATTTATTTTAGCAATTTCTACAAGATTACTACTTTATCCAAGCACTTTCCCCTTAACTGTTTGGTTTGTTCCAGAGTTTCCCTCAGAGGGCAATGAGGGGAACTGATTAAATAATTCACAGTGGAGCGGGATGCCACTCATGTTTTGGGCACATTATTAGAAGCAGACAGTGGAATAGAGACCATGACCAAAACCTGTCTAACAGGGTGCACATGGACAGGTGAATTTCTTCTTCAATACTTCTTTCTTGGGTTTTTAACAGCAGATTACACTCAATTTAACACCCCCTACTGTCTTTTATTCAACTATTTGCAGGGTGTTAAAGGCCCCCCTTAGTGCCAAGCTTAGAGGAAGTGGGTGGCAACATTATTGTCACCACACAGAGGCATGTTTTCTATCAGGACCCAACTAAGGCCCCGTTTACACCTGGTACTGACTGCATTTTAGGTGATCAGATCATAAGTTGACAGCTCTAAGCACAGGTGTGAATGCACCCGATGTGTTCTCAATGCTTCTTGATATCCGATCACTCAGACCATGTTCAAAGGTGGTCTGGGCCATATATGGCCACATTCTTTCAGCAGTGTGTACACTAATGCCTATGTGTATGTATTAGGGGGTGTAAATCACCAGTTTAATCACGAACAATTTTATATCAATTCTTTGGACGACGATACGATAGTTGCCGATATTACAAAGTCTGGCAGGATACAATTTCGATTCTATGTGATTTAGGGGCCTGCGATCGATATGAAACAACATTATATGGCCATTTAACACAACCTGTTACAGAAGAAGCTGCCACCCCTTTCTTTTATGCTTTTGGACATTAAAGATTACAAGGTGCTTGACTTTTGCTATTTGCTCACCACTGCCGTGAGTCCAGGTTCTTCAGCTCTCTCAGTAACTTCTCATTCTTCCTCAACAAATGAAAGTTACTCCTGTAAGACAAAAAGACATGCACAGATTAGGGATGATTATCCACAGTAATGGTCAAACCCGCCTCTCTACCTTTATCTAGCTACCACCGGCATCTCCTTTAATTGGCTGGTTGCTTGTTTTTGTCACAGTTTCCTGGTAAAAAACGACGAATCCCGTGCCAACTAATACGACGTTAAGCAGAGCTGACAGGAGTTCTAATGAGAAAGACCAGAAAAGCTCGAGACTGACGGACAGAGGAAAAGAAAAACAGAAAAATATAAATAAGACGTAATTCACAGCCACATAAAAGGAGGTGATTTTTAGGCTCTCTGAACATTTTAATTTAAAAGTAGCTTTGTTTGTAAATTCTCAAAACATCAATTCCCAATCACTGGGGTTGATTTGTACGAAGAAAAATGTTCTTATGCCAGACGACAGTGAGAAGTGGTCTAATTCAAGAGATTTGAGTCACATAATTGTAAAGCGTTGCCTCCATCAGGATAAGAATGATTCACCAAACAGCTTGTACGTCAGTAAATTTGTGCTTCCTTCCAATTTTGAAAACTTCAGCATGATAAATGTAAAACCTGCCCTCTCAACAGCTACTAATAAACTCTTATTGATAATTAATGTGTCTGACTTGTAAACTCAGTAAACTAAGGCCAGCTAGATGCCTGGTAAAAATTGTATTAAAACAACTTTGCCGAATCCACCATTTGTCAGATGTAATTTACTAATTTTTATATTTAAAAGCGAAAGAAAAGAAAAGAAGAATTTTAGAGATCACAAAACTGTGGCAATTACTGCATGAAGAATATGTCACCAAATAACCAGATGTTATGAAAGCTTTTTTATTTTCAAGTTTTCACTTTAAAAAGGTGTGTGTGTGAGTGTGTGCGTTTAGGTGTAATTCCCTATCTAATCCAAACTAAGCATGCCTCAGACACACAGTAGATTATGTCTGTATAACAAGTTTATAGGTATATTACACTATTTTGGTGTTAGCTCCTCATTCTTTTCAAAGCAAAAATCACTATTTCAATTCGCTGTTGAGTCTTTTTATTTTTGTCAATTGTAACTACAGGTTAGCTTAAAGGGAGACAGAAATTTTAGATCTTTTGCAGTGGGGCTGTATAAGGCAATTATCCGTAGTCAAAGTCATTCCTACAGTGGGTGGTGGTGAGCGCAGCCCCATTTTGTAAGAAGCTGGCAGAAGCATCAACACGGTAAGCAATGTACTGCTGTGGATGGGGGCAGCAGCAAAACGTATTCTAGCCACTTAAAAAGGCTAACCTAAAAGAAATCAATATTGTTATAAGTGTATGCTAAGTTTATATTTTACTGCTTTGCCTTGCTGTCAGACTGCCTTATCTGACCGGGAACTAAAGCTGTTATCTATGCTCTTTTCAAAGCCACCAGACTACTTCGACAAAAACAGTACTTTTAGCTCACTAAACATGGGAGCTGCTGATCTACTGTTGCCTCAATTGATTAGTTAGTTTGTGTTTTTGTGTGACTTTGGAGAATCCAAACTAAACCTTTTAAATGCCAAAGTCACACAATAACACAAACTAACTAAACAATCGAGGCAGCAGTAGCAACTCCTGTATTCTGCAAGGTAAAATTAGTCTGGTGGCCTTAAGGAGTCTATAGATGGATACATTTTCAGTTCCCTGTTGGAAAGGGCTGTCTGACAGCACGGCAAAGGGGAAAAATATTCTAAATAAAAAAAATATATTCTAAATATAGGGTAAACTTAAGCTATGTTGATATTTTTACTGGACTAAAATACATTTTGCTGCTGCCCCTATCCACAGCAGTACATTTCTACCTTCCTTGGTGATAGTCCTGTCTGCTTCTCCAAACTGGGGGCTTAACGACCACCAACCACTGTAGGTAATACACTGACTACGGATAAGTATCTCATACAATCCCACTTCAAAAAATCTGAAGTTTTAAGCTTGAAAGTTGTCAGACTGTGAGTAGAAGATGTAGCTCTTCACACACCATTGCTCTTTCTATAACTAATTCAGATGCTGTTAGACCGGCACTTCTGCATGTATACTTGTGCCTCAACCCGCAAAATTAAGACTAAGGCATATAATTGTTACTTTGCTGTAAATGAGCAACAGTATCTCATGCTGACCACAACTAGTGTCATCCTCACTTTCAGGCTCCACATAGAAAAGACCAGGACCCCATTCTTTAATCAAAACAAAAGCCTTTTATGCCAACTAACAAGTCCAGGGACCGTTCAAAATGTCCCAGCCACCAACCTCCGCACCGCTGATATAAAACCAAGACTTGAGCAGTGAGGCTTGGAGTGAACTGATAATGACACGTCATTCTTTTCACTCTTAGAGAGAGAGAAAAAAAGAGTGAAAGAGCGGGAGATAAAGAGAGAGAGAGACAGCAATTTGCTCTTTATTAAACTGATACTTGGTAATGGCCTCATTCTCTGCTCTCAAAGACTCCATTTACACCCTGGATTATAGGGAAAAGCATAAAAGGGGACACACACACATGCACGCACGCACACTGGTGACTGTCAGTATCTTAGAGTCCCATATGAATACCTGAAGAGACATAAGGGGACAATAACAGATGATTAGACGTCTCTTCTTATTTTTCTCATCTGTCTATCCTCTTTTCCCCAACATCCAAGCCTTCTTATTTTTTCATTCTCTTCTGTATTCACTCACTTATTTTGGTTCCATTTCTTTTTTTGTTTTTGATTTTCACTCTTCATCTACATGTGTCTTACTCATCCCCTTTTCTGATTTACCACTTCTCTCACCATCATTCTCTTCTTCAACCACTGCCTTTTATTCTAACTCCAAATGGGTTGAGTTTGATCAATAGAGTACTATACTCATTATCACACTCTCTTCCACACACACAAAAACACACAAAAACACACACACACACACACACACACACATACACACATGCAGTGTGTTAAGAAGTCTATTGTGCAGGCTGAATGCAGACGGTGTAATTCCCTGGATAAAGTATAAAGAGCGATGAGTGTCCATTAGCTGGCCAGACACATTTAAAGTGATACCTTGACATTGTGTATTTTAGCCTGGAGTCATTGAGAAGATGAAATGCTGTGCCATGTGTGTGAGAAACGTGGTGTCTAATTAAAACAAAATACTTTTTTGAATGTGAATGTTTTGTCTTATTTGCTTTCAACAGACTTTGGGTTTGTTCTAGGGTTGCTGTAATGCATGTGCGGGAACACACTTATTACAGCACCCTGAAAAACAGCCTCTTCGTAAAAAGCCTCTTTTTTATTCCTCATTAGGAATATGTGTGCCATTTCACTTTTACTATTGTTGGTCTAATAATAGCTTTTTTCCACAGATTTTTGTGCAATATGCAGGCAGTGGAGTCTCTTAAAATAAAGCAGATTCCTATCTCTGGAAAAGTAAATTATCAATGTCTGCATAAAGATAAAGAACAAATATCTGAACTTGGTTGGACCATCATTATTCAGGGTTTTTCCTGGCTCAGAATGGACCTTTGGGTGACGATACACAACAGCATAATGTAAAATATAGAAGCTGTGGATGAGAAGGAAGTTCAAATTGTAAGTCGAAGACGTATTTAAGTTTATGTTCTACTTGTTCAACACTTTGATAAATTGCTATTAGGCACATTTAGAGAGGATTTGAAAAGCTTTTTTAATTCTCAATTCTCATGATTTTGGCTCTAAAGATTTTTATTTAGGTCTGGCTAGAGCTGGGTTGATTTCTGTTTTTGCTGGTCTGGTCCGGTGTTGGAACTTAAACCACTTTAATTTCAATGTAAACTGACTGTAGTCCGTTAACTAGTCAATAGAGGATGGTCACTCTGTGCTCAGGGCTGAGTTGTGGCTGGTTTTGAAGCTTATGTTTTTCTTACATTATCAAACTGTAACTGTAAAACTGAAGGATGTTTTGCTGTCTCTTGCAAAAGCTGTAGTCTAAAAAAAACAACTAAATTTACTGGGGACAACTGTCGGTAACTTTTAAGGTGAAATGTTTACTTGTAATGTTACTCAATGCATGAGTTGATGATGTGAACCCACAAACACACCTTAAATTTCAATATGACAACTTGACTATTCCATTAGTTTTTATTCTCTCTCTTGGATGACATACGCTTTCAGTAATAAGTGGATCTTCAAAAAAATAAAATAAATTTATTTCGACCAGATTATGTGAAATGCATATATTTAATTCTCACTTGGAGGAAAAAATGAGGAGCACTGTGGTGCGTTGTTCCTGAGAGCTCCGGCAATACCAAATCCCTGCCCTTGCCCGAGAAGGAATAAATGCACAATTCTGCTCTTTTTAAATATACCATCGAGAGAGACTCTCACTCCAACCTGTTCTATTTTGTTCTGAAAATGTCAGCGTGCAGCCTCATTTTGTGGACAATAAATGAGGTGCAGACTTCCCTCTGTGCCACCAATGAGGAAATACAGTGAGTGCTGGATGGAGCAGTGAGTGACAACAACCCCACCTACATTTAAGAGTTCCGTTTGTCAGTGGAAAAGCTTAACAGACCTAGGGTCTCGCATGTCTGAAGGGTTACTTTTGGTTTCAAAGATACCATACGTAAAGTGTTTGGTGGAGACAGGGCTATAGACTTGTTGACTCTGCTGCTATTAACAAACCATTGTCACATTAAAGCTACAGTTGGTAACTTTGCTGAAACTGTGACTATATTCTAAAAGAAATATATAAGACAGATAGTCTGTGAAAAAAATCATATCCCGCTAGAATCTCCATTCTAATCTGCTATAGTCTCTAAAGCAGCCTTCAATCATGTCAATCACACCAAAATGTTCTCCAGAAACATAAATTAAGAACAAAGAGTAAGGAAATTTGTGTTTGGTGGATTATTTCTGTGTTGTAACAATGCTTCTTGCCAATAAATCTCATACAAAAAAATAATCTACCAAACACAAATTTCCTTACTTTTGTGCTTAGTTTATTTTAGTGTACTGTTTAGCTATAAAATGAGAAAGTTTGTGACCCAGCTGCCATGTTGGAAATAATCAACCAAAGTACCAAGCACCACCCACCAGTCGGACCAACTTCCTCATTTTATGGCTAAACAGTACACTAAAATATGTTTCTGAAAACATCTGAGGTGAGAAATAGGCAATGCAGTAACAGAGTCACAGGTGATCAGCGCTGCCTAGTTTCATGGTTTGTTATTGTTCTTCAAACAAAAAAAAAACTTAAGTATGTTTCTAGTATATGTATGTCTGTATGTGGTCTCACCTCTTCTCCCAGGAGTTGAGTCCCAGTATGTTGATCAGTAGTCTGCAGTAGTAGAAGGCTGACTGTGGTGTCTCGGTCTCTGGTTCAGTCTGCTGCACTGCCCTCATGTTCAGCTCCTCACCTCTCTGAAACATTTAACAATTCACTCACAGGCAAAAGAATAAAATAATTATCATGGAAATTAAACAGAAATAGAAATGGTGTGACAACCACGACTCAGAAAAAGACTGAGTCGCTCTTTTTAAGTGATGTTGGTTACATTAAATCAAAACATTTTTCATGCCAAATTAACTTAACCATATTAAATTACGATCGGAACAGAGAAATCAACAGCAGAAAGAAACAGGCTGTGTGATATTTTTTTAAATGCTACAAATAATGAGACCCTTGCCTGCATAAAAGCTTGTGATTTATCTTTTACTTGCTGAAACCTAATATTTTTGCAAGGCAGTACTAGTCAAATTATATGAAGTCTAGTGCTCTAGCAATTGAGTATCAGCTTCATCAGGTCATGCTGGGGACTACGGATTCAAAGATTCAAAATGCAAAACTCATTTATTCATATGAATTTGGACACCACTTACATGAAGGACGAACTCTCTTTCAGCAGCACTCTGCTTCAGGATGGCATTGATCACATCATTCTCCTGCTTTTCTGAAACACATGCTGGAGGAGGGGCTGGGATGTTGAGCGGCATGCCTGAGGGGACCAATCAGGAGACAACGTTAGCTGTGCTGATGAAGGAAATTGTGTTTCTCTTTAGAGCTTAAGGACAACAGTTAGACTGATGTGTAGCAGGACCTCGATTAGGCCACATTTGATTTAATGCAGGCATTCAGTTACTCTGTTTTTATAGAAAAAAAAGAGGGATGTCAGTGTAGAAAATGTTAAATGAAACTGCCTCAATGAGCGGCTGACCAGCTGAGAAGGATATGATTATTCTGGCTTTTAATGGATGCTTTGTTGAGTCAGAAGTGTACATAATGCTCTCATTTAAAATCATTATAACATACAGTATCACCAAAAACTATTAGCAGCTTCACTTCAAACATATTGATACTGGCATTCAAAAAGACATAAAAACTCATTCATGTACACAGTCGTTCAAAAGTTTTGAATCACCTGCCACAAAAGCTTGATTGTGTACAGTCAGATGGCTGAGAGGACTACTTTATATTTTTGAATGGTCCTTCATGCTTTTAGGTTGGAGAAAGACCTCTTTACAAATAGATGCTATTTTGTATGAAGGGTTTGCAAAAAAAAGAGAAAGATGGAGAACAAAACGCTGCACAATGGTTCAACCAGACTGACAACTGAAAGGGCAAAAAGAAACAAAGATACAGTATTTTCATTTTCATTTACACTGTGGTCATCTGTTGTAGTATGATGCACATATTTGTGCATATTTGTTTTTTTTTTATCTAAATATTGTAGCATAATGCACATATTTTTACTTACTTTTTTTTTAATCTTTTCTATTTTTCTTACAATTTTTCTATGAGTGTGTATAAGAGCAACAGTAAGGTGACCCAATTTCCCCCTGGTGATCAATACAGTTTTTCTGATTTTGAAACCTCTGAGCAACAAATGTGTGCTGAAATGATTTTTATATGTAGTAGTAGTAGTAGTTGTTGTTGTTGTTTATTTCGAGTATGTAAATAATACATGTAAATACAATAAGCAATAATAAATACTACTACTAATAATAATAATAATACAAAATGGACAAACAAAGACAACCTGAGAAAAGAAAAGCAACACAATAATTCCATTTATGTACCTGAAAAGGGGGTGGGAAGAAGTACAAACTTATTTAATCCCACCCCTTCTCCATAAGGTATTAATGAAAAATTATTTTATCTTCCGCTTTACCTTACTCTTTTCTAATTTCTTTGTATTTTTGTTGTGCTGGCAAAGAATAAATTAAATAAATAAATAATAATTTTAAAAAAAAGAACAAGGAAAAAAAGATGCATAAATAACAGTGAACACCCGGTGATATTCAGGAACCCTCGTCCCTATATTTTGTGAAGATCATCTTTTTATATCCACTTTTGAACTTGTTTATGTTTGAACATTCCCTGTGCTCCACCTTCAAACTCTTCCACAGTTTCACACCACAAACAGATATACAAAAACTTCTCCTTTTAGTGCGCACCTTCAGAAGTTTAAAATTAAATCTTCCTCTTAAATTGTAACCCACCTCCCTTTCAGTGAATAATTTTTGAATATTTTCTGGTAGTAAGTTGTTTTTAGCTTTAAATATGATTTTTGCTGTCTGTAATTCAAACATATGTATGTTCTGTTGTAAGACTTAACCACACAGCAAAGTACAGTAATACATGAAAATTAATGTGGAAAATTCATGTACTTGACAGCTTTGAATGACTGTATTCTCTGTCTTGTTTTTTCCCCATGTGCTGAGGTTAATGTCTTCTTGTTTTTTTGTTATGTTTATGTGTGGATCCTGGGAAAAGTAGTTGATGTATCTGCATTGACATTTGGTATCTGAATTATACCGTTTTTATCGCTGTTAAAATAGTGATTATTGAAGGAAAGAAGAAAAACAGCAATTTAACAGCTGATTCCGAACTTCTGAACGGCAGTGTTTGAACAGTATGCGCTCAAGTTTTTTACAGACTGTACTGTAGATTGAATAACCATTATGACAGTTCAGAACATAAATACAGTAGGTACTCAGCGTGTGTGTGAGAGTGAGCGTGTGTATACCTGCTCTCTGTAGACACTCAGGACTTGAGTATCCCAGGTACTGCAGCATTTCATCCAGTGCATCGTCTCCCTCCCTCAGTGCATCCCATGCTGGCACTGCCTCCCGACACACACGCTTAGCCAATGGCGGAGCTAGAAGCTGCTCTAAGCCTGACTCCCCTCGATCCCCCTCCCCATCCATCCCATGCTCAATCCTCTCCTCTTCCTGCTCCTCCTCTTGCCCTTCTTCTTCAGCTCCTCTTCGATCCACAATCCCCTCCTCAGTGACTTTCCTCTCCTCTCCTTCCTCCTCCCCCTCTCCCTGAAACCCTTGCCCTTCACCCTCCATCCCTCTTCCCCCCTCGTCTGCCTCGATCTCCTCCTGCCCCTCCTCTGCACTGTCTTCTCTCTTCACTCCCAGCTTTTTCGATGGACCTCCTGGTGGAGTGTGTAAATGAAGATTCCCACTATGAGGTGATTGTGTGTGTGACAAAAATGTGTGTGTCGGGCTGTTTGGGGAACAAGGTGGAGGCCCGTAGAGAACGGCAGAGTCCCAGGAGTGTTTTCCAGCTACATCTCGGATGATGACACGAACACAAGCGGGAGCAGAGGACAAACCAGCTGTCATTCCCCCTCCGGGTACACCAGACTCTGATCGGATCTGAGAAAGAAGACAAAAGACAGTTGTTCAACACTAAATGTACCAAATACGAAAGAAATCAGGCTGATGCTGAGTTACGGCATCTTTTACACAATCACATCTCAACTGCCTTAAAGCAAAACTCAAACCTTCTTAGAAAAAATATATTTACTCATTTGCTTCCTGTCAGCTACAACTTTTCCTTTGCAACTGGTAGAACGTTTTCCAGGAAAATCAACAAATGATAATCTATTTCACTTCATCCACATGCTTCAGGAAAAAGTAAGCGTGCTTAGCATTAAATAAATTCACAATATTCCAACTTAAAGTTGCACTTCAAAGCATCACAAGCTGCTGTGTTATGTTTTTATTAACCTGAGCTATACTTACTGATAACATTACATAGTAACATGCTAACATACCTATACAAACATAGAAACAAGCCATGTTAGTAGTATGTAACTATGATCTATTTTTAAAGCACCTGAAAATTTAGAGTGACAGCTACACATAAAATATGATACCTTGAAAAACAGTAACAATGTTGGTTCCACAGTGTTGGAGCTAAAACACTTAACACATGATCCTTCTTTGTCTTTAGCCTGGACTGTCAAATCTTAAATGCCAGATCTTAATGGTCTTGGTGCATATTAAGAAGTTAAAAGATCAGACATACAGTATCACGGCACCAAACCATGGACGGCTTCAAAAGCACAGATTCTTAAACTTCATTCTAATATAAACTAGAGGCCAGGACTGGTGAGCTATGCTCTCTGTGTCTCGCATTTGACAGGCGCTTGTTCCATTTTGTACCACTCAGGCAATTACTACATCATTAAAGTATGTAAATAATGAAGTTAAGAATACAGGAAATTGCTGCATGTTAACATGCTCACCAAGTGGCATTTGTATCCCTCAAGCTGCTAAAAATAAATAAAGTAGAGGTCTTAACTATTGCATGGTTAAGATAACTGCAAACTAGTTTCTCTTAGATTTGAGCTCAGTCAGCATAAGTCATGATGACAAACAGTTATAAACTGGTCCAAGGCCAGTCCAGATGTACGCGGGTAAGTTTTTCAACTTAGCTTTTTCTATGCATTTTGGCCTTTTGTCCACACACAAAGTGCTTTTTAGGTCACAAAAAAATTGACTGTTAGTAAAAGATTCAGGGTGAAGATGCTCAGAAACTGTTCTGAAACTCTGTTTTTAGTTTTAACGTGCACACAAGGAAAACAGAGGTTGTGCCTTGTTCAGTCAGAGTGTGCAGCCCAGCTCCTTTGTGAGGCGTCACAAATGAGGCGCGTTTCGTTCCATGATAGATGTGGCCAAAATAGTGCTGGCTCTAACCTTACTAACAGGACTTTGCATGTTAATGTCCTGCTACTCTTTCACTATATTGAGGAACAGAGGGGTCAGAATGTGCAACAGAGATCACATATCTTCTTCCCCTTTCTCTATGAGGCACTGAAGCCAGGTGCCCTTCTGGTGGTGGCTTTTTTCAGGCTTCTAATAGGTAAACTACTTCTCCTTTTTACATGTTTGGCCAACATGGCTTCAGTATTAGGCTTATATTGCTGCCTGTCAATTGTGTTTTCACATCTGGACAGAGATTTTTTTGTTTTAACAGTGAGTGTGGACAGGATTTGTTTTTTAGAGAATGAAGGAGGAAAAACGTGTAGTGTAATCTTGGTTTTAGTTTAAAAACAAACAAAGTGTCATATTTGTGGGGGCAACTTTCATTCAGAAAAGGTTACCTGATATACGGAGAGCAGTGTAGAGCCGTTCAGAACCAGAAACTGTAGGTTTGGTGAATGGAAAAGCTCTGGTCCCAGATCTGCACTCTCACAGAATGGGTTGTCTTGGTTCTCACACACCTAGAAAACAAAGGCCATAAAAATAGTGTTGCCCTAACAAAATGCAAAGATCTAAATAAAAGCATTGAAAATGGTTTATGATTCGTGTTCCCAAGTAATCATGAGCGTATACAGTGAATCATGATGCCATTACAACAACAAACGACACTACACTACACACGCACACACACACAGTACCAGTACCTGACTAGACAGAGTAGCAGGCCCTCCGGACATTGGATAATGTCCTAGATGGTTGACCAAGTGTGTGATAACTGTTCTTGCTGCGATGGAAACCAGGCCCTGCTGAATACGGCTACGAACTGCAGAGAGAGGAGGAAAACAAAGACAGAGGACATAAATTACTTACAAAGATTAGGTTAAAAACAATGCATTTAGGGTAACAGATATTAAAGGGATAGCTTGGATTTTTTGAATTGGGGCTGTATAAGATACTTATCTACGGTCAGTGTTAGATACAGTAAATGGTGGTCTGCGTACTCCCTTTTTGCAGAAACAGATGGGACTAGCTCCCCAGAAGCTCAGCAATGCATTGTTGTGGATTAGGGTTAGAAGTAAAACCTATTTTAGCTACTTAAAAAAGCCTAACTAAAAAGATCAGTATCTGTCTAAGTGGATGTAATGATAATGATAATGATAATGATAATAATAATAATAATAATAATAATAATAATAAAGCGCTATGTAACGCCGTTGGGTTAGACTTTCAGCAGTTATGGAAGAGACAACATATACAACAAAATAAAAAAAAGCAGTGATTGTGACAGCAACAACAGCAATGAAAAACTTCTTGAGTGTAGACAAGAGGAACTTTTGAAGAGGGAGACTGAACAGGCCGAAAGAGAGAGGTCAAACTTCTGTAGAAACTGGAGCCCAGAAACAGCAGAAGCTAACTATGAACTGTAAATGCATGCTCACAGACCCAGAGAGCTACTGATGCCATGATTGTGACTTAGTTACAACACAACCTCAAGATCTTTTTGAATTAGAGGATGCCAGTACTTCAGACTTTACTGGCTGTTTTGTAAGCTGTTTCCTTTATTTGTAGGTATGTAACATAATTTTACGTGATGGTTGTGTACAACTGTGCTCTTCAGCAAGTGTCTCTTTCACTTATTTGGTGGTGGTTTGACACAATTCTCGAGGGAAATGTAAACACTGAGTTGTCTCAGTCTAGCAGGTGGAGTGATGATGTCTATATTCAGTGTAACTAGCCACAGTTACTTTCATTTCTTTGTTTCAACAGCCCTGAAAACCATAAGCACGCACAATCTTTGAAATCTTTAGAAAGGGCTTTTTTAAGGAGCTTAAAATATGTTTTGCTGCTAACCCTAAGCCAAAGAAATACTTTGCCGGCTTCTATGGTGTTGGTCACATCTGTTTCTGCAAACAGGGAGCACGCAGGCAAGTATAAGTAGATAAGTATCTCGTAACGCCACACTTAAACAACCCAAACTAATTCTTTAAAGGTCTACCTTCCATTTCTAGATTTCATGGTTTAACAGACTAAAGGTGTAAGTGTTACTCTGACTTGATATCTAGGTTCCAAGTTACTACAAACTTTAGGAATTACAGTAAAACTAGGAGGAGGTACAAACCCACATTGAGCTTGTACATAGTTTGCCCCATGCTGAGCAGAAGCCAATGCCATCACACACACTGTGCTGCCAGCAGATCCTGGCTAATCAACATCATTACACACACACTGTGAAGCACACACACTTTCCAACAGCTCCATATTGACAGGGCTGTGTGTAGAGTACAGATATGTATTGACCAGACATTCTCAACAACTCCCTAAACCTCAGGAGAGCTCAGGAGGAGGAAGAACAAAAGAAAAGGAAAGAAAAAAAGAAAAGACAAATGAACATGGAAGACTGGTGAAAAAAATATGATACAAGTGAAAAGAATATCAGCAGAGAACATAGTTTAAAGCACAATAAAAGGAAGGAAGTGAAACAGTGAAGACGAGAGAATACAAAAAAAGAGAGGAGAGAAAAGAAGAGAAGCATGGTCTATCATGGTGCTCCAGTCATTAGACTAGACACTGTGTCCTGGTGGATCACAGCAGGGGACAATACACACTCTCACACGGATGCAGACAGGTGCACTGGCATACATACACACACACACCAAACTTTTTCCATCTCCAGTGATTGGCAGTGGTCTGGTGGACGGCTCTGGGTCATTTTGTCCAAGATTACGTGTGTTTGTGTCAGTGCACCACTTCACATGCAAAGAAGAATTACAGACTAGATGCAGATATCTACTGGGTGCAGTCTTGTATGTGAACGACATGCTCAAACTGGTTTCTATATCTTAAAAAATCAGTTAAGATACGAAATGATGGCCTGAAGGTGATGTACAGTGGTTTGTCCTTGCTGTACGATAAAATACCTTCAGTGACAGGCTGTAGTTTGCTGGAACGTTCAGAGTCTGGGCTGTGCAGTGGTTCTGGCTCTCGGAGGCTCTCTAATGGCAGGAATGGGTCGTAGTCTGGACTCAACAGGTCCGACAGTTGCAGCGGGTAATACTTGGGACTGTTGAAAGACTGGGCTCCATACACACAGCCATGTAATACCTGGACAGTTAAAAAAGAAAAGGGATTTCAGATTGAATTCCATGCATTTATAGCCCTTGTTCAGCTTTAATGCATGGATGCTTACACTTCATATGAACACATATTTATAAGTAATGTTATGAACAAACAAAATTAATCCCCAAACTGCAGCTGTAGACCAACAACTCCTGTGTTCTGCAAGGTAAAATTGCTTTTATCAAAGGAGTCTGGCTTTGAAGAGAGTGCTATAACAGCGTCAGTTCAAGTTGAATATTGCTGTCTGACGGCAACATAAAGTGGTGAAAAGATTTTAAATATAGTGTACACTTGAACTGATACTGATTTTTTTTGGTTGGCCTAAAAGACGTTTTGCTGCTTCTTGGGTCCACAGCAGTACATTGCTTAGCTTCTGTGGTGGCACTGCCTATTTCTTTAAAGTGGGAGTATGCTGACTGGCATCTACTGTAAGTAAAACACTTGACTTATAGATACATACCTTCTACAATTTGAAGATTGAACTATCCCTTTAAGGGCTATGTCATGTTAAACACATGTGCATACCTTGTAAATACAGCTGAGCAGAGTCTTGGTAGGCTGCTCCCTCTCTGGAGGGCTTCGTGTTTGAACAGGTTGAAGAAGAGTCTTTGGAGGCAGAGCCATCACCCAGTCCAACAGACATAACAAGAGGGACACTACCAGCTGCAACACACACAGGTATATAAAGGTATAAAGGTTACTTCCGAGCAAAATGAGTAACATAGTGAGGAAATGTGAAAGATTATTTGTGTGTGTGCATGTTACCCTTTTATCCAGTTCATGAGGAGAAGACTCAGTAGCAGGCAGCAAGTGTGTGATAGTGGCGATCAAAATCTAAGACAAATATAATCGTTTGCTCCGTTAAAAATGTTTCAGCTACTACTAGTTAAAAAAACTAGAGCTATACAAAGAAAATTAGAACCAATAAGAAGAAAGTATAACATTACATTTGCAAATTAAACAAGATTTCCAAAAACCACAGTACAGTAGTAGGAATGAGAGCATCTAAGCTGATGTCTCACCAGAAAATCTACCCACCGAGAAGCAGCAACATTTTTGAGATTTCTCGATTGGAATTTGACAACTGATATGGTGTATTTGAACGACTGTCTTTATGATTTAACCCCTCAGGATGTGTGAACATGCTGATGGTAACTTGATGAATAGCAAATGAAACCTGTCAGAAGTGCACAGTAATTTAGGTCTCACCTCGACGATCTTCTTTGGAGTGTCAGGGGGGAATTTCTGAAGATGATCCACATGGCTGATCAGGAGGTGAAGGATGTCGGATGCCACCAGTGCAACATTCTTGTTGGGGTACTGGTACACAAAGTAATTTTGTTAATTCACAGGATCAGTGTGTACAGTAATATATTAGCTAACATACTACAAACCAACGTACCTAAAGCAAACAAAAAAGGTAAAAAAATGCAGTTAATCAAACAGATATTTTAGTGTGAGGTGCATCTTTTTACTCTTAAATGACGAAATCAAAAACACTGGGGCACATAAAGATAATACCCATGAGTTTTAGCAATGACTGACGTGCTAATTTATGTATGCTTGACACTCATGTCTGTAAAAATGATAAGACAAGAAGAGGCAAGTTTGAACTAATTTTACCCTCATCCTTATACTATGAGCTTCTTGGATTATTTACACGTCTTATTTAAAGTAATTACAATTATGCAAAGTGCATCTGTGTCCGTAAATACGCTTTGTCATTAATTTTTCTAATCTATGAATTGTAGTACTCTTGTAGTACTTTTTCTTGTAATTGTTGTTTATATCAAATACTCACTTAAGATGTATATCTTTTGAGAAAATACAATAAAATACAGGTCAATTAGTGGCGAGAGAGAGAATTCATGGCTCAGTTGGGGTCTAATAAGGATCATCACTACCAAACTAAAAAAGCTTCTAGAGAGGAGGAGAGGGTGTGAGTGGGATGAGGAGGACAACAGGGAGAAGTGCTCTGCATGGAAATATGACAATCCCTAAAGCATTGTGTATGTGTTTGTTTGTGTGGTTGTGTGTGCATATCACAGGGCCCATGTCTGAGGCTACTGGCTGCTGGTATGAAGGCAAGAGATGGAAGTGGACAAGATGTGTGTATTTATGTGTGATACTGTGAGTGTGTGTGTGTGTGTGTGTGTGTGTGTGTGTGTGTGTGTGTGTGTGTGTGACACAGCTTGCAGCATTCCCCCTGGATTAGTCTCCTATCTGAAGGAGGACCAAACATATTGACTGTCCAGGGTTTGCTCCCAGCAGTAAGTGAATGCAAGTGTGTGTGTGTTGCTGTAATGTCTTAGCAGGCCATTGGCTGCCGATACACAAGCTAGGGATTCCAAGGTGGAAAAGGTATGTGTGTGTGCGTGTGTGTCCATCTAGAGCCACTTGGCTGTAGATGAGACAGTAAATGTTGGACAGTATTATTCTGATCCACAGGCCTCCCAGTCTTGTGGCCTGAAACAGACAATACCAACTGAGCTATTTCACCAGCACTAACAATCATCTCCAACAATGTTTTCCATCACACTTTGGCTCCTTGCAGCAAGCCATGTCAGGGTAACCATGCAACACATACAAAATCAGAGCCAAAGTTCAGTTCTCATTGTGTGATAACAGACTCCACATAAATATGCAAAAAGAGGATTGTCAATCATATTAAAAAACAGTGGCTGTGAAAATGCCCTAACATGCAGAATTTACTACTTTAAATCTACATTACTATATATTAAATGTGTTTATTTATTCAATTATAATAGTTTATCAAGTTCTATGGCTTTTTAGATTGATGTTGTGTTCTTTTTAACTAAAGTAGATTTAATCAAACATCCAGACAGAAGAGGAACAGATGTTTAGACACCACAGTGTTGTGTAGATCAATGTAACTTTGGCCAATCAGCAGCCTGTTTGATGCAGATTCATTGCTTGGGTCTGATCACACTGGATCACAGTCAGAGCGACAGAGTGTACCATGGTCAGCAGGGAAAAAGTTTGAGAACAGGCAAAGGCCAAAGGCTGTATGAGATAATCTTATTCAGCCGGGCTGATGTACGACCCTAATTTGATTCATATTTCAATGACCAATTAAAGCATCCAATGCTTTGTAAAGCAGCACAGAGTTGCAACAGAATTGTGACTGACCTTCAGAGTAACACAGATGACGTTGAGAGCATCTTTGATCTGTGGATGTTGAGTCCCATGAACCAACTCCTCGCACAGCCAGATACCCAAACTACACAGAGCCACACACCTACCAAAACAAATACAGAATGAACACACTGTGAACACATGCTGCTGTTAGACATGTATAGAATTTAATACACATACAAAGATCAACAAAAAATCTGTAAATTGGACAAGACACACTTTACACCTGAACACACCAACTAACAGAAAATAAAAACATAGTGGAAACAGATAAGAACAAGAACTAAATATATTCATCGACAACCATTTTTTCTATGACTAAGATGAGATGAAGAGGAGACGGCAACAACAACATCACACCCGTCTGTGATGTTATCATCATGCAACATTGTTGATGAAAGAGGACGAGACTAAAATGTTGTTTCAATCATAAAAACTCTACTAAAATCTCTTTTTATTTCTGCTGACAAAATATTATATGCTGTTTATGGGCTGTCTTTTAAATGCAGGAGTCATGTTTCCTGTGTGTCATATCAGGACTACAACAGCAGCACACAACGTGCACAGTCAGGAGTCACTTACTTACTTAAGTTAAAGTTAACGATGACAACAACAGGGTTTGAAAGAGAGAAACAAGGTAATATTTGGGCCCATATTGGACGTATTCCTTATACTGACACGCTTAGACCGCTAGACCAGACACTTTGTGCAAAGCTGCATTCTGAATCATTCAACCTGTGTGTTTCATCAGATAATGATAAGAAAAAATCTTATGTAAAATAAGTTTGACTAAAATGACAAAATTATTGGTTTTGACTTGACTAAATTGACTGAAATATTAAACATAATCTGATGACTTAAAAAGACTAGATTTTGACAGTTTTTATTAACTAAAACTAAAATAGTAACAATTTTCTTGGAATAAGGGTGGACTACAATGCCCAGACTTTTATTCAAGTAAAATTTGACTAAAAAAAATACGAGGTTGTGTAAATATGCCAAAAACTAACATGGAAATCTGACACAGAACTCAGAGTACCACTTAATTAACAAAAAACAGCTGGCAAAATTACACTAACTGGCAAGCAGTGAACACAAACAAGTATGGTGAGACATCCTGCTGTAACACTAGCATAACCTAGTGATAATTAACTAATTGCTTATGCAGATTAATTAATTGACTCTTGAGGTATCATGTTGCACCTGTGCAAATCTGAGGTTATGTGTACATGGACGATGAATAATTTTAAAATATCATGATTTCTTTATCTTTATTTTGTCCAGGGCCATGTATCTGAATGTGGGTGGACTTACCATTAGAGACACTTTTTAAAAAAACACTGTCCAATATGTTATCACCAAAATGTGTTGACCTACCTAGCAGGAGCAGAGGGTTCGTCCCTGGCAGAGGTCAGGATGGTTTTGATAATGTGCTCCTAAAATACAAAGTGCATAGACAAACACAGTTAATTTGCCAAACAAATACACAAGGCATTAAGTCATGCTTTGTGTGAAAAGCTACATACTTCCAGGTGTGTATAATAAAGAACAGTGATTGTTTTCACATGATGAGAAAAGTGATTCACGGGATTATATGATGAAATGTTAATATGTATCACACACAACAAATATGGACACACAGGCGTAGTACAGACTTATCCACACAGACCCAGACACCTTCACACCCTCACTGGTCCCGTCCCTCCTGTCAGTGTTAATGACCGCTTAGTGATTCAAAACAAGTTTCTGCCTCGCAAGAAACCGGTGAGCAGAGCCGAGGTGCTGCCGCGCATGGCATTAACTGTTTACACAGCAACAACAACAATAACAACATTACTCCCATAGCTCTGGGCTGTTACAGGAATAACTAATGAGACATTAACCTATTAGTTTGGTTTTGAGACCCCCTATGGACAGCAGACATGTGCGTTACAAGGTTTGAACTGACCTGGATTACATACAAAGTAAACAGAGGTTTGTTTAAGTGTTTGACCCATTGCTCTGGTGGATGTCAGTTTTAAAGTACACAGACATGTTTTGATTCAGCGAGAGTCATGTGACTGTGACAGAGATGACAGTTTTATGGTACAGTCTAACTCCTCTCAACACTGAGAACACTAATAGGAATATTTAAGTCATGACCATGCAATCAACTGTCCTCTTAGATATATTTGTTTTTTCTGTTTGTCTAAAAACTATTTTGTATTACTCCTCTCTTCTCCCTGCTCTACTAAGATTTACTGTCACAAAGGATACTGATATTGCTCAAACGCAGAAGCACGATGACTAGTCTCAGCCCATCAAACCCAAACTACTATTGCTTCCACCTACCTTGACATCAGGGAACTTGGTAAGCACCACATCGGCTGTGGTGGGATGGAGGGCTGGGAGCTCCTCATACAAGTTGGGAAAACACACCAGAGATCCCAGCAGGATCTGGGCCTCCACTCTTGGAGCCTGGAAAGGAGGTGGAGAGGGACAGAGACAAAAAGAGGAAATGCAAATGAAATGAAAAAAGTTGTTCTCACTTGCATTGTACAGTTGTGACACAATAACTGCAAACAACACTGTGCACAGGTGTGTTTCTCTGTCTCTTACATTGAGCGATGAGCAGGCTGTGACTCTAGCAGCTGCAATGATGAAGTCCAGGATCAACATGGTGGCTCCAGGTAGACCGATACTGAAGAACCTGGGACTGCAGTGTTTTATGATGGTGTTCACAATGTCCTGTAGAGACCAATTTTTTTATACACTCCCATAGCTGTAGCAGTCACAGCTAGAGCACATTTGAGATAAGCCCATATTCCATCCTTCTATCAGAAACAGTAAAAACTTTTACAAATAAACATTGCTTTACAGTAAAAGTATACTATGCAGGAGTTATCAGTGAGTATTTGTAAACAGTATTACTAGCAAAAGTTTTCCCAGATTCACTATATTTGCGTTTTTCGGCCCTGTGTCTGGGCTTTTTGTAGCTTCCTCTTGGATGCCTGCTGCTATCAGTCTGATGCTTGCTTGCCAACTTTTTATAAAGTCCCGAGAATACAGCAAAATGAAAAAAAAATACAGGCTGAGACTAGAGTCTCTGTGCAGATAATTACACCACCACACATTTCTAGTGGCTCATAAGTGATAACTGAGAGGGATGACTTCTGTATGAATCTATACATTGTTGTTTTTTTTTTTTTTGGTTTTTTTTTAGGGAAAAACCTGCATAGTAAACCTTTAATTTTTTGTCTCCCTCATGCACACACCCACAAACACTCTACCTGGTCTTGGTGCAGTAGTCCTTGGTGCATGATGTTGTAGAAGTGTGTGAGAAAGTCTGTGTTTGGGGAAACATCTTGCCGTCTCTTCATGATCCTGCAGATCAGCTTGTAGGCATGAAGCTTCCCCTGTTTGTAACGCTCTGTCAGCTTGGTGGCCTGGAGGAAAATATGTACACATATACATATGAGAATAAATACAAATTAAAGCAATTTAAGGCAAAAATTGGCCAGTTTATGGAGGCATGCCCGTTTCTGTGTGTGATTATTTTTTATTAAAGAAGAAATGTATTTCGATTTTTATTTTATTAAAGGAAATCAATAAAAACATGGCAATTAATAACATAAGATAAATATATCATTAGCTACAGGTGAAAAAAAGATGGTTCTTATTTGCATGTGTAACTAGATCTCAATTCAATAAATGTCAGAGGTCCTATAGTGATCCCTCAATCCCACCTACCTTAAAGAGCCAGGGTGTGAGGATTCTCAAGGGTGGGATCAGGACAGGGGGAGGGGGAGACGACTGGTTGTCCAGAGAAATGCCCAGATTATCTCTTATCTAAAAAAAAAAAGTGTCATTTTTACACACATACCTCCCAGTCTTTACAGAAAGTGTTGTCTCATAGTTAGTAAGGTAGTAACTGTGTGTGTGCGTACACACCTTGGCCAAGTTTTGCCACAGTTCACACAGATAGTCGAAGACCTGAGCATGGATCTCTGGGTCTTTGATGCTATTGACATCCCCCAGGATACCAAGCATCCTCCGCCACATTACCGTGGCAACATCTGCGTGCCATCCAGTTAAAGAGCCACCCGCCATGACACTGCAGTCCTCGCTGGGGAACTCACTGGTTTCTAGAATCAATCAATACATCATTTAGTAACTCTTGTCTTTCATTCACAGCTGAGGAAAAAACCCATAAAGGTATATGTTTATTACCCAGGTCATCTGGCGTCTGCAGGACAGAGTTGTGGAGCTTCTGGTCCAGCTGAAGGTGTGTGTGTGGGTGGGAGTGTGTGTGATCAGGGTGCTCTGCTGTCAGCGTGGCAGGGGACGGCGTCTGGGAGCGAGAGCCCCCAAGGGAATGCATGGGAGATGCACTCTCTGAACCTGGACAAAGAGAAAGAAAAGACATGTGAAAAGCTTAACTGCTTTGTTTTTTCAATGAGTGGACGTGGAGAAACGATTCTTTGCTATTTCACAGAGTTCAGAAGTTATCAGCTGAAGTATAAAGCTGCTTGTTTATATAATGTAATGTAGTTTTGTCACATGCCAAGAAGAGAGCTCAAAACCTGTCCACTAAATCAGAGTTTTCTAAGATGGTATATGAGATGTAATCACACCTGTAAGGAGGCGGATGAAGAGGAAAAGTAATTAATAATAATATGTATAGGCTGTTTACTGAACAGCACACATAACTAAAGGGCTGATTAGTTATCATTAAAAAATAATGTGAATAAAGTACAAATTAACATTCAATTATAATCACAATGCAGAAAAGATGTATAATATATAATATTACAGTATCATAATAGTGTATAGGTATGATATTGAAATTGTATTCTTTTACTTGACTGTATTTATGTTGTGAAATTTTATTCTATTTCATCTATTATTTAATTATTATAAATATGTATTTTTACCCCTCCTATGAAATTTTTAAAAAAAAAATCTATTTTATCTAGTTTTAGTCTAGCTTAAACTTTTTTATTTGTATTTCAATTGTTATTATATTTTTTATTTTGTTTTATTATATTTATTTTTATACTATATTTTATTATTATAGTTAAAAATCTATTTTATTACATATTCATTATTTTTATCACCTCACATGTATTGGTCTCAAAATGTCAAATGTTATTTGTCTGTTTTAGTGTTTTAACATTTACGGTCTACACTTTTTCTGTCTTATTTTTGGCTTGTCAGTCATCTGTGAAGCATTTTAAACTGCTCTAACCTGAATAAAAGGTGCTGTACAAATAAGATTGATTGATTTATGTTATCTTATTTAGATCTGCTGTAACAATACAGTGACTAGAGAGCTCTTTATGTTAAGTGTGTACCAGTAACAGTGACGGTGTGGCTGAGGCTGCTGGTCTCCGAGTCGATATGAAGTGTTGTCAAACTGGCTACTTCATGTTCATCGCAGGCCACACCCCCTCCCAGGCTGTCCTGGTCCAGTGAGCTGCCTCGACCTCCTCCCCCAGATCCAGCTCCTCCTCCACAAGCTTCTGTACTGAAAGTAAAATCTACAAAAGAAATGTTGACTATTATTCATTTTTAGGGCTTACATACTGTGTTTTCAATGTTTCCAAATCAAGTCAATTCATAATTATCTGCTGATACCCAATAACAGCAACTTTCGATTTTTGAAAAGATAAAGCATATGAGACAAACTTAAATTATGGTGATCTTCATATAAAAATGTGTAACAAATTCTGTAGCACTGTCTCTGTTTGTGTTCCTTACTATCAAATTTACAGGTGGAGTATTGAAAGGCATTAAAGGAGTCCGACTGGCTGTCTGAGCTGATGACATCAGAACCGCTGGCACTTGCAGGTGACGTCCATTCAGAAGGAACTCCTGGATCATCAATGGGACGGAGATCATCTGTGGGTCGTGATCCAGGACTCTGACCAGCCTCTAGTAGCTCCGGCAGGTCCCTGGGAACCTCTAGACTTCCCGGGCTGCTGCCACGACGACCCTGTGTGTCGAGAAGAAAGCAGGGTTCAAATGTAATTCCAGCGGGGGCATCACTGGGCTTCTGTAATTCACACAGATGCCCATGTTCAATCATCTGCAGTGATTGCCCATCTCTACCTCTTTCACGACAAGAGACATTTCTTTATATCAGTGTGTCTGTGTGCATGTGTGTTGTACTCACTGCTGTTCCTTTCGCCCTCAGCCTCTCCTGGATAAACTCGTCCATGAGGTCAGAGAAGTTTGGGTTGGTGCTTCCTACATCACTGGAGACTGGTCGAGCCTTCTGGACCACCTCCTCTTTATTGGCTAGAGGCAGATATATGATAATAGTCAAATACAGAGTTCCCATGTGTACACACACACAAACACACACACACAAAAATGATGGAAAAAGGGGATGAAGATTCACAGGTGGACACACAGACAGGTGAGAGGAACAAAAACACATGGTAGACAGAGACAGATCGTACCTCCACAAACAGCTCAAAGACACAAAACTGTGCAATAACTTTTTGAAGTTTGTAAAATTAATTATAATAATAATAATCAGGTTTTGACTTGCTGACTTACTCTATTTAAATAAATAATTTGTATTTGTCTATTGGGGATATTTTAATTTAGCTTGTTTCAGTGGTCAGAGACTGACAGAGTATCTAAAATATTGCTGCTGATTGTCAAGTGTTCAAATATTATATAAAGATGTTACAATATGCATACAACAAACTGGAGCTTCTCTCTGAATTGAAAGAGCCGTCCTGATGTGTATGTACTGTTGGCCCTGAAGTTAGCAAAAGGTTGGCTGTTAAACAAAAGCCACAACACAGCAGGCAAACCCACCAAAAAAAGCAATGCAGGAGTTAATTCACACCATGCACAGAGAGTGAGAGAGAGAGTATCACCTTGTTAAGTCCAAACAGGCAGCATATCAGAGGCCTACATTAGTGCAGTTATGTTACTATGAGTTATGTTACTGTTAGCTTGGTAGCAATGACAGCAGTCAGTGTGAGTTAATGAACTCTGAGAGCAAAGAGCATCCACCAATAACAAACCAGATGAGACTGAATATGCTGCCTATATTAATTCCTGCGCCTGTGGCTGATGGAGCTGTCAGAGCCTGGCTATGTCTACAGCCCAAAACCAGGACTCTGATCAATGAAGCTTACTGAACAAAGAATGCAGATCTTTACGTTGCTGCCACCTGGCTGATGAAAATTTCAACTTGCTGCACATTTTTACAGATTTAAGACCAGCTGCGTTTAAACTGCAATGCCCCGCAGATGCAATTTTTCCATCTTTTTGGCAGGACATTATATGTAGTTAGATGTGCAACAAGTTGAAACTTTCAAACCATAGAGGTCAGTGCAAAAATCTGTCATTTTAGCTGCATATTAGAGGAATTAGCATCTCACTGTGATGTCATACAGAGGAAATTAAAGTTAGCAGCGAACCAATTTACCAACTTAACTAACACAGCCAAAAATATAGTTTTGTTCCAACTCTTCTCAGCATTAGGCATACAACATAATTTTACATTGTCGCTTATAATTCGTTACACAGATACCTTTTCTAGCCTGGAGGTTAAATACCATGACAACAACTAAGTCTACAGGTAGACTATTTAACTGTTATGGTTATTTGCCATGACATCACCATCAACAAGAATGAGACTTGTATATAGTAAAACATGTTGGTCTAAAAATGGGATCCAAATCCATTTCTAAATGTTATTTTTGTAATTGCATGCCCACATATACAATGTACAAGTACACAGTATAATATACTATACAACTGCTAGGCTGTGATATTGACTAGTCGTATTTCACACAGCCTTTACCCTCCAACATGGCTTTACAGACTTGACAACTTGCTTTGCAGATCTGTGCACTAAATATCTGCATGTTCTGTAAGCGCTCAGTCCACCAAGATGAGCCTATTTCTGTGTGATTATTGCTGTCAGCATAGACATGCATATTTTCAATGCTATGATCTTGGAAGTTGTGTGGTTAGGCTTATACAGCCCTGACAGAGGACTCAACCTGTGTTCACAGAACAATGATTAGGCATAACCATCAGCATCATTGTGTTTAAGTAGTTCAACACGCAGCGCGGCAGACAACCAGACAGTCATGGCACATAAAATCTGGTTTTAGTCTGCATGGAGTACCAGATGATTGGGGTTGTCTTAATTCACTGTAATTATAAATATATAAAGGAGAAGTTGCGATCAATATTGTTAATCCATGGAAAAATGTTATTTTAAAAAAGAAGTACCATGTCAAAATAATACGGGCCCCTACCAAATTATCATACGTGGCAAATTCCACATATTTGGCACAAAATAAGACAAACCAAACTTGCATATAAACAATTTTTAGGTGCCATTTGGCACACCTTTGCAAGCAACATACCTGAACAAAATAAGAGAAATAAAAAAAAATGTGGCTGCGCAACAGTATTTCCACATCAAGACAGATTCGGATGATGAATCCTCAAACATATTATCCTCAAGACAAAATAATTTACACCCTTCTGCAGCCTGCTGCCCTGAGAATTAGAATGAATAGAAAAGGGGTATTTGTACTGCTGAATCAAATGTCCAGATATCATATTTGATATCATTTTTTGGCAGCGTACAAGGCAAATAACCATTCCAGATCGCTGATTTGAAAGTGCATACCATTTCTTATCCATTCAAATTCTATGTGTAGACCTCTATTCTCACGTAAGGTCTTATGCTGCATTCTAGTGGTCGAAGAATGAACTACAGCAATAATACACATAACTACTGTTTGCTCTTCTACAATAATTAACATGATTTACCTATATATGTTTTATAATATTATACACTGAACTTTCATTTCTACACATGTAAATCTAAATGTAACAAAACTGTGATGGAAAACGCCACAAAACATTTGGAGGCTTTCTGTGAGGTATTATATAAAGCCAAGTCAGTTTTCTTTTTATCTGTGCTTTTATCTATTCTACAGACAGTTGTGTTTTTTGTGGACTGTTGTTTCCTCCTGTGCAGCTGAAGAGGGGCCGAAGTCCAGGGAGGAGGCGAAGGAGGCACAAGGAGGCCGCATGCAACATCGAGGAAAGGGAGGAGGAGGTGGAGAAGAGGTAAAAGAGAGGAGGAGAGGAGGTTAAAGTCCCAAAGCCCTTAGAAGGAAGAGGAAAGGAGGAGGAGGGAGGGGGCTTCCACGGTGGAGGAACAGGTGGGAAGGTATGGAGGGGAGAGGAGGGGTGGGGTCCTTGACAGGAGGCAGGCTGGAGGAGGGGCTACGTTCAAGAGGAAACACATCAAAAGGGAGTTTGAATTTCAGTCCAGCAGCAAGATGATGAGTGTCAGCCAAAAAATATCATTCCATAACAAACCAGTTAAACAGCCAAAAAGGAAAAGAGAGCTGTTGGTGTTTGTGTGTTGATGAGTATTTCTTTCCAAAGTTGTTGTTTTATCTGTTGTGTCCCTTGTGAGCACTTCATTCGTTGCAATCCTCACCTGGCGTTGTCGTCTTTCGCCCAAAGTAGCCCAGGACATGGGAGTAGAGGTCTCTGAGCGATGCGTCACCCATGGCGGCCCGGCTCTGCCGTTGTGGCGATGAGCCTTGAGATGACCCCTGACCTCGGGGCCGTGGCTTTGAAGACAGAGCATGAACAACAGTCTTATAGACGCCACCAAGAAGAGCCCCCTGGTGGTGTCGCGAGGCAGTGCTGCCGGGCTCTTGGGAGCGTGAGCGGGAGGCTCGGGATCGCAAGGCGGAACGTCCCAAGCGGCCACGCACACCTGAACTGCTTGATAATACCTCTGAGTGAGCCTCAGAGCCCAGGTTGGATCCCACACAGGATCCAGGATGTTGCTTGTCCTTGTCCCCTCCAGTCCCAGCCCTGTTTTCAAGACCTCCCGAAATTGCCGCGTTCCCTGCCCCGCTGTTATCCGTAACAGTCCCAGAGGCTAATTTCTCATGTGCACCTGCTCTATGGCTAATCCCAGCCACAGAGCCAAACTTACCTGAGCTTCCTGCTGCCAGCTTCGCACCTGACCCTAACCCAGCTCCAGCCCCAGGCCTCTCCCCAGCTGAGTGGCTGTGTGTGTGGAAGTGACTGAGGCGGCGCAGTCTTGCTTTCCAGTGGGCCTCTTTACTCTCAAGGGGGTTGTGGAACTGGACTGATTCGGTTGAGGGCCGAAAGCTGACATGAACACCCCCAGAATGGTGTCTTTTGTTGCTACTACGGGACATCTTGGCCTTAGTTGGGTCTGAAGTTTGGGGTGTTTGATTTGACTCAGTGCTAGATTCTACTATGTTAGTGTCTTGTCTAATGAAAATGGACCTCTCATTTGCTGCTGCTTCTTTATCACTCTGTTTCACTTCTCCTCTTTCCCTCCATCCATCATATTTCCCTTCCCATGCTTCTGCCTTTCCTCCTCCCTTTTTCTCCCCAGTGTGTCTTTCTAAGCTAGCACTCCCCCTAGCATTGGGTGACGGCCACTGACACTGCAACTCCAGGCACTCATAGATGCTTCGCTGCTCTGCTTCATTCTCCTCTGCTGAATCCACACTGCTATGTCTCACTGATTTACTTACCTGTCTGTTCTCTTTACAAGTTTCCCTGTCCTCTCTTGCCTCTGCTACCTGCCCCGTGTGCTCCATTTGTGTTCTAGCAACTCCTGTTTGAACAGGTGCAGGTAAAGTTACAACACTGTTTTCTAGTAAATGACCCGGACTATCTCTCTCTCCTGCCTCCTCCTTCCTCTCACCTCCTTTGTTAGTGAGGTAGTCCCTAATAGAAGAGATTAAATCATCCTCCTCTACCCCAGCCCCCATTTCACCCTCCTCTACATCTAAGTCCTTTTCAGAAGAAAAGGTGAAAGCAGAATCCCAGTCGCTCACCCAATCCGTACCAGAACCTCGGCTTCGAGAGCCAACCTGGTGCCAGAACTGGTCATAAACACTACCATCATCTTGTCCCTCTAAGGACGAGGAAACAACACCATTGGAGAAGGTTAGAGGGGTGGGAGAGGGGGAGGTGGGGGGGTGTGGGAGTGGTTGAGCTGCGTGGCTGTTGGCTGCAAGTAAGGAAGAAGTTGTGGAGTGGTGGTGAGGGGGAGTTGGGATCGAAGTAGGATCCCTCTGTGGGTCTTCACCTTTGACCCGCTCTGCGATGAAAGGCTCCATGATGTCAGAGGCACTGCTGCTCCTTGCAAGGGAAGAAGGAGCCGGGCCATCCAGGTCACAGGCCACTCCCTGGAAGACCTCAGAACAGGAGGTCGGAGGGGCCTCGTCGCTCTGGGAAGAGTGGCGCATCCTTGAGGTGCGGGATGTCAGCGTGATTGGCGGGTCCTCAAGGTCTGATTATTAAGGGAAGATGAAGGAAAGGGAGTGAGGTTAGTGGAGGGGTGAATGGGAGTTGATTCAGGTAAACGCACATATGCAGACATAAACACACTTCTAAATGAACAAAGTCCCAAAAGAAAAAAAATCTGCAAACACACAGAGCCACAACATAAAGTATTAAAAAAAAGATTAATACTCTACTGATTATTTTTAGCATCACAGTAGCACCAACAGGTGGTTAGACTAAAAGATAGTGTACAGGAAATTTGCAAAATGGATTTACACATTTACCATATTTCTGATAAATAAAAAAAATACACACTGATTTTTTTATGTAATTTATTTTATTATTTGTATGTAAAGGAGTGAGTACTGAAATAATCTAATCTACGGTCCTTCATGAAAGGTATTCTGTAAAGGATTTTCCAAAAAAAATATGTATTGGCTATGCAGAGACCCAGCCCTCTGCCTATATTTTGTTATTTTCTTCTTATTTTGCTGAGTTTGGGACTTTCCTGTGGCCCCAAGCCAATAATAGCATGCAGGTGAGGTCGGGACTTTATAAAAAGTAGTGATCAAGTAGTAGCAACACACATCAAAGAGGAAGCTACACAAATCGAGGACACAGCACCGAAAAAAACCCAAATAGGCAAAACAGCAAGTGGACAAAGCTTGATCTAAAACCAGAATGAATCAGTTTTTACTTTCATTGGCGAGCACTGAAGAACAGGATGGTGATGAAGAGCAATGCAGAGCTGGCCTGTTTTCTGTTGGACAGGTAGGTGCAGGCATTTATCTGACTTAGCATGCTAAAATATCGGCTTTTCCATGACAACATATGTTGAGTTCCTACAATAGCAGCTTGTAGTGTACGTACAAGCCATGTAAGGAGAAGGGGCCAAGGTTGAATATTGTGTTTAAAACAGTATGCGTGTACAAACAGCTATTACTGCATAGTACAGAGGTGATAGCAAAAAAAATCCTAAGCCCAACGCCATTTATTTTTGAGTCCTTTATCGACTATCTGGACGTTTTCCCCAGGTTTCATTAACTGAGAGTGTCTACAGCATGGGCTCCACTAGAAGTTGGTCTGAACAAAGTTTGTTCCTCCCCCCAAGACCCACCCCCGCTCTACTTCTGATTGGCTAGTAGCCTAACTTTGCTCTGGTTGGGAATGAAAGCCATAGGTGGAGACCCAGAGCCCGTCTACTGTCTGCAACGCACGCATGTATCCCGCATCACCCCCCCCCCCCTTACTGATCGCCGCACGGTGCCGGATTCCTATCACCCCTGATAGTATACCTTTAAGTCACCATATTGTGTTCAACAGTTGACTCAGCCTAGTGAGATAAAATATAAACTGGGTTCAGAGCAACATTTATGGCGGCTGAGTGTCTACCTGGAAGACGATCACCCCTTTGCTTTACCCATATTTACAACTTGAGATCATTTTGCTCATTTTAATTGCAGTTGACTTGTGGTTACATCATGAGTCACAATAATCCTTTGAAAAGACAGATTAGGCTAAGAAAACATACCACAGTCATACCACATAGGGCGTGCACTCACTCCTTGTTGACAGATCACATTGGTGTAGTTTTAAAACTGTACAAAAAACAACTCTACTGCACTTAGTATTTGACTCTTTGGTAGTAACATTTGTTGTGCCTATTTGGCAGTTTTCACTTTGATGAGATGTCAATTAGAGATCTGTATTCATTTTTAAGAGAGCACCACAAAACACACAACAAAAGGAAACAATAAGTAAAACAATAGTAAGGAAACTCCCCCTGGGAGAGGATATGATGAAGTAAAATCATCACCATTGCCAACAGAAATGAAGGGGAGGAGTTGAATTAAATGCCACCCTGAGAATACGTGGCATCAAATGGATCATCACAGAACATCTGTGATAGGGAGGTTAACAATAAGGGCAAAGAAAGAAAGGGGAGATAACTGCTTCTAACAGGCAGAAATAGTGCAAGCAGATGGAGCTGAACAAAAGACAGAGGGACATGCATGTGTGCAGGCCGGCAGACAAGTAAAAGATGTACAGAAATAAGTGAGCAGACAGGAAAACTGCTACATCAAGTTTCATGCAGACATGTCAACAGAAACAGACACACAAGGTGTCTGCTCCATCTACCTGTAAAAATACAATTTATATCAAATAGTTAGTGAAATATTTTTGAACAAAAACTAACTGATAGATGTCATTCTTCTGTATCTGCTTGGCAACATTTCATTTCCACACTAAGCAAAATTCAAATGTACCCCCAAATGTCAAAACCACAACAATAACCATAGTCATTTTGGGAGGCTGCGGGGAACAGGTTATAAACACTGAGAGCAAGCCAACTTGAAAAAACTTTGATCATCCAGTTGTAGCATGCAAAATTTCAAGCAATGCTGACCAGATTATTACACAGCTTTAGGAGATGATGCAATTTTGATGTCCAAGCATTTCTCAAAATCACACTGTCACCAGTTGCAGGTAAAAAACGTGAAGGGCTGAATGATTCCTGAGGGAGCACATGCAAACTGTTGCTTCAGTGATGACAAATAGACAGTCAGACAAGCTTACAGAGGCGAGAGGACAGGCATAAAGTTTCAGTTTCTGACAGACGTAGAGACAAGTAAAGTTTCCAGGCAGACAGGTAGTGCAAAGAGTGTGTACCTGCCAGCTGGTCGGCAAGGGGGGGTAGTAAAGGGTGGTGGTGGTGGTGGAGGAGGACAGGAAGAGGCGGAGCCAGAGCAGGAGCACTCTTAGCACTGCGGATAAAGGCTGAGGACAGCAGAGAGTCCCCCGTAGAGCAGCTACGCAGGGCTGAAGAGGTGGGAAGAACAGATAGAAGAGAGACAGAATAAGGGGGGAAGAGTGTGAGACAGAAAAGGAGGAAGAGAGGCACAGAAGGCAAAGAAAGAAGCAAGCCAGAGGGGAAAGAGGGTATTGTTGAAGTGAAAAGTAAATTGAAAAGGTGAGTGGAAGAAAGGTGGATGTATGGGCAAACATAGAAAAGTGAAAGGGGGTAAAAACAATGGCATGTCAGACATAAGACCAGAGAAAACAGAGAGAGAGGGAGAAGGTAAAAGGCCAGAGCAATGCCAGTAAAAAAAAAAAAGTTCAATTGAAAAAGTTTGGAGAGAAAAGACATAAGGTGCGTAAAAATAAATGTTTGAAAAAAAATATTTATGGGTAAGAGACAAAGCATAAAAAGAGAAAGACAAGAAATCAGCGAAAAGACAGGCAACAGGACAGTGTAGCAAAGAGGATGGTTCAAAGGTGTACGTAAAGGGAAAGAGAGGGAAGGTTAAGGAAGTGTGATACAGGGTCAGCTTTGGAGGAAAGACAGTGAGACAGTGAGGGACTGGTGGCAGCTTGGCACTCTACAGCCTAAATCTCCTCTTAAGACTACAATCCACAGGAGCATTATTGCTAATGCTTGCCAGATCTACTGTTTACTGTCATTCACAACAGAATGAGGTTGTCTGCAAGTTCGACCAAGTCTATGTTATTTTATGTACATTAACAGATGAATATGCAACTGAAAAAATGTGACAAAACAACTGCACGTTTGCAAGAATGTTGGTTTGCATGTGCAGGCTTATTTCTCACAGGAAAAGCACAGTTAGAAATGTTAAAATTTGTACAAGTGGTGCTAAACCACATACAGCGCAGTTTGCAGGTCCAAAAAAGCTGATAATATCAGCAAGTATTTTATTTATTTATGGGTATGGCTGGTTACCAATATTACATTGATATCTTGATATGAGACAAGATACTGTCTTAAAATTTTGAATATCGTATCATCTTTAGTGTTGTCTTTTCCTGATTTTAAAGACTGCATTACGCTTAAGTGAAATAATTTTGTCAACTTACTTGACTGTTCCAGCTGTTACAATATTTGCCTTTAACCACTGAGTCATTATATCCACATGACTGATAATAATTTATCAAAAATTTCACTGTGTAAACATTTGTCAAAGCACTAATAGTTAACCCTTTAATATCCTTGCAACTACGGTATCCATAAAAATGTATTATTTCATTTATCCCACTCTGTCAGATTATGCATGTATCATCTCTAGCAACTGGAGCAGAACCTCAATTATTGAAACAAGTACCATATTGTGATAAACAAAAACTTAAACCTAGTGAAACGAGAAATGTGAATAAAATACATTTGGTTGTGTGTATTTTAGTTTGGAAGATCCTTGTTGATGCATGCTTTTTAAGCAATTAAAGAAAATTCATGTGCATGAGTTGTCATCACCTTGCTCTAAGCTAGCACTGGTATTTCACTGTGGTGTTATGACCCTTTCTTTCACACCAGTGGCCATGGTTGAAGGCTTTGCATAAACAGACTCTACTGAGGAGGAGGAATGACAGTAAGCATGCACCACGACTTCCTGTCAGACAGACAGGCAGGCAGGAGACGTCAAGTCAAATAAAAGTGACTTGAGAAGAAAGATAAGCCATCTTAAGCACGCTGAGGAAAACCAGGGTGCTAGCTTTTTTTCCAATAGTGTTCCTCTTCAACAATAACATAGACACACACCAGACAGTTTAAAACAAATCACAGAACAGTGCCTGGGAGTTTGTGCTATCAACATGACTAATAGCATAATTTTCTGGCCTTTAAATTTGTATCTCACGGACACGGGAAGAGGACATTCTTGTAAGTGGAGAGATACTGACCTACAGTCTTCTGGCGGACAATACTCCTGGCCTTTTCGATGCCTGGTGAGCCAGCGGTGGTGGCGCTTCGCTGCCTCATGGCTGCTGCCTGGCCTGGTTGGTCTCTGCTCCAGCCTTTAGAGAAGGATCGATCCACAATCTGCCGCTGGCCCTCCGAACCTATACCTGGTGCAGATGGATAGAGTGGGACATCATTTCTCAATGCACATTTAATGGTACTTATTTCAAGACATTCTGATTTTTTTTCTTTTATCTGTGACTATGTACAGATAAAAGAAAAGGTCTAGTGTACAGACGTTATTGGTAAGAAGTCCTGCATGTCTCCAGTGACAGACCAACCTTTTCCTTTATGTTTCTTCTGTTTTTGTTCACTGAGTTTGTCCAGAGGCAGCTCATTCAGATCAACACTGTACAGGTTCCTGGCCAAAACCTGAGGCACAAAGACACACTGCTTGAACACTTGTGTTTATGTTACAATAATGATTAACATAGCAGCACCGTAACTGTTGTCTTGGACCAGTCCTTAAGGCAAAAAGCTGATTTTTTCATATGCCGAGTCAGAATGGATATATGGGTATGATAAGTTTCAATGTAATCCAGTCAACATTAATGGATGAGCACATGAGAATGACCAAATCAACAAAATCTGCAAGTCTAATAATCAAGCAGGCAAGACGCTCCATTTCTGAAACACTCCTGGTGTGGTATGACGCTGTACAGAGGACAGCACAAAACTAGGTAGCAGCCGGTACATAGCGCCGCTGCGCCCAGTGGAACTGTGCCTCCTGGCTCCCTTATAGTCAAGATGTCAGCGGGTATAATGAAAGTGGTGATTTCGTCATCTCAAATCTTGTCTTACTTTAGTGGATCATATCGGTCATGGATTTGATCTGCAGATGCTCTGGTTCAAAACAAGACCAAATTTTTCTATGGATGTCACTTTCTGAGTCACAACTAAGGCCAAAATGTGGCCTGCAACAGATAGTAAGGCTTGTTGTTTTTAGCTGAGACCATTTCCAGAAAACTGTGGCTCCTTCCGTCTGGTTAGGAGTAGGTGTGTAATGATACATTGATCTGGACTGATATATCCATTCAGTGATCAAATATCAAGTATCACTGATTAAAAGTGAAAACATTAATCCATATCATCATCTTTAAGTTAAGCCTTTCACACACTCACTCACGCACATACACACGACCAAATGCGTGATCCCCTCCAGGCTTACACCTGGTGGCGATGATCACTTTGAGTACCTTGGTGAGGGTCTCCATGGTGAGAGACCACTCAGTGACCAGTTCGTCCCAGCAGGTAAGAGAGGAGAGGACGGAGAGGAGATCGTCCCACAGTTCTCTGCTGATGTAGACATTTAAGTTCCCCTTAATCCAGGCTACTATCAGTGTCTGTGCAGAAAGAGGAAATGGGGGAAAGAAAAGATAAGAAGTCATATTAGAAAAGCTTGTATTCCAGCTCTACTCATTAAAAAATAAATACTTGTCAGCTGGATCATACCTGAACACTAAACTTCATATCTGTGTTCAGAAAATAACTTGGTAAATATTAACATCATAAGCAAGACTTGTGTTTACTAACATAACATCTGCATGGATGCATCATGTGCTCTTACATAATTCAGACTAATAATTGAAAAAGTACATCTTTGTTATATCTGTCTTTGTATCCAACTACATGTTGAGCATTTTGAGCTCCACATGCCTGTCTGTCACCCAGAAGCTATGTTGCTGTACACAATAGCAATCTTATCATGACTGCAACAGTGCTTTTATTCATACATTTTCATGTACCACAGAGACAACCCTGTCTCCTTCTACCACACATAAAATTAAAAACTGCATGTTTGCTACCCAAAAAGAAAATATTTGGCCAGTTTGATAAAACTGTGATATTATTGTACCTGAAAGATAGGTCCAGCCAGTCTGCCTGACAGTGTGTTGTTCTTCTTGCCCTGGGGCATGATGGATGGAGGTCTTTTCATCACTGACTCTGTCACCCTCAGTAGAACCAGTAGCACCTGCTCCCTACAAAATAAGCAAGCAGAAGCAACAAAACTTTTAACAACATAGTTCTACTGCAATGTATTTAGACACTGCATCATTGTGTCTCCTAGTCCACAGTAACAAGTGCAGATCCTTTTTTTTGTTTACCATGTTTTCTGGTCCATGGTCTCATGCATGACAAGGCTGCGGTAGATGTTCAAGACTCGCTTGCACATGTCAACATGCTCCTCCAAAAGGATCTTGATGTCATTGGCTGGCTCCAATAGGAAAACGTTGGAGGAGTGGGTGATAAATACCTGGAAGGGAGACAAGCAGTTCAGCTGTAAAATGGATCCACAAACAATTTCTTATGAATGGTTATATAAAGAGAAGCACAAACAGTAACATGAAACTTTTGTGTGTATATGAAGTGGGCTGATGGTGTGTTTACCATACCTGTAGTGTAGTCTGAACTCCAGCATGGACGTTGTACTCCAGCAACTCACTGTCAACCGCCTTGTTCATTCCCTGAGGAAAAGAGAGAGGAAAAACAAACACACACACACACAATTATGGTAAAGTAAAAATCCCTAAACATGCAGGCAAATGCACATATTCGCTTCTCTTAAGGGAATATTTCACTCCCCAGTGTTACATTAAATTTGTAAGAAAACTTTGTTTTTTCTCTCATGCTTCCAGTGAATGAAGAATCCAAACATAGAAAAAAATCTTGATAAATTGAGGTCATAAGGGCCCAAGTTAAACAACAGTAAACTATATTAAAACATCTGTTTACAAACTCTCATGCAACCAGTATAATCACATAACTAGTATAATCCAAGTCTCATTTATCCAGTTGTATGCTCAGCGCTTCCCAAATACAGGCATTTTCACGAAAACCTTACAATTAAAACACTTCCATAAACAGTCTCAGGTATGGACAAGTAGTGCAACTGCAATGTTTGTGCTTAAGTGTTTTAAATAGTAAGGTTATAGTGAAAAATGCATGTGTTAGGAAGTACTGAGCATACAACTGAATAAATAAGACCTGAGTTATACTGCACAAGATGCGAAAGAGTTTGTAAACTGATGTTTTGATATGGTTTTGCTGTTTTTAAATGCAATCCCCATAACTTCAATTCATGAAGAATTCTCCTGTTTTTGGATTCTTAGCGCATTGCATGTGACTCATAAAGTAACAACCCACCTTAAAGTTGGCTGCCCTGCACTGTAAATTAGATGAGTCTTTCTTTTCTGTCAAAATCCCCAATCAGTGAGCATGTCAGACATAGTAAATCACTATCTAAAGATCTGTTCTGATCTGTCTGGCCTGCCTTTATTTTAAACATGTCAGGATTATACTACTGACTAGAGGTAATTCCTCACCTCATCCTCCTTATCTCCGAGCTGAGAGCCTGAATCCAGGCTGCTGGTTGTGGGATAGGGGCCCTCTTCTGGCTCCTTCATAAACACTGGCCTGTCCTCCATGGAGATCCACTCCTGATAAACACGGACCACTTTACGCATCGCTGCAGCTTCACACATGGGAAGGAGAAATGCCTATAAACAGATAAGAAAGATAGCTGTAAAACATCGAGTGACTAACGAGTTCATAACAGAAAAACATAAAATCTAATATTAGAAAAATTACACCTAGATCCACTCCAACTGCAGGCACAAACTTACATTAAAGGTTTGACATCCTAGAACCATCAGTTACATAACGTTTCAACTCCCTGAAGAAAGTTATATCTCCTTCACCTGTCTAAAGATTTCAGTGATGAAGTTGACGTTGGTTCTGGAGCTGGTCAGTACTCTCCTCACCACCTCCATGTCCGTCAGCTGCTCTTCATCTATGGAGCAGAGTGAGGAGGAGCTGGGCTCCCTCTCTGTCAGTGTGGATGTGTTGGAGTGGCTTTGTTCAGGCTCCCCTCCAGTCCCTGGACCCCCAGAGAGCCCCATGCTGCCTCCACCCGATCCAGATGAGCACCCACTACCTTCCAGGTGGCTGTCAGACCGAATCCCACCTCCACCGCTGTCGTCTGAGCTGCCTACAGAGCGAGCTGCCAGTCCGGCTGCTGCTCGCTGGAGGTGAAAATTTGGGTAATACAGTGAGGTGAGAAAACAAACAGAAAATAAGACTGTCCCATATAAATATTTGTGACGAGAAATTTTGTCATTCATTTCTAATGTTCACAAATCTGGTGTTATGGAACATTTTTGTGGTATTCAATATACTTTTCAACTAACATCACATTACATTAAATCAATCTTTTACATTTGCTGTTGGAAACACTTGAAGTCTAGGAGCCTTTCCTCAGGCTGTTGGACTGTTGGCTGGACAAAATACATCAGAGACAGAGCATGTGAACAGAATACAGCTGTGACAATTTGTTTACTCCACTCACTCACTCAAATGCCACTCTGCTCTCAACTCAAATTTACCCTGACTCCGCTCGAATCGCTCACTGTTAGCTCCCAGGAAAACTAAAAAGCTACATTAGCATTTCAAGAATAGTACACCTGTATGACTTCTCAGTTTCCTTTTGAAAGTACTTTGTAAATTCCATTGTTGAGCTTGCAGCAGCAGATTTTTTGACAGAAAATAGTATGTGTATACACAAATACATTCTGGGTCAGACGTGCTTTGAAATTAGAGCGCGATTGAGATACATTCTGAGCTCCATCCAAAATTGTTCTGCTCTCGCTCCCTGCACACACATTCAGCTTCACTCACATGCTCTGATCAGAAACATCATCTTGGACTTTTTACTTAAATAATCGAGAAAATAGAGGAACTTTCCAGTGGCTTGAACCTCTCTGTTTATTAGCAAATTATGAACAGCGTGTGCTGACCTGTATGTTCTTAGGGACGTTTTCTCCCTCTGTTCCTGGGATGTGTGTGTGTGCATTAGGTCGTGGCTCGAGCCAGAAAGAAACCAGCCAGCGAATGAAGATGACTCGGGCCTGAAGGAAGCTTTCCTTGGTGCAGTACACTGTTTCGCCCCCATCTTGCTCCCTGCGCACCACGCTGTAGTACGGCTTAGGACGCATCTGAGGCACATCTGCAGGGAAAGAGGAAAATCTATATTAATGTAATCTTAGGTTGCAATAACACAACATTACTGTTCAGTGTGTTCTAAAGGGATATTGGATTTACAGAAACAGGTAGCTAATTCAGATCTAATGTTACCGACCCAGTATTGGGTTATAGAGGCTGGTTTCCATGGCGAAGTTGGGGAAGATGTGAGGAAGGTAAAACTTCCTGAAGTGACCAAAGAGGAAGCTGAAGCCACGTTCATGGTTCTCTTTACAACGCCACTCAAGAGACTTGGCCTGGTGAATACACAAACACACAAAGACAAACACGCTTGTGTTATAAAGCGAGCATTACGCACACAAAATAGGGCCAAGCGGAGAAGAGCACCATTGTTTTAAGGGAGAATGTTATCAGTGTGTGTATGACTGCATGTTTGTGCGTGTGATAGCAGCAAGAAGAGGAAATACAAAAACAAAGCCAGTATGTGTCAGTAAGGGATGACATTTGTATTTGAAGAAGTTAGTGATACCAGTAAGGGATTAGATGAATATTTCATCTTGCATCAAGTTTCTCTGTATATGATAGTGTCAGTAAATAACACCTGGTTTCTCAAATATGCATTAGTGGCATTAGTGAGGCATCATAACATTTGCAAAAGTGTAGTTATGTAGTGTTAGCTGTGTTAGTAAGGAATGATGATAATACCTGGTTTACCATGTATTTGAGTAGCGCTTCTAAAAAGTAAGCAGTGAGGTCTTCTTGGTTCTTGTCACCTGACTGGGGAGGAACCAATGGAGTGATCTCTTCTGGGGTTACCTGAGCTGCAGGGGGGAGAGCAGGGTCATTTATTGTTTATGAATACTGCAAGATATGCTGTTATTTGTCTAATCTCTGTTTACATTGTTAAAAAAATGTATGAGGTTCAAAATCTCATCCAAGACATAACTTATCAGGTGCAACTAACAGCCCATTTTTTATAATGATAGCTGAATCAGACTAACCCCACTGTGTGTGTGTGTGTGTGTGTGTGTGTGTGTGTGTGTGTGTGTGTGTGTGTGTGTTTGTGTGTGTTTCTTCTACTAACTCTCTGTTAAACTTAGAGGTGGGTTGATCAGAGTGTCCAGGGTGCGTGGGGTCCCATGGCAGAGCGGAGCTGGGAAGCCAGGAATCAAACAGGCAAACATGCAGAGCTGCTCACGCTCTGCATTACTCTGCAATGCCTGCATCCACAGCAAGAACAAGCGCACACCTTCACGACGGATCTACAATGTAGATGAGAGATGGAGAAAGGGATCCAAATTAACACATGTTCATGATTCATGATTCATTCATGCATTCATGATTTGTTTAAATTGAGACCTCAAGTTAAGAAGAGGCTGTACATGTCATTTTAGGGAGCAGGGAGGATTAGGATCAAGGGGCTATGGCAGACAGCTAACAGTGGGTACGCAAATGTGACCCAAATTTGACTTTTTGCTCTCATGTGGAAGAGATCTGACTGTTTCAGAGAAGTATGGACAAAGAAATCAATTTTTTTCCTAATAAGATCAGGGCCACTTTCATATGTGGTTCTACATCCCATACAGATCCGATCACTGGCTGTTCGACTGCTGTGTGCATATCGGAATTCATGTGTGTTTTTCCCAGTGTGTTTTTCAAGTCATACTTCACGGTGCAGGTGCAGATCATTCACCATATGTGTTGAAGTGGTCAACTGAAATGACAGAAGGCTGCCGTAGCTGTACTGTTATTGTGAAAGGCTGCCCCAGTCTTCAGCCAATAGAGCCTGACTGCCAGGGACAGCTTGCCTGCATGCTCCGCTATGTCATTCATTTTTTCCCCAAATGCCTGTCTCGCAAATGTGACATTTCTTGTTGTTATATTTATGTGAAGTTTTTGGTTACACGTAAGGCATTTCAGGGCGGAGATTTGTTACAGTGATGTCAGATATAGGTCACTTCAAATATGAATGTGAACAATTAAGGCAGAGAGATTGGACCCTGGGGGAAAAAACTGAATTGAGCAATTGAGCATTAAGTCCTGTAATGTGAACATAGCAAGAGTCGACAGCATATCAAAGTGGTACCTTTAGAGAATTCCCAGTGTGCAACAGCTTTTTGAGGATCAGCCCTGAGAGAGAAACACATGTCAGCCTTGCATTTTATAATACAGTGCATAGTATATACATGGGTAGCCATATCCAGTAACATTAAAAACTGATTTTATAGGGAAGACATTTTAAGGACAATATAAACACATACAGGCCCTACTGATCCTTTGGGGTGTCAGTGAAGCTTAACACTATGACATCCCCAGCACTTTTGTCCTCTTACCCTGCATGTATTTCATCATGTGAGAGGCTATTATGTCTAAAAACTAGACAAACTTGATTCAACACATAGCTTGCTGGGATGATCTGATCTGCTGCACACACGTAAAGAGATCAACTGAGTGCGTTTTTTTGTGAGTTACCAATGCTGTGGAACTGCCATCGGCTCTGGATTCTCTCTGGCAGAAGCTGGAGGATTTTCTGGAGAAAAAAAGATTTAGATATTGAGTACCATTTTTGCCATAAGGCTAGCTATGTTATGTGTTATAAGCAGGTTTTATACATTGGCTGCTGTCCCGTTATCTTGATACCAATTAATGATTAGGATTTCACTGGTTGGTTGTTCACTGGATTCAGATAATTTGATGATGGGAAAAAGGCTATATGAATATAATTTTAAGTCAGTATGACATTCCTAAGTAATCAGTAATCATATAAACTCTGTTTACTGTCCATCCTTATTCTAACTAACACCTCTCAGGGAAAACCTATATTAAGCAGCACATTCTTTTGTCCAAGTGCTCACTGGACTTGTGCTTTGCCCAGCCTTGTTCTGAATTTAAAGTGTGTGGGGCCAAATGGAGGTCAGTACCACACACATACTGACTCTGCTATCTTATCCTGGCTACTCTAAGCACCACCCAGTCAGTGTTGCTAAATACCAGTGGTCTTATTCTGGGGTCAATGCCAGCTGGTGCTGTGGTACTGATCCAGACCACCTACAGAAAGCTGGAGTTCATGGAATCACAAACACTTCACATCATGTCAGAGCTCTATTCTGATGTCATGTTGCAACAAGGCTTTACTAAAGACTTTTCTCTGTTTCCTCTTGATGTCCATATTAATTGGAAATTTGTAATAACATTTTATTACCTCAAAAATGAAGAGAATTGAGTCCAGCTCCTCCCTCTGAGACTTATGACCTGAAACACACAGACTGGCTTAAAAAAAGAGCACAATGACATGGCTAAATAACAGTGATACATTGCTTTATTTCTCCACTGTAAAAGCTGACTAATTAGAGTTTTATTATTTGTTGGCGGTGAGAAAAACGTACCTTTTTGCTTGAGGCTGACCTCAATGGTGACAAAGTTCTCGAAGAAGACATAGTAGATATGGGAGTAGTTCTGGTCAAAGAACTGTTTCAGCTCTGACGGCTCTGCATTTTCTGGATAATGAGAGGGCAAATAAAGTTGACAATTAACTAAGACAAACACACTCAAGAGAACACCAAGGTTAACTTAAAACTGTCCACAAACTTACCCTTGATTCCTCCAAAAGGGTAAACACTTTCATACGGAAAACAGTGTTTATCACTCGATCTTGTTCTGCAACTATCCTCATTTTCATTCCTTAATCACACCTGCATAAAACTTAGCAGCCTCCATCATACATACAAAACATCAAATGTGCTTCTCCACTTGACCCCACATCTCTCTGTTTACTCTCACAACGGAAAGGGGGACAACTTCACAATATACATCTAAGCAATGACTCTTTATACATAAACAGCTTAACACTCTCTCTCTCTTCTAAATGTTTTAGAGTTAGAAGTCTACAACACATTAGAGCTGCAATGATTAATCAATTTGTTGTCAACTCTTAAAACACTGAACCACATTTTTCACCACGTCTGACATTTTATAGACCAAACAACAAGAAAAAAAATCAACAGATTAATTGATACTGAAAATAATTGTTAGTTGCCGCCCTAAGACACATCTATAACGCTAAGAAAAAAACCCTGCTGTGAGGACCCAACACTTCTGACTTTTCATCACAGGAAATATATTTGAGCAATGCAACCTCACTGCAGCATCTAGGTTCTCTAAATACACTTGTGTCATGTCAAACTGCGGTAAAACAGACCCACAGCCCAGCCTGGGTCCCTGCTACAGTTTCACAGATATACTGCTCTAAAGGATGAGAAGTTTACCTTTATGTGTTCTGGACTGAATCTCTGCCTTAACACCCCTGGCTGTCATTTGAACGGAGATGCTCAGACTTAGAGATAAAAGCACGCGCTCATACTGAGAATACAACCACCACTATAGTTCAGGGTCAAAAGTGAAAGAAAATACTCAAGCATGTAGGACATTTAGGCTGTGCACTGACACGCACAAGCATGTACACAGGTGTACACACACACACACACACACACACACACACACACACACACACACACACACACCCTTAAGAGCCTCTGGTGATAGTCTCTGGGTTTGTTTATATGAAGTCTAAAAGCTCAACTTTGACACACACACACACACACACACACACACACACACACACACACACACATACACACACAGAGGCTGTCTGTGTTCTATGCCATAGTGGTTGCCCTTGTAAGGTCTCAGTGGCCTAGCTGAGTGATTTTCTATCTTTTCCTCTGCAGAGTGACATTTTTAACAAAACATTTTTCAATACCTGATTGCATATGCCACCTTGATAGCTGCCGTACAGAAGCCATTGCAAATTATTACTCTTCATATGCACTGACACAGTAGCACTGAATGCTACTTTGGTTAGACCTCAGATGATGACCAGTACTACATTTACCTGCTGTTCTATGCCACAGTCAACAAGCGTGAACTAGAGATCTATAAAAATGACCTGCTTTACTTGGAGGTTTCCATAATGCTCTACATTCTGTTTTTACCCAGAGGACAACCATAGTTTAAATATGAAAATGCCCTTAAAAAGTATCCTTTAATTACCTTACTTGTGCTATGCAAACACTGAAGTGAAACAAGTTCCTTAAGAATCATCACATTGTGGGTACAGAGAGTGGTTGATTTCTAATAATGGAAGGAAATCCTGACCTTGTAATGTGTTATGGAGGTGGCATTTTGTGTCATTATGGACTGAACTAAATAGCTTGTAAACAAAATACTATCTAATATAGACAATGGCTAAATTTTTAACGTCAAAGTAAATGTAGTCAAGGTTCAGTCATAATCCTAAACACAACTGTGGAGCCAGCTATTTGTTCCAGGATCTGGCAGAGCCAAACAGGCCTTCAGATCAGTTACTTAATAGCCTGATTACATCAAAGGAACAGCAAACTGATGAAATAGCTTCTTGTTGAATTAGTCTTTAAGATTAGGAATGAACTACAATATTACAAAACATCAAAAAACACACACAAACTATCCAACACTGTTAGTGCTCACTCTTTGTGTGTTTTCAGGAGAGGGTCTTGTTTTAGGGTAAAAGCTGGTCAGTCAGCTTTTTTATGAGACTGATGGCTACAAGAACATCGTCAGCAACGTGGCCGCTGGCCAAGTGATTCTTGCTGTGAGGAGTATTTTTTAGCCTGCTTGCTCTCTAAAGTGGCATTGCTTCAGTTAATATCAGCGCTGCATTTAATAGTGCCCATATGCATTTTCTCCAAGTGGTGGTCTGGCACCGTGATCGTTAAAACTATGTGGTTAGCTGTTGTTCAACTGTCTGAGCGTTCCTTCTTAAACAATGTGACTGCAAGTCTGTTAGTGTGTTTGCGTCAGTGTGATTGTTATCAAGGTCTTGTATTCCCCATTGAGCACAATGAGGGGCACACCCCTTTCTCTCTCTGTCTCTCACACACACACACACACACACACACACACACACACACACACACACACACATAGAGTCCCATAGCTCTTACAATAGAAACAGGAAGTTGAGCTACTGTACTGGATATAGAGGGGAAATAGTAGAGGCCGTTTCCCTCTCCGGTCAGTGTTTGTGTGTTTGTGGGTGTGTACATGTGTGAGGGCAAGTGTGTGCCAGGGAAAGATACACACACGCATAAATCACAAAAGGCACTCACAAACACATCACTTATTCATACCCATTACCCTAATATCCTCCATATTCTCCCACACATTCAAAACACTGCACTTGGTTCTGTGTTATAACACATCTTAACACATGTTTAAAAAAGCATTTCTCAAACACCAGGTCTTTATCCTGAACTCGGGCACACCCCTGGTGAAATCAAAACAGCCTGGCTAACACCGCATCACTGAAATTTTATGCAGACAGCTTCATACACACGTTATCACATGGTAGTAAACATATAACATGCGATTCTTTTCTATGCAGAGACTTTAAGTCAAACTCCATTTAAAAATCTGACAAAGCACAATTTAAAGCCCTCTTCTACCTTGACAGATTCAGTTTGGCAGCGAACACAGCTAGCCCCATTTACTTTTTAACACATTTCACTTTTAGATTATATACACATGGCGCATTGCTGTCCGTTATAGTCATTGTAATGGAATAAGAAAAAAACAATAATGACAATAAAGATGAACGACTATAGGGAAATTGGAACAAGTGATCAAATGTTTTGCAATGGACTACAGGTGAGTTGCCGAATTGATCAATAAATACTAAAAAATTCTGAAATAGTCTCAAGTTTGTCATAAAAAAGGCTGCGCCTCTGTTTACATGCAAGACAACTTTGACATTCGTGATTTTCGAGAGGAGTTTGGTGTGGCATTCCCTGTATCCAGAGACTGGCACGTATAAGCTAACCTGTTAGCTGCTTAATAATTATTCTTAACTTACCTATGACTATTCTGAGATGTTTCAGCCTCGTCAGCACGTCCTTCTTTGGGTCCAACACTTTCTGTGTTGATTTTTTAACGTCCCCATGAGGCTTTTTGGAAAACATTCCTGGGGCAGGAGACACAAGAATGCGATGGTAGACAGCTAGGAGGAGCTAGTTGTGTAGCCACTTAAACAGCCTCAGCTAGCGTTAATCTTCAAACTATATCCAAAAATCTTTGCTCCTTGGTCATGTATTAACGCAGCGCTGCGAATTAGCAGCCCTCCGCAACAGCGCGGAGGATATCAATGAGTAAATTTTGTCGGCGCATTCTGCTTAATTAAAACAAATATGTAAAACGGAGCGGGGCAAAGCATCCATCCATCGCACCTCCCTTCCACAACAGTCCGCAGCCTGAAGGCTAAACTAGCTGGTTAGCTAGCTCCGCTTTTCACTTAGAAAACATCATGGCGGAGGAGGGAGGAGGGAAAACAAAATAATGGATACCAGATAAATCCAACGTCAACACAGTTCAACAATAAGCAAATGTTGCTTATCCGGTTTGAACTATTTAATATGCGAATGCTACAAAACTGCAATATATTTCTGACACAAACGGCGTTTCTACTTTTACGACGTTTAAAGTTTTAAACGCATTTCAACAGTTGTGCTCGAGCTCTTCAACTGAGGCATCAGTGTTGAATCCTGGGTAACGTAGTGTATAGCTGGCTATTGGCCTTTTAGTTGAATGAACATTGGCGATACAGAAAACTACAGCTCCCTACACAAATAAGAGCGCCCTACTGAGATTTGTTTTTAGCTTAGCTGGGGCACACGAGTGAAATTGTAACCGAGTGAAAAACAGCCTCAAGCTTTTTTGCTTTTCTTTAAACATTCTCGCAAACGCCTTGCATCCCCCATCTTGTGAGTTGTGATTTAGTTTTAAGTTCCCTTGATAATATATTTTTGTAACAAGTCGTGCTAATTTTGCTAACTAACTATATTGATATGCTAACATGCTAACGTAGTGCTAACATAATGTGTTGTCATTTGTCAGTTTTTGTCATATATAATACGATGAGTTAAAGGGCAAATAGCTACATTTCGTATTGAATTGAAATTTGCTCCGGGTGAGTAACATTTAACAAACTATCTCAAGCAATATGAGAAAACTATCTACTGTATGGGTTCATTCTTGTTTTCAGGAATACTCATCAACGTAACACAGTATTTCACGTCTTTTTAAATGTAATTTTCCAAATTGATTTACCAAAAAAATTCAGATGAATTAGAAAATAAATATGTATGAAACATCGTTCAGTAGAGATAGATTTTCGGCTGCATCCCCAACCACTATCTGCATTTGGGAAATGGGGATATTACACAATCAAGTGGGTGGAATAACATCATCCTACGATACTTTTTTTGTTTTTCAGAACTATTATAATGATATCAGGTGAAAGAAACAAAATCGTTGTCTATATTAACAAGTTATTTATAATTATATGTAATTACTTTGAACATGCCAAGTCATTTCAGTTGTCATGCACACATGTCAATAGGCCTAAAACTGTATTAATGGAATTAACTAATATACCAAAAGCACACAGCTGTATCTGTTGCAGGTTAAAGTTCCAAAAAGCCTGACTTTTTTTTCCTATCTAACACTACCAGTCTGGAGAAGACCTGCTACCATGCCAGGGCACCGTGACCGGGAGAAGAAGGAGAGCACAGCAGAGGAGATGGAGGTGGAGGAGCAGGAGCAAGAGGCGTCCAGCTCAGAGGAAGAAGATTCTGACACCTCCTCTGTCTCTGAGGATGGAGACAGCTCTGGTGAGAAAGTCTTTAAGAGGAGAATATGAGGTTCGAATTATGTTAATGATTGCCATTATAAGAAGCATGATTTAGATGTAGACAAAAAGTAGTTGCTGTTCAAGGTTTGACTGGACGTTCCCAGTCAATGAGTTATCGGCAGAAATATGTGTTAACCAGGTTTTGATTCCATATCAGCTCCTGAGCAGCTTCTGTCTCCCATTACACTCATAATATGTAACCAAGAAGAGGTGTGTGTCTTTATCATGTTCCAGAAATGGATGAGGAGGACTGTGAGCGGAGGAGGATGGAGTGTCTCGATGAAATGTCCAACCTGGAGAAACAGTTCACAGATCTCAAAGACCAGTGAGACTAAAATAGATTTTTGTGAATTTTATCTGTTGACTTTTAAATTTTAAAATGGCATCATAATTAGTTATGAATGTAAATCCACATGTGTTTGTCTGCAGGCTGTATCGTGAGCGTCTCAGTCAGGTGAACAGCAAGCTGGCAGAGGTGGAGGCTGGCCGGGCCGCAGAATATCTGGAGCCTCTGGCTGTACTGCTAGAGAACATGCAGGTCCGCACCAAAGTGGCAGGTAGCTTCAACACACAGCCAGACACCCTCATGAAGTCTTACACATGCTGGTCCCCTTATTTAGTCTCCTGTTGTGTGTTATCCTTTGTGTTTGTCAGGTATCTACAGAGAGTTGTGTCTGGAGTCTGTGAAGAACAAGTATGAGTGTGAGATCCAGGCAGCATGCCAGCACTGGGAGGTCAGTCACACACACACACACACACACACACACACACACACACACACATACACTTGAATTACCAAATGTCGTACAAAGAAGTGTTGCTGGGGTGTCTATGTAATTTGTACTGGTGTATGTACGTATTCAGATGTATGCTCTTGTGTTATATTATGCTTATGCTTTTGTGTGTGCAGAGTGAGAAGCTGCTGCTGTTTGACACAGTACAGAGTGAACTGGAGGAGAAAATTAGAAGACTGGAGGAAGACAGACACAGCATAGATATTACATCAGGTGACACACACAGAACACAGTTGTGTTATGTAATGTTATGCATGTGCGTATAAATACATTTTATTACAATAATAGGAACACACAACACGCATTCAGCATTGTATTTTATATTCAATACATGCACAAAACATTGCAATCTGTCTGTCTCTCTATCAGAGTTGTGGAATGATGAGCTATCAGGAAGGAAGAAGAGGAGAGACGCTTTAAGTCCAGATAAGAAGAGGAGACGACCTTCAGTGGTGTCTGATATCCTTCTGCTGTTAAAACCTCTGTCACTGTTCACATTGATACAACTTAGTTTTTATACTGCTTCTGTATGTCCCAAATACTGGTATCTCGATGGTTTCTTATATTTGGATTAATTTGGCACTGTTCTTAACTCCAGTCACGCCCATATATTGTTTACATGCTACCTGACTTGGACATTCTGGAGGACTGGACAGCCATCAGAAAGGTGTGCAAATGTTTGTCGATATTCAGAGCTGTGTCTTTGTCCTCCAAGTGGCATTAGTCTGTGTGTGAAGGCAACTTTTAACTGCTGTGTGTTGTCCTCCAGGCCGTGGCTACTCTGGGTCCCCACAGAGGGAAGGCCGACTCTGACAGCCCTGTGTTTCCATTCAGACCAGACAGGAGCAGACCCATTCTCAACTGCTGAGGAACACACACACACACACACACACACACACACACACACACACACACACACACACACACACACACACACACAATAGGAAGCATACTCAAACACACTAGGACCACAAACACATGCACAATAGATGCAAACATATATATGACAAGCATGAACATTCTTTGAATCTTCCCACAATCCACTACACTCCTCAGCTAATAGTGACACCAGTTAGTAAGCTGCCTCTTGTGCCAATGGGCACACACAATAAGGACTTGTGCGTTTGATCCCCTTTAGAGGACAAACAGGAATAGAAGCATTCATTTACCTTTTTTGTTGTTGTTTGTTGTCTGTACCAGTAAGGAAAAATGTGATACCCAGAGTTCAACCTGTACAGGTTTTTAAAGACTGATGTCTGCTGAAGCCACTGAAACTAATTCCAGTCTTCATCACATTTCATTTCACTGTGAGAAGTTATTTTCGGAATTACTGTGTCCCCTAGATTTGTGTTGTTTGCAAGGTGTTGAAACCACCGATGTATCACTGGACACAAACTAATGAAATCAGGGTTTTAATGACTGATGTCTTGGAGCTGTTTAGTAGCAAAGAAAGAGCCAAAATACAAACCATGTGGGTGACACAAACTGGCATATATTTTATTTCACAATTTTATCATCATATCTTCTAAATAGAGGGCTAATACTCAAAGTGGCACACAACATGACTCCTGGCTTAAAAGTAAAACAGTGTTGAAACATGATTTAAATCATGTTTACATGTGTAGTACATCATTTCAGACAGTGATTTTTTAAGTTTGTCCTCTGAGGATTAGATCAAGACTGTTTGTCTTAAAAAAGCTTTTACATTTTGGATTGTAAGGTTCGAAATTAATTGGCTGCCAGAATTCTGTATTTGGTGATAGGGCCATTGCCTTTACACATTGAGGTAGTCTATCATTGTTGACTTATTCGATATGCTCACATAGCCAAAATGAGTGGGACTGTGACCAAAATCAAGCATTGTGTTTGACTTTGATTGTGGCAGGCCTTCCAGCTGAACTTTAAATTTTTGTACAAACTTGTTAACACCCTGAGTAAACTGTTGCCTAGATTTGGTAAACGTGTTTTACAGTTAGCAAACTCCGTTATCTGACATGGACACCATTTAACAAACACACCACAAGCCACATTGAGTTTTCATAACTGTTTGCAGTGCTGTAATCACCAGCAGTTGAAGAGCCTTTGCAAACATTTAAATTTGAGCATTTATTTTGGGATAAAGGAGCTTTTAGAAGGTTTTCCTTTGTGAAGTATTCAGACCAGGATGTCAGAATCCTTATGTGCTCAGTGACAAGGTCAAGGAGAAGGTTTCACAGGCTCCTTATAATTGTGTGTAATTGTAAGCATTGAGATTTTGGTCAATTGTGCCATGAGAAATTTAAAATTTTTGTACCCTTTTTATTGTGGATCAGTTTAAATGTCTTATATTGAGACCAATAATATTTTTTGTTAAGCTGTTTTGAATAGTTAGTTGGTGATCATATGACACTTTGTACAGTTTTGTTGTTTCAGAGCATCCAGCACTCCACAGTGCCTACTTTTAAGTCAGCTTCATTGTCACGTTCTTTTTCTTGCATCGTTACTCACAGAGTCACAGTTTGGTTGCAGGGATTGTGCTCGAGACAAATTCAGTGGTAGCAGTATTTAAAAAGAAAGATAAGGCAAGAGAAACTCCCAAAATCCTGTGTGCATTAGTGGCCGCGACAGTACATTCAGAAAGGAACAGTACTTAGATTTGGTGATAGTGGTATGAGGAAGTCTGCTGACAGTTTGAAAGGGTTAGTTAAAGCTTAAAATGTCAGTGTATAATCCAAATTCAAGGAGGTATTGTATTTCTACTGGACACTGACATGTTAGTCATTAACTCACCCTTTTCAAACTGCCAGTGGACTTCCTCATACCACTGACTCTGTTGGTAAGTGGTGATAAGCACATAGCAATAATAGGGATATTTCAGTAGATCCTTCCTTTAGACCATGTACAGTGTTTTTGGGATACCGGGGCATTTTGAATATATTTTTGTTAACATAGGTGGTTATTTTTCTGCAGATCATAAACTAAAGTCAGTTTACTATTACATCACTGCAACTGCAAATGTAATCAAAAATGTAATGAGTCATGGTAACTGCATTGGCAGAATTATTTTGTAATAACTGAGAGACAGAACTATGATACAAACAACACATGAAAGTAAAAATACCAAGGTATCCCTTTAAAGTTGGTGTTCAGCAGGTATTACTGTTACATTCTCTTCTTCTCACATCTACCTCTTATCTGTCTGTGTTGCTCACTTTTTAAAGTCAAATCCATGTTTGCATTATTACTGGTTTTTATATGGCTGTGTAGGATTTGTCAGGATTTTTTAAAAAGCCTACTGTGATGATGATAATTGTACAGACAAGGAAGGAACCAAACCATGTCCTTCCAATGATACCTTGCCGCTGAATCTTCATAGACACATCCCGCTGTTTACAAATGATGAGCAAACTGCCATTTAATGAAACTGATTTTTATAAACAGAGGTTTTTAAAGATTAAGGTGGTGGGGATGTTAAATATTCACATCAATATTTTTTTGACAGTTGATGTTAAATACTGTGTCAGGTACTTATGTGTCTTTCTTGTTGATGATGTGGGTGGGTTTTACAATTAAAAGTTTGTTTTATAAGTACTTTGTGGCGTCTCTGTTAAATGTACCATTAGTGATGAAGATGCTGACTGACAGCAAGGCTTACTGAGTACACTGATGGTTTACATTGTAGTGAAAGTGCTGCCAGACCAAGGAGAGCTCCCATATTTTTAGCCCTAGCCCTTTGCAAGCAATAATTTCACAAACAAGAATGAAATATTTAGCAGGTTTCCATTATAGTATTTACAGAGTGCTTTACAGGGCGTAAACACAACATAGAAAGAGGAAGCAGTGGTTCATACAGGAACTAATATGGAGGCCAAACCACCAAAGCTGCCTTCAGCAAAGACTTAACATCAGAGTTTATATTCTGCTAATAAAATGACTATTGATCACAGTTTAGAGCACTTCTTCCTTTAGAGGAATGTGCTGCACAACTTCTGTATCTCCCTACCACATCACTTACCACAGGGTGCATTGAGGCTTGTATAAAAACATCAGTAATAGATGATGTTATGGCATATTACTTACCCCACTGGTGCACTGAAGGCTGTGGGAAACACAGGCTAGTACAGTTTGCACCTTGACTGCCTGGTCCACTCTCTGTAACTAACTGTGGTAAAACTGAGAAATATTTAAGAGGTGACAGGTGCATACAACCATTAAAGAGCCAACCGTCAAAAAATTGCACACACTGCTTAGTTAAGCAGGATTCGTCCGCCTGGTTAGAACCACAGTGACCTCAACAAATACTCTGGTTTGTAAAAATATTTAGATTTTATTAAGAAAACTGTGGTTGGATAAGAGGTGTCACACAACCACAAACTACTGCTCAATTTTGCCTCCTCTTTAACCTTTAGCAGTCTGTAAAGACCTCTGCTGCAGTTCTCCCTAAATTAGTTTGACAGTCAATTGTACAACAGCTTGTTCATGTTTCCAGCACGGGGGACAGTGACTGTGGCAACCTCTACAAATGGTGACATCATACCCTCTATATACTGAGCATAAGCCCAGGTGTATCTCATTTTTCTAACAACTTCTTTCTTTAGAGACAGAACACAAGCTATTTTTCCAAAGGCAAAGCCAAGTGTAAGTCAGTGTAACAACATCAAAAACATGGTTTGCTTGTTGCTTTTGGTTTAAAACAATAGCTTTGAAGATGAAAATCTCGCAGTCCACAGGAAAGCCAGTGAAGTTCAGTTATGTTTCATCACAAACACAAACTACAGTACTCTATTTGCCTTATTTAAAGAATAATTTGGAGAATTCTAGGCCTACCCCTGTATACAGAAAGAGATCAAACAGGACAAAAAGGATATAAGAAAAACCTTGGTGAAACAGAGGGGTTAATAGGTCTGTCTCACAGCCAATTTTGTGTTAGTATACAAAAAACATTATTGATGGCTTTGTTCCGATAGGTGTCCCACAAAGAAATGTCAGTTTGTCAGCATATGGAATACAAGAACCCAGTTTCTGGTTGACCTAAGTGGAATCGAGCCAACATTAACAACTTTCGTTACACCCATGGTTTTCCTGTTTTGACATGTCAAAATGTCTGCTGTGAAAAACGTCTGTTGTCACAGTGTATCAGAACAAAGTTCTATGAAAGTTACTTTGTCTGCCAATTAGCCATACCATAATATAAATGGTATTAAAACATAAGTAGGACATTGCTTATTACCACAAACACTGGGGTGATATTCTCCAAGTCAGTATGTATCATCTGTATTTTCATGAATTATGGAAAAGCAACACATGAATATTTATTCAGAATTCAAAAATATGTTACTAGGGCTTCCTTATTATTTGAAACATTATCAGAATTGCAACATGGCCAACTACAATATCCAAATTACACGAGCTGCTTTGTTTTTTGATAAAAGGTAAAATGTGTCACAACATAGCTTTATAAATGAAGCATTGTGGTGCTACAGAGATGCCCCGGACTACAAATCATGTTCCAGATGTAAGGGAACATGTCTGTTTGGTAGAGACCCCAGCAAAAATCACTTCATCATTTTTATATGTATGTTTCTACTCAGGGAAAATGAAATGCAAGAATTACCACTCCCACTAAAACCGCAACGAAAGCAATTGCAATAAATAACCGCAATATGATTTAAATGTTACATCTAGAATTCTACAACATTATACACAGTTTACAAGTCTTGTAATTTTAATTGCATTTATTTTCTGAATGTTTTGTTCACCTTCAAATAAAGCTCTGTAAATGTTTAAAATGACACATCACAGGAGTTTGGTCAGGTATCTAGAGATTATGACATATGGATTGTGCTGTGCAATCAAGGTTGCGATAAATTAATGTGTATTTTGCAATTATATATTTACCATATTTAAAACATTACCACTGCATGTTGTATGTACAGTATTATAGAAGACACTGCTAACAAACCAAACCTGACTTCCAATTACATTCGAATGCTCTGTTACCCCTGGTGGCCTCTGATGAGTTTGCTCCATGCACAACTAATTCAACATTAATACATTAATAATATAATTATGGAGACATTGACAATTTGACACTCTTTATTTATCTGTTAATAATCACTTTTTACAAAATTCACATGGGTGTCATCTTTCTGGCTCTGAATGTAGCCTCTCTTCCAGTCAGTCCATTTACTTCACACAGCTTACTTCGGCAAAATACAAGCAGCTACTAAAAGCCACTTTTTCAAGCCTGGGCCATATGCAGGTCACTGTAACATAATCAGAAACACTGTTTACTTGCTGCTGTTTTAAATAATAGCTTTGTTGATGAAGGCAAAGTCCCACTAATCCCACAGGGAAGCCATTAGTTATGCACTTAAATTATATTTTAAGAAACTGCCTCATTTGACCTCTGAGGAATATTTAGAGTTTAAGATCATCTCCGGAGACAAGACATGATGTCATCTGATTTAAGTATAGTCAAATCCAAAATGCTAAATGGCTAAATTTGTTAAAATTATGGTAAAAAAAAAAAAAACAGCCAGAATGTTGGTATAATAAAATATATTGCATTTGGTCTAAAAAGAGGCATTTTTCCATTATAGCCCGAGATCATTTAGATTTCTCTTTTTGTGCCATTGGGATGAAATGTTGACTGATACCATATGTAAACACTCTATTCTCTGCCACATACCACACATACAGCATTCCTACATGCACACATTTCAACCTAAGTGCAATTAAAAACCTTTCTGGCATTGTCAAGCAAACAAGCAACTGTTTCTGGTTCACATGGCAACATTCCCACACACAGACGTACAGATTAAGCTGCCTGTGAAATTACACAACAGAACATAACCTCTGTCACCGTGACTCCACAACAACAGGAAGTACTTCGCAGGGAATGTAGCTGGATGATGATAGGGCAAAGCAACAGAGAGAAACAAGGCAAGGGACAGGGCAGGATGTGAATAGTCCAGAAAGACCAGGCAGAAGCAGACAAACGGCAACAAAGTGGGCTTGTGAATGCTGATGGTTTCCCCTGTGCAAACACTCCTCATTAAATAAATCCTCCTGGTTAATATGTAGATGTTAAAGATAACAGATTGATGGAAACAGCAACCTGCCCAAACATCTGTCTACCACTGAGTTAACTTTGAACCAGAAATGCGTCATCTCACAGCTCGAGTGGAAAACCGGATCAGGCTCAAATGGCGTCTTCAGGCGAGGGTGTGTGCTCCTCTGGCGACTGGCTGTGTGGTGGGGAGGGGACGGACTGCTGAGGAGGGAGGGGACCCATGGAAGGATGTGGGTGGCCGTCAGGCAGAGGAGGCCGCACTGGGGGGCCGTAGTGAGGATGAGGAGCAGGAGGGAGAGGAGGTCCACCAGGAGGGTAACGAGGAGGGAACATCATGGCTGGAGGTGGAGGGGCCCACACTGAGGAAAGAGGAAATGGAAAGAGCGTTAGGTTAACTCTGATAACATTTAGAGAAAAATAGAGCTGTGACGATAGCTGTGGCTGCTTACTAGGCATCATGGGAGGGCCCCCAGGGCCCCCTGGGAGGGTAGAAATCAGGAGGTGGTGGTCCAAAGGGGGCTCTGCGAGGAAAGGGACCATCCATGGGGCCCATCGGGGGTCCAGGAGGGGGTGGGCCCCCCATCCTTAGATCAGATTCAGGGGGAGTCCTTCGTTCACCAGGACCAGACTGGTTACACAGATACAGAAATGTTGCAGATATGTTACGGATCAAAGATCCCAACACACATGCTACTCACACAAAATCCCTCAAAAACACACACAAATACATCTCTTACCTCTCTGTGCTCAAGTTCACCAGGCCCATGGCTGTTTTCTCTGTATGAGCCATCTGCATTGAAATAAACGAATAAAGGAAATTTCATTCACATTTGTTTTTTCTTTTGAGTGTGCATCCCAACACAAAAGTTTGCATTCTTCCTATCAATTTCAATATGTGAACATTTATCTATCTACAGTCCAAAAGAGTTAACGATAGCAGGACAATATAGATGAGAACGTAACAAGCAGCTATACAGATCACAGCGACTCACCTGCCAAGTCTGCAGGGTGAGGGGGTCCCGGTGGGAGTCCCCGAGGATGGAGAGGGCCGGGTGGGAGAGAGCCAGGAGGAGGCAAAATGCCCAGAGCACCTGGAGGAGGTGGAGGTCTCCTGTACATTGGACCTCCTGGTTCATGGAACATGTAGCCTGAGAGAAAGACACACAGTGAGAGAGAAAGACAACACTTAGATATGTGAAGATTTATCAATAATATATCAAAATAAGTAAAAAACAAAGCTCTAATCTGTTGTGTCATGTTGATATTTTTGGAGGTTGCTCCATTTTCAAGTAATCAGAGAATGACATTGTGAATACATAAAGTTAGTACTTAAATATGAGGAAAATTGAATTTTGAGTTTTTACCTTTGAGGGTGAACATAACAGTATACTGTATAAAATGTGTTTTCAGTTAGATATTTCCTCCCTCATGTGATACATGATTGAGTATACACACTTCTATCACAGAGCTTCATGGACAACCGTAGTTTCCATTGTCAAAACTCAAAATGCATTTACACAATAAACTTGCACTGTAAACATGCATTTGGCATGCACATGCACATCATACGACTTTGACTGTTGACTTGCCAAACACAAGTGTCACTAATAACCTCAATAATGGCTGCATTCCATTTTGATTAATGCATATGCTACACCTGTGCATGGATTGCTGTACATCAATATTTCTGCTGTGAAAATGCCTTTTGACTTCCTGAGAGGTTTGCAGACAGAATATCACGATGCCTTCAGGACATAACATGAAATATCAGGCCTGAACAAAATCAATGTATATATGGTGCCACACAGTCAGGTGGAGTTTTCACACGTGTATAATGATGAGCATGATGAATGGTTGATGACACAGCAGAAACCCAGCAGCACCACATGCAAATATCTCCCCACGAGACTGAGGACATACAGTATAAAAATAAATGGTCCTTGCTGCAGTCTGATTCTCACTTTGATTTTCAAAAGCAGAAATCAGCAGTAACACAACTGGTTACATCTTTGCAATCACCAGTCACTACAAGTATTGACAGCACAGCACTTTTTTTCTTATTTAGGCCACCTTTAGTGGACTACAATTTTTTTTTTTCCCCAACGCTGGACCACAGTAAAATAAAGACATAAAATATCATAAACAGCATAACAGCTCATGTAAACAGTTGTTCAAATGTAAACATAATAAACAGAAAGTGCTGGTGAAATCATCTTGAAGGAGTTTAAATTCTTGAGCACTTACCTGCTTAGTTTTTGGGCATACTAAGGAAACCCACTCATGTTTGTTAAATATGATCTAAATCGTAATCCTTGATATGTTCAGAGGCAGGTCAGTGCTCGTCAGGTTGTGTGGGCATCACCTGGCCTTTCTAACATTACAGGTAGACCCATCAGACCTTACTGATTCACTCTATGTCTTTCTCTTTGTCTTTCTCGCACACACACACCTGGAGGTCCTAAGGGACCTGGGGGCCCAGGGGGTCCTGGTGGGGGCCCCCTGCGATCTCTCTCCCATGTAGGAGAGATTGAGCCACTGTCTGAATGAGGACCTCCACTCCGCTCCATCTCCCCTTGGCCACCTGGGGGCTCCACTGGACAGCGAGACACTGTGAAAGAAAGGACCGGAGGAAAGATACAGCACGAGGGAAAAGAGGGAGGAAAGGAGAGATAATTGAAGATGTTGATGAGCATGAGAGAAAGACAGAGAGGGAAAGAGGGAAGGGAGGAAGAAGATCCAATCGGGCGCAGACAAAATATCACACAATTAGGGCAGAATAATGATTGGAAGACAGAGACAAAGAGAAAGTGTCGTGTCAATCAGAATGAACTGATGAGTTTTAAGACATGTCATCATGTTGTACTATTTTCCCATGAAATCTGCAGAGTGCTAACATCATGCCAGCATACAGACCATGCAACTACACATGTTTAAGCATCTACAGTTGTTCATGCTACAGCCAGCTGGTCATCCCAACATGCTGCAAGTGTTTATTGCAATGACTTTGTGGGACTGGATTGGCAAATGTACTACATGTAACATTGATAAATGTTTTGTAATACAGATAATGGCTTACACATAATAACAGAGAACACGGTTGAACTTAAAAGGATACTTCACCCCCCAAATTATATTTGTTTATCAACTAATCATCCTGTTTTACGTTGACTTTGTGAAGTTAATGATATTCCTCGCAAAGTCACACAATAACACAATAATCTAACTGATCAAGGCAGTGGTAGACCAGTAGCTCCAGTGTTCAGCGATGTAAAATTACTTTTTGTTAATGGGGTCTGGCCTTAAAGAGAGTGTTGACAAAGTTTCACTTGAAGTTCAGTTTTAAATAGTACAGCTTTAGCGAAAAATGCATGTGTTTGGGGTGTACTGAGCATTCGACCACATAAATGACACTTGGATTATACTGCACCGGTTGTGTGAGAGTTTGTAAACAGATGTTTTCACATAGTTTTGCTGTTGTTAAATGTGAACCCCCCGACATCTATTCATCAAGAATTCTCTCCATTTATGGATTCCATGTTCACCTGAGGCATGCGAGGAAAACTTTTTTTTTTTTTTTCACTAATTCAATGTAACACAGGGTGATTGATATACAAATGGTCATTTGGGGTGAAGTATTCCTTTAAGATAACTCAACTTGCAACTAAAACACCGAAGATACTAGGAGAAATTCCTGAAAGTATATGAATGAAAATGAGGACTACTATATTTATGTTTGTAGTGGTTGTGTTTTTGTGCATCATTCTAGGAGGTCTTATCTGGTGTAATGTACCCTAACCTGGATACTGTCTCTGTTTATGTGGATTGAGGCTTTCTGTGTGTGTATGTGTGTGTGTATACCTCTAGGAGACAGTCTAGCAGGTGGTCCATCCATTAATGTAGGAGGAGACAGAAAAGCTCTGGTTTCAGATGCAGGTCGACCCAGAGGAGACGGACCGTATGGTGACCTCTCAGCTGGAGGTGAGGGGTAGTTTGGTGAGTGCAAAGTCAAGGAAATCTGTGGCCTACTGCTTCCGGGTACAGTAGCCACAGAGTATGATGTAAGGTCAATAATGCATGTTTTGTTTAATAAGTGTGTGCTAACCTCTGAAAGGAAGTGGTCTAGCCAGGCTGTTCAGGGCGTAGGGATCTTTGTCGAGGGCGTCTAGTTTAAACTGTGTGTCTGTTAGCCTGAAAACAAACACACCTAATGTCAACATATGACAAACATTTTCTGGACCTGATATGTAATGTACAATATATGGTTTATAAAAAGAACAAAGGAAAACATCTCAAATATTTATATGGAATTCAGAATAATTTCTAAAATTCCACCACAGTTGGTTTCATGATCCATAAACATGAACATGTTGTAAAGAGGCAATTTTAAGTACACGTTAACCTTTTATTAATTTATGTTTAGCTACTGTATGCTTACTTCTGTCTGAGCAGAGCATTCTCTCTCCTGATGTCTGATAGCTCTCTGTCAGCTGCTCGGGCTGCCAGCTAAAAAAATCAAGCCAAGATCAGTAACATAACATGACATGTGCATAGATATAGATACAGTCAAGATCTATGTACAACATGAAGTAAACTGAATCCAGTGCTCATACATTATAGACTAAAGCCCTAATTACACAGGTCTAGTATTACCTGGAGACCTCTAGCAGGAATGAAACAATGTATGACGTTATCATGGATCATGATAAAAAATACAATACGTTGATTGTGAGACTGCTGGGCAACCAACAATAAAAGAGCCTTTGCAAATTTCATATTGAAAGATATGAAGCCATTTCAAATAGTTGAAAAGCCTGGCTTTTTAAAAGTGATTGTTTTTTTTAACTAGAAAGGATGTTCACGAATAGAAGATGTGTGTCCTATCCATGACGCAATAAGAATAACGGATCTTTACAAAATGTAAGGTAATATGACACCAGTCTGGTTAAGTGCCATTTTAAGAGTTTTCAGTATATTTTGATAATTATCGAAATAACATCATGAATCGCAATTATTTTGGCCAAGATAATTGAAATGAAATGTTCATATAATACCATGTCAAAACTCGGCTCATTTGTAATGATTGCAGAGGTCATCTATTATCTTAATCCTGTATGAATCTGCCATGTTTGTAATTTGTCAAGGAAAATTTGCACCACAACTTACCTACCATATTGTTTTTTTTTTGTTTGTTTGTTTATTTTTGCACGGTTCTTTGTTTTCTCTGCTCCTTTTTTTCTGCCTCTTTCCCAGTCAAGCAATGTGGAGGTTGTGTATGCAATTCTAAATGAAAGTTTTGACAGCATTTTGGGTGCTAATTCAAGAGGCTCATCTCGCTATACAGCAGAGATGTGGATGTTACGTAAAGCCTTGACATCATATCCAGGGGATAATGTCAGTAAGTCTGAGTAAAATACAGACTTTGCTTATCTTGTGCAAATGCCCAGAACAAAACACAGATGTAGGGGAATCATTTCTAATCATTATCTCGAGGTCCCCTCGTAAAACTAGTCCTACGCAAGTAGGGCTTAAGAAACCCCTGATCGAGTACCAGACCTAACTAGAGTAGATGTGTGTTGCAGTGAAAGACAGGAAATGTAGAAACAAACCATCACAGCCACACCAACATCAACTGACATCTTTTTGGTTGTAAATTTAAAAAATAGAAGAAGCAGAAGAATCTCGTATTTTTTCACTCCCATGTTTTTGAGGTGTTCTACTAACCCAGTTATTGTGAGCCTTCTTCTCATGTGCTGATATTTGAGTCTGGTAAGACTGTTTGCTTTTCTCCAGCTCTTCCTCCATCTCTTCTGCTCGTTGTCTGAGGAAAAATGACATACAGGTGAGACTCTACAAGTGTTTCTGTGCATGGAAGGCTCACAAATGTCCCATGCATATTGTTCATTGCCAGTGTATTTGGTAATACTTTGAGGAAGCACTTACCTATAGTTGCTGAGTTCTTCCATGGCCAATGCAATGTTTTTGTCTGCCTTGTTTAACTTCTCTTCTTTCTGCATGCGCTCTTCTCCTCCACTGTGAGCAGCCTGCAAACACACACACACTCATAAAGATCCTGGGCAACTGCTACAGTTGTTTCTGAGCATTTATTTGTATGTCTATACCTGTGCAGCTTGAGCTCGTTCTCCTGGTACATTTCTGTCATAATCTGGAGTTTCTGCTGTAATCTTTGGACCTGAACACAGGAAGAAGAGAAATTAAATCTAAAGCAACTGAATGTGGATTTTTGGACGTGGATATTTAATAAATTAATACACTAATATACAGTTGAGGTCAGCTACCTGATCGGTGTACTGCTCAGTGTCTGACTGCAGAAATAATTTCTCATTATTCATCTCCTTAATGCTCACTAGAGGGAAAATAAAAACAAACACAAAGATGTTTATATGTTGCACATATTCATTACATTATCATGTAAACACGGGTTTGGTCAGACTTGTTTGTTCTGTATCAGATATCTTATATATATATATATATATATCAACCTGCATTAAACAGAGTAAAGTTGACTCACCTTGCAGGTCTTCTTTAGCTTTGACTTCATCATTCAGTTTTGCAAATATTCTGTCCTTGTCTTCATCTACTGATTTGAGGTCTGCATTTAGCTAGACACAAACACAAAACCAACATTAGCAGGAAATGAGTAAAGTGTACAGATGTGTTTCATATGAATGAGTGGTTTTTAGCTCTCCAGAGAGTTTCCAAACACTTCAGTGTTATTAACACTGTGTGCCTGTCTCGATTTTAATACCTTAGCAGCATAGATAAGTTTCTGGACTTTCTGGAGATGGCCTTGTGTGTCCACGATATCTCCTCGTCCATTCTCTTCTCCTCTCCCTGCTGTGCCATTGGACGCCTCCTTCTCTCCTCCTTCCTCACCTTCCTCTTCCTCCAAGTCTGAATCCCAAGCTTTCATCCTCAGCAGCCGATCTGTCAAGGACTGGAAGCATACACATATTTGGTGTCAAACTTATTTTTAACAACACAAAGTAATATCACTGAATGTATTAACTTAAGTTGATATTTTACATTAATTTGCAGTCTTCTTCTGTAGTAGCTCTTGAGATATTTCCATCATTTTAAACCCAGTTTTTACTTGATAATTAAAGGTATATTATACAGAAACTAGCAACAGTATACTGTGAGCAATGCTAGAACCAACCATACCATTATGCGCTCATCCTTGTTGGCTACATCCTGCAGCATCCCACTGTGGGCGGCCTCACACCTGCTCATCTCTGCTTCCAACTCACTCACTCTTTCTGCCCATCCCTCCACCTGCTGCCTCAACTGCAGAGACAAAGAGAAGGAACACAGGGAATAGAGACAGAGAGGGGAGGACAAAGATATGAATTATGCCAAGAACAGATCAGATTTCAGCAGTGCTGTGTACATGGGTTGTAAAGAATTCACAGAAAAAATGTGGATAGACTAAATGGAACAGAATGGCTAAGCAGTACTTTAAAGCTTTTAATTCAACCATGCAAAAGCAAAACCACCTCACTTGCTAAGCTGCTACCATGCACAGTAATTGTAAATGTCTGTGCGTATGTGTACAGCATCCTACCTGAGCGTTGCTTTCCTGCAGCAGTGTGTTCTCTTCTCCAGCTGTTTCCAGATTCCTCTGCAGTCTGTCACTGTTCATACTGTACACTTTCAGAGTGGTTTGTGCCTATAGACAAACAGGCAAAAATAACGTAATAAGAAACAAACAGCAAGTAGAAGAGGACAGGAATGTAAAGGTACAGAGAGGTTAGGTAATGGTACCTGTTCTTCTTGTGACTGGAGGTCTTTGATTTCATCTTCAAATGTTTTCATACTCTCTTCAAGCACTGTTATCTGAGAGGATCATCAAAAAACATAATCCACTCTGTCAATTTCACAGTAATGCAATGGATTCCCATTGCTATTCAGATGTGATTCTTTAATAAAATTGTAGATGTTATCGTTGGTATTGTTGATAGTAGTGTTATTGCTCCTACTCTCTTTTCTTGCTCCATCCTGTGTTCTCTCTGCTGTTCCAGTTGATCCTTCAGTTGATCAAGATCCCTCTCCAGCTCCTTTTTAGCATGTCCCAGCTGTCTGGCTTTGATCTGGAGGAGCAAGAAAAAACAAGATGCAATCAGAAAAGTCCCTCAAGTAGGAACAAAGGAGTGAGAGCGCATTAAGAGTCACATCACAGTGTCAAAATGTGATTAATCATTATCCCAAATTTGGTAAGGTAGTTACATTTTTTGTAAAGCGGCTGTATTCATTATTTTTATAAGAACAATACATCAAATAATGATGCGAAAGTGGTCGTTCATAGTGATGAACCTACAGATAATTATCACCTGAATCTGAAGCCTTTGGCTTTACAGTGGGTTTTAACCCATTATCCAGCTGTTATATCCACAACTTTACCGTTTGGTTCACTCTCGCTGCTTTCATAGTGTTGTTTTTAATCACAGCAGGCAGCTGTTTCCAACAAAAAAAAAAACAAAACCATTGTACACTACCTGCTAAGCACCAAACAGCAGACAGACACAGTTAGAGACAAGCTGGTGAACACAGTGGATCATTTAGCAGCTGAAGAGCCAGATATTTCCCACAGGAGTTGGTAGAGGTTAAAAACACGCCATTGTAATAGCCAGGTGGCCACAAACACGACTCCAAATAAATGATAATGTTGCTCCCAAACTAATGGATATGTAAATAAGCAACTGTTTGCTAACAAGTTTATGATATTAACTTGAAAGACAGTTTCAATGTTGTGCTCACAACTGGTATCCACTGCCCCCAAGTGGCTGAAAAAAATCAGTTATTACAAGTTTAACTGTAAGGTATACTATGCAGGAGCTGTTGGTTACTGTTTGTAAACATAATCACCAGTAAAAAAGACAGTCAACCTGGGAGCTGTCTCCAGGAGCGCCCCCAATATAGCAAAATAAGAAGAAAATTTAAAAAACAAATACAGGCAGAGGGCAAAGTCTCTGCAGAAAAACACACAGTCACAGACTTCTAGTAGGTCTTAAGTGATGACTGAGAGGGATTACTTTTGTTTGAGTCTATATAGTGTTTTTTTAGAAAAATCCTACCAAGTATATATTTCAATAAAATCCTCCGGCCAGTTGGGAGAAATGTGCAAACAATGAAATACATCAAGAAATCTCTGTTGTTTTGTTGAGTAAATAATTTAAAATATACCATAGACTGAAAACAAATGTGCCAGACTGAAGTCACAAATGATAAACAACAATAAACTTTCAGCAAAACACTATAAAGAAGTTCAGCAGTATGGTTTTGGTTTCTAGGTTGTTTGACATTACTTAATCTCCCTTGAACTCTTTTTTTCTGTCTGACTTACCTCCAGATGTTCTGTCTTCTGAGTTTGGGCCAAGACACCGCTGTCCTTTAGTGAGCTCTCCAGGTCATCATACTGTAAATGACACATAGTGAGGAAATACATTTCTGTAAAGTAAGGCAGACTCTGGCTGACCATGATAAAAATGCATTTCATCAGAATTTGAGCTTATGTTCCCCATTTTCTGCAATGATTTTGCAATGGGAGAGTTTCTGCTTTTTGATTACGCCTCAGACATCATATGTATGCCTCCAGTCAGTAGTGGCAACACTAACCTCTTGCTGACATTTGCTGAGAGTCTCAAGGACTTTACATTTCTCATCCAGCAGCTGTGCAACCTGCTCAGCCATCCACCGCTCTCTACCTGAAAACAGGGAATACAAGGCTTGGCTTATTCAAAGTACTTTTCAGTTGTTTCTACAAAAAAAGAGATTAAATTGAAAGCAATTTGTGATGTATTAGTTTTATTTCTGTCTAGTCATAAAAACGTGATATTACAGAATAAGTAGTGTGAACTTACTTCGATACATTCTGCTTTTTACCTGTGGGGAAATAAGAAGAAAACAACAATAAACAAGTGGTCATTGAAGGAGTGATGCTGAGATCGAATATGACTCTGAACCACTAGTGGCATATCATCAGCCACCGTTCAATCTCACTGCTACTACATTAAAGGGATCCAACTGGTTGATAAATTAGCCATTTGTCAAAGGAACAAATGTGGTCTCTTTGTGCCTATGTCTAAACCAAAAGTATGTTGGTGGATGTTGGTGCTTACTGTATATACATGGCTGTGTACTCACAGAACTATAACATCTACAGGTGAACAACAGCATTGTCACCATCCCCACCAGACTGGAGATAATGACTGGTTCCCATGGCACCCCGTACAGGTCTGGCCCTGGTCTGATGTCATCAGGCAGTGACGATACAACCTGAATAAAGAGTTAGGAGTTGGTTTTGGTGAACAACTTTAAAAAAAGAAGTGAGATCCTTGTAAGTCTGGGAACAACATTTGGTTCACTCCATATAACTGAGTGGATTACAGGTATACACATAGAATACTGATTGTGAACATAAGAATTGGCTTCTTAATGCTGCATGACTGCCCTGCAAATTGCATATAATCGATTGTGGTCAATATTAGTCAGTCAGAAACCCACAAAACAGCTGTTGCTTCAGAAGGCAGGTTTATGCCCCTTACACTTCTAAAAGGCATCTTTAAGTAGTTTTAATGTTTTTACAATTGATCACTTAATATACAGCACAAATGTGTGTTAGTTGGTATTTCAAGTAGTTATCCCTGATTACCCAGCCCTAATAGTTTATTAGATAGTTGTTCAAGAAATTAAATACAGTTAGATAATAACTTATAGAAAGCAGTAGCATTCTACTCTACTAGGATTAAATGTGGGAAAAAAAAAACCTAAACACATGACGTATTTAAGATTAAAGATTAGAAATAGCAGGAAAACACAACAACACCTGGTCAGACATACTGACGTTACTATCAATTAGCTAGCTAACTATTACTAGCTAACTCTGGGAAGAATTACAAACATCTGAGGGAGCGACTTGAAATCTCATTGTAGTCTTGACAGCTGGTTAACAGCACTGGCACAACACACATCTAGTCAAACATGAGCTGTCCAAAATTAAAAGATGTCCTCAGCAATTATAAATGAGCTGTTCTCTACTGCTTGACAATCCGGTAACGCTACGTTGTGTCAGCTGCGGCTAGTTAGGAAATGCTAACGAAACCTGCCACATAACGTACATTCTTCACTTTCTCCACGGCGATACTGTAGTACACCTCTGCCGTCGCCTGAAAGTCGACTGCTTTGCTGGCCAACTGGTCGCTCGCCGTATGTTCCGCCATTTCCCAACTATTTCATCTGGTAATTAAATTAATGATATCTGTCATTTAAAACTGACATTAGGGACAGAAACTGAAGCCATCGACCGGGCTAGCGGCGATTTCACATCCTATTCACAACACTGACGCTTGAGAGTGGACCACGTCAAATTGCACGTCGTAGGGGTGGAGGATGCTGGATTCTCTCTATATACTCCTCGTAAAAATTCCACTGGACTAGTTTTGCTTCAGAAAATGATAAGAATATGTGTGAAACATATCTTAAGAGTTGACGGTTAAATATACATTGATTTTAGCACTCACGGGCTCAAGTAGATATAATTACACCCCCGCCAGTGTAAATGGTTCAACCGCAACGTCACCAATTGTAAAATGCCACACTGGCACATCGGAGCACTTTTAAAGTGACACCAAATGAAACAGGTGTCACTGAGCGAAATGGAGAATTCTCAGAGTCGTCCTTGACAGTCTCCGAAATAACTAACGTACTTATTTTAAACTTAACATATAATGTTTTTACACAACAGCCATCTTTTTCAAGCAGCTTATGACTATGTCTCACCTGTGTTGATTTACGGCGGCGGAGTAATAACAAGCTGGTCTAAGTAGGACATACCTAAGTGAAGACTTGACCCAGTCACCAAATGTTTGAAAAGGTAGCCTACTCACCGACCTAGTGTCGAGAAGCTCGTCCTTTTAAAACATTTGAAACAGTTTGCCCTTAGAGCAGACTGGCTGCCAGCTGGCTCAGTGTGTGTAATAGACCCACTAGCACTAAGGAATGTGAGTGGTGGTGACGGGGCCAAGCCAGCTTGACAGCTGAGATGCAGGCAAAGCTAGATGTCCAGAGGGAGAGTCAGATCAACATGTCACAAGCTCAGTGCCTTAAAGAACCAGATCCACAGTATGTATACACTTCAACAGCAGCTGTATGGACGCCAGAAGTTTTGCCAGAGGGTCCCAAAGACAGCCTCCAAATTCAGTAAAAATAGCCATGCCTGTAAACTTTGAATTACTGGTCAAAACATGTTAAAACTGAATGGTTTCAGGAAAAAAAATATGTTATCGAAATGGATCCTGCTTTGACCTTAGTCATAATATCTACTGAATAATGCCATGAGGGGAAATGACAGTCAATTCATGTCTAATTTAATGAACCAGTGTTTTTTTATTTGACTTTTTTCGCCAAGTAAAAGTGATTGTTTTAAATCTGTTAGGATTTTAATCATTGATACATATATTTACAGCACTATTTATACAATGTCAATTATCCCTCTCAAACACAACAGTATTATCTCTGTTAGTTGTATTTGATGGTGTTAGGAATGAACCTGAAAGATGATGCAGATTTTTTTTTTTTTTTAAAAAGGGTGCCCGCAACATGTTCCCAAAAAAGTTGGGACAGGTGTATGTTAACCATTGTGTGACATTTCCTTTTCTTTTAGCAACACTCAGTAAGTGTTTGGGAATTGAGGACACTGATTGTTGAAGTTTTTAAAGTGAAATTCTTTCCCATTTTTGCTTTATATACAACGTTAGTTGCCCAGCAGTTTGAGGTCTCTGTTGTAGTATTTTTTGCTTCCTGAAGCACCACACATTTTCAGTGGGAGACAAGTCTTGACTGCAGGCAGGCCATCCAGGACCCGCACTCTTTTACTGCGAAGCCACGCTAATGTAACACATGCAGAATGTGGCTTGACATTGTCTTGCTGGAATAAGCAGGGACGTCTCTGAAAAGATGTCGTCTGGATGGCAGCATATGTTGCTCCAAAACCTATATGTACCTTTTAGCATTCATGGTGTCCTCACAGATGTGCAAATGACCCATAATACCATGGGAACTAACACACCTCCATACCGTCACAGATGCTGGCTTTGAACTTTGAGCTGGTAACAATCTGGATGGTCCTTTTCCTCTTTAGCCTGGAGGACACGATGTCCATGACTTCCAAAAAAAATTTGAAATGTGGACTTGTCAGACCACTGCACACTTTTCCACTATGAGATGAGACGAATTGATGAGTCCATCTCAGATGACCTTAGGCCCAGAGACGTTGTCAGTGTTTCTGGATATTGTTGATATATGGCTTTCACTTTGCATGGTACAGTTTTAACTTGCATTTGTAGATGCAGTGCGCTGCATGCTGTGTGTGCTTATAATGGTTTTCCAAAGTGTCCCCGAGCCCATGTAGTAATATCCTTTATACTATCATGTTGCTTTTAATGCAGTGCAGCCTAAGGAGCCAAAGGTCAAAGGCATCCAATATTGGTTATCAGCCTTGCCCCTTATGTGCAGAGATTATTTCTGTAGATTTCACTGTAGACAGTGAACTCACTACATTTCTTGAAATTGTGCATTGACAAACTTTTCTCTTACACTGGACTATTTGCAGACACAGTTGAGTGGTGAATTTTGCACTGTCCTTGCTTGTCAACAACTGAGCCTTTTGAGGATGCCCCAATCATGATGCTTTAATCTGTTAGCAGTTAACGTGTTTACCTCTGAAAAGGACCAGGTGTTTTTTGAGAATTCCACAACTTTCCCAGTCTTTTGTTGCTTTTAAAAATAAACAATACAATTTATCACTTTGAACATTTAATATCTTGACTTTGTACTGTATTCAATTAAATATAAGTTGAAAAGGATTACCAAATAATTGCATTCTGTTTTTATTAAGATTTTACAGAGTGTCTCAACTTTGTTAGAATCGAGGTTGTAGCTGATTGTCATATGACAAACACACTGAACTTTTGAATTTGATCATTTAACCTACAACTCTTACCTGTACTGTAAGCCATATGAGGAGCTCCCTCACTGCATGAACGTGAGTGATAGAGTCTTCAGCAATTAGAAGAACAAAGTCCAGAATTTGCTTCATTACCCCTAGAGTTAGAGCAGACATAATAGAATTTAAAATTTTAGCTTTCCACCTTTATCACAATTATACATGATTAGAATTAAAGCCAAAGCTTTAATCTTTAACGTATTTTTGTAGGCTTATTCTGCAAAAAAAAGAGAAGTAAATAGTGTTTTGGCCATGGCATTATGTTCCAGGCATGAGGATGCAGCAGGTCAAGTAGCATTCCGGCTCATATGTTATCTCTTTGAATCATTGTTAAATCCTTTTTGATTAAGGGATGCTTGAGTCATCCATACCTTCCAGTGACTGTGGTGGTCCTGGCTGAATGTGAGAGTGCGACTCAGGGGACACTCCCTCGTCTTCACTTATTTTTCCCTTCTCTTTTTTCTCATTTCCTGTGCCTCCACTCAGTTCTCCATCTTTCTCTTTGTCCATCCCCATCCATTCATCTCTTGGAGCATTGTTGTCTTCCTCAATGGCCATTTCCTTACCCTTGCTGTGGGTCGAACAGGATCCACCAACACAGCTGGCCTCAGCTGTATTCAATAGGGAAACACATGCACTCTGATCAATGCCAATCAAAAACACATACCAAATAAATAATATTAAATTAACTTAAAGTATCACTGATATCAGTCATTATCTTTGAAACCTTGATGGTTTGTGTTACTGATGTCTGATTCACCTGCGCTTAAAGTCTCTCTCACGTTTGCCAACAGCATTTCTAGCTTCTGAAGTGCGATGAGCGTTCTGGTCTTTTCTTTATCCTCCCGTGGAGCGTCTGAAAGCTTCATGCTAGGAGCAACCAGTGTCTCCCTGTGATAATGCAGAAGTCTTTCTATATCCAACAAGATCGATTCATCATTATCAGGATCATCCGTCAAGGATTCTGAGCTTCCTAAAATGAAATCCAAGAACTGCAGCTTGTGTCGCCCAAAGAGCTCCGTTAAAATTGTCGTCTCATCTGCGCTCATGTAGGCGAGGAGGTTCTTGTAATGTTTGGTTTTGGGTTTTATTTGAAGGGGGCTTTCTGTAGGATGAGAATGGGTTTGCGTTGGGGACAGAGATGATGTCTGGGTTTCTGTAGAGGGAGGAGAAGGCTGCAGCTGCTGTTGTGACACTGTGACAGGAGATTCTGTGTGTGAATCTTGTATGTAAACCTGACTTGGATTTGTGGTTGAATCCAGTTCTTGTTCAGGAGTCAGAGAGGTCTGTGCATTGGATGTCTCACCTGTGTTAGAATCTAAACTTGGGGCAGATTCTGTGGATCCCTCAGTTTCAGCGACAGGTGATTGGCTGAAAAAGCTGAAGGCGTTTTTGAAAAGGCCGAATGCTCCTCCACTTCCAGTCTCTGCTGCCTCTTTATTGTGACCATCAGAAAGAACAGTTTGTTCAGATATCACAGGGTCACTGGACAAAACTGGAACATCTATTCCTCCCTCCGTCCTGAATTCAGAACCAACTGTATTATAATCTTGGCTCATCATCTGCATATCGACATGCTTCATGTTTATCTCTGTCTCTTCCCTGACAGTGTCCTCCTCTGAGTCTGTCTCATGACCAGAGTGAATTTGCTCTGTTTTCCTGTCAGTGGAAATCCCATTGCTGCTGGTTTCAGTGTCCTCAGTTGTAGCCTCCTGATGGAGCCTATTATCATCAGAAAGGTCATCTGCCTCGCTAGAACTCACTTGATCATCCTCTTTGCTCTCAGCTGTCTGGCTGAGTGATAGTTGATCGGGAAGGCTGTTTTGGCCACTCTCACCTGAATAAAGCAGATCATTTTCCTTCTTGTCATCATCTCTTTTTTCCTCCTTTTCTTCCTCCTCCTGTATTCCATCCTCATCTCTCTCCATGCTTTCAGATGGTACCGTCTGACTCACTCCTGTCCTGTCTGCTAATATTTGATCATCATCAGCCATTAGATTTTGTTTTTCTGCTTCTATTCCCTCTTCATCTACTGAACTCAACATATTTGCAGAATCATTTCCATCTCTGTCCCTCACAAATACATCTTCACTAGCTTGAGGACAAAACGCGTCTGAACATTTAAGGCCCCTCTCTTCCTCTTTGCCCCTCCTCTCATCCTCCACATTCTCCATCTCCTGCTTTTCCTCATCCTTCACCTCTTCCACCCTCTCCTGTGTCTTTGTTTCTCCCCCTGTCTCCTGTTCTTCCATCGGTGGATTTTCAGTCTGTCTCCTTTCAGTTTCTGTGGACATTTCGGAGAACACAGACTCTGAGCTGTCCTTGTCTTGCGTCTCCTTCTCGTTGCTGTCTGATTCTGGGCTGTCAATGTCTTTCTGAGTATGAGGTAAAGAGTGGAGGATGTTTTCTATCGCCACCTCTAAATGAGACTGGACTTGTTTTTCTTCACCCTCTTTCTTCTCTTCATCCTTTACTCCTTCTACCTCCTTTAACTCCTTCCTGCTCTCCTCCTCTTTTAATTCTTCTATCTGCAGCTTTTCCTCCTCTGTTAATACCTCTACTTCCTCGTGCTTCTTCTCTTCTTCCTTTAACTCGCCCACCCTCTCCTCTTCTTTAATCTCGTCCACTTCCTCCTGTTTCTTATTTTCTTCAAACTCCTCCACCTCCTCCTGCTTCTTTTCCTCCTTCATTTCCTCCATCTCGTCATTTTTATCCTTTTCATTTAACTCCTCTCCCTCCCCCTGAGTTTTCTCTCCCTTTAACTCTTCCACCCCCTCCGCATTGTCCTCTTCTTTTATCTCCTCCACTTCCTCCTGTTCCTTATTTTCTTCCCACTCCTCCACTACCTCCTGATTCTCATCCTTCTTTAGCTCTTCCATCTCCTCCTGCAACTTTTCCCCCTTTATTTCCTCCATCTTATCATTTTTACCCATTTCATCCAACTCCTCTCCCTCCTCCTGATTTTCCTCTTCCTTTAACTCCCTTAACTCCTTTTGGTTGTCCTCTTCTTTTATCTTGTCTGCTTCCTCCTGTTTCTCCTTTTCCCTCAACTCATGCACCACGTCCTTCTCCAATTCCTCTACCCTCTCCTGTTCCTTTTCCTCCACCTCCTCCTGTTTCCCCTCTTCCTTTAACCCTTCAACCTCATTCTGCTTTTCCTCCTCCACTTCCTGCTGTTTTTCCTGTGCATTTATTTCCTCTACTTCCTTTAACTCTTCCAGTTTCTCCTCTTCCTCTATCTCTCCTGTCTCCCCCTGCTTTTCCCCTTCCTTTGACTTCTCCACTTCCTCACTCTCAGTCTCTATTGTCTCTTTCTCAGTTTGAATCTGGATTTTGTCTTCACTGCCTTTCTCATTTTCTTTGGGAGTTTCCTTTAGCTCGTGTTCATCACCATCACTTTGTGTGACCCCGTGTTGCACATGTGGAGACGAGTCCTGATCTGCATTGTTTTCCATCTGTGTTGTGCTCTCACTAGTGGTAAACATTCTTCTGTCCTCCTCTGAGGCATTTTCATCCATCATTTCAGAACCTCTATCAGTGTGGGATGATCGAACCTCCTGAGAGCTGCCCTCAACAGGGTGCAGCTCCCCCTCCTGTCCTAACTCACCTTGCTGTGTTTCTGTCTCTGTATTACTATCAATCATAGCGAGTGACTCTGAGTGATCAACATTGTTTTCTACGCTGTGAGCAGGTAAACTGTCCTCTTCACTATAGATTGGTTCATTTCTCTCTACAGCTGTACCTGGTGATAAGAAAGGCTGACTCTCTCCACCTCTGCTGACTTGACTTTGTTCTGCTGAGTCATCAGTCTGAGTCGTGGAAATTTCTCTGTGGAGAACATCTGTCTCTGCATTATTCCTTTCACCTTCATGACCACTTGCACCAATTTTTACAGACGAATCTGTTGATTCCTCTGCGGTACTGATCTGATTTGGGATCTCGGCAACCTCCTCTGTTTTGTCCTCCTCAACATCGCCTACAGATCCTCCCATGGAGTTTACAGCTAAATCCACAGAACTCACATCAGGCCCCAAATTGATGTCAGATTGTGTAAAAAAATGTTGATCAGTGTCACTTGCAGTTTTAGTTTCTTGTTCCCCTGGCTCTCTGTTCTTATCCTCACTCTCATTCGCTATTGATTTGAGCATCTCATAATCTTTACCTTCCATTTCTTCAGACCTTTCCCCTGTGTGTGAAACACTATCCTCTTCTTCTTCCTCATTGTTGTTGAGCATTGAAGACATTCCATCTACAGCCTGGGGTGTTTTCTCTGACTTGGTCTGAGGGGTGATATCGTTTTGATCGATCTTGGATGCCGCATCCTCAGGGGGGACGCTGTCCTTGCTACTGTGGGAAGTACTTATATCATTATCATCACTGTCAGCACTGACTTTGATCTCTGACAGGACATCTTGGTCTTTCGGTGTTTCTTCCACCTTCGATTCATTTGTGGTTATCTCCTCTGTCAGTGCAGGTTGTGACTGACTGGTATCCATATTCTCCGAGCTTGTTGGTTGTTCTAAGGTTATGTCCTCTTCTGTCTCCTTTAAACCACTTCCGCTACTCTCGTCAACTTCACTCTTGTCTTTCCCAAAGCCTAAAATGTCCCCAATCCCCATATCCAACCAAGAACCAGGTGCTGGCTGTTCTTCTTCCTTGGCTTCTATTTCAATTGTTGTCTTACGCCCTGACTCCTGATTGGTCAGGCCAAACCCCAGCGTACTCGACAGTCCGTTTCCTAGCCAACCCAATGTCCCCATCTCTTTCTTCTCCTCTTCATGTAACTGGCTGCCTTCTAAATCCAGAGACATCCTCCTGCTCCTGAATGTCTCTGCTGGTTCTTCGTCATTTTCTCGTTCTTCATCTCGCTCTTTTTCTACCGAATCATCCATTTTTTTCTCTCCTCCAAGGCCAAGCCACCCAGTCATGGTTGAAGTAAAAGAATCAGCACTTTCTCCATCTTGTTCTCTACTTTCAGCAGCATCATCAGGTGTACTGTCTCCTCCTAACCCTAGCCACCCTGTCACTGAAGAAGCGACAGAACCCCCGGCCTGCGCCTCTTTTCTCTCATCTTTTTTCTCGCCTTCAGCCAAATTGCCAGCTTCTTCCTCTTTAGCCAGACCTAACCATCCTGTCACTGAAGAACCGAGCCAGGAAGAGGGAGCAGACCCACCTTGTTCATTCGGAGCTGCAGGAGTCTCCTGTGCTTCCTCGTGAGTCCCAGCAACAGCATCACCGGTATTTTTGTTTTCATCCTCTTCTGTCAATGTGGCCTCAGCTTCCTGTGCTGAAACTGGAGATTCTGTAGAAGGATCTTCAGATGTAGGAAGACTTTCAACATTTGTATCATCAGTGTACAGAGTGGTTTGGGTGATTTCTGACTCCTGGTTTTGGATTTTCTGATCATCATCATCATCATCAGTATCATCATCACTGTCCAGATGACTGGAGTCAATGGGGTAACCAAACTCATCCATACAGAAAAAATCTGATTCCTGAATGAAGAGAGGAAATGAGAAAATAGGGCTTTATTTTGTACAGACTCACCTACTAATTCAGGGTTACATACTTCACCAAACAGAGCACCAATTCACTGTTTATTCTATTTTGATTTACAATCAACTGCTATAGTTATTATGAAAGAGTATGCTTTGTTCAAAGCCTTTAATCTGAAGAAGCCTATTTACCTGCGTCTCCACTACTTTCTCTACGGTAGCATAAACCTGCTCCTCTTGCACCGCATCCTTTGGAAAATAACCAAACTGTTTGTCCATCTGAAATCAAAAGGAAGCAGAGCAGCGATCACAGTTCTGTAAAGCCCCGACAGGGTGGAGGAAGAAATGAAAAAAGGAGCATACAACAATCAGGGGAAGAAGAAATAATGATGAAGCACATTTTTCAAAATTCTTTAAAGGTTTTCCTCTTTGTTTTAGAGTCCTTTTCAGTGTCAGTTATGATTAGATTTACAGCTAAGTGATGCAAATGAAAAATTAATGATGTTCTTGACAGCTGCAGTCCCATCAGAGAGGAGGCTTGTATAAGAACTCTCAGAGCTCAAAGAGATATTTGAAAATGAGGCGACTCTTGATGCAGTGTGGATTTTGTATCACACTGGTTATGTCTGTTTTAACTTTATATCAGTCATAACTTTATATCTGCATCTGGTGTATATGAAAGTGAGCTCTACTTGTACATAGCTCAGTTTTTTCTTATTTTAATTTCTGTTATTTTTAAATCATGACATCCTGATTTTCTAATCTGAGAGTCTGATATCAGTTTTTCTTGTACTCCATTACACTGACAATTTCACATTTTGAGAACTACTAACAGTCTGTGTTACCTATATCATATGTTTCTCCAGATTCCTAACAATATTTTTTGTGTGTATTCAGGTGTACATTTGTGAGAAACAGTAAAGTACACAGTAAAATAAATAGGATTGCCTAAACCAAAGGTCACTCAAAGCAGTAGTGGATGAGCATTAGTCAAATTACCATGGTTTAAAATTCAGTGCAAGCAATGGTGTCACATGGGTGAGTACTTTAAGAAAATAATTTTCACCTTAATCAATAGTTAAATGTTATGTCTCTGAAAAGCAGAGCAGTTTTTCTACAATGGATACATACGTAAAGTGATTACTAAAATAAAAGACACACAAGTAGTGGTAATGTTGGTTAAACACATTAATATGTAGATAAGTGTTTATCATCCTGTCTGTCATGGTTCATAATTATATCATCACATAAAAGAACGGCAGTGCTCTCAGATGTTTGCGTTTATTAGATACAGTGTTAATGTGACTCAGCCAATCAGTACTGAGAACCTAAACTATCTGTATTATAATCAAGACTAATCTCTTTAACCTAAAATCTGAGATGAGGGACTGTTTAAATTAGGTAGCTGATTGATTATATTCTGCTTTAAAGAAAGAAGAAGGCAGTCAGATGGGCAAATAGATGGAGCTATCAAACTCACGCTGCCTGCCCATAGGTCTTCCCTCTTTCCAGTTAGTTTGTGGTAAACAAAGATTGTGTCTCCTTGTCTAAAGCTCAGGAAACGGCAGTCCTTGCCCTGGTGGTCCCTGATGGCCTGCACTCTGCTCATCAAGCCTACAAACGTACACGTAATAGCAAAGAGACACAGACACAAAGACAAAACTTAAGTAAGAATTGGATAGATGGATTAAATATATAACGACAACAGAAAAAAATATCCTCATGACCAGAGCTTGAAATGTAGCTAATTGTATACAAACTAAATGTATATCATACACTGGAATTATATATTAGTAGTAGTTAAGGACTTACTCTCACATGCAGAATCTCCACAGATCTTGTAGTCAGACAATAATCCTAGATTTAGGTGAGGTAAAATCACAAAAATGATGCTTGTACCCCACAGGATTTTGTAAGCCTCTGAAACAGCCATTCTTGTTGTTTTAACAGGAGTGTATCAAGAGAAAATGCCCATAATAACTTCAAAATTCCTCCAGCCAGTTGTGCTGGCAAGTGGACATTGCCTCTAAGCTGCTGCTGTCATGAAGACTCAATAGCAAATGAGAGAGCTGAGATAAGATATGGGCCTAAGGCTAGTGTGAGGATAATTATTAACATCAAAGAGCTGCTTGCAATACGAAACATTATCTGGTCACTGGTCAAAGGTTTATATTTTTTTAATACAAAAGGGGAAATCTTATAACTAAAATTTCACCATTAAATAACTAAACAAACATGGCGACGCATAATTGTTTTGGCAAGTTAAAACGTAGGCGTTTTGTGGACTTCGGACTTAAACTAAAAAAGATGACAACACATGTGGCGTTCATTACCATGACAACCAACGCCGCGCACAAAGACGACGTCATCACCTCGCGTCTACAAACAAGATGGCTACCTAGGCTTTGAATAGTTTTACCACCTGTGAAAAATTCGTTGTTTTGGCCGCTAGAGTATATTTTTGTTGAAAGTCGGCGCTTCATTCGCACTTGGCAACATTTTATCTCATATATTCACATAGAAATTAACCTAGAAGCGATACGAAATGAAGTCGGACGTGGAGGAGTTAATGCCGAGGCTGCTGCCCGTTGAGTTTGAAGCCGGTGCAGAGGAGGTGGACTTGAATGGACCGCCGAGAAACCCCCAGGAATACCTCCGACAAGTCCAGTAAGTTCACTTCAAACAACTCCCCTGTTTGCCGTTTGGACAGTGTAGATTAATGTGACTCTGTGGGGGCTGCTGCCATGTATTACACTGATGCAGCCACCGGATATAATGAAAACATGATTGATAGTAGAGGGCTCATCAACTAGCTAGGTTCATATATCAATTACAGGGACTGTTCTTACTTTACCAGAGGACAGAGGTAGCTGGCGTGTGACTTAGAGTTTTTTTCTTATAAGTTTTATTTTGGTCCTCCTTGAAGTTACAGATATTTTCCCTTAAACCTCCCTGAGTAACTGGCAAAAAAGGCACGACCCTCCCTCCACCATACATTTTTTGACTTTTACCCATTGATGTTAAAAGTTAAAAGTTTACAATGACTGTCAAATTGACCTGAACATTTTTCTCAACCTTTATGAATAATGTGCATTAGTTGGTGTGGTTTGTCATGTGCTTGAATGGTGTCTATTCTTTACATCAGGTTGGAGGCTTCACAATGTCCAGATGTGGTGGTTGCTCAGATTGACCCCAAGAAACTTAAGAAGAAACAAACAGTCAATGCCTCTGTGAGTAAATGTACTCTATGAGGCATTTCAAATGACCAAAATATGTATATATACTGTTCTGCATAAACATACAGTGCAATATCTACCTTGGTGTTCCTCTTGATGTAGTCTAATGTATATTGAATCCACTCTTTATTAGTAGTCAGGTTGCTTATATCAAGTGTTAAATGAGCTACAAGGGATACATGTTGGCATGTATGAGGCTCTAGTGGGATGAGATAGATGTATTCTGTTTCTTCAACTGTCTGAGAAGTGTGTCTGAAGAGCTGTGTCTTCTGTGTCTCAGGTGGCAGGCTGCCATGCTGCTCCAGTGGGTTTCTGCCCTAGTCTCAGTTGGCAGCAGCACCAAGTCAGTAACTTCTCAGATGTCAGACAGGTAAAACACATAAAAACATTATATTTATAAAATCTCCAAAATTGTACAAGAATTGTGAAAGAAGGCAAAACCCGTTCTGTCTGATAGCACCCTCCCCCTGCACTCAGAGTTTAGGACCTTGCCTTCTGGTTTCCACTTCAAATACCCACTAGCCAAAACCAACAGATACAAGCACTCCTTTATACTGTCAGCCATTTCACTGCTGAACGCCAATTTCATTTGACCAAGCAACCACGCTTGGTAAACATTGCTTTTAATTTTTTTACTTTGTGCTTTTACTTTATTTATACATCATTTATTGTACTGTTGTCAGTACTGTACAACCAATAGCCCCTCTGGAGACAATTAAAGTTCTACTTGACTTGACTTGACTTGACAATTGTATCGTATGTACATTACAAATGATCAAATCCTAAAGCAGTGTTTTAAAATCCCTTTTAAAATATCAAAAAACAGAAAATATTCAATGTAAAATATGAAACAAAGAAAAGCAGTAGTTCTCTGCTGGAAAGGTGTAATCCATGTGACAGTATGATTAAAGAAATGCTCCTGGCTCATTGTTTGCCTGTTTTTTGTTGTGCTGGAGTGGCACTTTATTATTATTATTGAATAAATAGGGTCGAGTTGTGTTCTACAAAAGCATGCAAACTCTGGAGTATATTTACTACATAATCTGTTTTCACTGTCAAACTGTTTGTGGGTTCTGTATTTTGCTTTCAGAGCATCACAAGGAACAGGAATCACTGGAGCAGCCAAACTCTGGACGACAATGTACGACTGGTAAGGAGATGGCATGATCGCCTAGATCATTCAATAGTTGGAAAAGTGTAAGAATTGATTACCATCACCACAAGGGCATCCGCTTCTGAGTTTGAGCAGAATGCAGATTTTCGGGAATGTAAGAGAGTTTGCATTTGTTATAAATTCACATTTGTTATGTGTGTTTCCTACAGCCAAAGCTAGCAGACGAGAAGGGCTGGATGATGTTTTGTTTAGGAGAGACGGTCTATCTGGGCACTTCTTCCTGCCACACAGATACTGAACCAGAGCCAGCACTGGACTATAGCAAGGTTGTATAAACGTGTCTTTGTGTGAGGATAGGAATAAAATCTCATTAAGGAAACTATTAATATCTAGCTGATGTTTTTTTAATGGTCAGGCAGATCTAATGGACATATTTTAATCAATGAAGTTCATTAAGTGTGAAAAATATTCTTAAAAAATGTGTGATATTTTCAGCTGTCACTTTAAACACTAGACTGTATTCTACAACTCTTAAGTGATGGCAGTTAGAATTGTTTCTTCTGCCACTTGCTAATAAATGTATAGTTTTTTAATAATAGAGGAGCATGTAATATAATAACCCAAGCATGTGTCTGTGCTCAGGTGGGTTTCCACCCTTCCTCAGCATAGTCAGCAGACTGAACCAGGTAAATAACTTTCTCATTCACACATTAAGCTGACACTGAACCAGTTCGTCTAGTTATTAGATATGTGTTTTCTCCCATCTCTCTGTTTCCACAGTCCACGGTACTGATGGTGTTGGAAATTCTTATCTCTTGGTTTGAGGAACACCAGTTTGTTCCACAGTTGGTGAGTTTAGTTTTTTTTTAAGTCACTCCACATTTTTCAGTTGGTTGCCAACTCTTCATGTCCAATGCTACAATCACATTGCAGCATTGTAGATGGAACTGTGCTCGTAGTTTTCAATAATAGAATGAATGTGTTTCTTTTAAAATGTTCTCAAACAATAGAACATGATGATAAAGTGGATTTTTGGATATATTTTGCCTCCTACTGTGACATTGCAGATAAACAGGATGTTGGCATGTCCATCTCATTTTTCCTAACCAAGATAAAATAGCGATGAACACTTCTCTACATTTTGTTTTTGCTTGTCCATTCTAATCTTTTCCATGTTAGAAATATGAAAGGCTATCATTGTGCATCATTGTGAAATGTTTTGTTGTCTTGTGTCTGTATCACCTGTTTGTTTGTGACAGGGTCGCTGGTTGTATGCTTTGTTGGCCTGCCTGGAGAAACCTCTGCTCCCTGAAGCCCACTCCTCCATCAGACAGCTGGCCAGGAGATGTGCTCAGCTCCGCAGCACACTGGTAGGATTCAGTCTGTACCACTGTCCTCTAGCCTGTGATAAACTACTACTGCCATCCTCTGTGTAATACTACTCGTGTGCATCTGCTGTACTCTTAGCTCCTCCTCTTTCTTTAAGGGGAAACCTAGAGTTGCTATTTACAGTATTTCTGTGAAATTTGTGACTATCTTTGGTGCTAAAATTCACTGCAGAAGTGTTTTGCATCAGGGTGGATCATACAACGCATGCTAACTGCCAATGTTCTTTGCCAAAATCTGAGTGATCCATAGATTATTGCATTCCGTAGAAAGACAGTAGTGTACTCCTACATGTGAACCTAATCACAGGTCTGTGTGCTCGTTTCTTGACATAATTTGATTCTTGATGTGATATATTACAGCTGATATCTTTACATGTCTTGCTTTTATGCTTCCACAGGAGAATCCGGAGGATGACAAACTGCCCGCTCTCAACCTGCTCATCTGTCTTGTTGCCAGGTATCTACCACTGAGTTGTAACACTGTAATTTATATTGGTCAGGTCACATAAACTCTCATATATCTGGGCTGTCTGCATGGTTAGTCGTATTAAATTCAACACAAAGAAAGTTAGTCTTTTCAAGATTTTGTGGTCCTAGCTAGCACTATGCTTATTTGTTTAGAGTGATTATAGGAACATATTATACTCTGAATAACATACATTACGTATGTCAGCTATAACTTGTGTGCTAAACACTGCATCTATGTAATTATGCTCCTTTCCCTTTGTCTTTGTCGCAGATATTTTGAGCAGAATGACCTGGCAGACCAGCCGCAGTGAAAACATGGTTGAACCGTTGACCAATATCAACAAGACATTCAGAGGGGATGTGCCCTAAAGCCCTCTGATGCAGCATTAAGATAGCAAGCAACAAGAAATAAACTGAAGATGGAGTGTCTTTGCCAACTACGCAAAATCACTGGAAAGAACTGAACATTTCCAAGGGTGTGACACTGCAAACAACCATGTAAGGAGCTTTGGTGATGCTGCACGTTGTGATCAAGGTTCAGGACAGAGCCAAAGTGACTGGATCATGAACTCACAACTTGTATAGCTGAAATTAGCCATGTTATTTGGACCTTTGTTGATATAAATGGACAGCAAACAAAACTAAAGATAATATTTTTTTTGTTTCATTGTAAATTTAATTGAGGTTTATGGATGCAGTATTTTTCTAATAAACTGTGCTTTGTGGGATAACTACGTGTGGACGTTGTTGTTGGTCATAAAGTGTTAAAGCCCCCGCAAATAGCGTTGCAATTATTAATACTTTTAGTACTTGCTTTTTAGTTAGACAAATGGCAAAGCTTTAGGTCCAACACTTAAAGTAAAGCACTGCACAGATCACAAACCATGAAATTAAGAATATTCATCCATAGAGGATAAAGCTGAGCGACCTTGGTGATCACTTGAATTTTTATCTTATTTCAACTGGTTCAGTTTCCTCGTTACAAGGTAATGACCCAGCAAACATGGCAGATGATCACATTTTGCGACCCTTAAGAATGAGCCCCTACTTCATCCATGTTGATGTACTGTCATTGGGTCCCAGCACATGACAAAGGCAAATTCTGTCTTTGGCTGGCCCCCTGTTGGAGCATATCAAGACTGTTGAAAGGAAGCCTTGGTGTCTGGTTTGACAGGGATCTAAGTTTTGAGCAGCACATAACAGAGCTTGTGCAATCATTTTCTTATCATCTTAGAAATATTTCAAAAATACTAATTCTTAACTTTTTAAGACAGACCAGAACAGACAGCCTTCGTCTTTTTTTTTTTTAACTTCTGAGCCAAAAATCTATTGATGAACGCTGAACAGAACTAAGCTGCCAGGCTTTCAACCTGAACCAAGAGATGTCATCACTCCAGTTTTAGCCTCTTTTCCCTGGCTCTCAGTATGTGGTAGAATACATTGAGATTTTACTGATTACTTTTAAGGCTCTTAATGGACTCTCTCCCTGCTTTATCTCTGACCTCTTAGTACCATATGCACTGATATGTACTTTAGAGATCCTCAGGCAGAGGTCTCGCCTCTTCCAGAGGCCCTGCTTGAATACTAAAGAGGACAGAGCGTTTGCAGTCAGGGCCCTGAGGCACAGGAGCGATAAACCATCTGCCCTGAGGAAACCAGGTCGGCTGAAGCAGTGATCTCTTAAAGTCCCTTCTTAAAACATTTTATGGAGAGCCTTTCCTAATTTTACTTAGTTTCCATTCCTTTGAACCGTCTTTTGAACTTTAATTCCTCAGTTTTTATACACCGGTCTGTTTTTAATCCGTTTTCAGTTAAAACCTGTTGACTGTATGACTTGTAAAGCACTTTGTAACTATCGTTAAAACATGCACTAATAAAATCAGATATTAGATTATTAGTCTTGAAATGCCAGGTTTAAAAGATGCTGCACACGTACTAGAGCTGAAATGATCAACTGATCTACAGAACAATGTCAAACCATATTGATAATTGTTCTAGGTCAGTAATCAAAATGTTAGGATTTGTTGCTTTTCACAGAATTGTCAAGTAATTTATCACATCCTGGCCTCTAAGGTTACATATTTAAACACCTTCTGTCTGACCAACAGTCCAAAATCCAAAAGATAAGACTTTGTATTTTGGCATTAAACAGACCAAACTATTAAAAAAAATAATGATGAATAACCATGCTGAAAACAGTTGCAGTCCAGTGTGAGAAAAAACCAAACCACACAAATTTTCACTAATACCTCACCTTTAATATGAAGCAGATTCTCAGTCAGTACAAAAAAAAGGAAAAAAAAAAATCATAAACCAGCATTTGAGCAAATCAAACATGTACCACATGATGACGATACAAGGGCCTTGACATTGATCAAATAGTGGAAATAAATGAGGCTTAACAGCGTTGTCACATCACCTTGAAAACACAACTACTGTACGCTAATGGTTACTGCTACCATAACCACCAACACCCCAGCCTATGGCATTGTGATCAGGATGAAAAAAATTAAACATTCAACACCAGCTTTTCATCATAGCGCCACAAAGACCGTTTTAAAACCTAAATGTCAGGCCAACAATACAATTTTGAACTGGATTTAAAATGACCAAACTATAATGAAGTCTGGAATAGTCTCGCCCGTCTTAAACCTGTTTAATTAGGGGTCCAATCAGAGACAGATGCACCACGGACTCAAGTCCACTTTACATTTCCTTTTACAAAGTACAAAAACGGGAAAACTGAGGAAAACTATGATCAGTCATCCACTTCCTTTTTGACATCAATTTATAAATCCCTACAGTGAGAAAAATCCTTCTGTTAAAACCTCAATAAGCCTTAATGTAGCGTTTTAAGGGAAAATGCTAGTTAAAAAACTTATTTCATGTGTCTTTATGTAAATAGTTGATTTTCCCTCAGTGTTTTTTGTTCGTAAGTTTTACCATACAGACGCTGAATGAGAACCACATTAGCGTCTCTTGTCCTTCCTGTCTCTATCTTTATGCTCCCTATCGCTGCGGGACGACCTGCTCCTCCCTTCCTCGCTCCTCTTCCTCCTCTCCTTGGATCCTTTTGAGTCCCTCCCTCCTCCGCTACTCCCTCCTCTCTTGCGGTGACTTCTCTCTTCTCCTTTCTTCCTGTCTCTGGCCCTATCAGACGGCCTCCTCTTGCGCTTGCCACTGTCTCTGCTGCGACTGCGGCTGCTGCTATTGGACGATGAGGACGAAGAGCTTGACGATGACGAAGAGGAGCGACTGGATCCGGAGGAAGAGGAGGAGCTTCCGCTGGAGGAGGAGCCGGAGGAGGAAGAGGAAGAGCTGTTACTATGACTGCGGCCCTTCTTTGGCTCCTTTTCCTTCTTCCTCCCTCTCCCACCGTCCTCTTCCTCCTTGGAGGGTGCAGGGGTAATGCTGGGGACCTCTTGGGAGTCAGGCAGTTTTTGGGGCGCTTCGTCCCCTGGTTTCCCCTCCACAGCCTGGGTCTCAGTGGCTGAGTTCTGGAGCTCAAGGCCAGGGATGATGCAGTCCTGCCCAGGCAACGTGAAGGCTGATTGGGGTTCTGAGGTTGGAAAGGAGTCCTTGGTCTCAGAGGACTTTTCTACTGGTTCCTCTGTAGCGTGGCTGAGCTGGGGCTGGTGACTGGTGTCTGGTGCATCTTGGCTGGTTACGACTGGTTCAGAGGACTGAGTGTCCTGGGTCTTTTCATTCTGGAGGTCTGTTGGCTGCTGTTTACTGTCTGTTTCTCCCTCCTCCCCCTTACCCCTGTCTGCCTGCTCTGCCCCACCCTCCACCTCCATCTCCTCTGACCTTGGACTGGCCTCCTTCTCTCCCTTCTCCTCGCTGTCCTCTCCCTCTTTAACCCCCCCCTCTACTTCCTTCTTCTCCTCACTCCCCTCCTCACTCAACTCCATTCCCTCCACCTCTTCCTCCACCTTCTTAAACACCTCTTTCTCCCTTTCCTCTCTCTCCTCACCCTTGTCCTTCTCTTTCACCTTTCTATCCCCCTCTTTTTTCCTCTCCTCCTCCTCCTCATCCTCCTCCTCCTCTTCCTCCATCACTGCGACCCCCTTGTTACCTGTCACCTTGACTACCTGACCTGCTGGCTTACCCTCCGCCGAGTGGTCCATCCCTGTTGCTGCCGTGTTGCCATCCTGGTCACGGTTTGGCTGTCGCCGGGGGCGGGACTCCATCTTGCTGAGGTGCTCGGCAAAAGCCTCGCGCCTCTCCTCAAACACAGCTGTCCAGAAAACAAAAACAGAAGAAAAAAACAGACATTAGAAAGTTATAAACGGATGCAAACCAGTTTTCTATAAGTGACTGGACAGGATCGCCACAAGATTTAAAGAAGCCATGTCTTTCAACAGTATAAGACACGAAATCTCATAAAGCATGGACAAAACGGTTCCAAAAGAAGAACCCTACTGACCATTTAGTTTCTTGGTGGAGTCATCGAGGAGTTTCTGTGTGGCGGAGCACATTTTTCCAGGCACATAGAAGATATGAGGCTTGGTTTTGGTACGAATGTATTTTACCAGACGATTGTTGTGGCTCGTCCACTCCTCTTGCTGTGCAATGAAGGAAAAGAGAAGGTTAAATCCAAACTCTCTAAAAACACAACATTCAACACACATTCCTTTCCTAAACCACTCATCTCTGAATGCAAACAATCTATCGGGGCTGTAAATAACCAAAACTTAAAATTTCAAAGGCATGTAGATATTCCAGTCACCTGGACAATGTTTTTTTTTTTTAGTTTTCAAAGTCTGGTTCCAAAATGTTCTTCACAAGTATTTTCTTACCAGCTGAGCTAATTCCACTTTCTGTTCCAGTAGTCTCAGCTCAGTCTGTTTGGCTCTCCTCTCTTCAAACAGCTCCCTCTTTTCACTCTCCACCTTCTTTTTCTCAGCCTCAGCTTGAACCTCAAGCTTCTGCTCAATCTCTGAACGTCGCTTTTGCTGTGGGGGCAAAAGGAAAAAAAACAGGACAGTGACAGGATTAATGAGAGGAAGAGTTCAAAGTCAAAGTCAAAGTGTAATAAGATCCAAATATTTCAGGGGCAGTTTGTTGTCTTTGCCCTGTTGGGTGATATTGATTAATATGAAGAACAATGCTTAATATACACAATTCTGGTGACTGCTCTGTGGGTTCCGCTGTCTTGCAGCACTTCCATTATTGCAGTGGCAAGTCAGCAGTGACAGCAGCACAGGTTGTAGGCTTTTCTTAATTATCTCAGTTAACTGATGACAAACTTTGGCATTTGACTGTCTGCCAAAAAAATAAAATAAAAATCACTCCCAACAAACAAAACATAAACATAGTTGCCAGCGTCTGGTGGAGACTTTCAGCCAAATGCGTCTGTGGTTGCTCTATGTAACTTAGATAAATGATCGGCTTAGATAATTAACAGACAAAGATATTGTAGGGAGATGTCACCGCAGTAATGGTGTCTTGTTAACTTTCAGTCCTTCCTCAGATAACACTGTTTCCTACTGAGGATGTCTGTTTACTTGCTTTGTTTGGCATCTTCAATGGCAGTCAGCTCAACAGTTCACTAATAACTTGAATAGATTTTCCTCACCTTCTCTGTGGAGATGTTGGACTCTTGTTTGAATTTTTGTAGGGTCCCCATCAGCAGGCCGAACATACGCCGATTCCTGAACAAGGAAACACAAACCCACCATTTCACACAATTGCAGATTTCAGCTGGACAATGATAAATATTATCCGTACAGTTCAGATTCTTGTGTGCCATTCCCCATTTTCTATGTTTGCTGGTGCAATTCAACAAATGTGACCATAAAAACCATGACAGTCATCAGCTTTAAATGTCAGGACTGCAGGCCCGTAGCTTATGCTGCCGTACCTCTGTTTGCCCCTCTCATCCATAGTTTGATCTTGAATGAGGTCTCTGCGCGTTCTCTCCTTGGAGGTAGCTACTACAGACGACTGCAACGCCGGCTGAGGGACAAAGAAAACATAAAAGAGCAAACCAATTTGTTAGGTCTGCTTGTCTTTCAAAATGCTGAATGTCTTATCTTCCTTTTATATTTGACATTTAAATGTGACAATCATGACAGTCTATTTCTGACAATGCTCTGAGGTGCCTGTCAGCCTGCCTGAGGTTTTTTCAATCCAAAACATGACCTTTCCCCCCCCCCGAAGGCACACAGATGAACAGCACTACCAACATAGAAGACGTAAACTCTTTGTTCTTACCTTTTTGACATCGTCATCATCCTCGGCGTCGCTGTCGTGACGCATGTCTCTCCTGGCCCTCTGGTCCCCTGCCAGCCTGCAGACACACAAAAAGATAAGACACTTAATAATCTATGCAAACATATCAACTACTGCTCCCACAGCTGTCAGCTACACTAATGAAGCCTCACATCTGTCAGGATATGAGGAATCAAAGCGATTCAATTACATAAGCCAGAGCGGTGATCTGAACACAAGAATAAGGTACAAAAATAACTAAAAGACGGCAACAAAAGAACCACAGAACACGAGGGTAAATGTCATCATATCTTCTGACTGCTGTTTAGCCTGAGGCAACATATGGAATTTGTTCAAATGAAAAAAAATTGGATCTGCTTGAGCAATACCAGCAAGTGGTACAATTCCAAACATCAGCATTAAATTCAGTTATTAAAACTAGTGACATTCTGTTGGATAATTGAGTGGAGGTCTATTTGTTTCCCCGATCTACACTCTCCATTAAGGATAAACCAAAGCTTCAAATCAGAGAATCTAAAAAGGTAATTTTTACTACTTAACTTATTTGAGTTCTAGTGATTGCACAAGTCAATTATTTTGTTTCAATCTATGGGAGATGGTTTACAATCATAGTTACTGTTATGTTAGTACGTCAGATGCAAATGTATAAAAACAAACAAATACATAAATGAAATAAAATAAAATAAAACCTCACCTCAGCAGGGCTCCTTCGATGTCCCTTTGCTTGGCAGGGGGGCCGCCGCTTCCCATGTCTGAGAGACTACGCCTGGGGAAGAACACAGACAGTGGTAAGAGTAAGCAGGCAGCTCTTAATGAAAATAAATGTGTGATTCATAGAGACTTTAATGCCAGTTAGAACAAATCAATGACCTGTGTATGTTTGGTCTGATCTAGTTTTCTCTTATTCCTATTTAAGTTTTACTAACACAACATAGGAAATTGGAAACATTTTTTTGACAAATATTACTGACAAATAGGATTAGGTACACCATGCTAAAACTGATGCAGCAGTCTTACAATACATCACATCTTTATTCAATGTTAGAGAAGTGATGATTCAATGTCATGATATCTTTTGAAGTTGTTGTTTGTGGTGCAGTTCAATAGTACAGTGCAACATTTAGAGGTGTTCAGTCTACTATCTTAACAGTCTTCCCCCATTCATAGAAACTACTTTAAATGCTAGATCTACTAGACAGCGGCAGGAGAGTCTGACAAAAAACTGTTGTGCTTTTAAACTCCTCCTCCTCCTCTTGCCACCAATTCTGCCTCTGCTGTATGGTTGTAATCCTGTCAAGCAATTCTGCAGATTAACAGAGCACATCCTGTACCTACTATTAACTTAACGTACATACACACCGTTGGATTTAGCTATTTAGACCACAGCCTTACCTGAGCAGGTTGATTCCTCTGCCTCTACCTCCACCGGGGCCTGCCATGGGGCCGCCGAGCCGACGGATCTGACCCGGCCTGCAAACACAGGATCAGGCAGGGGTCATCACAACGTTACGTTACAACATAAAAACATAAACCTCTCGTCTACTGAATTACACCAACCCCGACAGAAATGTGTTATCATTGTTTTGACAGTCACGTTATCGTGACTATGTTTGGAGCCAAGACATTTGGTACTATTAGAGACATATCTGTGGGGACACCCGGCCGACGCCTGCAGGGCCTAGCAATGGTTGGCCTACTAGGTTTCATATTTCACTCAAAAAGAGTTATGAATTCCGGGTTTATTTATTACTTTGTCTGGCTAATTAATTTAGTTTGGACACAGATAGGGAGAGTTTACGTAGATTCAGCTAACACAACACAGTTCTGGGTAGGGGGTAATGTTTGCTAACTGGCTAACGTTAACCGACTCATGCTAACACATACGGCTAGTCATTTGAATGCTAGCACGTTGGATAGCTTATCACTAGAAATATGCCAAAAGCTAAATAACCACTCGGTGTTTTTACCTCGATTCATTAGGATCACGTCCCGTTAGTTTACGAATGTTATCGTCCACATTTTTCAGGCTTTCCTTTGCTTTTTCGAGCTGGTCTTGCAAGCTCCGCACCGCCACCGCCATCTTGCTTCCAGTAGCGCGAATCACGTGCTCCGTCTTATTCTTCTTCTACTATCCCTTTATTGGATTCTCTTCTTCGGGTGTATCGGTAGCTGACATAGAAGGCTGTGGCGCATTACCGCCATCTGCTGCTCAGTTTTTATCATAACATCAAAAGCTAAGACTGATTCAAATGTCACAGTTTACTCATCAAAAATAACACTTCCCATAATGCTTTGATTATTATGATTATATTATAGATATAGATATTATATATATTATTATATATATTAAATTATATTTTCCTAACAGACGTGAACAAGAGTGTAAAGTAATGCTGCCTTCAAATGGGGTCGTGTTTACAGTTTTCACGAGAAGTGACCACATGAACGAGTTTTGTTATCTAATAACTCTTATCTAAGAATGATGAAATCAATAAACAGTGTAAATTTTAACTTCATATGGAAAAATAATATAAGTACATAAGGAAGGATGACGTGGTTAAAAATGATGAAGATGGGGGGCACGAATGTGATTGACTTTGACATCATAAATGTTGTCCCGAAATTAAAATGCTTAAAGTCTTTTATTAAGAAAAGCCATTCCTTTTGGTTTATTTTCCCCAGTATGATTTTTGTTTTTCTTCTAAATGGGCAGAGCTAGACTTTTTTCTTATATTGTGATTATGAATATAACTCTTTATTGTTTTAACTTTCCATCAGCATGTCCGTCTCTACTGGAAATTGATATATATAAACATAACTTCACACCACAGGACACACCAGTTTGGAACAACAGATACACATTGCTCAGCAGAAAATCTGTGTTCATAAAGGAATGGGTCTCCAAAGGGATTTGGGCTGTTGCTCATTTTATGGATGAGAATGGAAATTTGTGACAGCATGAGGAGGTTTGTGAGAAATTCCAACTCCACTGACCTGATATAATAAAAGCCATACCACTCTCTCAGAGATCAATGGTTAAAGACAACATTCTGTACTGTAGGGTCTGTCCTGCGCTGAGACAGCATTGTATTGAAGGAACTGACTTCTGTGGCAATAAATGTACCAACAGAGTTATTAGAAACTTTTTATTAAAGTCATGTTTCCCCAACACAGGCGGAAGAAATTATATTCTCAAGGAATTTCCACTGCCTCCTAAGGTAAGAAGTGAATGTCAATGTTTTAAATGAGATTGATTCAACGAACAAACTCTTAAGTTTGAGATTTAATTTCGATGTGAATAATTACACATTTTGTGAAAGGAAAATTGGAACTTTGTAACATGTTTTTCCATTATGATCAGTGCAGCCCTTCTGGAGTGACGTGCAGTGCTGACGACAGTCCAGGGAGATTGTGTTGTCACTTTGGTGTTTGTGTTGAAAACAAGGAAGCAAACTTTGTTTTCAATATTTTCTTGTTACTAGGGAAGTTTTTTTTTTTTTTAAATACATAAATGCAGATACTTTAAGACCAAACTGAACCACTGGGAGACACAGTTAAAACCAGAGTAAATCACTGAAATTTGTTTAAGGCAAGAAAGCAATTAAATGTTTTCATTACTAGATATCTTTAAGTTAATTTGAAAGCTCTGTTTTTGTTTTGTTTTATTAGTATGTAGTTTTATTTCTATATATGGATGTATTTGTTCTAGTTCTATCATTTTGTATCTGTGTTTTTATATTTGTTTCGCTCCTCCTGAGGCAGAAGCAATTTGTTTAGAAGAACTTAAAAACAAACAAATGAAAAAAAAAAACCTTCCCATGTCATAAACCACAAGTTCACAAGTTCCATTTGAAAGCAGCATATGTGCTATTTCACTTCAAGTTACAAGTGCATGCAAGTACTGCGCCAGCATGTTGTTACTTGCATGAATTTTAACGCCCACATAAATACTTGTTTCAGAATGGCTCCTGACTAACAAACAAGGGAAGCTAAACATGCATCATCTCATGTCACAAAAGCACCAACAAATGCTTTGACGTAATACAGGACAGCTTTAAATATGCTCGCCTGTTGGAGCTGAAATGAGCCACATGCAAACTGAGGAGAACCAGAATTTCTAGAAGTGCTCCTGCTGTCAGAAGTCACAAGATCCTCAGGAAGTATACAACCATACAGCAGTCAGTCAGCTCATACTTTATGACTGTTTAGCCGGGTGGTGTTAATGCAGTATGAGCTTTATCCACCCAGCACAAACAGAACAAGAATAGCATCTTAATTTAAGAATAATTGGTGATTGTAAAAAACAATCCAAATGGTTGTGATACATTTATTAATTCCTTTATTTTTAATTTAGAATAGAAGAGAACTAAGAGTTCAATTTGTTTTATTTCTGTGGAGTTTCAGTGTACAGGCACTCTTTCTTCTTTTGGCAGTCAGGTGCTGTGTGCCCATCCATCTCTTTTAAACTGCTTCGCCAACACTGAACTGAGAATACCAGCTCTCAAAAATAAAATCCTTATGAGTCCTAATTTTGCAGCTTTTGCATATCAAAGTGGGAACCAACCATTGAACAGTATTCTTTTACCTGAGTCATATCTGCACTGCTGGATTTCTCCTTTTCTTCTGATGACTGCATTGCCTGTCGAGTGGATCACAACATAAATGATCTCCTTTACACATAAACACACTGTGGCAGTGTGTGTGTTACACTACTGTTGTATTTGCTTGTGAACTCACTGAATTGCGTGCATGTGAGGGCTAAATGCACAGTATGGCATGTGCATGCACATACGTAATGCATTTGATGGGCAGTCAGTGTGTGAAACACTGAGCTGCAGGGAAGCGTGTATATGGAGGTACAGTGTCTGTCACATGATGATGTCAGCATTAAAGGAAAAATCCCCCCTAAACTACAACATAACTTATTTTTGTACTACATTTGAAAACAAACACCATCATAAACCATGTCAAATGTTGTGTTTCATTCAAGATGTTTCAATCAGTTAATGAAGAGAAGGTGGAATTCGCCAGTCCATATCGTTGGGTGTCAGCTTTGTTTTGACATTTTATGTTCAACCAAGAAAAAAAAAAAGACGACACCAATTAATTAATATCAAAACAATGTATGTCTCTAAGTCCTCTATAAGACAGAGCAGGAGTTGCAACAACATAAAAATAATAAGTAATAATTTGTTGACAATATCTCCTGTTCCAGTGTCTGGCACACCTCAGTGAAGTTGAATAAGCTGTTGGTATTAATCAGCATCCTGCTGGGTACTGACTGAACGTCACCCAGTGTGTTGTAACCGTGGAGCCACAAAAATGTGTTATTGTCTCAGCTTAATTGCATAACACCAACATGATAATCTCATTACCAGACGTGAACAAGCTCTTTGTCTGAGCTCTGAACAAAACAGGAAACAAACTGAAATTAGCAGAGAGCATTTTTCCTCTTGTGTCAGCAAAGCTAGGGACCAATATCTATATCATTAAGGCTACTTGTAAATAAAAAAATAATTAATAAAAGCAAAAATTAATTTCTGCATGACAAAACTGTGAAAAACGTTGCACACTTGTTTGGTAGTTTTTAGGTGTAGCTTTTGGCTGCATGATCATACTTTTCCCCCTAGATGAAACATATGATCATTTTGCAATTTGAAATGTAAACGCTCCACCTGAGCACTGAGATGACTTATTAAAACTAAAAGGGGGTATATAGAGAGGTAGCTCAATGGGTTGGGTGAGTTCTGTAGGTTGCTGTTCTCTATAAATATTTCCTTTTATTTCTGTTCTTATATTTCTACTGATTATTTAAGTGTGAGCAGAGGGGAAACCATAATTTCCTTCTGGTTTGTTGCCGTCTGTCTCCTTTGCCTCAATCTTTCAGTATCCCTCTCCTCCACTCACCTCCTCTCTCTCTGCCCATCACTAACCAGCACTTTCCCTGTATTCCCCATTGCTGTGTTGTCATGGTGACAGTGGTTGAATCTCATTTGCAAGTGTTTCATGTTGCCCCTCACTAGAGGGAAAGCCTTGCAGTGCAGTGATGTGCTGCCTTGGTCCACTGAGAAGAGCTCATATTCAGTGTTTCCTCCTCATCTGCTGTCCTCTCTCAGATAGAGCTTGTTATCTGCATTGTACAATTTTCGAGTGAGCACAACCCTGATGTGATAAAGTACAGCTTTATTCACTATATACAGTTTACACAACATTCAACCTACTAATGGCAGGTCTCAGGGACCAGTGTGCCCAAAATGCTGCCGAAGCTGAAAACAGGAGGTGAAGAAACAATGAGACAACGGAAGCAAACAACTTTTTAATGCTTTTATTCACTGACTAAAAGAAGAGAAGCATTCATTCGACATTAATTCAAATCAACATTCGGCAGGTTGACCCCTCAAGTGTAGGCCATCTGTCAGTTAAGAGGTTTTACATGGAGGTTTGTAACGTAGCCTCCCTTTTCTCCACGACATGAATCAACACTGTTGTCTATGATAAAATCTGCCCTCTCAGCCTGAGAGGACTCGTTCCCTGCAGGCGAAAACAAAAAACAGCTGGAAAGGTTTCAAATCACAATTTGATATTATTTCAGTTATAAGAGCAGTTTCACAGACGTAGATTAAGCCAAGTTATCAACTAAAATGTTCTACTTTAACAACAAATAGAGGGAGGTTTTGGGAGTGGAACTTTTCTTTGCTGCTTAGAACAAGTCTTAATCCATGCTGCTGCTCACACTCAGGTGTTTGTAAAACTGTGTTCAGGTCAGTTTTTAAGAAATGAATGACACGTATTTAAAATACACTCCATGTAGTTTGAAATCTGCTCCAGCTGTGTTTTGGGTTACGCCTGGTTCCCTGCTTACAGAAAGAAGGTAAAACCCACTGCTATGTGCTCACTTTAACAAACACAATCACACAGGAACATAACGCTCAGAATATTCAACATTAAGGATGGTAAAACCATTTTTGCAAAGAAAAAAAAACAAAAAACACACACAACATAGCTTCTGATTTACAAAGTCTGTGTGATTTTATAATATACTTCATGTTCATAAATTGAACCCGGACATGTGTTGCATAAGAGTATACCACGGTAATGCATTGTTGATACCTATACAAATATGCACTGTGTGAGTTAATATATCTATTTATATAGTTTATATTTCTTCCTCTATGGTTTTCTAAAGACGCAGCCGGGCGCTGTCAGCACTGCTTGTGCCCCTTTGTGGCCACTAGTAAGACTGCTGTTATTGCAAACTGTCCTGATTTTAAACAAATGCACAACATTCGTACCACGATAAAACTGGGGCCGTCTAGCCAGTCTCACAGAGACCAAGAGTGAGCCTGCCGTCACCGCTGCTGTCGCTGGGCTGGCTGACCAGAATCAAAAGATCTTAAAACTAAAATGATAAGATTTCATAAATCATCATAAGGCCAAGTATTGTCATTGCAAGTTCTTATTAGTTTACGTCTTCATTTCTACTGCGTGACAGTGAGAAAAAGAAAAAATAAATGAAAAAAATAAATGAAATAAAAGAGAGAAGAGTGTGGATTATATGCATTCCTTTTGCATAGTTGTGAGGCTGGACTGGGCAGCAGGCCTGCCTGCCTGGCTAATTAGGAGGTTTGGCTCTCCAGACTTGACAAGAAAGACTTTGTTTAGCAGCCAGAAACATCAGAGCCACAGTAGCTGAGATCTAAATGAAGATAGTTGGCTGACACTGAGCATGAATATCTATCAGTTCATTTATATAGCCGGGTGCTACACCAACCCCCAGGGTGTGCACCACAGCTACTGACAGAGTTTGGCCAGGTTATGCTTTCAGTGCCATTTTGTTGTTTCTTCTCTAGAAATACAATGTGGCAAGTATATGATAATACCTTAATATCACTGTTATTCTGAGATGATCATTATAAGCTGTCTGGAAAATCAGTTTTTGTGTCAGCTGTGGCTGAAACTGAAAGCTGGAGAATCCAAACTTCCTCTAAGACTCTCAGTGTGGCTAACCGCTAATGGCCTTGCCCTGTGTGAACCTCCCCTTCACTGAGATTCTATCTAGCTTTATACACATCTATCTATATCTGTTACACAGGACTGATTTTATACCAGTGCAATGCACATCCAGTGTTTTTCTCCAAGTTACAGAAACATATATCAGGATGTTCATGAGATTCTTCACATTCCTGCACGAGTCCAGCCCGATGTGAGCCTATTCAAAGTCTTGCATGTACTGGTAGTAGTCTATGGTCTTAGCATTTACGTAAAAACATAAAACAAACAGGAAGCATTTGAAATCTCACATTGTGATGAAGAAACCCCGTCTCTTAGCAGTAATCCTTTCAGAAAAGAGCTTAAGGGAAGGTTTGGGGCCCAGAACCTTCTTACTACCTCTTTTCTACGGCTATTTTTACTTTCCAAAACATTGCACACATCCCGAGAGTCAACATCAGAAACTCTCAAGTTGGCATTGAGTCTGAGCAATGATCAGAGTGGAAGTGAAACTGGTCATGTCTGATGGGTGTCTGCCTGTGGCTCTGAGCCCGTTTACACTGATGCAGATCTGACACAGTCTGCTGCTTTGGTACTAAAACAACACACGCTAGCACATCTGTCCATGTCTATGGTGTTAGTATTGGCTATTAAGTATTAGCACAAATGTGTCAACTCTTTGTTAATGGGCCTGCTAGGACAGATGCACCCAGATCCCTGTATATCTACAGCTCTGCAAGCACAACAGTTTTAATAAGCTGTCAAAGGCCGTCTGTATCAGATAGATTACATTAGAGGCCAGCTCTGTGGATTCAATTACCCATCAGGTTACAGGGGCCCCGATATCTTCCAGGATTTCTCTATGAATGCATATAAAGAGCACAGAAAAGAACATTAACAAAACATAAACAGGTCAGAAGGACAGATTGAACTGGCTGCGACCACATCAATGTACAGTTACTGCTGGTAATGGTCTCCTGAATAACTGACACCTCATCTCCCCTCTAGAGCCTTCAACTCTGTCATTATAATGGCAGAACTCATTAAAAATCAGGCTCTGCTAGCTGTGCGTCAGTCAGTCGTTCTGTATACACACAGTATGGTCATACACAAACCTCTGTCTGCATATGGTGTATAAATAAGCCCAGCCCAGACTCAAGGTGCCCCTGTGTGTGTCCATAGTGAATATGGCCTATGTGCATTCATGTGTGTGCTAAATATGCAAGCTGACTTCCTCTTTATGTCCTGTGATGTTCTGTAATCTGGAAGATTGATCCAACAGATAAAACCAACACATTTAATCAAAAAAGAGAAGCTAGTCCTCATATTTAGCACACAGTCAGTGTGAGGTGCTTTCACACTTGTGACCTTTTGTGTACCGGACACTAAAGGCCCCAAAATGGCCTTAAGATGCTGATGCATCAGGTGAAAGCAAAGCTTGGCATCGCAGGAACACACAGTAGAAACACAATCGACCTTTAAAAGAGCAACACACTTTAAATAACCACCTCTAAATGGTATCACACCCCCACTCCTCTCAGACCAGCTGCTAATCTGGTGTGACTAGTCGATACTAGCTGCATCCCTGATCCCTTCGAAAACAGACCAACTCATTAAAAGTAAAAAAAATATAGTATATATTTATATAGAGTCTAATTTTCATGCAGACACTTTAGCCATGTAGTAAACTGTTTGCAAGTCAGATGGCCTGAGCGACCCCCATGTGGAATGTCCTGCTCCTAGCAGATCTCTAGCAGCAAATCACTTTACAGCTCCAAAAGCCAGGGACTAAAAACTTCCCATCAAATTTGACCTTGGCCACAGGCTCGCCATGAATCATATCAGATCAGGCATGCTGACCCGTGTCCCAGCTGGGAAGCTACAATCTGTCAGAAAGTAGCTTCAGGAAGCATCTGAGGGAGTGTTTAGTCCCTGACGTGTTCTGAGATTAAACCAAACTGCTCGTCCTCCTCGCCTTTAGTTTTACATTCACTCACTCCTCACAGTGAAACAGGTGATGGAAAAAAGGAGAGAGGGAGGAATATGGTGGCCAGACGTCTCTGTTTCTGTCACACTATAGAAGTATACTGCACTGGACTAGAAAGGCCATGCTTTGCTCTACGATGCCTCAGCAACATGCAGTGTAGACCCTGAGTGCCATTCACAGATAGGACTTTGGCCACATTGTACAAGTTGTGCAACAACTCTGCTCACCCTCATCAAGTATGTTGGTTAGAAATGTCCAACTGTGCCTTCCAAAACACACACTGTATACAGCTAGTGTGAAATCCTACATTTCTAAACATAGGGTGCTGCCACGAACACAACATTGGCCAAATCATTGCGCACAGGTCTGCTTTGGTCTCTTTTCACGCCAACCAGACTGTTGACACCTGGTCCAGCACAGTATGGCCCATAGTATATCAACAGAGTGGTAGTAGTCAGAGTTCAGTGGAAGAAACAAAGAGTGGAGTGGAACCACTAAGATTGAGGAAAAAGAACAAAATGTCAGAATAGAAGGAGGTGTAGTAGAGTAGGAAAGAATACTGGACCAGCCTCCTGCCAGTGTGTGTGTACATGGGCACTTCAGATAGACTTGTGTCTGGGTTAAGTTTGTTCCACTGTGGTCTTTGGCAGCTTAAAAACACATCAAGGGAGGAGAACAGATCCAGTGACTCCTACTATTCATATGAGTGAGCTAGAGGCCTGAGCTATTGTAACTTTCCCTCCTCCTCCTCCTCCTCCTCCTCTTTTTGAAAACCCATTGTACCCTGAGAACGAAGGATGTCTGTTGCTGTTTCCTGCTGCAGTTGAAGTGATAAGACTACACTGCTGAACATGAGCAAGCCTCCCATTAAATACACACACACACAAACACACGCATGCAGAAAACATATGACGGCTGCACTGCTGACAGCTTGTTCATACACAGTCATACCATCTTATTCACACATGTCTACTGGGTACACTTTTGAAAGCTTACAGGAAAACTTGCGCATAAAATACAGGAACGCTCCAAAATAAATCAAAACATGTGTGTGCTGGAACATGTTCTGAGACCCTAGCTAGCTTCTAATGCTGCTTCCCTAAAGAGTGAACTAACAATCACAGCAACATCTACAAACAACACAAAGCTAATAACTTGGGGAGGGCAGAAGGTTGACAAGCAGTGAGACTCCAGAAGCTTCCAGGCACAAGATGGCTCAATATTTAGCTATGAGTGATGAAACAACAGGATCAGGGATCAGTCATTTTCCCCACTGATAGGAGTTTTCAAATGCTGTGCCATAGTCTGACCATGTTTGTCACCGATGTCGCTAACCTCTATGGGAGGGTAACATTATGTGCCTATCAGCATTGCCTTACGGGCAGAACTTGGTCTCACTTTGTCTCTTCTCTCCTTGCGAGGACAACACAGAGTTCTTTCCCTGCCATCTTCACTAAAATGTGGGTGTGTTCTGGTGAAGAAACAAAAACGAACAGAAGCAATAATAAAGAAGACATTGTTTTGCAGTGCCTCTCTGCTTTCACGCATATTCTCTGCACAATCTTTCACCTTTTTCTGCTTTTGTGTGATTGTAAATATTTCTATGATTGCAAATTCTCAAAAACTTTAACTTTTGGTAAAGAATTTGTCCTGGAGCCTCCATACAGGAAGACTCTTTGTGTGTGGGAGTGAACTTTATAATTAGAAAACCACTTTTTTTTAATATGTTTTCCAAATGGGAATATTATAGTTAAATGACCATAGTCTGAGAAAAAACACAGCCCCTTCTTTTACTTTGGGTTGGACTGCCCAGACGGTGCAATCTGACTTCTAGCATGGTGCCAATAACATGTGGGGACTTGAGAAGAGGAAGCACACATGGTGGGTGAGAGTGGAGTTTGTAAAATCAGCTTTTTACAATGGCGTTTGTTGTTTGTCAAAATCTATGTGCTCAGCTCAGGTGACTATGTGGTTTGAAATTACATTCTACTGTTGAGTGCTGCGATTCCTCCCTCCTTATCAGGTGATGCTTATACACAATACAAACCTATAACAGCTTAAATCTCACATAAAGGAGCAAAGCTGAGCTCTAAAAATGAGATGAGAGGCAAAATTAGAACAGGGGAGGCGGAAGATAAGATAAAAACCAACATAGTTTGGTCTGAATATGTTATGTTGGTATTGTTATCCCCTCTGAGTGTGTGAGTGTGCAGCTCTATATACAGCCACGGACAGCCTTTAAAAGAAATTCTTGGTACCAGAGTGCATTTATCCTGAGATATGGACCAAGGACTAGAGAGATTATCATGGCTAAACCATCAAGGTCCCGTAACAGATGAGCAAACATTTGGTAACCACAGGCCTGCCACTAGGACCAATTCTTTCTGAAACATGCAAAGTGCTGGCACACTGTGTAATTCAGGATCCATATCAGCCCATGGAAAAACTGCAGGTCAACCTTGGAAACTACAGACCTTGATATGGACCTTCACAGTCTGTGATGCCATTGTCCCGACCTCTAAAGCGCCATGGTGTGCAAAACAAGTGAGCTGAAGCCATTTGGGAGGGTGAATTTCCCGACAATGGTTGACAGCATTTACTACTGAAAGTTTGGCGCTCTACAGCCCAACCTAACTCTGATTTTCCTGGTTAAAATCCCAGCTCCGTCAGGAAATGCCTTAATAAGACACCAGTGTACCAAAGCTGTCATAACATTTCAGCAGTCACAACACTGAAGCATCAGATTTAACCATACTCGGCCCAGTCATCTGGTCATAAGATATTTGGTCGGCAATGCCTGGCTGGAGCCCTGACAATGGCAGGCTTGTACTTCCACAGAGTGAAGTAAAAAAATTATTTCATTTGTTAGGGCAAAGGCAACCCCCTTCCCCGCCGCAGTAATTGTCAGAAGCTAGAATCAGACAATAAAAGCGACTATGATTCAATCAAAGTCAAGCCTTCACCCTAGTTAATGAAAGCCTGAGGAACAAGCAGTTGCACAGCCAGACAGCATCCACTGTGCCAGGCAGAAATCATTTCACCCCAGAAAATTGACTACATTCAGTTCAGACATTAATTGGGCCCAGCAGGTCCTCTTATCGACAGCATGGATTTCCTTCACTCCACAGCTGCTCTCTGTCCCCCACAACAACTACTGGAGATATAAAACATGTGCAATGAGCAAACGGGTTTTGCCATTCTTCAGTCTTTATCAACCTTAATCTTTGAAAACAAATGTATGATTAGGTTTACTGATCCCCCCAACCGAGGTGGAGCGAGGGTTTATCAGATGGCAAGATAAACAGCATCATTAACAACAACAACAACAACTGTATCCAGAAAACAAAGGGCTATTTCCAAGGCAACTGTGACTCAAAAGGAAATTAAAAAAACAACGACATACATAACAACAACATCTCACACTAACTGATTGTTTCACACATCCTACTCGACATCATCACCACCGCGGTCCTGAACATAGCGATGTTAAAAGCCTACCTGAGACTGACAGAATGTTTTCGCCACAGTAATATGCCACATGACCCAAAACCTTGTTGTGCTGTAGGTGCCACTTCTCGAAAAAATAACCACTGTTGGCCGTCAGTGGAACCTACAATGTCCAAACGCATTTATTCAGCAGCCGTGACTGTTGTGGCAGGATATGGATCTGCCAAATTTCTGAGGCAAATATAGTTATATAGTAGGCCTTCAATATAAAACAAAAACCTGACTGGCCAACAGAATGAGAGATTGAGAGTTTAGTTACATTCAGTGCATCCTTTTCTTTTCCCTGTTCTTTATCATGAAATGTTTTTACTCCATAACAAGAAATCCACTGTTGAGAGAAACAAATTCCAGCCTACAAAGCTGCTGGCGTGACTGCAAAACCTGGGTTTGGTATTTGCCACCTCAGGAAGCTATTTTGAAACTGGTTTTGTTTGCATGGCCGCAACAAGAATTTGGAAGTAGTAACAGAGATTTCTTAAATATATATGGCATTGTGGAATCAAAACCTACTTCCTCTTCAGAATAATGAAGAAGTATTTGAAGGTTTTTTAATCTCAGAGCCCTTCATATTATGATGCACACTCCCTTTCTTTTATTTAACTTGATTACTTGACATTTTAATACCAAAGGGCTCTGGAACCAGTGATACCAGTCAGAAAGTTTTGACCTCTAAAGGAGAGCAAAGGCAACTATATTCATCCTGAATACAGAAAAAAAAGCAAAGATTAACTACCAGCTTACTACAGATCGAGATAAAACAGAGCGGCGGGGTGTTGTATTGTGACGGCTGAATTTTATAGTTTGACTCTGAATGTCAGTCGGAAGACGAGGCTCCCTATTTAATCGACCTGTGAGGTTTCCCCGAAGAGTCGACAAGTGAGCAGGGTGGGAAGTGTGTTGGCAGTAAGCATGTAACAATATTCTCCATAACACCATCAGTAAGGTGCTCAAGATCCTTAATAACACCATTTACAAATGATCACAAATCAGTCATAGCACTGACATGGTTGATGCTGAAAACAGCATTACAACTGATAAGCACCTGCCACAGTCAGCCACATTACAGTGGAGGTTCCCACCCTGCTGCCAAGGCTCTCAAACTAGTGGACAAGTGCACAAGGCGCTCTTTCAGAGCAACAGAAGAAGCAGCTAAGGTTGTGTTACCCAGGAAGTGATTGATTGGTTAGTTTACGAACTCCAACGTTGCTAGAAAGGAGCAGAAAGACAGACCGACACAGAGCAAAGGTTAAAAAAAAAAGAAAAAGAAAATAAAAATATGTTCACTAAACTAAAGAACTGCCCCCCAAAATCCCACCGGTCCATCACTCAACCCGCCTGCCTTCCCTGTTCTAAGTGTGAGCAGGATAATAATATATCTGTTTTTAAATACACACAAAGCCTATACAGGCAAGGGAACCACCACACAGGAAAAATAAGATAATACACAGAGCAGGGAGAGATGACAAAAAGTCAAATAAAAAAGAAAAAAAAAAAAAAAAAAAAAAAAAAAATCAAGGTTACATCATACAGAGGCTCTGGAGGTTATTAAGGTGAAGGAGAGACATCGAGCTCTGAATACTTGTCGATCAAGACCAGACCAGACTGGGCCATGCCAGATAAGAGGACATATGAAGCAGCAGAGTGACTCATTTTAGCAAACAAATTTAAAATGATCATGGCTCAAGTCTTGCCTGTGGTCAGGGACCACAGATTGGTATGACTCCAAACTTAACAAATATTAAGTTTTAATTTGAATATCCCATTTTAAAATGGGATAGTCATTGGAAAATGTGTTTAAAACATGTAAGATTTTATCTGTTTTTCCAAGTCACTGGCTAACTAGATAATTAGGAGGCAAAAAAGGAAAACAGGGAATGATTTGGAAAATGGTAGGACTAGATTGTGTGCTAAAACCCCTGTGAAAGAAACATATGCAATAATTATATTATTATTACTACTGTGATAATAATATAAGTAAAATAAAAACAACCAACTCACATCAGCGCACATAAATATAATTAATAGATTGTTGTAAGATCCAGTTTAGCTTTCTCACTTGGGTCTGCTTCTGGCCTGGTTCACAGGTCTGAGCTGACTTGGACTTGGTGGGTCTGGCCTGGTCTTGACACGGTTTAGGCTGTGATGTGTTGGACTTGCTGTCCCTGCCTACATGCCCATGCTGAAGGCGTGCAGCTCGCGGTGGAAGTGCTGGGTGGGTTCGGACAAAACCAGGCTGGAATCCAGGCAAGGGTGCCAGACACGGCCGAGGCCCAGAGAAACCTCCTTGACCAGGTTATGGACTGGGTCGCCCTCCATGCACACTGACTGGTCTGGATCGAAGTCGATGCTCTCCTCAGAGACGGTCAGGACGCGAAGGCTGGAGCCTCGAAGCCGAGAGATGGCCACCAAGTTATGGGACCATACAGTGTAACCTACAGAGAGAGATATGTTCAGGGAGGTTTGATTAATATTAAGGATAAATAATGAATATGCTACACAGCTTTACACTCAACGTACCACTGAGTACAAAAAGTGACATAATATATGATGATAATGGTTGTTATCATTAAGGCTAGAATTCCTTTTTGTCACTCATCATTTCCTCATCTCACATAGCTGCCTAGAAGGAACTTGGAAATAGACACAATGCCTGTAAATGGCATTTGAAGGTACTAAAAAACAGAAATATTAATTGCAATGCATTGACTAACTTGTTTGACATGTTGCTTCCTACACAGAGAACTGCTATCCCACACAGATAAAGCAACCCTGAAAGCTGCTCTAATCAATACTTTTACATAACTACGGATAAAATGATGTGTGATGTTTAAGTTGTTTCTCACAGAAACTAACCCAAAGTTTATGACCACCCAGCTCTGCAGTTAGCCTCAGCTCACTGCTTTGGTTTTGTGCTACCAGCAACCTCACTGTTTGGTTCACTCTCTCTCATCCGCTCTGTTTCTCAACATAGCAGGAAGCGGTTTTCAGTGAAAATAAACCCACTCTATGCTGCCTGCATAGCACCAAACACCAGACAGACAAAGTAAGTGACTAACTTGTGAACATAGCATTTAGCAGCTAAATATTTTTTCCCAGGAGTTGGTGGAGAGCAAAACTAAGCTAAAAGATGATTGAATACTGGACATAAATCCATCAAGTGGACAGAAACACAACTACAAATAAATACTTATGATGTCTCCTGGATGTGTTAATAGGCAGCAGTTTTTCTAACCATAACAACTCTGTTGTATTTACAGTTTTTTGTATTGCTACCTCTTGGGTGATGACAACTGTAACAACAGCAACAAAAGCTTAACATGACAGTGGCTTTCCATGGCCAGCCATGGTTGCATTTCATTAGGGCTGGGTGATAACACCTAGACAACACTGCAATATTTTGAGGCTATATCGCAATACACAATATGCTATATCTATATGCTATTTGTTTTGAAATCTCCTCTAAACCACTGTAGACTACTAAAATACTAAACTACTACATAAACTACTGTTAAAGTTAAATAAAATATGATTATAATAAAGTTAAATTCAGTATTATCAAAATGAAATAAATCAAAGCGGAACCACGGGTGCTTTTATTCTGGGTACACGTCTCATCTTGGGCCAGAAGTATTGATGTTTTTGTTGTGAACTTTTAAACTTCTGCTCAACAGTTAGATGTTAGCAGTTAGCGAAAGGTTAAACTGTTACAGCTGCACCATTAAATGTGACGATTTATTCACTACAGTTCACAACAGTTCTCCAGTTCATACACTAATAATATTTACAAGTCACGCTGGTGCTCCATGGCTGCAAAATGTGATTAAATGGTCTCAGTCTGGAGCCCTGCAGATACGAAAACACACACCTCTCCTGCTCACTCACTATTGGCTAGGAGAGAGTGGTCTGGATGGGCAGGCAATTGTGTGAGACATGATATGTTTATGAGTCTTTTATTTCTTTTTGTGGTGGTGAGACAGAGAGCCAAAGGAGAGAGCAAGAGAACCAAAATGCTGAAGCAAGTCTCATGCTGTGGCTTAAAAAATGATGTGACAATTTATACACTATGTACGTGCTATAGTCATTTTATAATCCCACATGGAACAAGCTGCAATACACCGAGTATAATCAATAACTCGCCCATTCCTACATCTCGCTTAGGGAAAAAACTACTGTAAGCCTCATTCTCTCTTCTCTTAAGTTAATGTGAGTACAAGTAATGATGCCACTAATAATTAGCACATTGATTCTGGAAAGTTCACATTTCCTGAAAGCAAAGCACTTTCGACAAGCACAACTGAATGTAAACCAGTTTCAACAATATAGTATAGTATAGTAGTGGTAATATGTGATTAGAAGCAATTAAGTTTTAAATTAAATGTCAGTATTGCTTCTCTTGGCTTACAACCGATAGTTGGGTCTAAAGCAGTTTAGATTACTCCAGTTAAGCGTGAAACAATACATATATACACTACAGGTAACCAATATGGCCACTTGTGTTTTCCATCCTAAGGTTGGCCCAGTACAGACCAGAGTGAACCTAAAATCACCTAACTGAGCACCCCTGAAACAACAAGCTGAACTCACCATGTATGACCAGTACAGCAAGCTGAGTACACCTCCATGCCATGAGGACCAACGGGTCTTCGTTCCGATTGATGCTGAGGTCAGGGAAGTCGGGGTCATCCCTCAGGAGCAGGAAGTGAGTCAGCGTTTTGTTGTACTGCTGAGAGATGAGCTCCAATGTAGCGTCGGTCACCAGTGTGCTGTAGCTGTCGAGGTGGAGGCGCTCTAAGGGAAGGCTAGGCTTCAGTACCCTGAGGAGCTCGGAGCTGTCGACCTCCAGGGCCATGATGTACACTCGCAGGTTGGCGCTCACACGAATCTGGGGAGGATCAGGGAAACTTGACTAATGTACACACAGACTTTTCCTAACTCAAAGCTGGAGGTAGCAGTGCCGAGCTCAAAAAGTGACTATGTCACTGTTGTTTCAGTGACATAGGGCATTTCAAACAATCACATCTTGTTATCAAATACAGCAAAAGGCTGTCCTGGAAACTCATTCTTTTTCAGAGGTGCCACAACACTGAGAAACAAAGATACATGTTACATTACCAGGGCCTTCCAATCATCTTCTGTAGCGGTCCCTTCTAATGGTTTGAACTCCAGGGCAGCCCCGTTGAGCAGCAGGGAGAGGCGATGCAGTGGAGTTCGGCGTGGAGATGCCAGCAGACCACAAAGCTCAGATGTCAAATCAGAGAAATCCAGAGCCAGAGAATGAAGATTAGACAGACGATCCATCTCTGATGGTGAGATGAGGGGACCTGAGAGAAATTCAAGAGAGGTTACAAGTTGTACAAACATAATATACTACTACTACTACTACTACTACTACTACTACTACTACTACGACTGTTATCAAATCTATTGGCTCGACTGCAATGAATTTAAACCAATGTAATGCTTTTTCATTGAAGCTATAACTGCATTTACACAGTAACAAACAAACAGATCCAGAAACACACCAACACGTACCTAGCTGGTGGTCCAGTAAACTGAGGTGCTGCAGGGTCTCAGCTGAAGGATTTGACAGGCAGGCTAAGGAGCAGGGAGTCACCAGACCCAGCATAAAGCTACAGGACAACCACCTCAGCTGCCTGCTGTTAGACAAGAACTCCATGAACAACTGCTGGATTCTGCAGAGTACAGGAGAGGAGGAGAGAGGGAGGAAAAGAATTAGCTTCAATCCACTTTGCCAGCATGACCAAAGCTTCCTGCAAGTTAAATTTAAAGAAACCGCAAGAGCGGTTTGTGCCAGTTCAAATCAAATTAAGTCACATTTCATCCTGAAAATAAACCTTATGCGCGAAGAAAGAAAATAAAGGCTCAATATACATTTGTGCAAAGAGAAAGATATGTAGCAGAAAAACACTGCACCATGAAAATGTAATATTTTTAGGAGCTTATATAAAAATGTAAAACCTATTAAATCAAAAGAACATTCCACCCCAAACTCTGTTGTGGCCTTGAATTTAGAAAATTCAACTCAAATATTTACTCAGCACACAGAGAATACTTGGGTGGTCTGGTCAATTATATGTCAACACATTTTATTTTAATTATTTGGCTAATTTAAAGGCTAATAAAAATTGTCTGACATCATCTAGATTGTGTTGAATTCTCCAGACCTGTTCTACAAAGCAGAACATAAGGAGGTATCAAGTGACATTGTATTTTTGTGTGATGTCATCCTCCTCATGACAACTGAGCTGCAGAACAAACCCACACTGGTTGCTATGCATACAAAATCCTGTGACACCAAAAATTAAAAGGCTACAAAAGTTGGCAATGACCTGTATACTGCTCTGGATCATTGGGCTGTATATATATGTCAAAATGGGTCCTGAAATTGAGTATCCAGACACAGATATGTATATAATGTATGTGCATATACATAGTGCAACATGAAGGAAGTATCGTTACACTTAACAAAGCCTTATGTTTCCGAGTCAGAGCTGAGAGAATCCTGGTGTCATCAGCAAGGTCATTTTCTCATATTTTAGAGCGCTGGCATTAACATGACTTGAAATCTAATCGAGGATTCTACATTTTTATTTTAAGAGTCAGTATCTGCTAATGAGCATGTTGGCACAGTGGTTCTAAAAGCATGACATCATTATTTGCACTCTCAGTCTCTAAACAATCCCTCCCTCTTCAGAGACTGCAATCCAAAGAGCCTGCTGCACCTTGGCAGCCTAGGCTACATTATACCAACAGTTTGTTGACAGAAAGCTGGTCACACAGTGAGCGTGTTTAATGTTGTGTGCTGTGGTGTGGTGATGCTGGAGATGCTATGTGCCTGCTGACTGGATGATGACAAACTGTTATATGAACACTCCCCATTTTTTAAAAGTGTATTATGCTTCTAAAACACCAAAAAAAACCCCAAACAAAACACACATGCTGTCTTTAAATCCACACAAAGGCTGTAATACTCCATCAACCACCTTGCAGATTTATGCCTCCACCAACCAGTCAAGTTGCAGTTTACATTCATGTGTCCATACTCACATGTAGCCATTATGGAAAACAAGACAATGCTTCAAATAATGATGGTGCTGCAAAGAAGCAACAATTTCTAATATGTGGATGCTTCACACAAACCTCCAATCCAGCAGCACAGAGGATCTATAAATCATTACAAATACAGAGTGGACACCCATGATTAGTGTCACCAATACAGTATCTGACTAAATGTCTCCCCTTCTTTTCCTGAGTTATGGCATTAAATAACACTAAAAGAAGTGTTTTTGCAGAACATTATGATGTCTCAGTGAAATAAACCTTTGACCTTCCAGATATGGGATGTATTCATTTTATCCTATAAGACATTTGGGTTGAATTTTGTCCTAATAAGCGTACAAATTCTTGAGTTAAGCCCAAAATCATGTTTTAAGAGGTTACAGTGACCTTGACCTTTTACCATCAAATTCTTATCAGTCCATGGTTGAGTCCAAGTGGCCGTTTGTGCCACATTTATATTAACTCTCTCAAGGTGTTCTTGAGATATAGTGTTTATGAGAGTGGGACAGACATATAGACAACCCAAAAATATAATGCCTCCAGCCACAGCTGTCACCAGAGCAGAGGCATAAAAGATAATAAATATATCTCGTCCATTCATGTTCTGCAATGAATCAATTACTGAACAAAAATATTGTTGCAGTCTTACATAAAGTTTGTTTTAGTTACGATCCAAGTAACCACTCTGTGGACAGAAACAAATACTGAATCTAACTATTTCTGACATTCAACAGAAATGGATGTTGTTATACTCAGGCTTACTCATTAATCTTTTTATCCCCCTGGTGAATTTGGTGCAGGTTGGAGCTGTCCAATAGTCCCTCCTGTTGCAGAATACAGGTGTCTCCATACAGACTCAGCTTTCGTAGGTTTCTAGACAATGAGAGAGACAGAATGTTAGAAATACAGAAAAGAAACAAAAAGTATACAATACTAGATTGATGTACACTAACAATTCATATTAGCAATATTTTTTAAGGTTTTGACCTAGCCGCTCTCCTTTGAGATGACAGACAGGTACTACCTTCAACAACAATGGGCTCAGCGAGTCATTTTCTTAAAAATGAACAATGGGAAAACATCAGTGTTACCCCTTTCCACCACATTTGCTCTGGATCTTGAACTGGTTCTGTTCAGGATTCATGGAACATTGGTGCTATCCAGTAAACCAACCTACGTTTCTACCAGTTTTGCACAGAACTATTGTAATCAAGGATGTGTCATCAACGGAGGTTGCTGCACAATGCACAACAGAAGTAAAGAGTAGCAAAATTGCATATTACATTGATTTTCTGCAAACTTTTGTTCTGTTGTTACAGAAATTTATATCTCCAAAAAAAAAAAAAAAACAAGTATGGAACGACTATTAAAGAGACCACAGCATGCTCTTTTTTCCTGCCAATTTCTCACTTAACTTTTCTATTGCTGCTTTCTCCATCCTCACCTTCCTATCTGTAGAACATGACTGATGTCGTCATGGCTCGCACTTCGGATCAAGGACGACCTGCTATTTTTTGGTTTCACCTGAGAACCACCTTTCCGGGTTTTGAACCAGTTTATATTTGGTTGAGCAGTTCAAAATTAGGTTCAGTAACAGGAACAAAACCTGTTACATGTTTTTGGAGTCATGCTTCTCATTACAAGAGGCACCTGTGTCACGAGTAAAAGAATGATATCCCATTACATGTTTGCTGGTGGGCTATTCTTAACAGACTAACTAGAACCAAACCTAGTCACATGACAATAAAAGGATGGTTTCATTGGCATCTGTTTGCTTTGTAAACATTTGTTAAAGTCATTACTACTTTAAGTTGTGTATCTGGTTCTATCACGTGGAGTGCATAAGGGGTGCTTGGGAATTTTCAACAGCGGCAACAGTAGCTAGACTGGTGGTTAGGCGTAACCATTTCCAATCCAAACCAGGTCAGAGGGTGGTTACCTCTTACCTCAAGCTGTAGCCATTTTGTGTAATCTAATCTAGCCCGGGTTCTGTATATTGCTGGGTCGTTATGGCTGCCTTGCACTTTGCTGCACTGCTGCCAAGAACCCTTTATATCCTGGTACCCAAAATAGATTGCCAACAATCAAGCAGCATACTATATGCCAAAAGTTGATGCTGTCAACAGCAGTAAAGGTAAGCTTAGAGGTCACAGACCGTCAGCATCTGTTTTGAAAATGATGTTTGGAAGATCACTGGATGCAAGTTGTGGGAAAAGATTATTAACCACCATGTGTACCAGGCAGTCACACATGACATAAGCCTACCTGCAAGGTACTGTGTGTATTATGTTTGACAGAGCCCACTTCCTGTTAATGAGCTGAGAGCTAAGCTTTACAAAATGCCTCTGCAGTGAAACCAACAGCAGTCTCACGTGCAGCTACTTAGTGTGCAAATTTACTAACAAAGGAACAATGAGTTATCTATTCTCATTATTTTTGAACATGTACCAGTAGAGTTGGACCAGTGCTAGCTGAGTGGAAAAACTAAATTTTCGCCACCAGATAACATGGGAGCTGAAGTTAGATATGACAGCTGGCATTTGTCTTTATCAGTGGTCAACTGATTTGAAGTGATAAAAACTGGGAATAGCAGTGAAGTAACATTAGCTGAGTATGACACATTTTATTATGACAAACTGCTAAAAATACTCACTTGCCTAGTCAACATTTTTTATTGCTGATATGCTTATGGCAGTGTGGGACCAAGAAACTGCACAGGGGCTGCAGCAATTTCTATTTGAGTATTAATACTGACTAGATCTGAATCCCAGAACCATACTACAACTTGCTACTCTACAGTATAAAAACAAATCTTCATTGCATCCTTAGTATACAAGAAATCAACAAAATTTAATGTTTTATATTGACAGGAGATGATACAAGTCATGCACCAGCCAAAGAAACCTTCCAAATTTGAGGTGGCAGTAGCTTCCTACAGAGAGTTCAGGTAACAAACTGACATCTGGATGGACAGAATTTTGTCAAGTGTCCAACTCAAAGCCATGTTAGAATTAGTGTGCAGCATGGAACTAGGACACAGGCTGGGTTTGTCAGTCGGTTTTTGAATGGAAAATGTTGAAAAGTGCTCAATGAGAAGAAGTCAGACAACAGAAAAGGTTTCAGCCCCCTCAGCAGAACTAAGACATGAACTGCACAGCACTGGATGGGTGCTGTTTCAATACTACAAAGGACTGTAGAGAATAATAGAGAATGTGGGAGAAGGTATAACAGAGAGAAGTTCTGCACTGAAATCACGAATCTTAACATTCAAAGTAACGTTTTACAGAGTAGTAACTCCCACAGCAGAAATTAGTAAGGTGGCTGGACTTCATGTATGCAGCACATAGGTGAGTACATCCAACAGTATGCAACGACATACCAGAGCTAAATGTGTATATACACATACACTGTATATGTGTGTGTCAGTGCTGATATCAGCAAGTCACGGCCAACAAAGCCTTCTCTAGCCACCACCAGTGCTGCATTGTATCTGCTGGTATGAAGACCCCAGTGTAACATAGAAAATAGAGCTGGCAACAAAAGAAACGCAGACAAGCGTTAGACTTGACATTGTCATGGAAGCATACATCATACACAAATCATTATTTGGTAAATGTAAATGTAAGCCCAAGCAACAAAATGTTGTTATAATGATGGTGTCTTCAGGGATATTAGGAAAACGCTAGCTGCTAACTCCGCCGCAAAGACATGACCCTATTACGTAACTCCTAATGTCAGGGTTTGTTTATAGCTAACTAGCTAGCTAGCTGCTAGCTTACTGCGACGCACCAAATGCTACGAAATTACTAAAAGGAGAGAGTGTCACGCGAATTCCTGATGCTGAATCAAAACACACACTCAGGTAGGGGTTTTAGAGCAAATGTAACTATACCTGTTGTTGCGGATGCTGGAGAACACACACAACACCTGGTCCAAGTAGGTGGCCATGGCGTCTCTCCATCGCTCGGAGAGCTGCGGGTCGCTCTCAGGCTGGTCCATCCTGGTGGACGACGGTTCGTTGTTTAGAGGACTAAGGTAGCCTTCCACCGGAGCAAGCTCCAGTTGCAGCTCCCGCACAAAGGAACCAAACTTACGCATGAGGAACTCCAGCCTCGGGGTCTCCTCGGAGCTGGAGCCTCCACCGTTACAACCACCACCTATCCGCAGTTTGAGCTCGGTCCACAGCGCGGGGTAAAAGAGACACTCCCTCCATCGTGAACACACGGCCGAGGCCCGGAGCTTGTCTCGGTCGGACAGAAAGGAGAATATGTGGACGATAAGCTCGCTGGGCAAAGCCATGGCTCCGACACCCCCGCACAGAGCCATGGCGAGCTAAGAAAGGTTTTGTCCGACAACCGACCAGATATAAAATAGATGTTACAACCGTTTTTAAAAATCGGTGCTGCAGCGGCGAATTACAGCAACGCTTCTTCCTCTCGTTGAAAACAAACCGTTTTTCAGCTTTGCCTTCAATACTATTGGACCGCACCACTCCTCTTCAGTACACGGGGAACAAAACAATCCTTACAAATATTACAAAATGCCTGTAACGGGACACGTGTCATCATTTATATTTGGTAAAATTGCGATGTTATTAATTCAACCATATCAAGGCTTTGGTTAATTGGTTGTATCAGCCTTTTGGTAATCAGTGATTGCATCGTCTCGTTGCCAAGTGAATGGTTTAGTCCTGAAGTGGTGTTATTTTTGCCATACAGCCTTGTTCCGCGAGAGGGCGGTGTTTGTCGGCAATCAAAGCTCAAGCCAACACGTGATTATTATTTTGGAAGTGGTTCCCACCCAAACACAACCCCTCCAGCTCATAGCTCACTCCCAGCACAGATTGCAGAGGATGAACAGCAACACACCACGACACAAAGCTGAAGTGACAACAGTGTGTGACACTCTGAACAAAAAGAATATGCATCACGGAAGTAGGAGCTAGAAGTATTTATTGCATGGGTGTTGCACTGGATTGCATTGTAAAGCATACCTGTTATTTTGTCCATTTTACAGCTGTGCACCACACTGAAATCATACCTATAAACCTCCACTTAAACCTTTCATTAAAGAAACCAATACATTATTTCATAACGAAACACACCTCCCCTGCTTTCAGCCATTTAATCAATAACAATAACTTAAAAATGTGAAATTATTATTTGTTTACTTTAATGACACTGTGCACCTGCTCAAGTGAAGCTGCTAACTTTAATCAGTCATCAGTCAATTAATATTCAATTTATTTTGTCAACATTATGTGTTTTCCCCAAATATAATGAATAAAAAAACAACATCAACTGTTGTAGAGATCAAACCTGTGATACTGTGTTTATAGCTCAGTTTCTCCAAGCTGGTCAATTTTTACTGTCCATGGTTTGTAGACTTCAACAATTTAGGATGTTATAGTAAGTGGGTTCTTCTTCGAGCTGAATAGTCATTCAGTTCCACTTATCACCACAAGATAGCAGTGCAATGACTCAGCACAGCACCAGCAATGAACCAGATCCTCCTTAAAACTTTTCATCACCACTGTGCCTCTATCTTGTCCATTCTACTTCAGTCACAATCACTGATTTCCTGACAGGGAATTACTCTGAGGAGATGAGGCGTGGAGAGAAAAAGAGAAGATTCTCCCTTTAGGTCTAACTACTTACAGGGTATTCTGGCAAAAAGAAAAAAAGAGAGAATTTTATCTTAAGTGATTGACTGCAGTAATCTTATAATAAATGAACAAGTATGTCTGATGTAAAAACCCATCTTTTGTGACTGTGGTAGAGCTGGGAAGCCTTTTATCTATGATGTATTAGTTACTGCTGGTTAATTTATGTCACATCAGATTTATTCTCTTTAAAGTGACGATGAAAACTACCTTAATATGGCAGATGCTCTAAGATGAAGAAGGCTTATTGCACATCAAAGCAAAGATCTAGGACCACTTAAAAATAGAGAAGAGGAAAGTGGTGTGTTTCATGTGCGCTCCATCAGGCTCTCTTATATGTTAGGAGGAAAATCACAGGTAAGATGTAGAAGACACAAACCATGTTATCATCAACTACATAGATGACATTAAATTAATTTTACAGAGAACAATAATTATTTAAAATACATATATTTACAAACAGCCTACTCAGGAAATACAAATAAAGATAAACTCTGTAAACTCTTATTAAGGACCGACCTTAGTCCTTGGATTATAAAGAAGGAAAATTATGGTTTTACACTTACATTCAATAAATATAGCAAGGTCATATACAAGAAAAATCCACATGTAATAATAGGCACAAACTAAATTTAACACTTGTTCATTCATTAATCTAACTTTGACAAAACTACAGGGCAGGGGAAAAAACAACAAAAAATGTTAACAGGTAAATTATTGACTTTAATTAAATCAAAGTAAAATGCCTCATTAAGGTATGTCAAGTGCTCAATATAAACCATATGGTCCCACAGTTTTTCAGTGAACATCCAGTTGAATTTCATCATCAGTAGGTCTATTACCCAAAAATGATCCTCATACATTTAGAAGAGAAAAAAATATGAAGCTTTAAGTCACTTTTCATGTGCTATTAGCACAGCCTCTGCACAACACATATTATTGTTTCACCTTAAACTGATAAAATTGTCATGGCACAGGACATGTTGCAAAAAGAGAGGAGAGAAAAAAGGGAATTTTTATTAGCTAAACAATCCTGCTAATCTCTAACATTAACAATTTATCTACTTTCTGTAAAGTATTCTCTTGGATGAAGATGGTCCTGTCTGTTTTTTAGAGCACGAAACAGCACAAACAGTCAGTATATGGGTTTCAGGTCTGTCTTGAGGGCCCTCATATGACAACGGTCCTTACATTCAGTAATATGGGATTCTTGTGTTTAAAGTGTGCATTTACCCAGAATTTAAGTCCCCTGCAGGAAAAACAAAAAACAAAACAACCCTGATGCTCATCAATTGAGTAAAACAATCATTATATCAAATATCACTATCATTACTAGCATTATAGTCATCTCAACTGAAAACATGCTGCCATCTGCTGCTCAGGAAGAAAATAAAACCTTTTTCACTTCGGTGAACCTACTATAGTTTATTTGTGAAATATATTTATTGATTCATATCACTATGGGTGGTGGGGAGGCGGTGTTATAATGAGATAATATAAATATTTTATTTTAATTTATGATCACATCTCTCATTTATTCATATACTCTGCTTTTGGCTGATGTTATTTATGGAGCCCCAGTATCAAATTAATAAAACATATAAAATAAATAATCGCATTAATGACTTGTGTTTAATAGCTATAATAAAAATGTGAAGATACTGTATGTCACACTGTGTGGGATGGGGGAACCATCTTGTGAGGTGCGTGCTCTTACTAAAGTGTATGTACTCAGCCAAAAATTACATAGTTTACAATGTCCAGGTATGTGAGAGGAGGCAGTACATTGGGGTCATGGACTGCAAAAATAATGGATGTAGCCACTGTGATGTCACCCACTGGTTTGTGGATTCCCATTTTAAAGCCTTGAGTTTGGCATTTCGATTGTTAACATCCTGATTTTTTGGAGGCAAAAGTGACCATATCTGGATGAGAGGCTGGCACTGTGGAGGAACTTGGGTGGATCTGGCTGAGCAGCCGAAGACATAACATTATTGGCAGACAGCCAGTCACTCAAATTGGCCTGCCCTTTATTTTGCTTAACTTTAAAATGTAAATTGGTAAATGTAAATTGGTGAGTTACAAAAAAAATTCACCCCCTGGACAGTTGTCACAAATGTTGAAATTAGCTATAGAGACCAGTCAGTGGGGACTGACTGGCTTCTGGAGCCAGCCTCAAGTGGCCATTCAAGGAACTTCAGTTTTTGGCACATGTGTGTTGGCTTAATTTTTCAGCCCCAGAGGTTGCCACTTGATTGGGGTTTGCATGATTAATTTGTCCCCATACCATTACTTGACCACTGCAGCAGGCAGAGGTAACAGTGTGATCCTAAAAATTTAACATGGTGTGACGTCAACTTCACATTCTCTTTAATAGAACAAAAAACAAAACAAAACCAAAAACAATGTCAAAATGCCCTTTATAAAAGTCTAGTTTTATTTCAAAATGTCATGTTCCCAACAAATCTTTAATTTCATGTCACATTTTATCATAAAATGTCACTTTTTATTTGATAATGTCGCTTTTCATGACAATCACAAGTCTCCAGCATCTGCTTGCAAACAAGCTTAACAGCTGCTCTTATTAATTATAGCTGTTCGCTATAGCTTTAGCCAACAAAGACTTTGATGTCGATGTTAAACAGTTTGGACAAAGTGATTCTGACTCAACCAACTAGAGCTTTGGAATAAACACAGTACACAGACACAGTAATTAAACATGTGATTTTATTTAGTTTAACAAGCTGTAAATGCAACTTTACTCAGGCATCTATCTAGCTTTTTTGTGTAGCTTGGATTTTTACTCAATATCAGAGACAATGTTAGCAGTGTTAGCTAGCTTCCATTAGCCACAGTGACCATAGAGACAGACTGTCTGTAGTTTTAATACTCACAGAGTCCTGTGTCTTTCTCTGATGGAAAAGATGAAGAGAGCAGACTGACATATGACATGACTGGTTGATCTATAGGTGAAGCAATCTTGTGCCATGGAAAAAGGGTACGCTAGTAGTAAACAACTTGGTTTCAGTATGTTTCTAAGAGATAAGAATTATTTCAATGTATTAAATGAGGCTGCAGAATTTCCTGTTGGGTGGGATCATCTTTTTAGCAGAGCTCTGGCTTCCTGCTGAAGTGTCCTTGAGCAGGATACTTGCTGGCTGATCCTGCACCCTAACTAGAGGGCAAAACACACTTTTCCTCTTCAGAAATTAAAGTACATCGCATCAAATAAAGCGTTATGTCGCTGAATACCAATGTGCAGGAGAGACGAGCCAAAACTATCAATCTCCGCTACCCAATTGTGAGATAATCTGTTTTATTTCCACCTGCAGAGTCTGATGGCAGCTGCTACGGCTCTCATGGTGATACCTTAATGATCCTTCACACATAACTCTGTGGTAAAGATAAGTGCTTCCCCCCATGATGAATCTGTGTCTGTAAAAACAAGAACAAAGTCTGTTGATTGCAGCCAAGTGTAAGTGGTGAAAATTCAGTGACAGCAGAGACAAAAAGAAAACTATTTATCATGCTTGCCAGTTTAGGTTTTTCTGTGGTTTCCATTTACTAGAGCCTTCACCAGGCTGTCGTCTTTGCTGCAGCCTGCTAATCAATGACATCCTTGCAAACTCTATCTCTGTGCTCTGATTGCTTGCAGACGTGTTGGTGTCTTCCTCTGAATACTCATCAGCCTTTACCGCACAGATATTTGTCTATCTGCATTCCTCTGCACTACCCGATCGCTGGGACTATTTTAATGCCGTGATGCCACCAAGCCAACATTCTGCTGAAATGTGTATCTGGAACAATTTTGAAATAGCTCACTCTCTGTGAAGACCAGATAGTTTTGTGAACTTGAGCCTTGTAGGCAAACAGATGCATTTAGTGCTGAATCACCTAGTGTCACAGCCTGCTGCAGGTCCACTGCACAGCACTGGGTGGTGGTAGAGCTCTACAACTGAATGCTGTTGCCTCAATTACACCATAACTGCCACAGCGAGGGAATAAAATAGAAATTCAAGCCATCAAAGATAGATTAGAAATTTTTATAAAAGCATAAACAAATGAAATTTAAATAACACACACAAAAAACTAGGGCAATACTTATACAATGATTGTACCTGGTAATATTACGTACATGGTTAGTGCAAATATACTGTATATACTTACAGTGATACAGCAGGTTGCCTCATTGAAGTACCCATAAGTATACTGGGAACAACTATACAGTAAACTATATAACAAACAGTTCTGTGCAGGTATGTAAAATGTGTGTACAGGCATTTAATACACACAAATGTATGCACAGGTATGTAATAAACAGATAAATATATTGAGAGCAAGATATTAGATGATAATAAAAACAAAAACATTCAATGATATTATAACTAAAAAGTGCACACCTGCAGTAAACAGTATGATGATAAGAGATGTATAAGTAATACAGTAAATGCCATAAAATGTATGTCAAAAGTCTGTCCTAGAGAAGAGAAGAGTTCATTTCAACGTCTGTGAAATTGCGCACTAATAATAATAATATTATAATAATAAAATATACATTAACACATGCCTATGTGACTTTTGCTGAAAAGTGGCAACCTTAAAGGATAATGGTAAACATTAAAGCATACAATAGCAGTATACCCTTTCCCACCAAAACTAGCACATATATTTTTTTTAATGTGGGAAAACCCACTAAAAATAGGCAGTAGGCTCCTTTCCAATTGCCAATGAAAAATTATGCCTTTCTGTGTTTTTTCCCCCTGGTCTGTCATTTGTAATGTCAAGAACACACTCAAAAACAGGGTTAGTAAACAGTAGAAAGCAGCATGAAGGCCAGTGAAAATTTATTTAAATCTGTTGTTAACTCAGTCTCTCTCTCTTTCAAACTCAGTGCAGACTAATTTGGAACAATTTTTGAGCACTACTTGGACAAAGATGGACGGAATTTGTGGCTATAATCTTAAGGGATGAAAATAGGTGCATACACATGCATGTCATGTTTCCATCACTGCCAACTGAAGCTTAACACCGATGACTATTGTAGTCATTTGTCCTGCACATAAATGCTGATTGTAACCTTTCCCCCTAAAGACAAAAGCCAGTTGCTGGTAAGTGTTAGTGGGTTTTCTATCCTGTTGGAAAGGGGCTTTAGAGAAGAGTCATAAAGGTCTGGTGTGTAAACTTTAGGGGGATTTAGTGCCATCTAGTGACAAGGATTGCAGATTTACCACCAGGTGAAACGTCTCCAGGTTAGAATTTCTTCAGTGTTCATTTTTCAGGAGGTATTTTGAGCTGAATTATCCACAGAGGCCTCTTCCTCTCCAAGACACCCTGCTCATTAAAACCAGTAAAAACACTGAATAAAGCAGTTTAATGTTACAAATCAGTATTTCTTTGACGCTGTTTGGCATGTCAGACAGCTGTTAGACCAGCACCTATTCATATGTGCTCATCCTTTTTTCTCAGGTGACTTAAGATCCAGATGTTCAGGAGGTTTTTACCAGTAGCTGAATTATCTGCAGAGGTGTCTTCCTCTCCAAAACAAACAGACACAGTGATTTCAACCGGTAAAAACACTGATTAAAGGAGTTTCATGTTGGAAAAAAATCTGTGTTTTTCTGATGCTATTCGTCACAGAAGAGCTTCTACATATGCGGTCAATGTGTTAATAGGAAGGGTCCTGTCTAGAGGCAGTGTTTGGTTTGTCTGCTTTGGGCTACCGTAGAAACATGGCAGTGCAACATGGCGATCTCCATAGACAAGGATCTGCTCTTTATGTAGATATAAATGACTCATTCTAAAATAACAAAAACACAACAGTTCTTATTTCCAGATGATTGTACACTGAGGAAAACATACTTATATTATATTCCATCACTGCCAGTATATCCCCCTAAATCCTACACACTGGACCTTTAAGTGAACAAACTGACTCAGTAACGTAGGTTACACTTCAAAATATGCTAGTATTAGGTAAAGTTAGCCACTATGAGCTACTGGTTATACCAAACAAACAAAAAATTCGAGTGGCAAAACACCCGGAGTATATCTTTTTGAACAAGGGTGTTTTATTTCCTCTGAATTCAACTTTTTATTTTTAAGAAGGAAGTAACATAGGCTTGCTTTAATACACTGGTCAAAACAAATGTTGTCCTCTTAAATGTTTCACTATAAGTTAATTTGCTGACAGTGGTGCTGAAGTAGTACAGCAATCAAGAGTAATTTAAAATCTTAACTGCGAGTATGTAAGTCAATGAGGATGGGGTAGCTGCAGATGACAGGTGACACAAAAGAGTAAGGAGCTGCAGCTGAAGAGGGTTGGGAGGAAAAAGGAAGCAAGGCTGAAGAGGTGAGAAAGAAGACCTTTAAGGACATCAGGGATTGCTGTGAGGACAGCAGAGAGGAAGATGGTCATTCTCAAGAAAAGCCTGGTTCACAAGCAGCTGGCAATCAAGCTGAGTGTGTGGTAGAAGCTCTGCCACAGCTGCATAACATCCAAAATACAGAGCTGCTGGTGACTAGACTATATGATATACAATAAGCCCAGATTTCTGAGCAAAAAGGATAAAGAAGATAAATCCTAAACGAATTTGTGGTTTGTAAGACAGGTAAGACGAGAGTTGTCATAATGAGCCTCAATGTGCATGTAATATAGCACCAGCTGACTGATCCTCAGTAAGGCATCTTTGCCAGGGAAGACTGAATTATTACTTGAATCAATAACATGCAGAGCTGATAAATAAAGCAACATAAATACTACTGGATTTGTGTAGAGGATCAGACATGTTTCAGGCAGCGATGCCAGAAGAAATATTGGAGGATATTTATTACATATGAGACCATATGAGGCATGTATTGAAAGCACAACAGATGTTGTTTGCAGATAAAACTGCATCTATGAGGAAGCCAAACCAAGGAGAGTCCTGGGGCCTCATTTATAAAACTCTGTGGAAATTCAAGCTCAATGTTTGCGTACCTACAAATGAGGAAATGTACACACGCCAAAAAATATCATCCTCAGAAATATCAGCCCCATATTCTAAAGAAAAGAATAAAGAATAAAGAATAAAGAATTGCACCTCATCTTTGCTAATTTACACAATCCGTATGCGCAGGTTGTGAAGGTGTGCTGGGTGAGGTAACTGGAGATGGCAGAGTGTGTGTGGCAGCACTGTGGTGTCTCTAGTGACAGCACACTTGTATTCATCTGAAAACTCAAATTGTACTTGGTGATATATGCACAGTATTAGATATTATTACTACTACTACTACTACTACTACTACTACTGATCTGCAATTCTTTTGTGCTATTTGATTTTATCTTGAATTTGTACGCCCAATGATAATTCTATTAGTTATGTGGTTGAGGTGAAAAGGTCTCAATATATTCACGCTTAATATCAGGGAAAGGTCACACTTTTTTGAATCCTGTCACCTGCCATATCCTGGCATCATCCTACAATTTCAACAACTGACAACAAGTGTCAGTAGCATATAACCTGGCCCTCTCCTCTGCTCTCCAGAGGTGGGTAATGTAATGGTAAGACTTGGCTGATGAAATACAGACGGAAGTAGAGTTGGCTTATATCTTTAACGGTTAAATGGTGCTTATGGAATAGTTATGACTCACTAACACAAATACCACTGCTGGTTTGAATGTTTATTATAATAAAGTTGATCTAAATGTAGTGTGTGATATGAAGTTAAATTTAATGTGTGAGATAAATTGTATGTATACTGATTCCTCACGTTTAATTTCTACAATCTGGCTTCAGTTCACCACCTCACCACCTGTGTCGCCAATGTCCCTGTTTCCAAAATGTCAGAGTTTCTATAAATGTATGCACATTTACTGATCAAGTTTCTTTTTAAAACAAAAATCCCAATTCCTAAGTAGAAAGTGGTGTACATACATTTCAAGCGCTTTTAAATGGGTGCACATGGGTTAGAAGAGAGACCCCTGACCTCTAAGAAGGTCTCCTTCACAGAGTATCCCACTTCAAGGTGTGGTTTGTCATATTATGAAGACATAACACTGAAAACATGATGTCTCTGTTATTTTAACTTATTTGCAGCCACAGTCTGACATTCCACCTAGGTTTCAAAAAAGAGAATTTGGGAAGAAAGATTACAGAGCTCAGTGGTTTTCCACATGGAGTGCTATTAAATTCATTTTAGCTAAATTCAACTCGACTGTTATTTCTTTGTGTACTTTCACATTTTTCATGGTCCTTTTCATGGTCTCTCCAGACTGCCACACATGAACTTGATAATGCCTTGATTCAACAGATGAGGGGCATTAGTGTCAGTCATTTTTTTCAAGGGCGTTAAGAGGAGATGTCACAACATCAGCGTGAGCCAAAAGGCTCAATAGATGGCGCGCTATCATAAAACATGGAGATGATTGATTCGTTACACTGAGGCCTCAGTTGGCCTTGAGTTGAAATATATTTTATTTGAAAACTAAAGATATGGATAAGAATTAAAATTGTGCCCTTACTGAAAAGGTCTTTAATAAAAGACCATAATCATATGCTTACTTTATGAAAACATTCAATTGTATATCAGCTGCTATCCATTCGAGTGTGTCAAGCACAAACTGATAAATGACTCACAAAGCAGACTCACAGACTCAGGTAAAAGTTCAGGGTCTTTAATCAGGCTCAGGTTGGTACACAAGAAGTCAGTCACACAGGCAAAAGTATGCAGTTTGATAGGCAATAAGGGTGGTCAAAAGGCAAAAATGATCAAAAACACACTCACAAGGAACACTAGGGAAATGCTGGAACTCTTACTAAAGGTGAAGACGATCTGGCAACAGTGGAATTAGGGGGAAATAGGGATGACAAATAAACATGATTTTAGGCAGCTTGACTAGTCATGATAGAACGTTCCCAAAAAGTTCTGTCAGGACAAGCTAAAAAGAATGCAACCAAGGAGCATCTGAACAGACACCATCCCTTCATGTCTAGTGCCGTCTGCTGTAATCCTCCAACCTCGCAGCTCTAGTTACATTGCACATTTGTCATACCCAATAACTTCCATGGAGTCCAAAGCATGTCACAGCCTTCTTTAAGTAGCCTTGATTTTATTTCATACAGTTGATGAACTGACTGAAGAGCATAACAGAAAGTGAACCAAAGCATCAAGACTGGTTAAATGATGCGAAGCCTGCGGAGCTAGTTCAGGCAGACAACTCAAAGCTGCGCAAATCCTGATCAGCTGATCAGTCACATGCTCTCCCCTGCTGATTAGGGTGGGCTATTTAAACCCCCCCTTGCTTACCTGGCTATTCCCGACAACTCTGCTGCCGCTAGGTGCCGCTACTGCTGCTCTGCTACTGCTCTGCTACTGCTCCGTGCTGCTTGTGCTGCTGTGCTGCTCTGCTGCTCTGTGCTGCCTATGAAGTTCAATCCCACCACCTCCCCAGCATCCTCCTGTGGGCTCTGTTTCTATGATCCCCAGCGGGGGTCTGCTATTCATTCCCTGTAATGTCTAAGCAGATCATTATCAGGGAATGAATACTTTGAGACAGAGCCTGACGCCAAACGTGCTTCGGTCATGCAAAAAATATATACTTTTGATGCTTTTGCAATAATTATGCTCAATAAAGATATTGAATTTAATTCAGAGTTGTCTGACTGAACTGATTTTATTTAGAAACCCTGATAGTAACCACAAACGTGCAATTAGCCTGTCAGTGAGGATGGGTACCAAAACCTGCTAGTAGACATGCCCCAAGGCTAAATTATTAAAGACCATAGTTTTGATAAGCTCCAACATTATCGGTTCTTTTAAAGGTACATTTCAACGGTTTGGAGTAATTTATTATCATGCTGCAGCCTGTCACTTGCTCTCTGTGTTGGGGCTGAACTCCTTCACATACACACACTAAGAAACACATGACGCCAGAGCCGAGGCAACAAAAAATAACAGTTTTGATAAAGTACCAAACCGATAAAAACTATCAATATGAGTAGAAGGTGCAATAAAATCTTAACATTACCCATCCCCACCTGTCAGTAGGATAGATATATTCCCTTGCAGATTCACAAAGGAGATGGATGAAAAGAAACACCTCAGCAAGGACACCAAACTTCATAGAGACTCTCATATCAAAAGTTTCCGTGTTCACCCACTGTGGACACACGTCTAGTGGCAAAAAGAGCACCAAAACTTTACAAACATTTTCCTGAGCTTGTCATCATGTCTAAGTCATACGTGGCTACATGGGAAAGTAATTAAATTACACCTAGATATCTTTGTGAGAGAGCCCACTCCGCATACAAGTGTCCAAGGTAAGTTTTAAAGGCAGATGAGATAGCGGCCACTAGTGCTGGAACTAGCACATTTGGTACCCTAAGCAAGCTTCCCCACCACCCAACATCCCACAAAATACTATTTTGGATTTATTTCAAACAAGAACAAGTGCCAAGGAAGAAACCAACCCACACAAAAAAAACAACTCAGCTAACAAATGATAATAAAAAGCAAACTAAAAAAGACTACAGTATGTACAAATTTGCTAATTTCGTCCTCTTCTTTTTTCTTTTTTTTGTACTGTGCTTTGGATGCCTTTGCCATTTATCTGTTACACTAATGCTCTCCACACACACTCCATTCCAACATACCCATCAAAGCTCTAGCTTGCTTTGACTGTGCTGATCACTCACTGATGAACCCATTAAGGTGTGAACTGCATTGCCAGGACTAGAGGTGGTACCCCTACTACAAACCGACTGTTAGGATTAGATCTTTGGATAATTTTCCCTTCATGTTCGATTTTTTATTTTCCGTACATCACAAACGTCCTTGCAACTCCAGGACGTCTAGTGCTTTCATTTTCTTCAAGAGGAGAATTGGCTTTAAAATAAGACTGTGGCTCCACAACACAGCAACCTTTAAAGTAAGACGATAGTGATGGGTAGGGGTTTATTGTTAAACATTGTATCCTTTTATCTATGTTGCATTCTGCATATAACTCACATAGACCTCCTGAGTTTTTGGTTTTGTTTTGTTTTGGTTTTTTTCCCCCTTTTTATATTCATTATTATTGCTATCATTACTATTTTTTTATTTTATTTTATTATATTCATCTATTTATTTATGTGTACATCTCTTTTCTTTGGTTAAATTTTACCTGTTTTTTTTTTTGTTTTTTTTGTTTGTTTGTTTTTTTTTTGTTTGTTTTTTTTTTTGACTATGATTACTACTATCACCATTATTGTTGCTATTATTATTACTATTATCCACTCGTTTAATTTATTGTTTTTGGTTTATCTGCATTTGTCCTTTTTATGTCTGTTTTTATTTTTTCTTTCTCCTGGCATTTTATCACATCCTTTTGTTACAATTTGAGAAATGCACAATGCTTATAGCCAATCGAGTTGATCTGTATCTGCCCTAAAAGGAAACAATAATAAAAAGTATGATATAAAAAAAAAAAAAAAAAAGACGATAGTGATAAATGCCGTGAGTGCAAATGGAGCCCATCAGTGTTCACTATATTACCCATGAGGAGTGATTTGCAAAATTGCTTTAACCACTAACGGTGGCGTAGTATTGCTGTTGTGATGCGATTTGCAATACATGTGGGGATTTACTTCCAAGCATCTGAGTAATGTGTTAAATGGGCGTATGTGTGTGTGGGTTGGAATAAGATGTTGTTACTGAGATGCTTTGCTCAGTATGTGGCCTCCTGGAATAAAGGATACTCCGTAGGAAGGAACATGATTTGTCAGCCATGTATTCCTCACAAAACCAGAATGCCTTTTTTATTAGGGAGGCTGTTTGAGGAGCCTCTCCTCAAAGAACAGAACTGAAGCTGCCTGTTGTGGAATTTACAACAGTCAGTAGTCTAACCTTGACATATTTTTCAGTTGTACTACAATTGTAAAAGTAAAGAGTCCAAATGTCACTAATGGAAAGGAAAATGTGCTGTTGTCTTCATGTCCTGCTCCCTTTATTGTTGTCAATGGCATTTTAATAGAACAGGAGAGAGGAATGGAACCAAAGGATTTCATGACAGATTGACTAGTTTCTACTCACACTGCTGAACCATTCACCGCAGGTATGTTTTAAACAGAAAGCAGTTTTTAGACATGCTAGCAGCATGGCTCTGTGATGGGCAACGTTGGTCTGTCAGCCCACAGCTTTGGTCCAGACTGCGATATTTCAGCAACTATCGGATGAACTGCCATGTCATTTTGTACAGACGTCATGGTCCCCAGAGGATGCATCTTACTGACTTTATTGACCCCCAGACATTTTCTCTAGCACCACTATGAGGAGATTTTTAGTTTTTGGTTAAATGTCTTCGACTGTAGAATGGGAGGGACAGAGTCGCCTTGCATTTCATCTGCCACGGGAGTTAGTAACAACACTGAAATGATGTCTGTATTAACAGGACAGTCTATGGGATGGGAACATAGGCGGCAAGAGTGTGATGTTTTGACAACGTGTTATGTGTGTGACCCACCCTGGGAGATTACAAAAAGTAGCTGTAGGCAATTAGTGGCTAACTCAAAGAAGAACAGCAGCCGTAAATGGGAAAACAATGAGGTCCGGGAGCTCCTTACCCTGAGCAGAGGAGTGGCATGATGCCACTGTCATTTGGGTCTGTGTAAAAATACAAAGGCGGCATAAAGAATGGACGTGGCAGCGGCCCTATAGCACAGTCTGTTAGTAAAAATGGCTAATGATCCCAAACAATGCCAAGTAAATGGGGTCAATAGCATGAGGCCAACAGGAAAACATTTACTCAGTTATATTAGATATCTTAAGAGAATAGTGTAGATTCATGCTTTTGAGAAAACATTCAGAGGCCACCCAGAAGCCAATGTATGTATTTCTTCTTAACCAACATCTGCATGTTGGATGTTCAGCCATCTTGAAACTAATCAGGCTATCAGTCTGATAATAATAAGCCTCTGGGGGCAACAGACAATGTTCGGGAGATCCAGTGTAGCCAGCAAATATCGGGGCCAAAATTTTGTCTTCTGTGGGCCAGTCATTTCGGCTAATTTCTACAGATAACTGGATATGAATACAGATAAATAATAATTAAGAAAAGCTAATAAAAAGCCAGTGTGTTCTGCCTCTTTTGCTTACACACAAACTGTTAACCTGCCGCTCAGATTTAATTGGTCAATATTGCTCAGACTACAAACAAAAACCAGAACATTTCCAATACCAACATTTTGTCCCAGATTCTGCATATATATGCAGAATGTTTATAGAAATTACTGTAACGATTATTAAGACAGGTGGACCCAAATGCAGAAGCAACAGGTGGGCAACGGAATAAAAGCTTGAAGAAAATAATGATTTATTTACCAGATCCTAGGAATATGATGCAGGTAAAACAGAACTGGCTGGCTTAAAATATAAGGATCCAAGACTAGGTGCAAAAATGCAAACTGCAACACCAGGATACACTGACCACGAACTGACAAGGAACACATAGATCTTAACAACCCCCTTGGACCACAAATGTTGTATACAGCATCAAATTATACACTTTGCTATTCTTAGAATATCTCCACAAGGCTATACTGTAAAAAAATCACTTTAAATGGCTGCCGCTTTGTCTCCATTGTAGCTTTCCAACAAGGGCTCCGGTGCGATCGTAACCCTCTCAGAGGCTTTGTAATCCAACATGGAAGAGCAGTGTCTTTGTGGAGACTTTATAAAACTAATAAATCCAATAATGAATGTCTTCTGTGATTATTTATCCATTTATCCATGTTGGAGTTGTTACTGTTGTTAGTCAGTAGTTAAAACCATGGGCAAGAAGTATCCCATTATGCACTGGGTCGAGTCTGTATTTATAGTCCTATAACTATTTATACATATATGTGACGTCACAGCAGCATACTTATTCTGATAGCCCTGTTTGTCCTAAAAAAGATGTATATAGCGTGATTATGCATCACAGTGCTGAGGTTTTACATGCATTATTACAAAAGGAGACCAGGCAGGCCAAAAATAGGACTGGCATTAAAGGGAAACATAAGGAACGGCTAACAATGGAGACAATGAGGGGGTAGCAGGTAACAACACTAGGGCGGAGCAAATGGGACAAGACAGTCTGCAGGGAAAACTTCGGAACAGAGAGGGACTAAAAGGCTGACACAAAGCAGTTTAACAATACAGGTGGCAACAGACAAAGGTAGGAAGTAAAACAAGACATGACACAGGAGGAGACAGGTGACAAACTACAACAAAACCCTTGTACCATGACGGTTAGATTAGAAGTACACATGGCAATCAGGACCATGCACCATGGGTCCACGTGAACATGTGTGTTTTGACCAACATGTTGATAACCCGATCAGTTCACAGGGACACAGTTAAGTGACAAAAGATAACTGACTGTGTCAGACTAAGATCATCCTCCAGCATTGTAAACTAAAAAGGTGTAAGGTACAGAAAAGTTGGGTATCAGAAGTTAAGCATCACCAAAACAAATCCAAATCATCAGTAAATTTGAAAGAAAAAAGTGAGCTTGACCTAACTTTATCTTAGACTTCTTAAAACAAGTCCTGTGTGGTTGAGGCAGTGGCCCCGGCTTTGTATGGGAAGAGGGACAGATGGACACACTGGCCGTCTCAATAATGTTTGTGCAGCTATGCAACAGAGCACACTCGGGTGTAAAATCTCAAACTAAATCATTTCATGAGAACATAGAGTTTCCCCTGCTCACTGTCAACAAAGCAACAGCTGAACAAGCTGCTGAGAGAACATCACCTCCAGTCTGCTTTTACAGCCTTCAGGGAGGAGCTGTTCACATGCAAATTCACATCTTTGGAAGCAATGACCAATTTAAAGAATTTAATAATGCCAGAACAAACACCATTCAAGTGAAATAGCAAATGTATTTACAGATTGTGGAGTGTATAATTACACATTTTCTTTTGTATTTATTTAATCTATTCCAAGTCACATATATGAGCCACATTTCTCTCTCAGTGTAAAAAAGCCTTTGGACCTGTTGTAAAGCTTTCTGAAGAGGTGGTTGGTACTGTTTGTCACTTGATACCCAAGTAAATAATATGGAAGCACACTCGCACACAAACACATGCACGTGGCAAAAAAAAATGTGACATTACATTTTTTAGTGTGTGTGCATGAATGTAGTGAATTTTAGAGTTGTTGTTGTTTTTTTAATCAAACTGAGTTCTATCACAGTTTAATTACTTCCAGGAACTTTTAGCAGAATGCTGGCAGAGGTCACACACTAAATCAGAAAAGCAGCAAGTACCCGCCATCTTTAAAACAACCATTTTGTTTAAAACCAAAATGATAAAACTGAGAGTTGTGGTTCTCAGTTCTGATTAGACAGAGTGGATGCGAGTCAAGGAAGACTGATGTGCAGTTAGGAGAAGAGGGAGTTGCGCAGCAAGTGAAGAAATACAAAGACAAGATAATGCAGGGAATGACAAAGATGGAGAAAAGACATTATGTCTCTACTGAAGATCCATTTTCATGAGAGCCAATAGAAACCCCCCAGAACAACAGCATCAATACAAAAAGAAGGCTAAAACCAGTTTAACCCCATGAAGTATAAACAGAATTTCCCCTGTAGACTGAATCACTGTGACGTTGCACCAATAACAACACACACTTTAGACAACTGGCAATTTACTTGAATTGCAGAAATTCAGGGTGTAATGGTTTGGTTTGTTTTTGATTCGGCAAAAAGTAGCAATGCCAGAGAAATTTCCTCGATTTTTAAAATTTTAAATGTATGATGACTAACATAATTTTGGAGGAGTTATGGTTTAGATAAAATAGGCAACAATCATATAAACACAAGCTAAACAGCCATCACTAACGTTCATTTTAGTCCCTCTAGCCAAATATACAGTCTATGAAAGTATACAGTCTAAATTATGTACAATTAATAGAACTTAGGTACTTGTTAAAGAATGTTTTACCTTTGCTCAAATAATTTACTTTGCACTTCATTCCTTCTGGGTGCCATTGTTTAATCATGTTTACATTATTTATGCTGCTTGCACTGTTTACCATGTCAACATAGCTCTGAGTTAATTTAGACTAATAACTTAATCTGCATCAAATTTAGGTGCCATCAGCTGTCATGACATCATGTACAAGCAGACCTGAAAGCAATAAAAAGCCCACAACACAAAAGCCTATAACAGGCACATTGAATCAGACTGTCTGAAGCCCATGCCAACTATGAGCACAGCAGCAAAGCTGAGACTGGACTGAGAACATAAAGGCACAAGCAGTACATACTCATACCCTGCATCTCCGTGGTGAGTAAGCTGCTTGACAAGAGTCAGCGTGGTCTTAAGCTGCCGACAGCACTGACTGGGAGCCTGGCTTCAACCCTAAAGCGATTTATGGGTTGACAACTGATATAAAGAATGACCAACCACAAAGTTGGGGCAGCCAGCAGCAGCAGGACACAAAGCACTAACACAATTATTTCAACCTGAAACAAGAAGGATTAAGAGAGGAAACAGATGAGCTGCAGCAACATAAAGTGTTAGCATTAAGGTACCAACAGTGTCATAGTGAGAAGTCACAGGTTATTAATTCTTGCAGCATGCTTTTTGTAATCAGAAGAGTACAAACCTGCTTTACCCTTTTCCTGTCTAGGTTAGCAGAGCAGATGCTTGAAACGCACCACAACTCTACAGGTGGAGTACAATTTCCTTTCACGCTGTGACAGGCAAGAGAAGGCAGGAGCTTTCTATACAGGAAACATGGCAGCTTCCTCTGGTTATCAGCTAGTTGGAGATTGCTACCAAGCTTGATGACCAGTCCAGTACCCTGCTGCTTTAGGACTTCCGAGGCAGTGGCTTCTTCCAGATTGAACTGCCTGACTTTACTCTGGCAACTTCTTTTCACAGTTCTTCACGAGCCAGATCCCAGAGCCCTGGTCCACTTGACTTATTAAGGCCACAGTGTTGAGCCTCACTCTTGCTTCAGTTATCTCTGGCAGGTTTAAGAAGTGCTAAGGCGTCCTCCGGAGCAGAGAGGAAGACAGACAGATGGAAACATGAAAATGATTATTTATTAGCATTGTAAAGTAATATCACAGCATATCTCACTGCGGTGGATATGTAATCTAATTGACAGAGCAAGGAGAGAAAGAGATGAAAGATTGCCAATGAATTCCAACACAGTTGAAGGGTATAAAAAGCCAAAGACTATAATATTATATTATATTATATTATTCAGAAGCACGTGAATAAAATACAGCACATTTATGTGACATGTATGCTCAATTGCCTCTCATTATCAAATATGATATTGACCTTTGTGGTTTATAGGGGATATAAATTTTCACGGTCAATAAACAGAAGAGAGACAGAGGTTGTGTGTGTGTGTGTGTGGGTGTGTGTGTGTGTGTGTGTGTGTGTGTGTGTGTGTGTGTGTGTCAGCAAGCTGTGGGATTCATATTTCATGCAGATGTACCAGGATTGGTTTCAGCGACTCATCAGATGGGAATAGCTATAAATGTGCTGCTACTGTTGATGGGCAAACCACAACCCTGCAATCATCACATATTCATAATGTTCAGAACGCAAAAAATAATATAATAAACCTGTGTGTTTTAACAATCCTAACCTCTGATCAGCAAATGTATATAATATGACATCATCAATATTATTAAAAGTATTAGAAAAGCATATGCAAACCAGCTTTAAGGATACCAAAACTATATGTAACTGATTCCCCTGCCTATATGCTGCCATTCCAAGCAACTAAAGGTACGTGATAACGTGACTGAGAGTCTGCAGTAGTAGCAACTCAGTGAGGCTATTGATTTAAATGCTAATGTCAGCAGGCCGACATGCTCACAATGTCAATGGTAACTGCTGATGTGTGGCGTAGCAGATGTTCGTAACCATCTTTGTTTAGCATGTTAGCATGCTAGCATTTGATAATTAGGACAATACACAGCTGAGAATAATAGGAATGTCATTAGTTTTGAAGGTATTTGGTATAGACTGTATATAAAATACAGACAACATGACAAGACCCCAAAAGTGAAACCAAAACAGTCTCGATCACCTCCTGGTGACTGGCTGCAGTATAGGTCATAAAGCCCGCCCTCTCCATGTTAGCGGACGGGACATGCGCCAAATTAAAAGATCAAAATACCCCTTAAATAAATTTTTCTCAACTATGGTGTCTGTCATGTTAGGTTGATTTTATCCTGCTGTTTGTTCAAGTGTTTGTTTTTCTGATAAATTTTTTTTTATTAGTTATTTGATGCTATAAAAAGAGGATTTGACCTCATGACTGACGCTTATGTGTGCCAGCTGATGTGCTCGTGATCACTTGTGCTGCATGTTATTGGTCAGATGGGTGTTTGGGCGGGAACTCGACACTGCCGAGATTGCTACTGCACAGACTCTGGCTCCAAATTACGTCACCAGCGCAAGATAGCAGCAGCCGGATTCGGGATATTCTGGCTTAATTTTTGTACAGTGGGGGTTAGTGGAGTTGCATTATCCATCTTTATATACAGTCTATGGTATCTGGCCATGAACCAATGATTTGGACAAATTGAAAATGACCTGGTGATGGCACCAGATGAAACGGATCACCAAAGCAGTCAGTTAGATACAATTCATCCTGAGGGAGACATAAATGTTTGTACCAAATGTCATGTCACTCTATCCACTCTAGTTGTTGTTGAGACATTTAAAGGAGCTCTATACAACCTTTAAGACATTAATACATATACAATACAAAAAGATGTTGTGGAGTAATGGTGACCTGAGCAGAAGAGATTTTCTGCTGATGAAGGCACCCTGACCCATGGTGGTGGGATGGTGTCATTGTGGAAGCGTAACGCCCACCCTACAGTTTCCCTTCCAAGGTTCACTGTCTCAACCTATGTTGAGAGCTATTTGCAGGCAATCCTGGCCCAGAATCTGAACCATAGATACGCTCCGAATTTCATATAGAGCTCCTTAAACTCAAAACCACAATTGGTGGCACTAGAGGAAAAGTCAGGGATCACCAAAGTCACAGCGACTTGTCCCCTTGGAACTATGAATCTCTGCACAAATCATTGTACAAATTCATTCAGTAGATGTTGAGATATTTTACTGGGTAAGTAAAAAGTTTGACCTGTGGGTGGCACTGGAAAAAAAATCACCAGATTCAGTTGAATTCATTGTGAGACCACGCATGTTTGTATCAAATTTTTATGCCAAAACATACAGTCATTTCACTAAAAAATAAAAATGTTAACCTCACGGTGCCTGTCAGAGCAGAGGTCTTCAACGTTTTTCAGGCCTAAGGACCCCTTCACTGAAAGAGAGACGGAACAGAACCCCTTACTACATATATAGTATGAAACTACATTGCATATTAAACTGGGCAGACAGAGATTGTTGGACAGAGGGCCATATCAGCCTTAGGCTGCAATCTTGACCTTTATGTGTTTTTCAGGTAGGTGAGGGAGGACACTCCACTTTCACAGACATAAGTTGTTTCAAAAGGTAAAATATGATGGATTCATGTTAATGTGTATTTTCAGACATACTTTTATTTTTGAAAAGGAAAGACAAGACTTTCGAAAAAAATTATCAAACGATAATTTTATGGCCCCCCCAGCAGTAACTCTGAGGACCCCCTGTTGAAGACCAAGGCACTAGAGGAAAAGATCCATATAAAACCTCTGATCCACTGCAACAGATAAAAACCTCTTAAACTGCAACTCGAAGTCTAATGAGTCCACTATACTTTACTCCCACTGTGTTCTAAGAACATTATTTATTGTTAAAGTGTTATAAAAAATCCCTTTTATGCTCGCCTTTGGCCTATTCATTGGCAAGGAGCTGTGTCCCACATACAGAAGTGCACAATTTGTGGGTGTATTGCCTACCTTGCTAAAAAAAAAAAAAAAAAGCATCTCTCCCTGAAACTGTTGGGTCGAGTGTTCATGGTACAAGGAATCTGTGAATCTCTCTTTCTCACTGCTGAAAGGTCAAGCACACTGGAGTGTGTAGGTGTCCAGAATCTCATCCATTCATCATGCCAATAGTCTAGCCTCAACTACCTGTGTGCCTGGAGACCGAAGCCATTCATTCAGGCAATAATAACCTGAAAAAAACAAAGGAGAGGGAAAGATAGGGTGTTTTTTTTTTACCATGGCATAATAAATGTGCCACAAAATACTTAGAATATGGCTTCATGAAACAAGTTTCCATTTTAAGGATGCCACAGCAGTTTAACGTATCAGTATATCATTGTCAAGTTGTCTCAGAATAGCTGTCCATGGTGGTGGCAACTGCTGACTCTGATCTCACATTTGTATTGTTAGAGTTAAAATATCTGAGGTGAAGGCCACTTTTCTTTTACATTTAGTTGTAAACATGAAGATACCCAGGCTGTTCTCATGAAGTGTTCATACAGTATGTATACCTACCAAAAGTAATGCACCACAATTTGGATATAACCCACATAATCATGAGCCAGTAATTTGTGTATAACCCAATGCTCTGATAGGAGTAAAAGAAAAAGAGCACATTCCATGCAAGGTTGGGGTGGTGAATGGGTTAAATGAACACAGGACTTTCCCCCAGGAGAGAGGTATTCGGGACCGTATGAAACCAAGTGAACTTTATGTTATTTTGAGGTACGTAGTCACCATGTGTCTTTTCTGAAACCTAACCTACGTAACTCTATGTTAACTGCATTACTTTACAATAAGTATGTTAGTACGTAGTATGTAGTGACAACATCATTTGTGGGGTGCTTATTTGTTACAGATTATGCAAACTGTTGTATGAGGACACGTTGAAATGCAACTTGTGTATGCTGTCTCTCTCCCTAAAATTTACTTTGTGTTTTGCTTTACTGAACAGCATAAACATTTTCCACCACTCATAATCATGTCACCTAAAACACTGGAGTGTGTTACCTGGCTTTGGTTGTAATAAGTGACTTTTTTCTGTTTTGTACCATAAAGCAATGATACTCTGTGCCCTAAAGCAATACAGCAGATTTGTTGGCGTTGTGGTTTATTCTTTACCAAACTTTACTACTTGATTAAAGGTCTGTTTTTAAGCTGCAGTTTGCTAAACTTTTGTAAAATTGTCAGCAATTCATCTGCCTATTAGCCTTCTCTCTCAGCCAGCGTACAACAGCAACGGAAACCTAACTAGCTGGCTGCTTCTAGTGGATTCAAGTTCATGTAATGGCAAAGCTGCACTATGAGAATAAGTGAGAGTTCATGAAAGTTTAAAATCTAGCAGTGAAATATATAACCTGCGCTATTTCCCCCATCAGCTGGTTAGTACTGTAGACAAACATTTCTTCTAATATAGCCCTGAAACAACCTGCCAGCGCCCGCTTACTGGCTGTGAAGGATGCAGCACAGACACTGTTTGTACTGTGATTTAATGGGCAGTTCAAAGGAGACAGAGTTTTCATCACTGGTTAAGGTACTAGACATGTGACCCCTGTAACATACTTTACTTCCTAAGATGAATGGTTACCTACAGGCCCTCGCGTACTCTTCTCAACTGTCAGTAAGATGAAAAGAACTGGCATTAGGGCATCAGTGGTGACAGACAGAGTGAACTCTGTCAATCCTATCCAGCTTTTATTAAATACGTTCACTGGTGACGCGTAAGCAATTTAAAGTACTTTATTGAGTGTATATGTTGGAGACTAGATGGCTGTATTAGGATTTTGTGCTGCTGTCTCAGCCCTAAAAGAATACGAGTGATTCATAGTGTAAACAATGGATGAATCTGCTTCTTTCAGGCTGTTATACTTTTGTAGCAACAAGCTTGGTGAATTTTTTCCTCCTGCTGTGTCATTTGGTGTGTTTGTGTTATCAGAGTGCGCCAGGCAATATGTTGCTGTGCCCCCTACCAGGTGTAATTTGTTTTTCAGTTGATTAAACTCTAACCCTAACCTTATGCTCTTGGACTGACTCGGCTCTCCTGATTCTCTTTGAGTCCACCCACACTATGATTTCTGGCCACGCTACTCGAGGAAAGTTGTTAACACATTAATCAGTGGAACATATTCCATTAGTTGTAGCCCACTAAATTGATCACTGGATGCATTTGTGCGCTCTCATGTCCAAATGTAGTAAATTTGGTGGTAATATCTGCCAGAAAAAAAAACAGATTTTGACCTCTATCATTCAGCGGCCTGGCCAACATGCTCGTCATTGAAGCTGGCTTTGAGTTTGCAGTGAGTTCTATTGATGTGTGTGCAGATCTGTGAACTTGTGCAGCTGTCAAGGACTCGCTAGTCATGCCAGCTGTGCTATGTGAATGCAATGTCAGACAACCCCTGCTGTGCTTCAGTGCCTCTCCGTCGTCAGTCATTGCGACTACCTGCCAAACGTCTGTGTAACTGACAGTCAGTACAGGTCTCTCCAAAGGAAACTGGAAGACCTTGTTCAAGCAGTATCAATTAAAGCAAATAAAATGACATAGGTACAAAGCTCCAGGGAAAAAACAGAAGGACCTTTTGACAAGCAGATCAGATCTTTTAGACATGTACTTCGAGCAAACAAAGGCAATTTTTATAAATTACATTTTTGTTGTTGACTTCACTTAAGCTCTTACATGTCTCTGGAATCAAAGCCTTTGTCACAACCTTTTGTCCTACACTGGTTGTTGCCTCTGGCACTTTGATAACTTTTGACACATAAATGAACAGATTTCAGTAGCCACCTGCATTTAACATTTAGTTTGATGTAATGGAGCAAAAGATATGTAAAAGTAGTTTAACATTTTGGGTAGTATGCTCATTTGCTTTATTGATACAACTCTAATGTTTTTATGCCAGATATAAAGCTAGCTCCAGCGGGCAATTAGCTTATTGTAGCTTAGAATACATACTGGAAGAAACAGTGGTACCCCTGATACAATTGATACAATGGGTTCTTTGGGTACCCATGGCTCTCTCCTAAACTTGAGAGGGCCCTTCCCAGTAAATGTTTTGTTCCTTACAATCAAAGTACTTCTCAAAATTAAAGCTCTGTCCTTTTATGGAAAAGGACGACAGTGTATTTGAAAAACACCATTAATACATAATGCATTAATACATGAATTCAGGAAATTCAGTTATGGCTGTTGGTTTTGGTGTGCCACCCAAAGATTTAGTAAAAAAAATCTCTGAGTGCCACTGGGAAGAAGGGAAAGCAGCTAGCCTGTATCTGTCCAGTGATGAGTAGCCTACCTTAAAAGCTCAGTCTTTTATTTATCCTTGAACAAATAGAAATGTAAAACCAACAAATTGTGATTTTACAAAGAGTTACGTCCTTGCAACAACAGTCCAGCAAGTCACTGCACCCAGTTAAAAAATAGCCCCAGCATGCCACTAGCTTACTGTTTCTCTCTGATCCCAGTCATCATGCTAAGCTAAGCTAATGGCCTGCTGGCTCTCGCTTTGTATTCAATGTAAAGACGTGAGAGTGACATCAAACTTCTCATCTAACTCTTGACAAGAAAGTGAATAAGTGTTTTTCTTAATATGTTGAATCCTTTGAAACTTACAGTACATTCAGCACTTGTTTTCCCCTTGTTTACCATAAATCAATATTGGGTAAAAAATAAATTAGAGGAGGCATAATAATTTATGTGCACACTTGTGCCAGTAAAGACTGGATCTAATTATGGAAAATCATTAACGCCTCTTCATTGCTTGTTATTAATTTCCCCCCTTCTGGATGTTTTTTTCCTGTGGCTTTATGTTGTTTGTGCTTGTCCCCCAAGAGGGCTGTTTTCCTGTCGACAGCTACTTCACCAATGAACATGAATTCAGACAAACAGGACTCTTAACAGCTCCCTTGACATCCGTATGAGGAGTTATGTAGCTTTATATTACGATACCCTATATGTTGGTTGTCCTTATTAGGCTCCATGCGTGTAATAAAGCATGAGTTACATTTGTAATGAGTGAGCTACTGATCACATCTACGTTCTACACACACACACACACACACACACACACACACACACACACAAAAGAAGTAAACTTAGAAATATTTCATTTGTTTTTAAAAGCCTTTTGACTGTGTTTGGCAAGAGGAGTTTTATTACACAGTTCTCCCGAGCGTTATATAGGCCGCAGTAAAATTTATAGCCCAATAAAATCAATCTATATGAGAAATGGCAATGGGGCAAAATTGGCACTAAAAGAACAGATGTTTTCACTCGCTAAAAAAAGGTTGTGCGTAGGGGGTGTCTTTCACAAGGGCAGCTTCTTGCCAGTTAACACTAACATTTGGATTAATGAATTGGTGTTGATGTTGGATCAGTTTGCCTCCTGTGGCCCTGAGCCGTGAGAAGGTCAGGAAACCTTGTATTGCTGTCACAGTACATGTAATGAAGTGGCACCTCTACCTGACACGCTGTGTCACAATATGTCTTCTTTCTAATATGACATATTCAATCTGATAAATTGTTCTTTCCATTAAAAAAACATGACATATTTTCAGCCAATATTGGTCAGTGGTGGAGGAAGTGTTCAGACACTTTACTTTAGTAATGCAGTAGCAATACAACCATGTAAAAATACTCCATTACAAATCAAAGTTCTATGTTAAAATTAATTAAGAGAATTCAGCTAAATGTACTTAAAGTATCACAAGTAAATGTAATGATTGCAACTGACATTTTATTATATATGACATTACAATTCTCCTTTTCAGGGTGTCAAATATGGCAGCTTGGTTAGTGGCCCTCTGCGTCTGAAACCGATGGCCAGGGCTGTCATGGGTGTGGTTTGAACCCCATTGCAGCACCAAAGGTGGACATGACAGTTTGTTATGACCTTTAATAAAACACTTGCAACACAGACAACAAACAGGCAAGTAAAACAGTGAGCAAGATTTACTCCTACGCTTGAGGCTTCCTGAGGCACAAGTTTAGTCCAGAAGCTTTGGTGAGCCACACCCAAGCAGAGAGTAGGAGGGTCTTTGATGTCTGGTGGACGCACACAACCAGCAAAGAGTTCAATAGTGTGCAGCAGTACCGGCAAACAGGAGGTGATGTCAGATGATAAAGGTGTACACTTTTACAAAAGTTTGGCAAACCACACAATGAGCACTGTGGTGCACACAAAAAGTCAGACTGGGCAGCGACGTGGCGAGGTAATCCACGGTACAGGAAATCACAGGCAGCAGAACAGGTAAACTCACAGCGCAGAGCTGACTGGCAGTCTCTCCTCACAACCACAGGGAGGAGGTGAACAGAAACCAGGAACATGGAAGCAGAGCTCTTGGTTGGGGACAGAAGGCTGAGTGGTTTACCAGGGAGCAGGCGAAGCAGGAGAGTCAGAGACAGGTGAGGTCAGCAAAAAGGAAGCAGTCTGTGAATAAATGCTGGACTGTCTTGCATGGATATGACAAATAACAATCTGGCAACATGAGTCTGAAACTGGAGTATTTATAGTGACAGGGAGTAATGATCCACAGGTGAGCAGCGTTAGCTTGATGAGGTGGGTGTGGTGGACTGGCAGGAGTGGTGACTGACAGGTGGGCTGGCAGGTCGGTGTGGTGGAGAGGTGGCGTGAGTGGCAGTTTACTGGGTTAATTGAGAGAATGGCATGTATGGTAGGTCAGAAGTGCACACTTAGACAAGGGCACCCTTTAGTGTCTGTGTGAGACACACCGGGCTTTCAACTAACTTCAGTGTAAACCCATCCTCTGCAATGACTTTAAAGAGCAAGAAAGTCTGTGTACAGTGAGAGAGGTGGTGGATGGGTCAAACAAACACAGGATTTGTCACCCAGGAGACCGCTGTTTGTGTCCCTTGTGAAACCAAAAGTCAATGTTAATTTTTTTTTAACCACTTAATGTAATTACTATTATGTCAGGTGACCAATGACATAAGTTATGTAATGGTTATTTTAACACAAACCTTGATCTTTTTTTTTATTTAAACACAACCAAATAGTGTTACCTAATCCTAAAGCAGATTGGGTGGTAAAACCTAAGTTTCCTGTGAACATGGAAGTTTATTTTGAAAAGGCACTATTTATATTATAAGCACCAAATTGACACAAAAACTGACATGTCCGAAACTGATGCTAGAGGGGCACCTAGAACATTATAGTTTGAAGCCTGGGACTGCTGACCAAGCTGATACATCTGACAAGCTGGGAGTGAGAACATGTGGGACATTATTACATTGTTGTACTGATGCATCAATATGTAAGCAGCATTGTGGTGCTGTAGGCACTCGAGGTAAAGCTAGTTTTAACTACATTAGCCAGTTTAATCCAGTGGCTCCCAACCAAGGGGTCAGACCTCTCCAAAGGGTCATAAGATACATCTGCAGGGTTGTGAAGTTGTTAATGGGAGAACAAAGAAGAAAAAGTACTTTTCAGCACTTACCTGTCTAAATTTTTTGGTCTTTTTTTTTGCAATAAATTGGATCATTTAAACAAATTATTTTTTGTAAGTGCAATTCAAAAAGGTTAAGATCTTTAGGGATCTTTTTATGAGACTATCAAACTGTATGTTTCTTATGTGAAATCTTAATCTTGAAGTTGAATAAAAGCTGCAATATTGTAGCAGAATAAAAGTATAAAGTATGATAAGATGGAAACAAACAAATAAAATGCTCTGACCTCAAAATTGTGCTTAGTATTTGAGTAAATTTACTTTATTTTCACCACTGACATTAGGGAGAAATTTTCATGTGTTTTGACTTCTAAGCTCTGTTCTCATTCTTCCTCCCTTTCATCAACACTGTTTCAGGATGTCTAATAAAAGGATGAAATGTCAACAAAACAAAACCAAAGTGTCATATGAATGCTTTTTTTTAACAGTAATTTGGAAAGCATTGACAAATTATGTTAATCAGGAAATGCTTGTGTGAGATTTAGAGGGCACTGACTAGTAATTTATGTTGTCATTTAGTTTTGTGGAGGACCTGCTGAGTGCAACATACATGAATGTTGGCTGTCCTTTCTCAGCATCACACGGGGTACATTAATTGTAGAGCCACCCTTTCAACTATGATCTGCTGTGCAATTGTGTGTGTGTGTGTGTGTATCTGTGTGTGTAAGTATGCATTTAAGACAATGCCTAACCGGTAAAAGTTAAACATGTTAAGAAGTTGTTCAATTTATAGCATAATAACAGCTCTTGTTTTTTAATGAGTTTTCCACCACTTTGTGTACACAGTGTGGATTTTTATTTTACAGCTTGTGTCCCAAACTGTACTGATCTTGTAAACAAGCTGTATTAGTGATATTTTGTGCTTCTTCTGGGAAATCCAAATGCAGTATAATGATGCTATAAGTATCTCTGAGCGTTGGTGGAGAACAAACAAATACAGTACATGTTCAGAGCACTTTGACGTGATGAATCATACACTCTTAATTTCACAGGATGTTTCACAGGATGTTAGTGTCACTCTCTCTCCATATGCAGGAGCTGATTCCTCCACTACATCACCAATTATATATGGTATGTACAAAGGTGGTTACATTGATTACATGACAATTAATAACAGCCTTCATCTAACACAAAAATAGAAAGGTGGAGGAAATAAAAAGAGAACTCCGGGTTTTGCATTTGAGCAGTGTTTCACTCGATTGTTACAAAGAAGTGCAAAAAAAAAGAGTCAGGTGGTGTACAAGGGAGCAAAACAGTTTTGCTGCTGAATACAACACCATAAACATTTTTTTTTAACAAACTTTCCAATTAATTACACGTTAAAACACAAAGGCCAGGATCTGCAGTTATCAGTCCAGCATAGAAACGTAATAGAACATGGACATTGCATGTTACAGAGGCATGATGATGAAATGACACTTTAACTCACCAGTGCTGAAGTCAGATGAAGAGAAGAGAGGTAAAGAAGCTCTTCCTGTGTGCAAACCTCTTAGAAATCTCACTTTTGGCAGTCCTGCAGTTGCTGAATCAGCTGGTTTTCAGTGGATAGCAGGTCCAGTGCGTTCAGTCTGGGTGTTGAGGGCATAACTTTTTATCCTCTTTCAGGTGAAAAAGTTTCTCCCTGCCTCCGATATGGGATTTGTGATGATTTTCAGCAGACTGTGTGAGTGTCAGGTAAAGCGCTGTCTAAGAGGTTCTTGTGGATGGATGATAGTGGAGACAGGACTGTTTTTGCACCCTGAGGCCCAGAGTGTAGGTACAGAGCACCCAACTCAGACCTCAACTTTCTCCTGATTCCCAAAATGGCTGTGGTTTGACATCAGAGTGAGGCTCAGGGGAAGGAATCAGCCCGACAAAAAGTGAGGAAAAATGACCTGTCAGCCAGCTTAGTGTGTGAAAACTGCTGTTCTACCTGAGAGTTGATGGTGTCACAATTCTCTTCCATCACTGGTGCTGTGTAGGTGACTCATCTGCTCTGTCATGAGCACTGGGGTTCAATCTATCATGTTGCTATCATACAGTATACTTGCAACATTCACCTTGAACATGAAAAGCAAGTGTATTTCTGTTTTTTTTTGACAGGACATACATGCTTCACTGATGACATCTTCATCTGTTCTCATGCTCTCAGTACAGATAAGTGCACTGGGAAACATCAAACTGCACTGACAAATGCATTCTGTGTCCAGCTTGGGAGAACCTGTGAAGATGGAAGCAAAGGCTGCAGCAAATAACACATTTAGGATAGCCCCGACAGAGTAGTTATTTCAAAGTTGTAGCTGGCAGACATGACAGTGAACAGCTCATCACACCCGAGTGATTACAATGCAAAATTTCATGGTGTGGAGTCCAGTAACGCCATTTGTAATCTGCAGTAGTGTGCTCTACCACCTGCTTGCAAGGCAACAAATGATGCCATGAGCACTGCTCAGTGATCTCATTCCAATGAACATCATACTTATAGCCCAAAAACTAATTTTGTACAATGCCAGACTCCCTCTTGAAAATTGGAGTTTTTTTTAATGTGGTGTCACACATGATTTCAAAATGGGATTGCAATATTTGCAGGTTTGCAAACAAAGTGTAACGACCCAATATGGCGTGTTGTTTCACACTTCCCACAAAGCTTAAGGTGTGGTATAATTTGCCTGAGCATGAAACTGCCTCTACCTGATTTGCTGCTGAATGGTGCATTTGCATACACTGACAATTTCAGTAATATGGGCCCTTCATAGAGAGATGGTTTAGAAACAGACAACATTGCCTGAGATACATTTTCCAAACACATCAGTCAGTTTTCAGTTTTCAAGTTGAGCAGCTTAACACTTTATGGTAGAATAAATGACAATATGATCCTACACTTCCCCTATTATACCATTAATACTTGGACTAACTTGCAATGCAATACACAAATAATGATGTATCTTTATTTCATCAGCTGGTGAGGATCCTGACTTTTTGCTTCAGATACGTAGCTTTACTCTCAGTGTTTTAGCACAATATCATATATGTAGCCTACAGACTCTGTGGGAAAATAATAAGTCATTTTTTACTTTACTGGGTGTATCAATGCACTGTATAAACAGAATTAATAAATGGATAATCATAGTTAATCATATTGAGTTAATGTGTGCATCTGCAAATTGCATTCAGGTGACGTCATCATGCCCAGGAAATGAGAAACAATCATGTCAGGAACAGGTTGATGTGTGCTGAAGTTCAAAAGTAATGGTGACAGAATTAGAGGATGACAGGAGGGCTCTGCCAGCAAAGGCCCACAATTGGCCGGGCAGGTGAACAGCATAAAAGTGAATGTGATGGTGAAACAATTTAGTCTGCTCCCTAGACCAGCTCAATGTTTGTATGTAACCTTAGAAGACTAACAGTAAACCCATTTCACTTTGAACCGACTGATTGCATTTGTCTTTACTGGGGATGTAACCAGTGTGGGTAAAGGTCTTATACAACTGGCCTGAGAAAAGATTTTTAGCCCACAGTAGCCATTGTGATGTCACCCATTGGTTCTTGGGCTATTGTTCTGAAGACTTGAGACTGGCATTTTGGCTGTCGCCATCTTGGATTTTTGGAGCCAGAATTGACCATATTTGAGAGGGTGGAGATGTGGAGGGGCGAGAGGAGAATCTGACTCATATGCTGCTTCTAAAATTGCACACAAATTTTATGGTAAATCTGCTACTTTTGATATTGTACACTGTGTTACGTGCCGTATGAGAACAGAAGGCTTGGTGGTGTAGCAACAGTAACCTAATGAAGGGGTGCAAGGCTTAGGGGACAGTCAGTTATATAAGGTCTATATGTTGCTGAGATTCCATTCACATACTGTACATTTATAGAAAGTATCAGTTTCATGCATGCAGCCCAAAGGACATCTGGTATTACACTTCCAGTTGTGTCAATAGCAGATGGCATCACAGATCAGTGGTCTAAATGGACAAATCCATTTTGAAGACATGTTCATCATGCTGTGTCAGAAAGGAATTCCATTATAAAAAAAAGGCTTTTTCCAAAACAATCTTGAACAACTTTTCAAAATCAGAGTATCTTTTATTTATTTATTTTTAGTTGGACTGCTGTGAACTACTTTGCGTTCCTTCTGCTCTGCTCAGCTTCCCTTTATCACATGATAACTGCTGGAATGTGTTGGCAGTACTGGTTGGTGATAAATAATAATAGGGTGAATTCAGGTAATGTGACACTTTTTGGTACATGCCTCAGTGGTTACTCATTCCAGAGGTTTCTATAAGTCATTTTAGGCCTTTCTAACACGTATTTTTTTCGTTTTGTTTTTTGGAACAAAATGGGATTACATGGGATTTATTTTTTTAAATTCACACACCTTTAAATGACCCTCTCTCTCTGTCAGGCAGCATGTTAAGGTTATGTGGGACAGCAGGTTTGGTAAAGTGAGACAGCCATTCTCACATTAAAAAGCAAACCTCTTTGCTACTTAGTGGAACAAAAAACAACCATTTAATTCAATGTAGACGCAGGAGCAATTAATTTAAAAATGTTTTATTTTGTGTTTGATTTTAATGCAAAAGGATAATATATGCTCCCAAAATCCTGGTAACCAGCACCACAAGTCAAATAAAAGTAATACAAATACATGTAAGGGACATAAAATGGGAATAATTTTACATTTCTCCATGGTTGACAAATATAGCAACAGCTCCTTTTTCTGCTGCAGAATGGGAAGTGTGTCCCAAAGCTCGCCACTGTATTGACACCCTACACCTTGATGTAGGGAGCCTCATTTAGCTGTGAAGGTGACTACAAATGGAGTGACACTTCATGACAGAGTGGGAGTGGGTATAATCTGTTTTGGGAAAGGCCGTTCCTGTAAAGACAGACCACGCCCACTCTGATGATGTCAGACCAATCCAAACCTCCGTTAAGTGGCAAGAAGTTGTGTAGCAACAATTCAATATCAGTTTTAGTGATTGGCTGTTGATTTTGCACATATCAATTAATTACAATGCTTATCTGTCCCACATTACCTAATGTCCCACTTGACCTAAACTCACCCTATACAAATATGTTTATTTTGTCAAGTGTGTACTGACTCACTGGCTCACTAAAAAAAAATCAACTTTAAAAAATAAATAGAAAAGAAAAAAATTGATTTGGTGGCAGAAAAACAAATTGTGCCTATCCTTAGATTTAGTAAATCTTCTTTAAATTCACCATAAAGCAGTGAACTGGATCAGTGTTATTTGCTTTAAGCACATTGCAGTGAACCAGGAAATTGACTTTTTCAGACTCCAAGAGAAAAACACAGAGCTGATTAATTTGTATTTATTTTCTAATGACCTAATTTTCCATGTGTTTAACAAATAAATTAGATAATCTGCAGGCTTGGCTTTGTGTTATTGCTTCCTAATATTTACCCCCCCCCCCCCGGGTGCTACAGTGGTTAGAAAGCTGTTGGAATTTTTGCAAATTAAAAACAAATCATTAATATATTAAAAGCCTGGTTATCCCCAGGCATGCAGCGGAGAGATACCACCACCGCAATCCTTTTGTCCATGATGACTCTCCAAATCCTTTTAACAATATAATAATTCTTGTCCATTTGCAGCAGGTTTAAATTTGCTGTGTATATCATTACATGGCTTCCCATACACTCAGACAGCAGCCTTCCTCACACTGCCAAAACAATGTCAGTGAAGCTAATGAGATGCAGCAGAGCAGAGCAAACCTACCTGACTCTCCTTGTTTCACACCATTTAGGTCAAAGTCTATCTCTATATCCAAGCCCACACAGTGCAATGCAGCTTTTTATGTATTTATGTATATGAGCTAGGGCAGTGGTTTCTAAACCAGGCAGCGGATCCGCACTTGGCCACAGAACATTTGCTACTGGGCTGCAAGAAAATGATATGATTTGGAAAAAATAGCCAAATTCTATAAATTTATGAGCTATTTGTGTTGTAAATACGTCAAACTTAGTGTTTCTTTCTGTGCTGTAACTTTCCTCATCCAGTGTGCGAACTATACCATGGCTTTTGGGGGAGCTTCTTTCTTTGTACGGAGGGGGCACAAATAAGACATGGATAGGTTAAGTAGCAAAACAGCTTTTCTTTTTGACATACATGTATCTTTATACTGACCTCAAAAGAGAGAAATGAATGATGGTGCTTCAGTAAACAGACTGAGTGGGACTTAATATGTTTTTTTTTGTTTATTGTTGCGTTTGAGTGAAGTTTATGATATTGCACCACAATGCTTAGATGGTGATGGCAATAGCATGCTGGCTGGCATATTTATTAAAGGGAATTAGTGATGAATCACACTCAAGCATGCATTATACATCAATAGTAGCTTGATTTCACACATGATCCATGATGATGAAGATACAGAATAATATAAATGCATGGCTAAAATGCCATATTATCAATATTTCAGAGAACCCAACATTTCACAAATCATGTTTTCAGGGGAGCTTATGTTTTTTAGAGGAGCCAGGCACCCCTTGGCTAAATAACAGGAGAATGATTTTGGTAAACAGTCTGTCACCACCCACTTGGAAAGTGGAAAGAAAATTACAACTGATGTGCAGAATCTCTTTTCATTAACCTCCTTTTGCATATGAGGTTTTGCACAAACATCAGGAACCTGACATGTATCTAGTGTCTGGCATATATTGGGTTATTAAACTGTAAAAATTTTAAACATGACATTACAAATATCGAGATAAGGGCGTGTCTGAGCTCAACAAGAACACTGATGCATACATGCATGGCAAAATTACCTGTGATTGAATTTAGTCTTTTGAAATGTGAACAGCAAACTCAGAAAACTAGTAGGGATGAAGGCTGACTGTTGCGTCAACTCATGTCACCTGTGTCTCTGCCAAAAAGTTGCACTTGAACACACTGCAAAGACTACAGCCAACAGCCAACTAGCATGTACTCTGCACCTGTGTGAGGAGAAATAACCCTCCATACCAGCAGGCAGCAGTAGGCTGTATTTGTCATTCGAGAAGGAAAACTGAAGGACCTACAGGATGAATTCAAGACACTCATTAGCCAGTTAGCATATTAATAACACAACCTGATGTTGGAAGACCAAAAGATATTTACTGTGTACTAGCAAACAATAACACAAACAATTGTGAACAGTTTCTGCTTAAGAGCTCAATGACTAAAAATAATAATCTACCTAATGTAACAAGTTTGTCTCAGTCTTATGCCCTTTTGACCCCAGATGTGTACTTGCTTTTGTCATTTCATTCACTGTCAGGCTCTGACGTCTCTTATGCAGATTCAAAATGCTGAATCTGTTGAAAAAAATAAAAGCCATCAAGAGCTGATAAGTGCAAACAGTACGCCGCAAAAACTAGGGCGACAGACACTCAATGACAGCCCAACATGGACCTACAGCTGACTGTCATCTTGGTGTATCAGGGCCCTTTCACCGATTTAGTCTTTTTTTTTTTTTTTTTGCTAGGATCTGAATGTCATCCATTTTATCCCATACAAAAGTAACATATCCATCCCTGTGTCCCTGCATCACCCCGTCCACCTGCCCATCACAGCTATTCCATTTACAGTTGTAAAAATGGGTTTCCCGGCAGCTGCCAACCCCCGGTGGAGTATTTCAGCTGGAAGCCCAAAGAGTCAAGCCTCCCTCTCCAGAGATCTGTCCCTGTCCTTCTCTCTTCTCCCTCTCTCTTCCTCCATCTGTCCTCTGTGTTTTGCTCTGCCATTTTCCTTGTTGTGAGGTGGAGCAAAGGTTACAAAATACCTGGAGGATGGTAGGAGAGCAATAATGACGCTGTGTGTGTCTGTGTGTGTGTTACTGTTCTCCAGGGACAAACTGTAGAAACCTATTAGAAACAGCTGCAGCTGCCCTCTGCTCCCCGTTCTCTCCAAGGAGCACACACACACACACACACACACACACACACACACACACACACACACACACACACACACACACACACACACACACAAACAAGCACACTGGTACACAATCACACCTTTCTATTTTTCTTCTCATAAAGACACTAGATATGCCTAAATTTCAATCACCCCAACTTTTAATCATGAAAATGTTTGCAATATTTCTTTTGACACTTTTAATCTTATGTGGAGCAGAGGCTGTAAAGAAGTATGACACAATAAATCAATTTCTAAAGATCAGTGTCTGATCCCTGTGATATTTCTTAGAGGAAAGTAGACAAAATGCCTTTCATTACTTGTTGGACAAGGCTGAGGTCAAAGTGTTCCCAAAGGTTTGATATTGACTGAAATTCTCTCAAGTCGGCTCTGAAGTCAGCTAATGAAGTTAGAAGTTGGAAAATGGATTTACAGTATTTCATGTGTATGATATAATATACAAGCAACTTGAGTCACTTACCTTTAAAGTACAGGTCATGCATAGAAAACTAACAGTTTTTTTTTTTCAAAGGGAATATAAAAATAATTGAAGAGTAGTGGGCTAAGCAGTGAGCCTTGTGGGACACCACAGTTGATGCATATCACTACAAATTAATTTTTTCGACCAAGTTTAGAGAAAGTCATTAATATGAGAAAGGATTTGTATTCCAGAGCAGATGTAGAGTTGCTATAACAAACTTGCAGATGGTGAAAAGGAAATATCACTGCTGGAATCAAATCTCTTTCTCTGTTTATGGTGGTGTGGCTAATATTTACACAGCTCTACATTATAACTGACAGTAATCATTACAATGCTAAACATTTATTTTAAAATGAAATTGTCACGACAAAAGAACTCCATGGAATGAGAGGTGTCAACACATTTCAACAAACCATATGATTTTTCAGTGTGCAGTGCATCATGGGAATCTGATTTGAGGCTTGCTCTTCAAGGCACCTTCCCTGACATTTCTGATATGATTTTCTCATGATCATCTCTAACAAAATGCTGAGGAATACAGAAAGCAAACTGTTCAGATGAGATCAGTTGCAGTTTTAATTATTGCTTAATGAACTTAATGTAACACAGAGTAAGGATGCTTCAAATGCATGCAAATTTAGCACCCTGTGAAGCAGCATCGACATCTCCCTGACCTGCCTACACTGGTGACGGCCAGCCAGGCAAGAATAGTATTTGCTCTAAGCCTCGACATCACTGTTGTAAAATTAAACCATTATGAGCATATGGAAACTGAAATAAATACTGTATGTAAGTAGCTAATGCTGTGCCACTGTATGTAATTTTTTAAATAAACAATTATGAGAGGGGTGCCCCTTTTTTTCGCTTGAGCACCTGCCCCCCAAAATGTCTGTGCACGGCCCTGAAAGATGGACATTAAAAACGAAATCTTGTCATATGATCTGTAGGTTCCACTTCTTTCATGAGTGTGCGGTGTCATCTTTAATTAGAGGACAAAGTGCCCCTTATCATCTATATAACGATACAATGGATTATTTTCAAATTTTAAATTATCTGCATTTTCAGTCTAAAATTTCATATTTATCTTTTTAGAAATTACTATAGGTCCAACAAAATAATTCATAAAAGTGTTATCTGTTGAAACACTTTGTTTGAAAGTGTGACATATCTGCAATCCACCAAAGTGCAGCAGATTTCTATCAACACATTATTGAAGGATGAATCGGGTGAGGGACAGCAAGGTAGACAACTCCTTTCTTTCTGCTCAGCACATCAGGTTAAGGTCCATGGTTCAGGCGCAAGGAGCACTGAACAGATAAGAGTATTGTGGAGCACTGAGACATGAAAATTTTCACTGCTGAAATTGGATTAAAGAGCTGTATGCAGTTGCAGTACGGAAAAGTCCACTGTAATTTTGTAGTAACATTTAGCCACAGAGACCTGGAACGAAAACTTATCAATATTGACTCAGTTAAGTGTCTCCTGCAGTGCCACTATAAGTTTCTACCAAGTTCAGTCATTAACTTGCCTCTAGTCTCAGAGAGTAGATCAATATAACTGTCCAGTCACATAAATGTTAAAGCTTATAACAATTAAAGCCAGATCGATTCATACATAATTAAGTATGTGTGAGGTTAACTAACAGCTTTTAGACATTATTGCTAAACACAATAGCTTCTAAGAATCTGTACCAGGGCATGGTGCACTGGAAATCTCTATTCTATTCTGAGGAGACACAAGAAACAGTATCATCTGATGTGATTATTTTCTCTGCCCTGTTACCTTACTTTTAAACAAGCTGACAGAACAATGCTTTCTTTGCCTCTCATACAAATTTAATCAGCTTTCCTTTCAGTGGAAAAATAAAATCCCTTGTCCTTTATTGAACTCAGGGAATGGCACTGTCAGGTATCGTGTTGTTTCATTAAGGCAAAACACCATTAATGTATTGGGGCTTTGGACTTATAGGGGCAATTTGAGGTGCATTTAAAAATTCATAGTCAATCGTTCCCCTAAAATAAATTCCTGGAAACAATGAGGGAACAATGCTTTGATGTTGGTACTCAAATGATGTTGGCTGCTCTGATTCATACAAATTTCATCTGCTTTTCCCCTCACTCTGCCTTTCATGAACGAGTCCCTGGAATAAACCTAAGCAATGGTTTGCAATGAAAAATCAATAACATGTAGTTGAAAAGAGGTTAGTTATTTTTCAGAGAAATGGCTCAAAGGGGCTTATCTGCGTGATGAAAAAAGGGGTAATAGATTATGTACTGCATGTGGACTCACAATGTGTCAACTTTTTAATGTTTAATGATGCTAGTCCTCTTGTTCTTTGGTGACCCTTTGACATTATAGGGCCATCATCAGGTCAAATTTTAGTTTATCCAGTAATTTGGTTTATTACTAAATACCTACAAAACCAATGACAGTCCCATCAGTGTCAGCTGTACTTTGTGTTTAGTGCTAATGAGCAAATATCAGCTGGCTAACACACTAAACTAAGATGGTTAAACAGCACACCAACTCAATATTGACATGTTACATTGTCACCATCAGCATATCGACATGCTAACATTGGCATTTTGGCTTAAAGAACAGCTGTACAGACCCACGAACATGGCTGTACACTCTTACCTCTACATATCTTTAGGGGTGGAAGTAACAAATTACATTTACTCATGATAGGTGTGAGTGTTTTTTTTGTTGCAGCCTACTTGTCCTTTTTTAGTATTTCTAAAAATTATTATTTGACTTTTTATCACAAATATCGTACTTAATTGCACGTGCTTCATTTCAAGTTGCATCCATTACAGAGTAAAAACAATAGTCACACAAAAAAGTCCAGTTAAACCAAAAAAGGAAGAATCAGCAGCTGCAGCAGAGAAAAAGAAGCTGCTGGTTTGTCTGCAGCTGCAGGAGGGCAGAGCAACAGAGAGGTCCCCTGTCTTGCACTCAGCAGACACTTCGGAAAACAAACATGTTGTAAATGTTCATGTTCACTGACCAGGTATCGTGGGGTGCGAGGGGTGAGAAACAGTGGTCGCACCTGGGCCGGGTATAGCACTTAGCGACCAGTACAAAAAATAAACAACAATACAATAAAATTTAGGACCATGTCCTTATGGCATGTACCTTGGCATAGGTAAAGAAAGATTTCATATAGCCTACCTTATATATTATACCTTCCTGATGGCATTTACCTTAGAATTATGGATTTAATGCACCACCTGGCGAGCACATTAAGTGACCCAACTCAAACTCCCTTACCATTTAACGTGATCAAAAGGTATGTATTCCTTTATACATTTGGCCTTATGCTTTTTCAATATTACATTATTGAGATGTTAAATGTTATATTATATAAGTCCAAGTTATATATTATAAGTTATATAGTACGTAACAGTGTTTGTTGTTAATGGACTGAAATTTAGTGGTAGTGTAAAGCTCAAGCTGCTAAGAAACATTACATGACTATATTCATATAATAAATGAAAGGAAAATACATGCTACAGCAGAATATTTATCTATATTCAGGTTGTGGTGATGTAATATTTATGGGCAAAGAAGCTGCATAAACATCCTATGTATCACATGCCACTGTTAAGTAATAAATTATACTATTGACCTGAGAACAGTGTGGAAAAAATAAAACTAGAATGTTAGAAGCTGCTTCAATGCAAGGGTTGAAAATTGATCAATTGCCTCGTGGATGCAAGTCAATAGGGTGCATATAAATAGAACACAGTGATACACTTGTGTACAACATGCAAGAAAACCCAACCTGTATCAAGTTTCTGATGCTGCCTCGGGGAAACCATGAAATGCCTTAATTATCATGCATTAGTAGAACAGCCAATCGCTGTGTTCTGTAATAGCTCTATATGTGGCTTATTGATTTGTCTCAACTAAGCAGGTAATCAATTCTCACCACTTGCGCTGAAATGATTCTCAACATTTTCATTAAAAAAAATCATTAACAAAACCTATTACATCATGCACATTTTCTCCTCTTTGTTCTGCTGCAAAGAGCACAAAGTAGTTCTTTGACACTTAATCTCATCAGTCATTTTGTCGTTAGTTCTGACCAAAAGTACTTTAATGTGAAACAAGTCATAAAAAGTAACTTTGTGTGTTTTTATTCTACAGTACAAGTAGCACAATAACCAAGTTCCCAGAGGTCTATTTATCTCCTGCAGAACTGAGAGACCAGGGAAATTCTGAGTTAATGTAGTTAAGGTTTTTCTGGGGTTTTCAGGTTCCTAGTTTTCTTTTGCTCCCTGCAGATAAGAGTTTGTCTCAGCAGCAAAGGTTTTATAAACCCATATCCTACCAAGGGGTTACCTGGTCTGAAAAGTGAAGCCAATGCCAAAGTGACTTAAACTTGCATTCTTTGTATTAGCCAGCAGGGGATGACTTCCAGAGGTGCAGAGAATACTAGAACATTGTACTTAAGAAATTTTACTCAAGTAAAAGCAAAACTACTTGTGTAAAAATGTACGTAAGTAAAAGTGAAATATACACGCTACTGCCATACATTTTTAGTAAATTCCATTTCTTCGTGGCACTTTTAAGCCTGTACAAATGTTTATCAATCAGTTTGGCCTCACTAGAGTTATCCAGAGAAGAGGCAAAACTCAGACAGAAATGACACAAATTAAAAAACCTGACACTTCTTATAGAATCAACAGAATAATAAAGCCATATAAACTGCCCAGTGGCTGGAGCCGCAATTTTTATCCACACTGTAGCGAATATTCAGTGGTTGTCGAAGTTCTCATCTGGAGAGTGAGTTTAAGAGTTTAATTTTGTACTCACCTGTCTGAACGTCACTCCTTAAGCCTTGCACACTGTGAAGTCCTCCTTTTAATCTGCTCTACATTCAACTTCTCTGCAGGTTCATTCTCAAAGCATAGCCTACTGTTATAAATATAACCAGTCCACTTGGCCTCTCTGTCCCGCTGTGCTCCTCAAAGTTTTCCAAGATGCTGAGCTGAATACAGTCACATCAGGAATTATTGTCAAAAACAGAGAATCTTCATCATAGTGAAAACAGAAGTCCTGCTGGCAGATCCCATGAGTTCTTTAGCATGTTAGCCTGAGTCAGGCTAGTCTGCACCTGCATCAAGCACCATTGTACATGTGTTTGATTTGGTCACTTATGCTCACCAGGTGGAGCATGAACTGAGTAATTCATTAAGGCAGATGAAACCTTTTTTTTTTAACCCAGCTGAGGTACAGTACTGCTAACCATAACCATTACTACCTACAGCCCCGTTACGACTGTTGCTCTGCATCCTTCCCATCCCCTGACACCCGGCAGGTGAAAGAAAACATTTGCAAGATGTACCTCTCCTGAGTGTCAGCTGAGTGCAGAGTGTCATCTCTCTGTTGCTCTGCCCTCCTGCTGCCGCAGACACACCTGCAGCCTCTTTTCTGCTGCAGCTGCTGATTTTGTCTGTCTTTTGTTCCATTCTCAAACAGTTTATAAGGACTGCTTCACGTGACTCTTGTTTTTAGGCAACTTAATAATGGATGAGCCCTAAAATGTAGCGAAGTGCAATACTTGTTATAAAAAATACTTAAGTTCAAGTAAAAGTGTACACATCTCACTTAATTTATGATCTCAGTAAACATTTTCCTAATGACTTTATGGTCTCAATCTCTAGTTTCAAGTCTTCTTCAGTACAGCATGATGTTCATTTTGTAAATTATGGTCCCATTTAAAATAAAACAGATGAGAAAGCAGGGTATGCTTAACAGTGTGTAGCCACCTTGTGATCGACAAGTTGCTACCATGGCGGCGTCCTTGGGTTCTCAGTCAGTTTGACTCCTCACTGCTCCACAGCTCCACCCTCTGCTCCAAATATGGTCACTTCTATGGCCCCTCTGCCAGCACACAAACAGGACCAGTAAGACAGACTTGTCATATTCCAACGAATTGTGGGACCTGCAGTTTGTTTTTTGACAACCTAATACCACCTACAGCGAAGTTAAAACCACCTGCTCGAGATGTATGTTGGGTCCCATGGGACCCGCAGCATCCCAATCCCAGTGCAGTCCTTTATTTCAGTGTTCCTTCTGTGGCTGTGCAGGATGCATTCAGGTACAGTACTGAGTGTTAGTCATGGCCTGTGCATGAAGATGGACGTTGTATCTCTACTTACCCACACTGTACAAAAATGAAGCCAAAATAACCTGGATATGGCAGCTGCCATCTTGCACTGGTGACATCATTTGGAGCCAGAGTCTGCACAGTATCTCTGTGGTGTCGATTCCCACCCAAACACACATACAACCAGTCACGAGCAGGGTCATTGATCGCGAGCACAGCGATTGGCACCCATGGCTGTCAATCATGATGTCAAATGCCATTTTTATAGCATCAAATAACTTATTAAAACCAAAGTTATCGGAAAAACATACACTTGAGCACAAAGCAGCATGATAAGAACTACCAAAAAATGACAGAAACCATCTTTGGGAAAAATTTATTTGAGGTGGAGGGGATGGGGTTTATGACCTGTACTGCAGCCAGCCACCAGGGGGCGATCAAGATGCTTTGGCTTCAGTTTTCGGGAGCTGTCGTCCATCTTTTTATCTAGGTCAATACACAATCACTAGTGTTACACTAAAAGAGCAACTTAACATCAGATTAAAAAGCAGTGTTTTACGCTCTCTAGTTGAAAGACCAAGTCTTTTTCACATTGCTTTTTTGCACCTGTAATCCAGTGATTTCATGGTGTACTGACACACCCTGGAGTACACCTCTACATCACTACAGCAAAAAAAGTTCAACCACCGGAGGTCAGACAAAACAAGATTTTCAGCTGATGTTAAATTGCTCTTTAATAGTCTTTAATCTGTTTACATCTAAATTATGTATTTGATTAAATCCCAAGAAAAACACATTTAGATTTTATCAGCTAAGATTATAAAAATATTTCATTTGGACACATTAGGGTCGAATTTCTGAAACGGAGTCTGGTTTACTGCACTGCGATCCCGAGGGATTCATTCACTACATGAAAACTTTTGCATTAATTGGTCTCTCCTCTATCTCCTCCTTCCACTTTCTCACTTGTAAAGGTCACAACAGTTTCTGCCTCTGCTCAACACTCTCTCATTAAGAAATCACTGGGTCTCTTTGTAAGATGGGCTGGTTTAACCGTCTCACAGACACACACACACACACACACACACACACACATACACACTGAGTGAAGAGTGACTCAGAGGCAGTTTATCCAATGAAATGGAACCATTAAATATTCACACGATTAGTCTCACTCCACTGATGGATTTAACTATAGACTGACCTCTGCATTGAACAAAGCCATAGGTTTGGGAATGAGGATAAATTTAGAGCATGGAGGGAGGTTTGGATTAGGGCTTTGGTAATTAATTTAGTCTGAATACAAGAACACCATGAATATACTGTGTGTGTGTGAGAGGGAGAGAGAGGGAGTTACACAAAATGGAGATTTACAGTATGGGCTATCAGTCGTGGATTAACTGCTAAATAAGCTGAATTCACTTTAGTGTCTCACACAGAAGCATCCAAGCTCACACACATACACACATACACACACTGAGGTCAATGCTCTATTAAATTTGTATTCATCAGAGGAGTGAAGCCAATCATGTGAATATTTAATGGTGCCATTTCACTGAAAGACATCATCTGAGCCTCTCAGTGACTCAAATATATCTGTGTGTGTGTGTGTGTGTGTGTGTAAGCTTACTATGAATATAGCAATGCATTGTGATTTCTGGCTACATTCATACCAGTTAACAGGCATTATTTCCACATTGTGTTTATATGTGATGCAGCCAAATACTGTTTGCACCTGGTGATAAAATGTGTCTGCAGTACACACATTAAAATAATTTTTTCTCATTCACCAACACGATGATAGATATGATTTCCTGCAGCAATGTCTTCATGCTGACATTAAAGCCCCCTAAAAACTTGGTTTCAAATTGAGTTTCTATCTATCAGTTTGTGAGGACTGTGTGAGTTGGCATCTAATCAGGCCCAATGGTGTCTTTACACTGACTTTGAATGCATTGCCTGCCTCTAAAATTCACGATACATTTTGTCTTAACACACCTCAACAGGTTTTGGGCTGGTACAACGACAACATGGCTTTCACCTTTCCAAGTTTGAGAAGACAGTCAGTATTTGCCCAAGTGTGAGAGGTCATTTGTCAGAAAAATGTAAATATAAGTGCATAAAAATATATATATGTAATGATAAATATATAAAGTATAAATGCAACTGTTTTGCTCCCATTTTCATTAGTGTATGATAAAGATCTAAGACTTTTTTGTACACACACACTCTCAAATTTTGGATGCGTATGTGTTAAAATCTGTGTTAGTGAGCACCTTTTCCAAGATAATCCAGCCATATGAGATTTATCCATGAAGAGAGCACCTCTCCAAAGTGCCAGTTGACATCGGAGGTGAGCATTTACCCACTTAAGTTGGTTATGATGATGGACTGCAGTCAGATCAAGACCCTGGTGAGGATGACAAGTACACAGATAAGTTTCTCTGAGACAGTTTCTAAATGTTTGTACAGAAATTCTTCAGTTGTGCAAAGCAGTTGTTGTCTGGGTGGCTGGTTTCAGATGATCTTGCAAGTGAAGATGCTGAATTTGGAGGTCTTGAGCTGGTATGGAAATATGTTGGCTGCAGTTGTGAGGGCGATTGGATATTTTGCCAAATTCACATAAATGACATTGCAGACAACTTATGAATGTGAGATAAACATTCGGTTGACAGGCAACAGCTCTGGCGGACATTCCTGCTGTCAGCATGGCAATGGCACGCTCCCTCAAACCTTGCGATATCTGTGGCATTGTGTTGTGTGATCAAACTGCATAATGATGCTGTTTGATCAGCATCTTGACACACCACACTATGAATTGATCATCTTGAAAAAGGAGAAGTGCTCACTAACACAGATTTTAACAAATACCTAAACAAAATTTGAGAGAAATAGGTCTTTGTGTGCATTGAAAAAGTCTCTTTTATGTTTTAGCAAAAACATAAGTGTAGTGTTTTTATAGCCTTTGAACTTGAACTGTGTTGGTTTGAAGACCCATTATGGAACAGCCATGCAACAAAGTCTTGTCATTCCGAGTCAAACCGTGGTCGAGGAAAGCAGCTTGTGATATCACAGCCGACAAGTAAAAATATCAGGGGTGATATGAATCCTAATACAATCAGATGAATGGTTCCAAAGGAATGTGGCTATGATTTATCCATGTACGTTCACTGCATATAGCATCTTTAACAATGAAAAGTGAAAAGCACTCCCAGCTCCCCTCACAGACTCTGTATTCTCTGTCAGTCTCTCTTGGCTGCTGCTGCTGGGGTTCAAATGTAATATCAAACTCAAACCTCAGAGGACAGACTGATGTCTTCATCAGTGTGGTGATGAAACTCGTCTCCCTGTGTGTCTCTACTTTTATTCTTTCCCTTCACTCACTGTGCGTGTCCTCTGGGGCTGCTGAGTGCCATTAAAAACAGATAATGACAGCTTCATTAGCAGGCAGACAGAATATCAACTAGAAGAGCACCTAATAGGATAGATAGATATATAGACAGACAGACAGACAGACAGACAGATAGATAGATAGATAGATAGATAGATAGATAGATAGATAGATAGATAAAAGTACAGTAGAGCTATTTTCCCAGTGATGATACAGTTCTATGATTCAGACACAGGGGGCACTGTTGATCTGCACAAAACCATGTGTGTGTTCGTGTGTGTCTCACCCTCTCTCTCCTCACGCTGGCCAAGCTTCCCTTTCACAATGCCAGGAATTAATGATTTCACCCTCTCTCCCTCTTACACACAAAAACACACTCTGCCCCTCTTTTTCGCTCTCTCTCATTCTCCTCCACACACAAATACATACACACATACGTACACACACAATGAAATGCGAGTGCCTTCAATGGTGATAATGTCTTTCGCCCAGTGTTGGTAACACAGTCTGGCGACTAAAGACAGAGGAGTGTGTGAGAGTAGTTACCATCAAATTTGTGTCAGGCTCTCGTGGCATCAGTCAAGTTCGTACCTTCATGAGCATCAACATTTTCAAATTGCACTGTTACCACATGATTCACTTCCTGAACATTCCCTGTTGGTTCTCTGATCATGTTCTTTTACGTATCAGACAGAAATGGGAACATATCCAGTAACTTTACCTCAAACTCAGCTCTGATTTGTGTTTGCACACACTGATAGTTGGCATCATGCTGCTTATGTTTAATACTGACAACTAGATGACTGGAACACTGCTGATGTTTCTCTGATTCAGTCACACGAGATGAAACTTGGCTTTCCTGATTATTTTAAAGGAAAGTAAATGATGAAGTGCTTATTTTGCACCCCGAACTTGGTCTCTCAGGTAGTGCTTCCTCCCAGGGTGTGTATTGCTGCCCATAGTTTCAATGTCCCCCCGAAACCCTAAGCATTGAACCCTCACAGACTTTAATCGATCACCTGTGACATCACAGTAAGCGTGTGAGCACAGGAGGGTGTTAAGGCTGTGTGATAAATGGGATAGCACTTTGTGACATCATGTTCCCTGAACAAAGACATTTCTATGCACAGTAAAGTGTGAGGCTGATATTTCAGACTGTATGAGTGTGTAAAGACATAATAGGAAAATGTCATGTCGCTGACTGCTTCCATGTTTTACTTTTCTTTCATCGAGATGCTCTACTCCACTTACTCGTTTAATGTCATGGCACTATGCAAAGTGTTCTTTTTGTTCCCCTTAAAATCAGCAGGTGGGCATGAAAGAGCCCAAAGAGACTGTCCTGAGTCCACACAGATCTAATGGAAGCATGCGCCAACGTCTGGAATCCAGCTTAGCAATCAAATACGTGAGGTTATTTTTACTCCGAAAATGTTACATTGTGCTAAGTATTGCCTATTTTTAGCCTACTGTGTGTGACATCTGAAAGCCCGGTGCTGCTAGCTGCAGTTTTGACCTGATGATGTTCTTGTTTGTCTGTCATTGATGTGTTCTGTTTCTTGGCCTGGGAAACAGGTTTGACTAGTAACACAAGTGGCCATGTGTGAAAAATATATATTTACATGTACATTAAGTATGAGAAATGTGAATAGTCTTTGGCAATTAGACCCAATCATGATGTCATATTTTTTAGGGTGGTGGTGAAACCATAGTAGAATAGGGAATCAGTGGAGTCTAGACGCTGGTGGTGGTCTTGCTGGTGGTGAGATGAAAAGGGTGCTGAGGATCTGGATGTGATGAGGAGTGGACTTTTGATGAAATTGTCCAGGGCTCTGGACTAGGGGTGAATGGGGTGGAAGAGAGCGTGGTAATTCCACCTAAAATGACAGCTGACAGCAACAGAAAGGAGCACAGATTTAAAGTTTGAAAGCAGCAACATGACTGGCTGATAGAGATTGTGGCAAAAATTAATTGGTTTAACTGAAAGCGGGGGAGTTAGATAGAGAGAGAGCTGTGAATGACTGGAGCATAAAGCAAGTCTTCCTGATTGAACTTACACTGAGCTTCATTATTGATGGCTGCATTTAACTTAGGGGAGGTCCTGGTATTGTGCGTGCTGGCTCACTGGAATAGCTCATTGGGACATTTAATGGAACAGAGCTGTCATTAATGTTATTAATTCCAGCTGTGCCTTTCCTGCTATGATGAGTCAAAATGTCTGCCTATAATGAGTCAAACCCACTTCCCTATGTGAGACGACAGTAATGGCTCTCTAATCTCTTCCTGTACACACACACACAAACTAATCTATAGAACAATATAGGAAATGAAAAACTTTGTCCACGCAAAGGCAGAAATTTGTTTTCAGTTTGCATGTGTAAAATCATAAAAGACTCATTATAACATATAAACAGTTTACCATCATTGCGGCAGGGTCTCTTAGACTTGGAGTCAAGTTGTGTGCTGTCTGAGACTTGCCTAATCTCCTCAGATCCCCCTTCCATTCCAACAGACATCACTTTTATACGATGTCTAGATCTGTTATTGCTGTTATCTGACTTTACCTAAATGCACAGACATATCTGAAGGGGTATCTATAGTGGACTGCAGAAATGCCACGCCCACTTTTTAAAAAACATGTCCGACTGTGAGGAAGCACATGGCATATTTCAGTCAATAAATCATATTGTTAAAATAGTTTGTATTAAAGCAGTTGTGAAAGTAAACATGGGATGTTATATTACCGATATGTCAAAAAATAAAATGAAAGATTTATAGCTTTTAGTCAGGATTTTTCCAAAAATATCTGGATTTGCATTTGACTAGAAAATGAATAGGGAAAATACTGACTCAAATAAGATTTGATTTGCTAATAATACAATCAGATTAAAATGCAAAATGATTATGTTCACAGAATATTAACAGAATATTCAGAAATTGAAAAATTGTGATGAAAAATACAATACAAAATATATATGAAATTAGTTTTAAATCATCACTTTATTCATTGATATGAGCTACCTATTCATGATAAACAAATTAACTCATGTTTTGGGTTGAAAAAATGTTTGTTTAGACCATTTATTGTCATTTTTACTATGGGGTGGTTTCCTTGTTAAGATTCTCCTTCCACTAAAATGGACAGAAAAAAACACAATGACAAAGTTTCCTAATCAAAAAAAATGTTTTTCTAATTATTAATGGCTGCATTTAAATAAGAAATCCACCATTACAATACTTTTTTGTTTGGACCACAACTGAACGGGCTAATAACCCTTTGAACCAAAATTTGTATGTGTGTGTGTGTATGTGTGTGTGTGTGTTTTTTAAACATGGGAAAACTGGGCCAAACCCTTTAGGTCACCTGGTACAGTATGTGCCCCATGTAGCGGCTGGAGTTTGATTCCAAACCGTGGCTCTCGGTTGCCTTTCATGCCCTCTCTCTCCCTATCTCCCTATTTCCTGTCTCTTTCTAACTGATCTATAATAACATATATAATATGGACAACAAAAGCCTAAAAATAATCTTAAAAACACATAAAAAAAACTGTGAAAACCCGTTAAAACAGGCAGTAGACTCCTGTCCAATTGCCAGCAGACCAGAGCCATGAAGAGTATGCCTTTCTGTTTTTTTTTTTTATTCCTGATGTGCCACCCTACATGTTACGGTGATGACTCCTCTTCTATTTCTGTTACTTATTCAGTCTCTCTCATTTGGAATTTGTTGCAGTGCATCATTGCACTGCACTGCAAAAGCATCGAAAATTTGCACGTCCACCTTGGTGTCATGTTTCCATCATTGCTGATCGGAGCTGGAGCCAATAAATACCTGTGACCACTGCAGAGTCATTTGTCCTGGGAATGGGTGCTGACTGTAAACTTTCCCACTAAAAACAAAAGCCAGATGTTAGTGGGAGTTGGTGGTTTTTTTCCAGTGTGAAAGGGGCTTAATTGTCCATTTGGTGGTAAAACGGAAGGATGTAAAGTGCCGTGAGATGAATCACCACTGCCAGACAGAGCAGTAGTTCACAAATTACTTTTTGTGGAAGTAGCTGATAGTGCTTAAACAAAACCACTTGAATAAAAGTCCAAAGCTTTCAAGAGTTGTTGGTAAAACCTTGGTGACAAGCTGGTTGATTAAGTACAAGGTCATTAGATTTTCACAAAACATAAAATATCGTGTAATCTTTTAGCTCAACCTTTTGTTTTCTTTGCTTTTTCCATTTTTTGTATCAGGAACATGTTTAAATTTAGGCCATTATTGGTGTTAATATTTTTATTATTTAAGCTACTAATTCTAGAGTTTGTTGCTTACACTCAACACTTTTGAATCTCACAAAACTCGAGCTTTTAGAGCACACAAAAGCCATGTTAAGGGGCTGACAAGCTGAATCTCAAATTACTGTTTACCTCCACATTTCCCCTCAAAGCCACTTGTGAATAGACTTTTTGAATGCAGTACTTTCTCCCTCTCCTCTGAGCAATAAATCACACTACCAGACTGAATTATGCCTCCAAACAGCACTTGTTCATATTCTGCTGCTATATAATAATTCACCAATATCTCTGAGTGGATGAATATTTCTGTGTACTGTAGGTAGATTGATCTGCAGTTAGAGCACATTTCAAGTAGTTGCCGTTCCACCGTCCTCATCAGTGGATGCATCAGTTTCTGTATGGAAGGAAATATGAGAGTTTGAGAGCTTCTGCCAATGTCAGTTTGTTCTTTTGTTCTATTTTGGGAAACACATTTATACCTGTGTTAGATACAGTGAGACAGATGGAGCACTTAGTCAAAGCACTTTAGCTCCATAGTCCAAGTCCATTACAGCCTAACGCTACCGTGCTCCTGAGCAGCAGCTCTGAAAGAGCAGATATTTTGTTTTAATAATAAAACAAGCCTTTACTACTCAAGATGAGGATTTTTCTTTGTGGCTGTCTGGTGTTCTATAGGTGAAGTCAGTAAAGGACAGGAACCAAACAATACAGCAAGAGTAACACAACAATAACATACACTCATTCAGGGTACTCAAGTTGGAATCTAAATCTGATATAGCAGCTGCAGTTATAAAAGTGTATAATAATGCAGGTGTGGCGTGTAGTGGTGAGATTGCAGAACAGAGACTTCTGCTGTGTGCAAAGCATGAGAAAGAACTATGGTGGTCGATGGCCCTCTTTAAAGCCATTGTTTGGATTGTCCATTCTTGGCTACTGTAGAAAAGCATGGTGGACTCTGTAGAAGAGGACCTGCTCCATATGTTGATATAAAGGGCTTAATCTACGGCAATGTAAACACAGCAATTCTTGTTTAATGGCTATTATAAAGTAATGAAAACACAATTATGAATATTATATACCACTGATGCCAATAGATGCCCCTAAATCTTACACACTGGACCTTTGAAGGAATAATAAGCTGATATTTTTATTGCCAAGAGTTAGATGATACAATTGACACCACTCTAATGTCTGTATGGTGTGCAGCTTAGTATCTGGTTAGTTTGGCGTGGCACAAAGACTGGAAACAGGTGAAATAGCCAGCCTGTTGTCATCCTCAGGGTGTCAAAAGGGCCGGCTTGGTCAGCAGTCCTTGGCATCTCATGCACAAGGCATCCTTTTAGTGGCTGTATTAGACACACCAGGCTTTCAACAAACTCCAGTGTGAACCAGTCTGAGCCTGGTGTGAAGTAATGGTCAGACAAACACAGGAGAGAACTTTCACCAAGGAGACTGCTGTTTGTGTCCTGTGTGAAAGCAGAAATCAATGTTTTTTGGTTTCCTTTGTTTTCTCTCTTTTTTTTTTAACTATGTTTTTGTTTACTACGTAATGTAGTTAACATCTTGTAACAAACTTGTCACATGACATATGTCAGGAGTTATACTTGTCAACCTACCGAACTAAGTTAAGTTATGTAACAGAAATACCTATTTTAACTCTTTTGAGTTTTTCTAAACTTAACCAAGTAGTTGCTAAGACCTCCATTTCCTGTGAACACATGACCTGATAATTGAAAGTTTGCAACATCTACAGTTCCATGACATCTACTGATGAAGCCCGTGTGATATGGTAAATAATTCCAGAACAACTGATTAATAGCGTCTTTAGTGGAGATTCACAATCTGCGTCAAAATTTACAGACAGTGGCTAATTGCTAATTATTTGGGCAGTTATTACTCCTAAAATGAATGTGGTAGGAGTCATTAACCAGTCTCTGAGGAAATGAAATACCCCAGGCCTCCACAGCAGGTGGAGGACCACCACAGCAGGAGGAGCAGGCAGGATGGAGCAACTGGTCCAGCAGATGCTCAAACCCGAGGAGGATGAAAAGTGAAGGTGGCATCTGCATCTTTAAAGGCAAAGAAATTTAAGGCAAAACTGACCTTCTCTAATTATGTGAACTCCAGCAAATTCAACATAATAAATCACACTCACGAGGTCTTTGCACATTACCAATGCCTGAATGTCATGAGTAAGAAAGAGAAAATTCCACTCAACTGACGACACGCAAGGCACACACAGATGACAAGTAAAGTGCTGTTCCAGCCCTGATCCCCTGTTTGATAGATAACACGCATGCCTCTAGGCACTAAATGTGTTCTGAAACAAAGCGCAAAAGTCTTAGCGAATGTGACCCTCGGTGTCTATGTGGGGGCCATGTGTCATACCCAATCCCAGCCACAACGTGATGGACAGACAGGAAGTGGGCAGCAGGGAGACAGGAAACAGACCCGTGAGACACAAACTCAAACCTCGCCTCAGGCTTCTCCTCATTCTGTGTCTCTGTTCCGCCTCCCTTTACTCTGCTGGTTCTTCATCTTCCAAGTGACAGCAATAAACACTCTGACCGTGTATACTTTATTGATTTTCACAACAGAGGCAAAGTCCAGACACCTGACAACATTATTGCAACCATAGCATTTTAACAAATTATTACAAGTAAATACTAATTTATCATCTCAGATGCAATATCAATTATGAACGCTCCCTGATAAGACTTTATAAAAATGTTTTTTGCAGGCGATATTTCAGGAAGTGCTTCAGAAACGATTTGTCAACTTACGTTTGATCAATCTTTCCAATCATGATTACTAAATCTGCAAATGTTGGCAAGTCTGATGTGAGGCAACAGCATCTTTATAACAGATGCAATTGTAAAAGTGCTTTACATAAAGTAAAGAATGCACAGAACAACATAAAAAAAGCACAACTGGGGGAGAATAAATACATTTAAACTGAAAAAAAAAAGACTTTGAGGGAACTAATTTTCCACAGATGTCCTCATGAGCTGGAGTTCTCCACATTCACCAGTGTTTTGTTGTGTAACCACCATCACTTGGTGGAAATCATGCATTATTAAAAGCCTGTTAGTGGCTGTGACTGCTGAGGAGTGGTGCATCAACACAGTATTAAACGAGTAACACACTGACTGAGGAGCAATACATCGTCCAAACTAAACTGTCTAAAGATCTTCTCTTCTCGCTTTTTCACTTGTCATGTTGATAGAACTCTTTAATTGTTAATAGCGATTTATAATTCAAATCTCCAGGAGCACGACAACATGACTAAAGCACAGAAACCGCAGGGGAAGATTCAGTTTCATAGCTGCATGCTTAAATCTCCATTATAAAGTATCCACATGATGCACGGATTCACTTACATATACCAAGTATATGCACACCAATTGAGCATTTCTGCAAACCACAGGTACGTTAATTTTTACGTTTTATGCGACTCATATCAACGTTGATAAAGTAATGCAGTATATGAGCTGACTTTGTCATCGGTAGGTGGAGAGGATGGTGGATGGCGTGTCACCTGGGCGAGATGCCTGCCAAGCTGCAGACCACTGTTGGAGACCAGCAAACAACAAAACTGGTAGTTCTATAGCAAGTCATTGCTGCGCCTTCCAGCAGCTTTTTACCAACCAAACATGGGTGTTTTTAGCAACCTGTTGCTTTGGTCCCAGCAGAATAATGCCACCAAAAGTGTTTAAGTGTTCCAGTGGCTCTTTAGCCACTAAACTCGTGTACTTTAAGCCAAATTATGATCTTTTCCTAATTGTAACCAAGTGATTTTTGTGCCTAAACCTGATCACACATTAACTACAGCGTAGTTGAAATAAAAAGTTATCTGCTACATAATAACATAAAAATGTAATGTATCCCTGGTTAACAGATATATACAACAGTTATTCTGGTGCTTGGGTTGTGTAAAAGACACACTCTCTGCATCCAAAAGAACAGGAGGTAAATGAAACATTAAGATACAAAATGCAACCCAACATATGTGCATATGTGCAAATCTGGCTGCCATAAATAAAACTCACACAGCAAACATCATTAACTAATTAGATTTCATTTCTCCTCTCACTGTATGCAAATGTGTAACCTTATTATTCTGTTGGCTTCAGTGATTTATCACTGGCGCTGTAATTATTTGAGCTTTAATAATGACATTGGTTAAATTAGAGAGCATGTACATGTCATCTCACTGCACACCAGATATTAATGTAACCATTAGGAATGGCATAATACTATATGTTTTTAATGGAAAACAGCATGAACATGGAGATTTGTACGCACACCCACGCACAGACACACATTTTGCACGTTGGCACTGGAAGATCATCCTTTGATTTTTTTTTTTTTTTTAGAAGTCGTGCAACAGACAACACAGTTTTTGTAGCACATGAGTGTTTACAAGCTACAGCTGTGAAAACAGGTCTTGTTTCATTACTGTGGCCACAATGTTTATCTGGTGGCCATACTAAACATGGCACCAGTAATAACAATAAAAAGGTAAAAAGTACAAAAAGTCCCTTCAACTCTTATGTATTTCTCTTTAAAGCAACAGTGTGAAGGATTTAGTGGCATCTAGTGGTGAGGATTGCAGATTGCAACCAGCTGAAACTTCTCCCATGTGCTAAGCATGAACTCTTGATTAGAATTCCTTCACTCTTCATTGTTTACTTAAAAAAAATCAGTGTTTTTCCAATGCTGCAATCTCCTCATTTCATTGTGTTGCTGCAGCAGACTTGCCAGTGCAGAGGGTTCTGGCAAAACAAGTTGATCTTTGCTGCAGTGTAATCTTTCTTGGCAATACATTACACTAGCCAATCAAATTCAAATGTGTGAAAGAATGCACACCAGGAAGAATATGTACCTTGCTGCATTGTGCTAGTTTGGCTTTTCCTCGTGTTTCTTTCAGCATCCATGTCCACTTAAAATTGAACACATACTGTAAGTGAGAAATAACCTTTGTAAAGCCAGTCATTATAATGTATATATAACATGCATATATATCATGTGTAGTACCTGCATCCAAACAGCTCATGGGTCACTGTATTTTTCATGCAGCCATGCAAACTTCATTAGACTTACTGAGCTCTAATGTTTGCACACTTGATGTGTCCATATGCAGGTAAACACATAGTTGTATGTTGATCTAAATGTGTGTGCGTGGGAGGAATATTTTCCCTTAGCTATCAAATCAGCTCATTATGCCCATTTAATCTATTCATAATAAAACCTGGCAGGCAGCAAATACAATTAACCTGCATTATGAGAGAATGCGTGTATTCTGATCCATTTAAACATACAGACACTGTACAGAAAACCCACACAAATACACGCACAGCTTTGTAGCTAACAGCATGACATAATTCATCCCAGGTTCGATCCCTAATGCTGGGGGCCATTTCTACTGAAAACATACAGCCTGAACACCCACAGCATATAAACATGAGGTTTAACAACATGGAATGCTGAATGGGACACTTAAATGATCTCGTCTTGACTGGTAAAATGCAGCACACACCAGAACACATATTTATATTCTTTTTCAGAGTACAGTTGTTGTGGCATCCAGTGTGCTGGGAGATTTTGCGGAGAGATTCGTCTTCTTTAGAGAAGTGTTGATATTGCTTCTAATATTGTCCTCAGCATCAACAACATCAATATCAACAGTGGGACAGTGGGGAGATGAACAGAGAAATGGAGATAGATGATTACATACCTGATACAATATTGAGGCACTCCACAAAGAACACTACTTTATTTTTATTGCTGTAGAGAATAAAGCCAAAGCCAGCATGAGTCGCACCCACACCCACACACACACACACACACACATGTTTAAAGTTTAATACCAGCGTGGTGGAGACTGGGTACAACGCAGCTCTATATTATGTGAAGTACTAAGCTCTAGCTTTTTGTCAGATGGGACTGCAAAGACAGAAAAAGACACATACTCTGTCTTTGTGTCTTTTGTCCCTCTACAGTATCTCTACAAACTCTTCTCCCTCACCAGCAGACACCAGATCAGCTGTGTTCAGGTCATTGGTGTACATAGACAGTGACATATGGTCTTATCTAGCATGCTGGCTGCCCCAGGTCACAACAGATTTAATCTGCTGAGCAGCAGCATTAGTTATCATGCCTGCTCCATGGCTCTGACCTGGGATTGTCTTATCCAGAGGTAGAACACAGCAGATCAGCTCAGATAGCCCCGGGAATTATACTGTCAGTAATCTACAACTGATCTCCAAGATACAGAGTACAGAGCATTGTGAAATGGGTCTAATCTATAGATCTGCCAGCATACTGAACCCATGAACAATACAGATTCACCTGTGTTATCTGCTTTCCCTGCTGCTCAGAGATAAAAAATGAAACACATGGAGATATTAATACCAGGAGTAGTTACATGATATCACACAGCACTAAAATCAGAGACTTAGTTTTACAGTTTCAGGTGTTAATGCACTTTATTCAATTCCAACCACCAGTTTTTATGCCTAGAGTTAATTTGCAAATAAAATTGGAACAAAAAGAGCAAAAATGATAAAAATGACCGTGTGAGTCTGTGTGTGCCATTATGGTATAACCTTATCCTGGAGATACCTATTGCACGCAGTAACACAAAAGCCATTTTGAGTACTTTGGCAGGTGTTAGTATATACAGTGTTGTGCATGAACATACTAAAAGAGTACCTTCACTTGAGGTACTCCTGTTTTTTGGTGAAATTTAGAAATTAGTTTGCAACTCGTTGTTCACTCTCACAACATTTTCTAACACTTGTTTTATGACACCCAGTATGCTGACACAACATCAGCAGACAACACAGCTACAGGCACTGTTGAGGCCAGTCAATATGGATATTTGAGGGACATAAATGAATAAATCAGTGTATATGCCAACAGAAAAAATCTTACATTTATATGCAAATTGTGCCCGCCAGGTCTACAAAACAAGTCTGAATGTCAGGCGCATTGGCAACGGATTTGACACAACACAGTGAGTTAAAGCATTGGACCAGTTTTGGGAAATATCTGCAAGTGCATGATGATCATTTCATTAACAATATTAATAAATTAAAAAAAAAAAAAAACACAAAAAAACAGAAGAAATGAGCATCAACTAGTTGATTGTTTGGGACTGTGAACTTACTTCAGTATTCAAATGTGAATTATAAAAGTGAACTAGTTCATTGAAATCTGTGTGAACTAAATTTTGAACTTGCTCTTGTGAAGTGCTAACGTGCACAACACTTTATATAAATGTTTGTCTGTGTGTGGACAGATTTTGTCAGTGCCATAGCATCACAGCCGTGCAAGATGCAATCACAAAACTTTACAGGTAGGTAGTTGGGATCGAAATAAAGGCCGAGTTGCATGATGGGTGTGACTACAGCATTTGTTTTAAGTTGCGGATCACTGTATTGTGCCTGGTGTTATTTCATTGCAAGATGGTCTCAAGTTTTCTCCCTATTTCAGTCTTTTTCCTGACCTGATTTGAGGGTCAAGGCCACTGTCTTGACACATTATGGGGTGCCATCACAAAGGGCTCTAGAAAAAGAAATGCAAAAAAAGGTAAAAGCGGCAAAATAACTTTGCAATGCACCATGTCGGGCAATTCAAGACTTGCAAGTGCAAAGTCCTGGTATATTTCTTTGTAGTATGAATGACAATGAAATGCAACAGAGGATGACTGTTGTTGTTTCCAGAGTGGTAAAATCTTTGCAACAGTATTATAAAGAATTGTGCATTATTTTTTAAAGTCAACGATCTGTGTACTACTCTAACTGGCCTTCCTGGACTATATACCATTGTCTGATTGGTAACTGAGGCAACATGCCCTTATCAACGCAGCCCCTTGTATTCTTTATTGCAGCGCTGTTTCGACTGAAAACAGCTCTGTCTAGCAGGTGTCCATTTAAATTGTATATCCAGTAAACACTTTAATCATCCCTGTAAATCATCTCTAATGGTATCCCATAGTGTGTCTGTCGTCAACCAGACACCACTGTAATTGGCTGGTTAATCAACCCCTTGACTCATTGTGTTGAGTTGTGTGGAGGAATGATGGATGAGAGGCTTGTTTCTATTTCTGTGCTGTGCTTCATTGTCTGAATAAGAACACAATACACCGGTCAGCCTTCAGTTGGCTCGCCACGGTCAGCCCAGCCCCAGCACATGTATAAAATATTAATAAGGTATTATAGCACAATGGTGAGCCAGTTCGCTCTTTGAGTGCACTATTCCCTGTTATATAACTAATAGAGCTGTGTAAAATGTTTTGTTCTCTTTTGTAAGTGCAACTGTGTGGTTTGGATCAGCCACCAAACAGGATAGGAACAGAACACACCGGACAGACAGCACTGCAGAAAACACACGCCATTAATATGATGAACAGTTAAATCAGTCATACACTTTCAATAACCCCTTCATATCAAACCATCCACTACTCTAATTCCGGCTGTTCTCATTCACTGGTTGTACTTATAACTAAGAAAAGTAATGCACTATAATCTTTATATATCTCACGTAATGGTGAGCCAGGAGGCTATAATCATGTCTCTGTGCTGCAGGCTGTCGTCCATCATATGACAGGAGCAAAGGGTAAAGGTAACGCAGTATAAAGAGCACCCCTCCTAAGTCTACTTAAGGGGGGTGGATGGGGGGATGGACAGATCAGAAAACACAGGACTTTGACCCAGGATACTGGGGCTTGTGTCCCATGTGAAACCAAAAGTATCCGATATGCCAATATTTTACAACTCATTCCGGCCTAATGCCGATGCCAATACCAATATATTCATTCATTCATTCATTCATTCATTTTCCGTAACTGCTTAACCTGGTAAACAGGTCATGGGTGTGCTGGAGCCTATCCCAGCTGTCCTTGGTGAGAGGCGGGGTACATTCTGGGCAGGTCACCAGACTACCACAGGACTGACACACAGAGCCAGACAAACTTTCATGCACACATTTACACCTACATGCAATTTAGAGTCACCAATTAACCTAACATGCATTTTTTTTGGCTTGTGGGAGGAAGCTAGAGATCTCGGAGAAAACACACGCTGACATGGGGAACACGCAAACTCCATATGGAAGGGCCCCGGCAGGCTGTTGCATTTGAACCTGTAACCCTCTTGCTGTGAGGTGACATTGCTAACTACTGAGCCACTGTGCTGCCCCTAATACCAATATATGCCATATGTTTTCCTATAGTTTGGCCCATGTCCCATCCACTAACATGGAGGGGGCTGGCTTTATGACTTATACTGCAGCCAGCCATCAGGGGGCTGTCTAGAATTAATACAGTAATACAGTCTAGAATTTTTAAAAATCTAAATTGCATTATTAAAGTATCACCTTATCGGCCTGACATAGCAGCAGAAATATTTCATTTTAAAGCCTTTATCTGCCAATACTGATGACGTGCCAACTTTATAGTGCATCCCTAGTTTCAAGATGGGCACCTAAGATTAGTTCACCAAATGCTAATCAGTTCATCCTAGAGTCCAAGTGGCCAAATTTGAAGAAACTCCCAAGGGATATCAGTTTTGCGAGAATGGGATGGACATGAGTTCAAAGTGTTCTTTGACCTCCAAATTCTAATCAGGTTGTCCTTGAGTCAAGGTGGACGTTCGTGCCAAATTCACAGTTGTCACCAGTGTGAATGCATAAATAAAGAAACAAAGTCAAATTCCTTGTATGTGTGCATGTACTTAGCCAATTTGGTGATTATGCCTGTGACAGTGTTCACTATAAGAGCAATACTATACTCAGGGAAAATACTTCCCTTTGCATTAAAGCTTACTAACAGTATGACATGTTGCAGAGGGGAGAACTGCTCGTGCAGGAGCTGCCATCAAGATGTGAAATCACAAGCGCTCTGCCAAAACCAAATTTCCCTTTGGGGACAATAAATGTATTGAATTAAATTGAAGTGAATTTCCATTTTCTACCCATTTACAGACACATAATAATAATGTAGCAGGCATTGCATTACCCAGCGATACCATTAGAGACTACTGGGACCTTGGAGATGATTGGCCTTGTTTTTATTTCTGTCTATGACATTTTCTTGTTATTGCACAAGGGAATGTTTCATCAGATCTGGTATATACTGTGCTTAGATAGGTCACGAGAGAGAAAGGATGTGCCCCGGTCCTCGGATGAACCTTCTAAGAAGTTCCCTGTTATCAGTCATCGTTCCATAAACTTCATCCTGTGCGGAAAAAAAAATAAAGTCAATTCACAAGCAAGCCCAAAGCGGCGCAGCACAGCTTGCGTGTCCCTTTCTTTGTGTGCAGCTCTGTGTTTTCTCCTCAGTCGTTCTCCCTCTCCTCTTGCCTCCCCCCCTCCTCCTTTTCCTATCTCACCTTCTCCCCCCCTCCTCTTCTCTGTCTGGATCACTCAATCCCTCTCTTTCTTCTCCCCCCTCCATCTCTCTCCCTCTCTCCAGTGAATGCCTCTGTAATTCCTATTCTTATCTACTCGTCGGTGCGAGGATAAGAGCTTCTTTACTTATGTGCTCTTGCTCTCCACGGGGAAGAGGAGACAGAGAAAACATTTTAAAAAACTAAAATTACATGCAGGGAAGCAGGACAGACGGGAGGAGGAGAGGGGGAGAGAGGAAACATTTTAGACCAGACCTGCATGCAAAGCAGAGGAGTAGGAAGAGACGGGGGGTTTATAGAGAGAAAAAAATTACATTTTAATTATTCCGGGGTTGTTCACTTCAAGTTGAGCTAATCCTGTCTCTGGTGTGTTGTGTTCTCCCGGCAATGCCTGGAATCCCCTTCCAGGTCTCGGTGACTGAAAAGAGGCTTTTTTAAAGAAAAGATGCTCATACAACCAGACAAACACACTCATACTGTACACACACTCAGGGGCACATATATGCATGCTCTCACATCTATGCACTACGCTCTCAGCTGCACAAATAACTTCAATTCCTGCAGCATGCTCATCGACAGTTACACACACACAGACACACACAGACGGTGGTGTGTGAGTTCAGCCTGGCCCTCCAGAGGCTGTCACACAGAGACTGCTCATTAAAAGATTTCATTAGGTTTCAATCAGGCCATAAGTAGGCCAGCTGCACTATTACAGAGTGAACATTTGACTGAAACATGACTGCAGGAGACATGATATAATCAATGAATCAGTGTGTGTGTGAATGATTTAAATGAAATATGACTGCGAGAGCGAACAGAACAACATTAAATTGAATCACAGTTGAAGTATTTTCGCTCCTCTGTTGAAACTTTAATGTTGGGTTTGTCCTCGATGACTTCTCTCCGCAGCTTCAGAGATAACATCAAGGCCAACCAGGGGCGTAGCACCAAATTCTGGGCACAATGCATTTGCAGTCTCTGCCCCCCCCGTTCTTCATCCAAGTCTCTCTTACCCTTGATTTGTTTTTTTTTTTTTTTTTTTACAAAGTCAGCTTGCTGTCTTTGCCTGTCATTTCTTCATTGTGTGTTTTCACTGTAATAAGATAAGGGGTGCTTGTAAAATAGAAGAGCACTGCCATGTCCAAAAACAAATGAAGAAGAAGATCCACTGGACACTTGGAAGATGTTGCAGCTTGTAAACTGCATGAAAATGCTGGCACCAGTGGAAAAGTGTATGGTCGCACAAGCTGTGGTGATGTTGAGGGTCTCAGACTCTGATAATTCCTGTTTCGATCAACACTCTGAAGCCGATTTGGATGAAGAAGTAAATGAGTTTGGTGAGATGAAACGGGACCTCCACGACGGTGACAGTGACACATGGGCAAGACGACCACAGAGGAGAACAGAACTGACACTGAATGATCACTGAATGTGGGAACGTAATCCGCTATATCTCAAAGAGAATATTATTATTATGATTATTATTATTGTTATTATTTTCATTTACACAATTCAGACTGACATACGAAAAAGAGAAAAAACAAAAAATGTGAATGTGAAATTGATTTTGTACTTGAAAATGGCATTCTTCAACAAAAATGCACCTTTTTGTTCAAAAATAGATAAATAAATAAAAATAAAAATGCACAAATTCAGGTGTTGATAAAAAAAAGAAATGGAATAAGATAAACTACAATGTTTTTTGTGTTTAGTTTCATGTATATACTGTTTACATATTCATAGAATAAATTATTATGTGAGTCTTGAAAAATTAGTGATTATGATAAAAAAAAAATGCTGGCGGTGGCCTGCAACTTAAAAATAATACTCTGGCGGGAAAAGTGTTAATTTAATTGTGGCACTAATTACTTCTAAATAAAAAATTACAAACAAAACCTTTTATTGCAAGCTTTTTCAGGGCCCTGGCTAATCAGTCCCACTTGTCCACCCTCTATGACGCCCCTGGGCCACAACTGGAAGAATGTGACTGCTAGCTGCTTTGAGAGACAATCAAAGTCGAGCTCAGGTACCAGAAGACAGTGTCAGACATAGCACATCCCCCCTAAAGAAGAGCAAGAACAAGAGCTAATGAGAAATCAACATGAATGAACAACTTAGCTGATAAACAATAAAAGTGCAAATGTGCACATTTTCATCTGTTTATGTACTGTTTTCTGTTTTTGACTTTTGCCTTTTCATTTTCTCTTACTCCAATGCTCCCCACATATACTCCACCTAACCATTTCCCTTATTTTCGGGAGGGGGTGCACAGAGGGGGGTGGTGGGGTCATTTTCGGCCTATATTGCCCATAGGAAGATCCACCACTGCCAGAAGATGACGACAAATAGATGCCTAAGGTAACAACAGGCGGATGCATAATGCAGAGTGGGAATTGGGTCGCTTTCAGCTGTGAAATGGGGCCGTTGGCAGTAAATGATTGATTTTGATCAAATTTGTTGAAAAGGGAAAACTTGGATGTTCGTCTTGGGAAAGACGGAGTCGCAAATAGTTTTTGTCTTCATTTGTTTGCCATCCTCTATCACAGATATAACATCATTCTTCTGTCTTCCCTTCTGCCTTTGGAATCCCTGTATGCTCATTTAAAATATCATACAGGGCAGCACTTTATATACCATGCCATCAAATATCACACATTTCCAAGACAAAAACAGGAACAACAATCAGGGCGAGACATCAAAGAAACTTAGTTCTGAAACTTCATTAATTTCCTCACATACAGAAGAATGATGTATGATCAATATCAAGGCCAGATATCAATGAATTTAATCACGTCTGAAATATTAATTTCTCCACAGAGCAAAATCACAAAGCCCAGTATTAGAAAAAAGCTTCACAGATGCCAAACCTCATTAGCAAAACACCATAATTTTGGAAATGATAAGGGAATTACCAAACACGCCCAAGCCCCCGCACAAAGAAAAGATTCGATAAATAAATGTCGAACAATCAAAGAGAAAACATTAAAATTGATGAAACACTATGAGAAGAAAGTACAGAATTTTATTACAAACTGTTTTCTTCTCTGGCAACAACAGTAAACTCTTGGAAACTCATTTCTCATTTTCATTTCTTCCATAGCCAAACTTTTTTTTAATGATTTTAGTGTTTTTTTTGTCCTTTATATGTCCCATCAGCTTAAAAAAAGAAATGATTATCTCAACATGTTTTGACTGTTTGAAGTTTTAGTGCCTAACAAAACAGATGTCTCTAAAGAAACGACTGGTTTGTTGCAAAAGAAGCCATCACAGTTTGAGGTGCAACAGAGCACACCGATCTCCAAACCATACCACAGCCATGAGTGATATTAGGTGTGGTCTTAAGTGTCATAGCATTATTTGCTCCTCATTCTGAGTGACAGGTTGTAAAGGTGAACTTTTTTTGGGCCTTTGAACCAGGTTATATCAGTGTACAATTAATAATCAAAATGCTGCTTCTCAGCATCTTTAGGATGAATTTGATGGCTTAGGTTTTGGTTGGTGATTTGGGATAGATTCTGATAGAGTCTGTGAGGATTGATATTGATATTTTTGGGCTGGGAATTACCATTTCATCCAAAATAAAAGTACCCTATTTAATGCAATCCAAATGTAGCCACTGGCTTGTGTGTTGTGTTTGTTAGAAATGGCAATGCTGTGACGTTTGGATCTGATGGCGATCTTTTAATTCTGACAGAATGTATGCATATAGGCAACAACAACAAAAAAGGATTACAATGACAAATGATAAAAATAAATTATACCCAACACTCCCACTCAATACTGGACCAATTTCCAAGACTACTGCTCCCATTAGTCACTTAGACACAGACACATGGGAAAATAGGGGTTAAAAACATACTGAAGTTGCCCTTTAAGATGAGCTTTTGTCAATGTTCCCTGGGCTCCTATTAAATCTCTGTAGCTCAGCATGTGGGGTCAGTCCTATTCACTATGAACAGCAGCCTGTCCCAGCTTCTGGGTCTGTATGTGTGAACTCTCTGTTAGCTCAGTTTACCAGAACTTTAAGCACTTTAAAGGAATACTTTGCTGATTTTCAACCAGCCTTGTATCATGACAATGTGGGTAGTATGTGTAAATGAACTATGGTAAACTTTCCTCCATCTTACCAGAACTGAGATCTCACTGTTCATCTCCCAGCTCAAAACATGCCATCTGGCAGATTTTTGCTTGCTCTAGGGTTGTTGCTCGAACTATAGATTGTACTTCCACATTTTCATATGCCTGTCACCGCGGACACAAAGAGTATAGTAGCAGATTGAATGATAGCGCTGCCCCCCTCTCTCTCTCTCTCTCTCAAACTCAAACCACACTCTGATCAAACAGAAAAACTAAAGCAGGATTTATACTTCTGCTTCAAATTGATGCCGTACCTATGGTGTAGCCTGACATGCACCTCCCCAGAAATATAACTACATGCCATGGCGACACAGACCTCCTGTCTATTTTTGTGAGCTGAAAACCATCTCTCTCAGTGCAAATAAAGCTTTTATTTCACAGATAAGACACAAGAAAGTGAAGACAATAAGACCCAAAATAGCATTGTAAAGTCTTTTGTGTGATTTATCCTGGCTTCATATGAGTAGAGAACATCTCAGCTAGTTGCTAGGCTAATTTATACAATGCAAAATGCTATAGGCTTGTGCTAATAATGTTAGCATGTTGAATTTATTTGGAAAACCTGTTTAGTATAAGTTGTTTTTTTCGGTGAACCTTGTGAGCTGTAATGGAGCTGATTTTGTAACCTTACCTTTGTTATATGTTTCTGTTGTCCCTGGCTTCATATAAGTGAAGGAAATCTCCGCTAGCTGTTAGGCTCATTTATACAATGCAAGATGCCATAGGCTTGTGCTAATAAGATTAGCATGTTGTATTTATGGGGAAAATGTGTGGGGAAAATGCCTTATAAAGTTTTATGTGTTGATGCACTGACAAGGTGGCACTTTAATGTCGTGTTACATGTGACAATGACAAATAAACAATATTCTAAATATTCTATTCTAAATTTTATTCAAAAGACAAGTGCATTGTTTGTAAATCCTGTGAGTTATAATAAAGCTGATTTGTGTACTTGAAATTGTTTCTGTTAAGCCATGTTTAATGTGTGTTTTGGGTGTGTTGTGAATAAACTAAACTTTACAGCACTTCACAGAAACTCCCCCACTGACTAGTGTTTTGGAGGTGTAACTGCAGAGTGACACAGACACACCACTGTGTAAGTATAAATGCTTGCAACGGCATAGGCCACATGCAAAGGCTTTGTATAGAGCTGACACACAAGTATTAATATGTTTTAAGCAGCGCTGATCAAATATGAACCAAGATTCTGTCACTGTGTTGCCTATTTCTCACCCAAAAAATTCCAAAAACATATTTCAGCTTACTGTTTAACTGTAATATGAGATTGTTTGTCACCAGCTGGCTGCCATATTGTTGCTGGACCACACTTCATAGCCCAACTCATAAAACGTCAACACGTTCTGATGGTTGAAGGTTTTCAACCTCTTGAGAGAAAGCTATTACCAAAGCCATTCTTCTCTGTCTTCTCTGGTTATGTTGCACCAGTTTCAAAAGTATTTGTGTCTTTCTATTGCATAGACAGCTCAGTTTTATGAAAAGGCCATCTTTCCAGCAGTGAAGCACTTCTTAAAGCGTTTGGCATTTAAAATCTACTTTGAACTTGAACCTCACCAATACAGTGCACAATTACTAAGTTTGGAGGTCTTACCTGTCAGATTAAAAACTATATTTTGACAGATTTTGTAATATCATATTAACAAGAGTTTACTGCTGAGATAACCCAGCCTCACAAAACTCTTGTCAGGGTTGAATGCCCCTGAAACTGTGAGGTGGAGGCCAGATGACACAACCACAAAACAGCACACAAGATATTTCAAATCCATTGAGAAAAATTAGAAAAGGTCAGGACACTAAAAAAGCCTCCTGTGTAATCACATCCTTAGTCAGCTTTCATTGTAGGTTTTCCAGACTTCTTGAGTCATTCACTCCCACTCCACACTGGATCATTTGTCTTCTCAGACTTTTGATATCAAATACTGCATATGATTCATTACAAACTTTTGTTATATCAGACGTGGGTGACACTGAATGGGTAATATCTGTGTCTGAAAAGTATCGACCTGATTTATCTCTCTAACCCTACAGGACCACACATAGCTACATGATAACGCCAGTGAAATAAACAACACTAGTTTAGTATAATATAAAGCATACATAAACACCGGGCCGAAAGGCTATTTGGAAGTGAAGCAACAGCGACTGCCTACAAGACAGGCTATATTCACTATCTCCACTGTTATTTGATTATACAAGGACCAGAGGGCAGGATGCCAGATGAGTATTGTCCCAAACAAAGAAAAAAGACCACAATATCCCACCAATATCTGAAAACAACTCTTAAAAATGCCTCGGGGCGTAAATATTACCACTGAATGAATTTCTGTTCAATCCTATCACCTAAAGAATAAATAAATACAGATAGAAAATAAATTTAAAAAACAATATTCTTCCAAATATCTCCAGCACCAAATGCCTAGAGGGCCTGAATATTAATGCCTGAGCCCTTTGCTGCTATTTGAGAGTGTGGTGGCAGGAGGAAAGAGCAAGCACATATAGAGACAAGTGCACATAAATAACCCACAGGGACGCCCAGTAGAACCTTTGAGGTAATGCAAGGTGACAGTATTTGGAATGGGAAAACACGACTAAACTGGGTTATTGCAGATATACGGAAAGGAGGAGGAGACGAGAGGAGGGGAGAAATAATAGGATAAGGAGCGGGGAGAGGAAGATGATAATTATAGTGGGAGGAAGGAGGAGAGAAAGCAGGAGGAGAGGAGAGATGATGAGTTGACAAACAAACAGGCAAAAGAGGATGAGTAGAAGTAGAAGATGAAATTTGAGAACAGGAGGAACAAAAGAAGATACAGAAAGAAAGAATGAGAGAGCATGAGGAAAGGCAAGGAGGGAGGAAAGAAGGAGGTGAGCAAAGGGCACAAGTAAGGTAAAAGGAGAGGGTGAAAAGGCAAAGAGGACAGCAGTAAATAAAGTATAAGGAGGAACAGGGGAGATAATAAAGAGAGGGGAAAAGAGAAGAGGTCTGGCTCCAATGCAAAAAGGCACCTCTCGTGGCAGTATGATATGCTGCCAGGCAGCGTGTGTATCAGTTTCTAACACTGTCTGACGGTGTCACTTTAAAACACCATCAGTAACAATGTAATAAGAAGCTGGAAAGTCCCTGTAGGGCGGGCGGGAGTGGAGGTAGAGGGTCCAACAAACCCTGGACTTTCACCCGGGAGCCCATATTTTGCTTCCTACGTGAATGTTGAGCCAAATCATGATGCTTTTTCTAAACCTAACCAATTGCTGTTGTTCCCTAAACCTAATGGTCACAGGAGGAGACCTACCGCATCATATGTACATGCAAAAGTCCACTGTCCAAGCAGCAATATTTGATGAGTTTGGATGAGAATGTGTTGGGCTGAGGCAGACCTGGCACTATGGATGAGCATTTAGCTGCCAAGCCAGCCCTGGATGACCTCTGTTTATCCTGTAACCTCCTATTCAGTTGCTGCCCAATAATAATAATTAACATAATTCATGATTGATAGTAGTTAGCCACACAGTTTAAAAGTTTAGACCAGCCAATAGGGTCCTTATGGCCATATATATATCTACCTATCTATGTAAGGCCTTAGCTGCATGAGTGTAAGGATGTAGACAGAGGTAATACAGATAGAGAAGCTAGTCCAAGTCAACCTAAAAACAAAGAGTTTTACCTACACTGTAAGTTTATTTTGAAAAAGAATGTATGCATGTAACAAGCAGAAACTGTACATTTGTATTTTAAAAGGACACAATACATGTTGCAAGGGTAAATTGACACACCGTTCATGAACGTAAAACAGATGCAGGAGGTTACCTAGCACATCATATTTTGACGTGTATGTCCACTGACAATATTTATTAATTTATTTGAGCTGGGATGAGAACATGTTGAATTAGCAGCACAATCAGCAACTCCTGCTTTGTTTGCTACAGAAACAGTCAACAGCAAGGTGTAGCAAAAGACAGCATTCGAACAGTCACTATCCCTTGTCACCATAATAATGATAGCCTCAAACTTTACAAGATGAACATGAAACTCAAGCTTCAAGCTACACCCCTTTGGGCACTGAAAAACCCAGGCAAGTAATTTTATCAAGGTTCCCTACTCCTCTTGTTTTCTGGGAAAAAGTGTGTACTTTAGTGCAGTTAAGTTGCGGTTTGAGGTGCCCAGCTTCTAGAGGCGATGCCAAGTGTGCTGATGATGGGGAGTTAAAAAATTGTATTGTATGCCAAATCGTAAAGGGAATTTGTTTGTGACACATTTGCTCAATATCCAGTCCACCTTCACCAAAAAAAAACAACAAAAAAAACAGCCATATAGTGGAGATCTCCAGTGGTTGTACTATTTGTAATGGGAGCGACAAAATTGTAGGGAGGACTTTGTGGTGGATGGACGGGTCAAACAAACATAGGACTGTCACCCAGGAGGGCGATGTTAGTATCCCATGTAATACCAATGTCTATGTAGCAAACATACTTGTTATAAGTTGAACTACTCTCTTTTCTAAACCTAACCAAGTAGTTTTGTCACCTAAACTTACCATGTAGTGTCAGAGCGTAACTGCAACCATTTCTCAACATTAGCCACATGTCACATGCTTACATACTTACATGTGTACAATGTGTAAAACTGCGATCATTAGTACATGCAAAAACCTTCGTAGTATGTTGTTTTGACATATTTTGTCATTTAGGTATGAGGATGTGTTGTAAACAACAGACTTTAGGTCAAATTTGTGCACAGAACAAGTTCTTGTAATGTAGGAATTATTTTGAGGCTCACTGTGTAAATTAAGCCTATCGCCTTATTGATTTGGACAGCATAGCTTTGTTTATTAAGTCATATTAAATGTTGAAATTGCTCCATACTACTCATTATACTTCCTATGATCTTACAGGACAAAAAGTGTTTGGTCAAGGTAGCCCGTATAATTTAAAATTTGCAGAAAAGCTGCTTAGTTATGGCTTTGTTTAATTTTTATTACAGGTATATATAGGCTACTGTGGGCTACAGTCAACATATGGAGCAGGCCTAGAGCTCCCAATTCAAAGTATCAACGTATTACGCCCATATCAAAAAAATCTGATGCCTCTCCTTCCCAATAACTCTGTTATAAGGTCTGGGCTGGGGAGAAGGACGAAAAAGCGGAAGAGGAAAGTAGAGGGGAGAAAAGAAGGTGACCAGAAGAAGAAATGAGATGATAAAAAGGAAAGAATTGGACATTAAAAAAGATTATAGAGAGATGAAAGGGAATAAAAATGAATGAGAAGGGGGAGAGAGGAAAGGCGATAACCTTCATATATGAATTATCACCTGTCTGTTACCGTAGCAACCACACAAGACACCTATTGTCTCTGTATGTCAATGTGATGCAGATGATTGTGTGTGTGTGTGTATCGGCGGTAAGCGTTTAATCAGGTGATTAGGCTGGTTTTTATCTGTGAGATCAATCTACAGAAGAACCTGTGTGCTGTGTGTGTATGTGTGTGAATGATGTGTGTGAGAGATGTGAATTAGCATTGCAATCAGTGAGACTTTATCGATGGATCAGTCAAGAAACAAATCAACACAGAGAGATTAGCGCCAGACAATCCACAAATGCTTTGATACAAGTCTGTAAACATTCACACACACACACACACACACACACACACACACACACACACACACACACACACCCACACACACACACACACACACACACACACAAATAAATACATTTAACATCCTGTGTTTGGTGGCATTTCACTGGCATTTACGGCCACTGTAAATAGCGAAAGGCTCTCTACCTGAGGAGACTGCTGCATTTTGATGCAGCACCTTTGAACCGCTCTGTCTCAAATCTGACATGAAACATCAAGTCAAACGCCCTGGTAACACTTGTCAGTCTGATGTCATCTGAGCATTCAGAGCTCTCTGATGTGCTGGGAAAGCACACTGCAGGGCCCAGCAGTCCTTGGTGTATAAGATTATTCACACTTGCTTACTATGATCCGCAAATCAGAGGCGATGTGGATTCGGCTGCAGCATCTTTTCCTTAAAGGTCCAATATGTAATATTTCAACATTAGAATAAAGGACCTATCTTGTTCACTAATGAAAAATGAGGCTACATTATGGCAAGGGAGAAGGACAACAAAGAGGAAAAGCAGTGCTGAGCAGAGCATGTAGCTGCCATTGGATGGCAGCACAAGCAGCAGCCTCGTGTGGTTACTCTTTTAGGAATTGTGATATTAACTTGACTGTGCTTAGTTGAATTTTGGTACCAGGTACTTTTCTTATATTTGTTTTCCACTTCAGATAGTACCCAATCAATGTAGGCAGGATTCTTAGCGCACGTTGCTCCAACCAGAATGTCCCATGTTGTGCTCGTGAAGATTCTCGCTGACCGGTCAGTTATCAGCAGTGTTTTAACTCCACCTTCAAATATCAGCTCAGCTTACTGACCTAAACTGGTGGTGGCAAAAAAGTTACAGGTGATATCCACAACTTTTCCAGTGGACAACCAAAACAGAACCGTACCAAGCAAGATGAGCTGTACGATGCAGTGAAAACTAGAGACCATCTTGCAATGGGATCACTCAGGTACGTAAAGTGGGTTGGCTAATGGCCCCTCCTATACTTCCCACACCCAGGACCACGCCCATCTTTGAACTCGCCCTTCATTGACCATATATCTGTAAAGTTTCTTGACTGCATCTGCATCTTGTTTGTAATGCTATTACATTGATAAAAGCTCTCCACTGACAGACAGACGGACGGACATATGAACACCTTGCAAAATACTCAGAACGGTTTCTGTGGTAGTTTCTACTACAATAGGTGCTATCAGGACCACATTTCACCGTAATGACACTCACTCCCACAGATTGGTGGAAGGTGAAAACTATATCAACTATCACAATGTCGCAGCTTGCGTGATCTGTGTGGGTGAGGGACCTGCGAGGGTGATAGCCCATACAGACGAGAACATTTTTTTTGTTTTGTTTATCCATTCAGGCGAGTCATCCCTGCATATATAAATATGCATGCATTATTAGCTACCTTGCTGCACTATTATTGCTGTAAATAAACTTATTTACCACCACTCTCTGGACTGTGAAGACCAAGACAGGTTTAAATCAGATTTCCGATGTAGCTAATGGACACACATGTGGCTAAATGTAAATTAAATTAAATTACTTCTTGATATGAGACACTTGAACGAAAAGAAGTGCAAAGATGGCCTAAAATTACCTAGTGGCATGAGTGAGAATTTGCTAGTTACACAGATAGTATGGTGGCAGATGTAGAGAGGCTGCTGATTTCTAGGATGGTCTTGAATAGGAATAAGAATGAATTGTACATTGATGTAATAAATATGACATGATTGCCATCTTGACGACACATGATCATAGTCAATGCTGATGTTTAAGGTAATTATTTAAAATATCGTGACCTTTTCAGAAGTGCTTATTATTATGACAGGAGATAGCAGGAAGTAGTATGACTCAGAAACTTAACAAGGCCTTTGTGTGGGAATATACATTTATTATTCCACGTCTGGTTTCCCTTCAGTGTGTCTGAAACAAAGCTTTAATAAACCCAGCTTAAGTAAACTGGTATCTATCCTCAGTGTTTGTCTGTGTGTCAGCACCATTTTATTCTAACTCTGATAGTTGGACTTCTAATTGTGCCTATGATCTTGACCTCTCATTTAATTTGCTCTCAAGTCACTTTACTGTGACACAGGGCAAGAGCAGAGCATGGAAGTGTTTGTAAAAGTGCTGGAGTCACCCTCAAAGAAATTTAGTACAAGTTTAACAAAAGAGGCATCACATACTTTTGGGAACCTAAAATCCTAAATGTCACCAGATTGACTGTAAATGCCAAAAAGGATATACATGAACTGTACAACTCCACAGAATGTCACTATGTGAGTTATGGGTTCATCAAATGAGTCGAGAGCAGCTTTTTCCTGAGAGGGACAATTGACATTTTGCATTTCACTCTGCTTGATTTCTTCACCGGGCATTTGTCACGTTGTAGAATAAAAAAGTTTCTATGCTGGTTTGCGCTGGTTAGCATTCCTCACTGAAAACAATGGCTGCTGATAGCCACATGCTATGTGATTAATGAGACGTTCAAATGATCATAAAATAATATTCCCCTGAAGGGACACCTTGACATTTTGAGTTTTACTGTTATTTTTCTACATCACACACTTCAAGTTGTCCTCCATTCACCAACATTTTATCACCCATGGTATTTCTGACTGCTTCTTTATTATCACTCATAACTTACAGGAATAGTTTGACACTTTGGAATATGCACTTATTTGCTTTTTTGGCAAAAGTTGGATGAGAAAGTTGTGATGCATTCATGTTTTAAGAAATGGTGCAGGCCATGGATATTATTTTGTGGTGCGTGGTAAGTTCATTCATTCATCTATTTTCCATAACCACTTATCCTGTTGGGGGTCGTGGGGGGGCTGGAGCCTATCCCACATTGGGCGAGAGGTGGTGTATACTCTGGAGAGGTCGCCAGACTATCGCAGCACTAACATTTAGAGACAGACAACCATTCACGCTCACATTCACACCTATTTGCAATTTAGGGTCACCAATTAACCTAACCTGCATGTCTTTGGATTTTGGGAGGAAGCCGGAGTACCCGCAGAAAACCCACGCTGACACAAGGAGAACAAACACCGCACAGAGGGGCTCCCCCACCCTGGGTTTGAACCAGGAACCCTCTTGCTGTGAGGCGACAATACTAACTACTGCACTACCATGAATGGTAAGTTAATATGTTGCAATTTTAGTCATATAGATTTGTTCTCCATAATTTTTATGACATGTCTGCTGAAATTGATGATATTCTCAATGGCCTCATCTTTTTTTCTTTGTCATTACGCCTTTGCATTTCCTGCATTGCATGACCTGCTCGCTAGCTTGGCAAATCGTTAACCTCTGTGGCTTCTAGATGCAGACAGTAGCATCCATGTTGCTGTTGCCTAGCAGCAGTGTTTTCATGACTCAGCCACTTGTAGGTCAAACATATTGTGTACACAGGTTCTCATGCTGTAACTTCAAGCTCACAAGTACCATTTGAAGGCATCATTAACTATGGAGCAGGCATAGCTTAGCATAAAGACAAAAAATGCGGGAAAACAGGTAGGCTGGCTGTTCCTGAAGCTAAAATAATCGTTTCAATAAACCTTTCAAAGCTCACTAAACAACATGTTGTATCTTGCTCATTTAGTTATTAAGAAACAATGTTGAGTACAATGGAGTCTCCTCTTGTTACCTGATGACAAAACTCACCACTGTTTGCTGAGAAATAGTTGCTGCAGGTAAAACCACATGCTTCTGTTTTCACACTCCTGCCTGTGTACAGATTAATCAAGAGAAAAAGGCAATGGATAAATGAGCAGTTTATATTAAAAGACAGTAGTTAAAACCTGCAAGAAAAGTCCTGAAATGTCACACACTAATTTGCACATTAGTTACATAATCACATACCAATTTACATAATGTACAAGCCTATACAAAATTAAGTCAAGCTAAACTTTAAGCTAAACACTTAATTGTCTGTAACCTTTACTTTATTGTGTCCTTGCACTCACTGCAGCAAAGCAGCTTCTCTGCTGCTTGAATTATGTTGTTTAGTTATATAAACACGAATATATTTCTTGAGTGAGAAGTCAATCCCACCTCCTCTCTCACACTGGCAGGACAATGAAGAGCCTGCGTGTCAGAGTTCAATCTCAGTGAAATCTGTCATGAGTGGGGAGATCAAGATGGCCATTGCTGTTGGCATTGTATATTTCTACAAACCACTGATAGGTTACATTTGTATGTTATTATGTGGTGGATATGTTGAAACTTAATGTTTCCTTATGTCTCAAAAAGACTGTGGTTAACATGTGGTTAGGTTAGGTTAGATTTAGGGAAAAACTACTTGGTTATGGTTAGGCAAGGACCATGTTTTGGCTTAAAATACCCAGTTTTGATGGCCCAATCCCAGCTAGAAATGCAGTGATATTTAGGTAAAAACCAACAGCTTTTAGTGGCATTGTCCCTGGTGGAAAAACAGTGATGGGTTGCTAAAACACACCCATGTTTGGGAGCTAAAAAGCCCCTGGAAAAACAGCCATGGGTTGCTTAAAAACATCTCAATTTGGTGGTTAAAAAACCACTATAAAAACAGCAGAGGGCCACTAAAATACAACTGTTTTTGTTGTTTGCTGGTCTCATACAGTGAACTGCAGCTTGGCTTCTTGCCGAGATGTCACATCACACATCATCCTCTCCACCTCTTGATGACAAAGTCACGACATATACTACATCACTTTAGAAATGTTGATATGATATGTATGAAATGTACAAATGTAATGTATTTGAAGAGTTATACAATCTTAACATTTTTATCTGGAGATGGGCTTGACTCTGAAAGACACCACGCCAAATACGACAATATTGACTTTAAAAGCCCAGAGATTTGAACTGGGAGAACTTATCTGTTTATTGGCTCATTTTTGGAACTGCAAATATCACCACTGTGAAGCATGCAATCTCCAGCACCAGTTACCCCTGGTAACACCCATGGCTGCAGGAAATAATCTGATGCCAACTGAGCAGGTATAGAAAAGCAAAATAATTGTCAAGCCAAGTGCTGCTACAAAATTTCAGACACAGTTTGAATTTCTACATCGCAAGCTGAAAAACTACTTAAAGTGTAGATGTGCCTTGGCCGTACAGAACTTTAAGTATGGACTATAAACTCTTACAAAACAAGTTGACGTACAGAGTAAAGCACATTAAAGAAATAGCGATGAACCTCTAGGACTTTATTTACTCCCCTGGCTGCATTGTAACCCAGTGTGACAAAACAAATCTATTGGTGGAAGGATGATGGAGAACTGCTGATGTAGTCTCTTATTTTTGTTGGTCTGCCAGTATATATTGACATTTTGCCCTCCTTTGTTTTAGTTTCTCTCTCTGTCTCCCATTATGTGTGTGTGGTTGCGATGCCCCAAGATGGTTGGTATGTATGTATGAGTGTAGTTGTAACTAGTTGCAGGTGTCAGACATAATATTTGTTGAGGGTTTTATAGATCTGTAATGAGTCCTGAAATTTAGTTTGAATATCTGCTAAAGATGTTAAGGGCTGCGTGGGTTAGTGAATGTTTGCATAGGCAGTATGACTACTCTCCTGATAATGTCGAGGGGTGTGTGAGTGCGTGTGTGTGAGTAGGAGACACAATAGAATTAGTGTTGCACACTATAAGTGGGAGATGGGGCTATGGGAGTGCTATTAGTTTATGGCTATTGCAGTAGTATCCAGAACAGACATTGTAGAGCAATTGATTTTGCGGGGCTTCAATCTACAAGAGACGTGAGAGTAGACAGGCACACAGTTTCAAGGTAGGTAGTAAGAAGGGAATGGGTTCAGTTAGATATATGCTGCAAGAGAGAAGTAAACTTCTAAAGTAATTTACTAAAGAGAGTATACCTAAACAAAGTGACAGCCATAGATACATGTAGAGGAATGCCATTATTAAATTACACTGTGGACTAATGGATCAGTATCCTAATTATTCAGTTTGTTACATGTTTACTGTTGATGATGTTAAAGCATCCTCCTTTCTTTTAGTTTAGAAATCAGCCAGTGAATGAGTGCAGTCTTAGATAACTCTCCATGGGTTGTTTTGGTGGAGCCATTGGATGCTACTTAATCGTAATGCTTCTTACACTGATGATGCAGGATTCTTACTTCAGTTTACTTCAAATTATACAGGAATGTGATACTACACATGACACTGTCATCATGGTAGGTGATACAGTTTTAGTTAATACAGACAGGAGAGGATTACAAGTGAAACTTTTAGTAAAAAGTAAAGAATGATTAAACAAAGGAGCAAACATTCTAAATTATTAATTAATTTACAGCATAGGAATACAGCTAAAGAAGAAATGACGACACTCATTAAATAATGGACCCCAAAGATATCAGAGAGGAACATAAATAATTCTTCCAGTTCCTCTTTTAAATAAAACAAAACAAAACAGTACAGAACTACGGAAGCCCTAAGAGGACGTGTTTTTTTTTTTTTTTTTTACAAGCCGTTTTCTCGATATAACGAGATATTATCTCGTTATAATGAAATATTTTCTCGTTATTTCGAGAAAACGGAGTTTGTTTTCCTGAGATATTATCTCGTTATCTCGAGAAAACGAACTTTGTTTTCCTGAGATATTATCTCGTTATCTCGAGAAAACGAACTTTGTTTTCCTGAGATATTATCTCGTTATCTCGAGAAAACAAACTTTGTTTTTTTTTTTTTTTTTTTTAACTTTATTGAATGAACGTCAGAAGAAGAAGAAGTGGCAGGTGGATGATGTGACCGCAGGTGCCGTGAGGTGTTCAGCGCAGACAAACGCGCAAGGTAAGATGATTATTACAGGAACACATCACCCCAAATTCATCAATAATCATAACTAGATTATTATGATGTTGCTCCGGTGCTTTTTGGTACGTGCAGACGAACTGTGTGGCTAAGTTGTGCAGGGCTGTCAGTCCACCCTCAAAACGCTGAAGCGGCGCACTGCAGTTTCATATTTGGAGGGTTTGGAGGGAAAATTGTATTTGATTCCTTGGCATTTTACCAAATTGTGTTGTGGCAAGCAAATATTTATTCCTTTGCAGAAGCAAAACGCCTAGGGTCTCTTCATCTCCGTTTGCAGTTCAGCACCGGACAGCGCCGAGTCAGTGACTCTGATTCCAACCTCGAGGCACCAACAGCTCTATGAACGAAAAAATATGGTTGCAGTGTACTGATTAATCCAATTAGCCCATTTCAACATACACGTGATAAAGCTGTGCTAAATCTGTGCCTAAAACTGCCACTGGTTAAAATGAGGCTACGTGACAGAGTCGAGACACATCTCCGCCATCTATTCCATGCACAGTTTTGTGAAATTTCAACCGCTTCAGCGTTTTGAGGGTAGACCGACAGCCCTGCACAACTTAGCCACACAGTTCGTCTGCACGTACCAAAAAGCACCGGAGCAACATCATAATAATCTAGTTATGATTATTGATGAATTTGGGGTGATGTGTTCCTGTAATAATCATCTTACCTTGCGCATTTGTCTGCGCTGAACACCTCACGGCACCTGCGGTCACATCATCCACCTGCCACTTCTTCTTCTTCTGACGTTCATTCAATAAAGTTAAAAAAAAAAAAAAAAAAAAAGTTCAAAAACAAAAAGTTTGTTTTCTCGAGATAACGAGATAATATCTCAGGAAAACAAAGTTCGTTTTCTCGAGATAACGAGATAATATCTCAGGAAAACAAACTCCGTTTTCTCGAAATAACGAGAAAATATCTCATTATAACGAGATAATATCTCGTTATATCGAGAAAACGGCTTGTAAAAAAAAAAAAAAAACACGTCCTCTTAGGGCTTCCGTACAGAACCTTTATTATCAATGGCCCATTAAATGATTAATCGCTTGGTCTACAAAACATTAGAAAACAGTGAGAAAAGCCCGTTACAATATCCTTGTGCCTAAAATGACTTCATCAGATGTCTTGCTTAGTACAACCAACATTTCCAAACCTCAAAATATAAAATTTTTATCATGTAAAACAAACGAAAGCAGCAAATCCTCACATTTGAGAGTCTGGAAATTGCTTTTGCTTGAAAAATTATTCAAACACTTCATTCATTTTCTGTAACCGCTTATACTTTTCAGGGTTGCGAGGGGCTCAAATCACAGCTGACATTGGGCGAGAGGTGGGATACATCCTGGACAGGTTGCCACACTCACATTTATGCCTATGGGCAATTTAGAGTGACCAGTTAACCTAATGTGTGTCTTTGGGCTGTGGGCATAAGCCAGAGAACCTGAAGAAAACACCACATATAGAGGGGCCCCAAGCGGCTGGCAGGTTCAAACACAGAACCCCCTTGCTGTGAGGCAACAGTGTAAACCATTGCACCAATGCGTGCCCCAGCATGAACTGATTATAAAAATAGTTGCCAATTACTTTTGTGTTGATCAAATAATCAAGTAATCATGAAAGGGGAGCTGTGACTTTAGGAGGGGTCTAATCAGCCAAGATAATAACCAGAGACCTTTTAGAGATGTGATCACTCTAGCTGTGATACAGTGATCCATGACTTAAAACAAATATGGTACAGGGGTGTTAAATGGATGTGCAATGGCCCCTCCCTACTTCTGGTGCCCACACGCATCTCGGCCTTCATTTTGATTGTAGCTACACACTGGGAAAGTTTTGTGACAGCATCTTGCATAGTCGGGATGCTAGGATGGCGATAAAATCCAATCTGATCAATCAAATCTAATCCAGTCAAACTCAAGTTGGCCTCTGTGGTAGTTCCTGCTACAGTAGGTGCCACTGGGACCCTGTTTTACCATTAAGACACACACACAGACTCATAAAGTGGAAACAGTACTAGCAGTGCTGTGGTAATAAAAACCAGTGTGGGTTTATCATGGGTGAACAGGGCAGTTAAGGTTAGACGCAGTGTTTGTATAAGGCATTTACCACAGACCTTTTTCACAGACACAATTTGACATGCCAAAAAGCAGCTGTAAATAATAAAATGAATAAACACTTAACACTGTGAAATAGCCACTTTGGTAAAGGATTATAGTGTCAGGGAAATGGACACATGCAATGAGGATGCTTACTAACCTATTGATAATAAGGACATAATAATGATTGTTTGTAATTCTACCAAATCTCTAGGTGTTGATTAAATGAAAACAGTGCACAGATTATAGTATTCACCAGCCTCTGCTGGTAAATGGTGATTTTTTTGTACTGTACCATGTTTATTATGTCATGAGACCACAGTGGAGCTGCTCATGTAATCTCATTATTCATTAATTTTTTCCCCTCTAATACGTTTGAGCAAGACAGAGGTTTACAAATGGGTCTGTAATCATGGAAAATATAATTAAGAGCACCTGCTGTTAACATAATGGAAGAGGACATTAGGGATTAGAGTTTAGCTGTGCACACACCGGAAAACACACAAAGTCTGAATATGCACGTGTATGAGCAGACATGCTGCTTTCCTGGACTGAGGGTGGCATTAGTCAGGGGTTTACCTCAGCTGTGGGGGTCAGGGAGGAATTACAGTGCCTCACCTTACTTTACCCTTGGTAGTTGAGCAAAATACACCTGCTCAGGGCTTCACTTGACACAGATTCACACCTGGAAATTGCCCAGGTCACCCAAAATAGAGAGACAGTTTTCCTCCCATGAGAAGGTAGAAAAGTATCAAGATTAGAACCAGCAACCGCTACATTTCACATTCAAGATGCGTATAACTAAAAATGTTTTTTAAAGGCCCTACTCAAGCAAACAGTCACAAAAACCCCAAAAACAACAGACACACACTTAACCACCACTACACACTGTGCATTTTAAGTAAAAACGAATGCTGACAACCCCCTTTGATTTCACGGGATTTACACATTTTGGTGCATTTGATTTTGGCTGTGTGTCGTGCAGCTTGGTCCAAAGTGGCAATCCCCCCTGTGAGGGATTAAGAAAGGGCAGACGACACCTGAGTTAGTGTGGAGTGTCGGCAGCCTGAGAATACGGCGTGACTGAGGAAACTCAAGAGGTTTAGCAGGATGCCCGAGGGGTTACGAAGCTACTTGCAATACTTGGAAGGGAGTTCTGCAACATTGCCCAAAATTTCAGTATCTTTGCTTTTTGAAAAAAAAAAAAAAAGGAGGGATGAAATCCATACTAAGAAGATCAGGTCCAAGTAGTGTGGAGGCCAAAACAGACAGCAAACCTGATGGGGGTAACATTGCGTCAATGAGGATTTCACTTCTTTTAGAGGAAGACGAGAAGTGACACCATGTTTACATTATAGCAATAGTTAACAGGAATACATCCTTCATTTTATTTTTATTTGTCCTTTATTTAGCCAGGAAGGTCCTATCCAATATACAGATACAAGATCTCTTCTTTCAGGGAGTCCTGGTGGAGACAGCAGGACAATCATTACTCACTTTCTGGACAAGAGTAAAATGAGAAGATTGACACCACTCTATCTGTGAGCTTAATTTGAAGCTACCACCGGCAGTTGGTTAGCTTAGCAAAACATAATGACTGGAAACGTGGGAAATAGCTAGCCTGGCTACTAGCACCTCTACAGCTCAAAAGAGCCAAACTGTTTTCCTGTTTCCAGCTTTTATGCTAATCAGTTGCTGGCCGTAGCTCCACATGAACCATACAAACATGAGAGCAGTATCAATCTTTGCAACTAACTTTGGCCAAGAAAGTGAGTGTCCCAAAATGCCAAACTATTACTTTAAAGGATATCTTAGGTAATCAAACTGTGTACAGGTAACAAAAACATGAAATTCAGGCATTAACCAACTTAAGATCTTTAGTAATGACCCCATCAACTGAACCAGTACATTTGACCATTTTAAAAGGTGTTCATGCAAGCAACCTATAGACATATATATGTAAACATCTATAATATCTATGCATATAAACAGTTTAATTGATCCAAGCTTTGACTGTAAATAAAGGCTGATGGCGTGTCTCCACTTCTGCCCACTGTGTAAAAGTGAAGGCAAAGTGACCAACGACCAACCCGACCAACTCAATCGCAAGCAGCGCCATCATCACTTTTTTATAGCATCAAATAACTAATTATATTATCAGATAGACAAACACTTGAACATACATTAGCGTGATAATTACTACCTAAAATGACAAAAAACATCTTTGGTTTATATGATGTGTTTTTAGTTTGGCCCATGTCCCATCTGCTAACATGAAGGGGGCTATACTGCAGCCAGTTGCCAGGGGGCGATCAAGATGTTTTTTTGCTTCACTTTTGGAGAGCTGTCATGTTGTCCATCTTTATACACAGTCATTGCCTCCAACTTGGAAGCCCTCTGTAATCAACATTTGGCAGGTAGCTCTGCATTTAAGTGAGTTAGGGGCATAACTGTTTAAAGACAGGTGTAAATCTAGTCCACATAAATCACATCAAGACAAAACATAAAATCTAGAAGTAGCTAAAAATGACTTTCAGTGCTACACTTTTCTGTGGATGTCTGTATAAAGAGCAGTGCAGGAGGTATAACACACACCAGACTGAGACTGGATTAACAGGAGCACATTGAAGCTCTTCAAAAAAAAAAAAAAAAAAAAAAAGAAAGAATTTGAGGTGCTCTTTTGTATTAATGAGTTAAAAGTATAAGAACACTGTAAGAAAAGCGTGCTCATCATTAACTCATCATTTTTAGTGTCTGTTCCTCTCTTGTGTACTGACTGATCTGAGTATCCCTCTCTCCCTCTCTTTAAATGCCCCGCGTCATTCCTCCTCCCATCATCCATTCATCTGCCCCCTGTCTTTGTAGCTGCTCCCACTGTGGATATTCTGACCTTTCAAACAGCTGCTCTACCTCTTACACACAAGTACACACACACGCACACACACACACTCACCAGTGCGCTCAGCCTGTGGCTTGGCATCATCTCACTGGCATTAGAGAAACAGCTTTCAGTGTCTGTGCCCTCATGCCATGCTGTTGACATTTTGAGCTTTGCAAGCTCACACACACACACACACACACACACACACACACACACACACACACACACACACACACACACACACACACACACACACACACACACACACACACTTTCTTCTTTCACTTGCTGTGTGTCTCTCTTTTGCACTCACCAGACACAAAGTCACACATGACTTTCAACTTATTGATCACACATAATGTGATGAGCGTGTATTTAAGTAGTGTACTTATACACACAAACAGATGCACACACACACAGACTCTCATGCACAGATGCCACATACCGGTTATATTGGCAAAGTGCAGTATATGCAGTCTTCATCGTCCTACATTTCCATCTTTAATTCTTTTTTTTTTTTAATGCCATAGTGCTGCTTCAGTTTTATCAGAGCGTCTTTCGATCCATCCATCCATCCATCCATCCATCCATCCATCCATCACTTACACACTAGACTATGAGCAAAACACCCCCAATCATTACATCAGCTGCATAAAGATGTGCTAACCCAGGCTAGGAACACCTGTTGTCACGTGTGCTGCAGATGTGTTGAAGCTTTTTTTCGATATTCAGGTTGCAGGTTGCACCGTGACTTCACTGAAGAATTACTAGTGCTAAACGTGATAATCTAGCAGCAACTCAATTAACACACTATTCTCAAAGTGCAAATACTAATAAGCAAATGTATTGACACACCAGACAGGATAATTAAAAGAGCTATGATAATTTGGAACATTGGATTAACATGATGCATGAAGAGCTACAGTAGGTACATCTCAGAGGAAGAGAGAGCTGTAGAGTGAGGAGAACATTATGTGGGGAACGAAATCTGTGCTACTGTAGTTAATCATGTCTTACAAGAGAATGGTACTGAGGGAATCGAGTTGAATATATAGCTAAATTTTGGGTAAGCTAGTTCTCTAGTATAGAGTACAAACTGTATGATGTACAGTTAATGTGTATTAGTGATGGACGGTATCTTTACCTTAAAGAGGTACACCATTGAGGGATTTAGTTTTGTGCCAACATAAGTTAAGGGCCTGACGAGAGACACAATGAAAAAACAATGGTGAAATTCTAGAGGTGAAAGTAGGCTGGTATGGTCCTTTGCTGTGTACCACTAAAAGATTAAGCACTGTTACGCAGTAATGGGAAGACGGTAATGGTATAGCAGCTGCCTGACTAAACCAGTTTGGTAATGTTTGAAAGATATTCACAGAATAAAACTTCCTGGATCAATAACTCGAAACATTGTTATAACACAGAGGATGCCTCTTTCCAGCCATAGTAAGGTAAACGGGTTACAACCTAATTTTCATCAAGACGAGATGTCCTCCGAGCTGAACAAATAATGTTGCTTACTATGTGCAGCCGTCTGTAAAACGCATGTGCTGGAACCAACAGCTAGTATCTCTTTGGGTGTTGCACCCACAAAGTGCAACACTAAAAGAGATACTACAAAAATATTTAATAACCTTACTCTTGCAAAGTGTTGTGTCCCCAAAATCACTTCACATTTCAATGGTCTCCAGTCAGCTATCCTTCAAAACTTAATTAGGAAAAAAGGTGCTTTTGCATAATTTCTTTGGGGGAAAAAAAATCACTAAATTCACTTTTATTCAGTGTAGTGTGCCCAAACATTCAAAAACTATACTTTTATAAAACTGCTTTTTTATGTGCTCAATGTTCTGAAAATTTAACAGACAGAGACTATAAACTGTTCAGCTAATTTCATTGTGATTCTCCTCTAAAACAAAATGTTACAATTTTGATTCTAAAGCTTTTGTCAACATTGAAAAAATTCTTCTGTGGCATTCTGTGGCAACCATTTACATATTCATTTGCTATACATGATGTCAAGTATTTCTGATTTCTTTCTACACCCTACAGGCATTAAACAACTACATGAGTTCAAGAATGCATGAGAGGGAGGTAAAATATATGAAGTGATGAAGGCTGGGATAGTAGAGCCAGCGAGAGCTTCAGTTTACTTTCACTCATGTGAAAATCAGTGAAAGAGGTTAAAATATTTTGTCTTTTGATCCCGAGTATGGGTCAAGCTTCGAAAGAACTAGATCCTTCATTTCCTGGTGTGCAAACTGATAGTATCTTTTTTTAGACACCACTTTACATCTCAACAATGCTGGATTGGATCCCCAGCCCCTATCCATCCTGTTCAAATGACTGATTTATATTAAAGGTCCCCCAAGTCTGTTGTGACCTTGGAAAGTCTGCATTTTCCTTTAGTGCTCCTGATTTTTACAACAACCTTAAAGACACTTTAAAGATCAGTACTCCAACCTTTGCGCGGATCAAAGCCATGACCACAAACCAATATATATCATCATGTAACTGTTTTCACTGACTTTCTCTGTTTTTATCCTTGTTTTTATCTGATGATGTCATCATGGTTATACTCTCAGACTTTTGCAAAGCTCCTCCAGAGCCGCAGTAGATATTATACAACCATTTTACAGGCTGATTAGTAAACTTTGACTTTGACTTTGATGTACAAAATCAGGGGAGAGCACCTTTATTACAGTCTTTAAGAAACATATTTGAACTTGAATCCAGGCCCACCCCACATGAGAGCATCTTCACAGATGATTATACTTCTCAATGGGGCCTTTAAGATAGGCAGCCCTGACAAAACTGACAACAGAAAGATAGAATTAATGACCTATGACAAGAATAACATGGTGTTGATAAACTCATATTTCCTTAGTGGAGGCAGGACTTAACCTCACCAAATGAGAGGGGCCATGCTGAGTCCCCAGCCAGCACTGAAGGAATGCCATAATGTGCTGCCATCATAAATTCTTCTTTCACCGCGCCACCCTTAGCCTCTGTAATGCTGCACATCTGCTGGCTTTCCCCTGTGGTCTCCAGGATCATATATTTCAACAACAGCAGAGGGAGCAGGGGAGTCATGCTACATTGTTATTTGGGTCAACATCACTTTCCCCAGAAGTGCTGTGCAGCTGGTTCAATCCCCGTTCCAGGGTAGTGGAAGGTAGAGGGAATCCATGCAGGAGAACCTTGTACACACTGGAGGAGACTCCTGTGCATCTGACCTTGGAGTCTGCTGGGAATGGATAAGATCAGGAGAGAATAGGGTATACTCCTCCTGTGGCCCAAAAATGAAAACCTCAAGGACGGCTTGCTTTCCTCATGGATAAGCAGTCTATTCCTTACTATTAAATTGTTTATATAGTTATTTTCACTGTAACCTTGTTTTTTGACTCGTAGGTAATAAATCCTTTTCATTGGATATTGTGTTTTGTTGTGTATGCAGATTACAATAGCCAATGAGTACGTAGTAAGGCTTTTTTAGTTCAAAGATATTAATCTAAATTAGGTAAAAGGTTTAGAATTGTTTTAATGTAGTAGCCAGTGTGTTCTTGTGCTAAATTATGAATAGGGTATTAGAGTCCATGTAGATAAGGCAGTAAATTATACTTTAAAGGGCTCAGGTTGATAAATCTGGTATTATATTTCCTAATTTTCGAACAGGTCGTAAATGCATTTCTATGAGTGAAAATTTTTTGGGTGGATTTTCTAGACTTTACCTACTAAGTACACTGTTGTATATTTTAACTTGTCACCTACTGGATGTGTAAACAGGAAACTGTTTGCTAACAGGTTCGTCACATCATATAAAAGGTGAAAGTATGCAAATGAAGTGATAAATGGAAAAATCAGATATTGCAGATTAAAGCAAGTACAAGGTGAAGATACTGAACAGCATATTTATTTTCATGCATAAATCTGCTCATTAGGATAGAGTTCATCGAAGCATGTGAGTAGCAAGGCTGCCACGCACACACAAGGCTGTGTTCTGATAGTTAGTTAAGTGTGGAGCATTTAGTGACTTTGTTGTTACACACAAGGACAGCATCTATGCAAGAGCAAACCTAGAACCCACTGGTCAATGGTCTGACAATGATAAACCTCTGGAGGCAATGGCCAAGCCCCCAGGAACAGTGCTGAGCACTGAAACCAATTGTACATAGTGGCCAACCTGTGGAATTACAACTTTTGTCACATGATGCCATTGGGCCCAAAATGACTTTTTCTTATAGACCTACATTATGAAAGATTAGTGGATAGCTTTTAATGAACATTACAACCCCCATGAAATGACATGTTTCACTGAGAATTTCATCTACTTGGTCCAAAAACATTTTGAAAGCTACAACAGCAGTGAGATTAAATAATTCTTTCCCCCATTCAAATTCATAGAAGGCTAAACCGGAGGTTAGCTGCTTGGCCTTCAGTCTGTAGTGTGCTTTCTCTATGGACCCAACAATATGAAGATCCAGATCCAATTTTATCCACGGGAAGTCACACTGACTTCATGTGCCATTTAACAGATTTTATAGGAACGAACGGGGCACCGTCTCCAACACTGTATCCAGTTCTCTTTATACATCCATATACAATCCAATATTGTGGGAGATCCGACATAGCAAGCACTTATCCAGGCCAGGACTTCCTCTTCTGTGTGCTCACATTTGGCTAACCTATATAAACAGTCATCCTAATACAAACGCAAATAAATAAAGAAAAGCCAGTAGAAATCTAAACCGACATAAGACAATAGCTGATGGACTCCGAGATTGCATTTCGGCCAGTGTGTTCTGCCTCTCCACTGTTTACCTGCTGCTCAAATATGATTGGTCAATACTACTCAAACTCGAAATGGAAACCAAAATCTTGTCTTGTTGCCTACAGATTCTGCGTAGAAATGTATTAATAGAGATGAGTGCAAGAGAGACCATTTTAATGCTTTGGTTCTCAGGGAAGAAAGCTGTTAGGTATACTGGTGCTGGAAAACAGTCCAGGGACATCGTTCTTGTCCACTGTATGACACAAGGCAGAGTTAGACCCACTATATGAGCACTTTTAGGGAATAGAGTATCATGTAAAAAATTGCAGGGGAATAAGTGTTAATGTGCATGTGGCAGCTGCCAATTAGCAGCAGTTGCCATACTTTATTACTGAAAACACACTATTGCTTTATATTTAGTCTGTGTGTGTGTCTGTATACAGTTGTACAGCAGTTTGTCTTGGTTTGCCCAATGAAATTGTCAGAGGCAGTTGAACTATGTCTGGGGTTAACACCACCGTATTAGGAGGCTCAGGGATGACTCAGACACTGATATGAAGAATGGAAATGGACCTTTGTGTGTGTGTTATCTGGAGACCTGGGTAAAATAATACACATTTCTCATCCTGTGTGCGAGCTCAGAAATGAGCCTGGACATGTTTTTGTGTCTTTTTCTCTGTGTGTTAGTGAGTGTGTGTGTGTGTGTGTGTGTAGCTTACTGTCATCTGCCACTGCTTGTCATTGGCCTGGAGTTAAACTGAATGATGCGTTTTGTGTGTGTATGATGTGTGTGTGAGGTAGAGGAGGGACGAGGGCACACTCTCTGTTAAAATGACTGTTGTTGGGCCTGGTCTCGGTTTGTAATATCGCATGTGCACACACACACACACACACACACACACACACACACACACACGCACAGGCACACACACACACACACATGCACACACACAGTCACCAGAGGCTACAAAGACTTTCTTTAACATCAAAGACAGCTGCCTGCCAAAATGACCAATCAGCCTGCAGCGTTGAGGCGAGACAGGCCAATTGGATGACAAAGACAGAGAGGGAGAGACATTCAGGAGAAGCTGTTAAAGCAAACCCATGGGGATAAAAGCCAATCAGAATCGATATAACCATCCAACTAGCCAATGGGTTGACAGTTAATTATGAAACACTGGCAGCCAGGAGGACAGACAGACACATGGCATTGATTTTACCTCCAATCCATTTTCCTTTATATAGAACTTTATGCTCACCGCTTAGATTTGATTCATTTGGGACAAAAAATTGCCAAGAGTACAGCAGTAAATTTGTTTATATTGAAATAATTAATCAGATGTGGACTTTGGACACCAACTTGAGTGCAGTAATCATATTTGTTTGTTAAACAAGCCAAGGGATTTGCCTCAGACTAACTGCTTTTCAAACCTGCTCAAATAAATTAAGCGTTTATTTCCCCCAAAAGTAAACAACTACAGATATAATTATGATTTTTTTTTTTTACATTTATACCTTTGGTAGCTGAGGGGCAGGGATTGCATGCTGCTGAAATAACCTGCACAGAATTAACCTCTCAAATGCCTTTATTTACTCAAACTCAACAAATATAGATTTGTTTGTTCAAAGTAACAAGTCTGTTAAATAAGCTGCATGCTAATTACTTATGTCAGAGACATGTACAGATCACACTGATACACTGATCCCATCCTTGTAAATCCTCTTCTTACACAAAATGGGGGAGCTGTTGTCATGGTTGTAATGATGTGTTTGTTTGTGCTGTGTGTGCAAGGTCAAACAGTTTGTGTAGCATAAAGTGTATAAGATAATGGACAGAGCCACCATGATGTCACCCATTGGTTTGTGGCCTGCTGTTTTGAAGCCTTAAGTTCAGTATTTTGGATGTCAGCATCACGGTTTTTTGGAGCAAGAAGTGACCAGTCTTCCATACCATAGTCACGTTAGTTAAGGTAAATGCCATTGATGATGATGATGATGTTAGCAATACTGATGACACATTAGGGTCTTGAAGAGTTGTTCCATTTCACAGGGGAAAATTTCCCCTGTGAAATTTTGTTTCTAGCATCTTGCCCTGTTTGGGCAAGATGCTAGAGCTGTGGAGGATTGAGGGGTGGATCTGATTTCGAAGCTGAGGACACTATCTGCAGACAGCCTGTCTCTAAAAGCTATATGGTTACTACAACTATATGCTTAGGTTTAGAGAAAAAACACCATGGTTTGGCGTAAAATAAGAATGTTACCAGATGTATGTCACATGACAAAAGTCACATACATTAAGATAAGACAACATTGCTTTAGTTTCACATTGGGCATAAACCCTGGTCTCTTGGGTGAAAGTCCTATGTTTGTTCCATCCATCACCCCAACCACTGTGGTTGCTCTTACTACTTACTTGCTCTTTATACTAACTTAACGTCAGCTGACTTCCTTCGTCACACCATAACACCATTTCCTAACCGGATGCATGCATCAGACTATTGCACCGCATCATGTCACTGCGAATGCTCTCTGTCCACACTGAATCCATTTAATATGGAACTCTGTCACATCATGAGTATATACTCTCTTATTGTTCATACTCACAATGATCGCGGTTAACTTATAGATATCATTGTTGTAACTTCTATACTTCATCATACCATCTCCACTTTTTAAAACAAGCTAGCTCTGCTGAGCATCCTACATTCTTACCAGAAATAGTAATCTTCCTGACACTCTCCCTCCAGCTAGATGCCAACTTATTTAAGTTATTGTAGTAAATAAGCAGGTATCCTGTGGGTAATTCCTCATGTCAGCCTTGTGAATCAGCTGTCCCTTATCCACTGCAGTGCTTTCAATGTGAGCGACACAATACAAATTGAATGGGGGCATCCGACAAAAGTTCAGCTCAAAACAGCGTGCTGCATTGCACTGTGTCGTGCAGGACACAGGACCTTTTCACCCAATGATGCGAATAATAGCTAATTAAAAGGTGTGGTGTGAGATGGTTCCCAGCGCTTTTCAACCATCTAACAAACAATTCTGGTGGAGTATACTGTCATCTTAACAGTCACATTGTGGACGGAATTGAGCAGGTGTCAAATAGTATCTCTACATCTCATATTAGTATTTTCACATGCAATCACTCATTGATCTGTGGCATAGTAAAAAAAATTAACACAACTTTTTTTCCCACTTGTTCTTTTCTTCTCTTTTTTTTAAAGATAGAATCTGTAAAACCTGGTAAACTGTTGAAGTGTATTTTTCTTACTGCATCAAACAAGGCCTGTATCCAACACACTATAAATTCAGTCATCTCAGAGGATGGACTTTCAGAAGAAAAACACATATGTTGGAGGAACTTCGATATAAGAAAGATGTCATATCCAACCTAGTGAAAAACGGAGGATGAATACTCCCGGGGGATTGGTTCAGACATGGGAGACATTAATTTCGCTGACCTCGGTGACTTCCATTCTATAGAAAGAAGTCAAATGCTGGAGCCATTCTCAGGAGATAACAGTCTAATTGAAAACCAGATGGATCTTTTGGCCTTTCTAGTTAATTATACATTGACGCTGTAGATTATTCTCTCACAGGCTGGGCCAGGACCTAAAGTTGGGTGGTGGGAAAATTAAATTGGGCTGCAGAATTATTCTGGGGATGGTTCTGATGGGGGAAGTTTCATTTTGTGTTGAATTTCTTATGCTGCCAAATCCTCCTGAAGTCCCTGCAGTGTTAAGATACCATAGACCTGTAGTGTGTGATTATAGCCCAAAAAACTGGCTAAAACTTTTTGCAGTTACACTTCTGAATTATTTTGAAAACAGCTATATACCTGTTGCTAAGATATAAAAAAAGTTTGTCTTAAACCAACAGAACTATACGTATTTATGATTTCCAGCCTCAAGCAAAAAGCAATGCATAATACTGTATGCTATCACTTCATAAAACTGAAAGATAAACAATAAATCTCTGAGGAATATCCTGTGTAATTATCACCACAGGGACATGATGCTGCACTATCAGTGAAAAGTCTACCTATAGAATTATATGTCTATAGCCAGTATGGGACTAGAACTAAATGATTCACATGAAAGCCCCTCTCAGGCATGCACCACCTTACGCAAATGTGTTACAAAGGAAATCGTAGTAGGTCAGACCTTGTATTATTTCTGGAAAATTTCCAACATGGCACAAGTCTGAATTAAAACTTCCTATCTTTTCGCCTTTCATTCACCTGGAGGAAATTATAGTAATCCCCAAAAAATGCTTTACAGGAATTGTTTTACTGCAAAGTGTGAGGACATGCATCCCATTACTTTTAAGGGCCATCAATTAAAGGAATACTTCACCCCACTAATTACCATTATTGTATGTCAGTGATTCACCCTGTGTTGTGTTGATCTCATGAAGAAAACTTTGTTTTTCTCACATGGCTCCACGGTGAATGAAAAATCCGAAAGCTAAGAAAATTCTTGATAAATTGAAGTAAAAGAGGACCACGTTTAACGTTTAGCAAAACTACATCAAAACATCCGTTTACAAATTCTCACACAGCTTGAGGCAGTATAATCCCCATTAATTCCGTCATGTACTCCGTACTTCCCAAACAGACAGCAATTTCCGATGGGGAACTGAACTGAGAGTGAAATGAATCTGTGCTCTCATCGAGGCCAGACACCACTGACAAAAACAGTGATTTTACCTTGTTGATTATGGGAGCTGCAAGTCTACCACTGCCTCAGTTAATGAGTTTGTGATATTTTGTGACTTAGGTGTTTTAAAAAGTTAGTTTGGATTCAGCACAAGTTGTGTAAGAGTTTGTCAATGGATATTTTGATGTAGTTTTGCTGTTCTTTAACATGGACCCCTTTTACTTAAATTCATCACAAATTGTCTCAGTTTTTGGATTCTTCGTTCACTGTGGAGACATGCGAGAATGATAAACTTTTCTTCATGGGTTGAGTAATTGATATACAAATGGTCACTTGGGGTGTGAAGTATTCCTTTAAGGCATCAATGGCAAAAGTTTTAAAGTCCATTAGTGATGCAGCCTGTGAGAAAACTGACAACATCTTTTCCTTGATATCATCATTTTTCAACACCCCTCTGTTCTCCAGCAGTGCTCCCCCTCACTCTTGCACGCCATGTCCCAATTATTCTGCGAGCATCTCTCTAACAGTCATGTCTAAGTAAAACCATGATGACTGTTTATGCAACAACCTACAGTACAGTATGCCTTAATGACAAGGGGGCTGTTAACAAATAGATAAAGCCAGCAATATCTGGTTTAAGAAATTCATCTCCATAAAAATGTCCTTACTGACCCCTACATCTAAATACATGTTAAATGCCATTAGTACACTTACATTAAGGCAACTGTTGTGTTAAAAAATTAAAGCACATTTACATATACGTAGAACCCAATCCCACTTCTGCACCTTGTTTTAACCCTTAGCTGACTCAGACCACAAAGCAGTCTTTTCCCCAGAGGTCTGCAGCCAGCGGTCACTTGGCCAGAGAAGGTTAAATACATTTACATCGCATACAGGAATTACTCCCTTGGGAAGTCAGAGGTTAATTTCCTCGCTATAGACCACTCGTATAACAGCTGCTTAAGGAGCAAGAGCATTACTCATTTCCTCCCTGAACACAGATTTTCTCCAGAGAATCCAGCTTCATTACTAACTTCCATTATTCCACTGCTACTCCATGAGCAAGGGATAAAGTAGAGACTCCTTAAAGGTTAATTTCCATAAGTTTCTTAGAATTGATTGCTTTTCTTATTGACCTCTGCAGTTTAATTGTACATGCCAGTGACACACTGTATGTGCCACTGGCAGTGAGGTGCTGAATATTAATGTTCAGTGGGTGTATTTGCCCTCTATAAACTCAATAGCTCTTTGCACATACGCCATATCTCCATATGTAATGGAATATTGAATTTGAAAATTAATATCAGCCCAGTTTGGGAAAATTTAAACGAACATTTATTGCACAGGTACACAGCTGAACGCTGTATATGCTCCCAACCATCATGCAAGAATAAAGATATATCATTCAATAAAAATGAAAGCAAAACAAGATATTGGGAAACAGCCCAGGCACCATCTTGTGTACAGGTGGAGAGGAGTGTGAGCTGTCAGATTATAAAGGGTGCTTCGTTGAGTTGTTTGAGTATGATTGATCATCTTAAAGGTCTGCTGATTGATCAGCTCATGAGCTGTCAGACAGTGGGCCGATCGGCTGGTGGTGGGCACGGCTCCAGTGTTCTGCGTGACGTGTCTTATCTGGATGATTAAAAGGTGTCAGCATTTTGAGCAGAGCTGATGTACATCACGACCAAACCATCACACACAGCTTGTATTGAGTGGTGAAAAAGAGAAACTGTGGAAAAAAGCAACAGGATACATGTCATGCCTCACAAATGGAGCGTATAGTTACTGTACCAGTCCAATCAGTAACAAGATGCATTTTCAAACAAAATCAGACTGCTGGAGGAGTTCAGGTCTTGACAAGTTTACCATGTCATAGATTAATTAGTGTAATTTGTAAGGGTGCTAGGATGTCATTTCTATGTCAGTTAGACCTACAGTGTTACTGGGCTTAACTATAGGACATCAATGAAGACAATCAGTGCAACAACAGAGCAAAATGCTTCATCCATCAGTACATTTTTTGCATGGGGTTGTGGTGGTCCTCAAACGATCAGGTTTACTGTCACTTAATTATGTGGCGATCCTCCAATTTTTCATTTAGCACTAGCTGGTATTCTTACTTATCCAGTGAAATATTTCAACAATAAAAGATAGATTGGCACATTTGCCATCTTAATGACCTGACTTTTCCTCTAGCACCACTATGAGGATTTGTGGCTCCAAGTAAAATGTCTCATAAAACTACTTTTCAGTCCGGTTCTTTAATTTTTGATAAAATACCTGCAAAACTGGAATTAGCAACACTGACGTGCTGGTGTAAGGACAACAACAACAACAACAACAGCAGAACTAAGGAGATGAAAGTGGACTTTGGGAGGAAGCAGGGAAGGGATGATGATGGTCAGCATGATAAATGTCATACCTGCTAAACAACATTACTATTTTGAGCATGTGAGAATTGCAGTTCAAAGTACTACTCCAGGAAAGTAGGCAGAGCTTTAGGTCTTAGTTTCTGCTCTTTTGCTGATGTTTCTTATTTCAAGGAAAGTTAAATGTTGTGCTGTATGCTTATTACACATTTATATTAGGGTTGGACAAAATGTTTCTAGTCTGTTCTGAGACCTGTCTAAGCACTAGGCTATAGGCCTATGAGTGAAACATGCTTACACATGTATAAAAATGACAGACATAATTATACCCCAGACTGCTGAACTGAATTAATTACTCCTAATAAATATGTGGGCAGCACAGTGTGTGTACGTCTGTGCTGCAATGTGTGTGTGTAAATCCTTTGCCACGTCCATCTGCCATGTTTCCAATCCAACGAGGTAATACTGCCGTGAGATTCTCTAGCGGCCACAAATCCCATTTTCCCTCTAATGCCGCCATTTTTCTCCTCCTCCATCTCTCCTCCTCCCCCTCCCCTCTCCCAAACACTTAAACAGCAGGAAAGCATTCATCTAGCACACTTTTAAATGACGGACGGAGAATATTAAACACGTTTTCATGCACTCGTCATCGTCTACTTCCTCTTTTTTTTCATCTTGTAATGATTGACACCACATACTCTCTCTTGTGGCTTCATCATGTTGTCTTTTCTCCTCCTCATCCTCTCAGTCTCCTTCATTTCTGGTGATTTACAAAGAAAGCAACCCTATATCCTCCCTGTTTTCTTTGCATCCCTCCTCCTCCTTCTTATTCCTGCTGATTGACACTTGAAAAGCCATAGCTGTTTAAAGAGTTTTTCTCTCCCCACTCACTGAAGGGCTCTCTAAGTAATGAAAATGAATGTAATGTGTGTGTGTGTGTGTGTGTGAGAGAGACGTCCCTGACTGTAAGAGGAATTGAGGAGAAAGAAGATGTAAATTGTTGGAGAGCGAGAATCACTCTGAATGACATCTATTGAAGTCTGCTGGAGTGGTTTTGTTCTCATAATAAGGAGGCCGCTGTGAATCACAGGTACATGATGAGGTTTTGGAAATGTGAATTAAAGAGAGACTCGTACCAAATGATTTCATTTAAAACTCAGCGGGAGGAAGAATGCAGCAGGTCATACAAATAAATGCTAAAAAGTCTGCGCCTATTTCTTTTCTCATTCTTATTCTCACAAATAATGGCATAAGCAAGCGTCTCTTTATTTCCCCACATTTTCTCTCCTTGTAATACACGGTTCACATGGGGGAAAACAGCTTTTATTTGCTGCCTGTCTCTCCATCTGTGTTTCTGTCACATTAATCTTTCTTCATCCCTGCCCCTGTCAGTTTCTATTTTTATACCCGCAAAAGAACAAGGGAAGATGACAGAGGTACTTTCATTAGAGGGAGAATCAACAAGTTTTAGAGCAGTCGCCTGAAAATCCCCATTACCAGTTTTCCAGCTTGCTGAATTTGGGGGATGAGAAAACTGGGATGGCAGGTGAAGTCGTCTTTTTTTTCATCATCAGGCTCGTCGTGCTTCACCGTTTTTGTGAAATCATTGTCACAGTAGTCTGCAGCACACAATCTCTGGCAGTCTTACTTTACACCGACATGTCAAGACGTTGCTTGAGCAGCAGCTTGACATGTCAGGATCTCTGGATCTCTAGGAAGCATGTCCTTATTGGATGATTCAGCACCTCAAAATTTCCATCCAGTGTCATTTTAACTGCTAATGCAAGAAGTAGTGTGTATTATATGTTGTGACACTGAAAACAAAGGTGTAGAGGGTCATAGTGGTGGACAAACATGTTGTGCATGTTACTTTAATGCAGGAGACCAAAGGGTAGGCCTATAGGTTTGCAGTCAAAGGCTCAATCCCAGTTCACCTCTTGCACCTACCACTTAGCCCCATCCCTCTGTTTTGCATGTTCACGTCTAGTGGTAGAGTGTCCTGATTCTTATTGGGATAGAGGGGTAGGGTGAAGCATTTTCTGAAAAACTGATGTACTTTTGGGCCGAGACTGCAGCCGCTCTAACTTTTCCAAATGCGCCCATATGACAAACGTGTTGGCAAATAGATGGAGACGACTAACGTTAGCAAGTTAGCGCTAACTTACTACAGCATGTGGAAACTTCCGGACTGCCAAAATTTGATTAAAAAGCTGCATGTGTCATAAAACAAGTGTTGTTTGCTCCTACACTCATTGAAAAGTGTAGGAGAGCCAAATATGCTCTATAGCCTACCATCTCTGATTGCACTACGCTTGGCTTGTCTCATGAAACAGAAGAAAAAGGTAAAGAAAAAGAAAAAGAAGAAAAAACATTTTTGACAGTCCTACTTTATTTTGAAAACCGGAAGTTTCCGCATGCTGTAGTAAGTTAACGCTGACTTTCTCAGTCGTCTCTGTTTTATTTATTTGTCAGTGTTATTTTTGTTGTGATAATTATTACATGGTAAGTAGCAAGCCTATTACCAAAAAAAGATGTAATTCATATAGACTCTCTAATAATCTATAATCAAAATATGTAAGAGCAATCTACAGGAAAGATCAAGCAATGCTTAATTAATGAATGTGTCAGTCATAATATAGAATGACTATGTCCTTGTGTTTATTGAATAAAACAGAGGTTCAGGATCTAGAAGAACAATCATGTTAAATCACAATCGTATATGAAAAAAAGTGGGCAATTGTATTGGGCCGGTCTGGGCGAACAATACCAGGGTTATTTGTCCCAGTCTAGCTCCAGCTGTCATGTTAGCAGACGGTTAGCTGTTCTTTCTCATGGAGACAACCATTAGCATCCATGACATGACATGAATCAACATTTGTTGTTGAGGTGAAATTTTTTTTAAACATTTTTGGTCTTGTGGATTTTTAAGTATTACTTTTGTGTCTATTCTTTTCCCCCCTGATATAGAGACACATCAGTATACTGCTGGATGGTGATGCGACAACCCTGAGCAGATGCGCCAACAGTGGTCTATTCCACTGTCCCTTCTGCAGTTACAAGGCTGCAAAACCAACAATTGAATACCACATAAAAGGCCATTCATCCTTAAAACACAGAGGTACTTCACACATATTACACATATTTTAAACATCAGTATTTTTTCACAAGTATGAATCTTGTTCCCTTCATTGCTGTCCATGGACAAGAGAAGTCAGTCGAGGGCAGTGGAACTCCTACGAATGTCCAGTGGCCTAGATCAACAGGAGAATGAAGAGTTAAGGGAACCGTTCACCTTCCTGTTCAGTTTGCAGGAAGATCATGAGGCGTTTTGTGAGGAAATAATGGACAGAAGGCATATGCAAGCATTTTCTGCTTTTGAAGCCTAAACAATGTGAGGCCTGCTCAACACATGTGCTGTCATGGTCTGTGTCATTAGTTTCCTTTCCTTGTGTCCCTGTTTCCTGTTTTATTTTGAAGTTTAGTGTCCTGTCTTCCTGTGTGCCCCCTGCTTGTGATGACCCAATGTGTTTCACCTGTGTTCATTGCCCCACCTGTGTCTTGTTCCCTAGTGTATTTAACCTCCGTGTTCCCCATTGTCCTTTGTCCAGTTCATCTTGCTGCAGTCCAAACCTGTGTTTTGTGTTGTGTTGTAGCTTGTTCCCTGTGCCTGATGTCCATGTGTTCCTTGTCTATCAGTTCAGTTTGTGAGTGTGAAAATACTGGTGTGTGCATTTGGGTCCAGTCCTCTGCGATTCTTAACATGTAAAGGGGTTTGTGAGTTGTAGAGACTATTTTTGGTATAATCATATACAGTACCGTAGGTTTATACAGAGGTTTTTGTCTCTGTTATGTAGAATGAAGCTGAGGCTAAGAGTGCTCTTTGTTTTGAGGAGAGACATGTAGCCTAAACTTTGTCAGTTCAGAGTCTTAGATCCTTGAGTTGATTAAAAATCATTAGTGAAAAGGATTATAGGAAATATGTTATCAATCCATCAACCAAAAATAAGACAGGAATAAAGCTAAGTGGAAGTAATTAATTAGAAATACTCAAATTACTGTAATTAAGTAGTGTTTTGGGGTACCTGTAGATTTTCAAGTCTGCACTTTTAGTTGTACTTAAGTATTCATTAAACCATGTAATCTACTTAGTTACTTTTAAAATCACAGTTGAGTACTGAGTACATTTTTAATTAATATCCAGAGCTTTTATCTGCATTTTTGTAGCCAGTACGGTGATTTGACAGCAAACAAGCCAATGAAAACCAGGACATTTTGTTTTTGAAAAACAAAACTAAACAAAAAAAGGATGTTAATGATTGATCTTGATGATGATTTGCATGATTTGCATTAAGAATTTAACCAGTTAAAAGTGTATTCATGGATATTTTAATATTTTTTTTTTTGTCTCCCTGAGACATTTGCTGTTAGTGTTTTAACTAAAGCAAAACACAAAATTTAGAGCCCTTGTCTGGAGAGGTGACGGTGACATCATCTGTTCAAAGTAATTAATACTAGTAGTACATAGTTTTTTTTGAGGAATACTTTTACTTGTGTATTTTTCTAACACCAGTACTTTTACTTGTAATTGAGTAATATTTTAGCAATGTAACAGTACTTGTACTTGAATACAAATTTTCAGTACTCTTTCCACCACTGTACTGTATATCTATATAGTGAATTTAAATTCAACATATGTCACACAAAGCTATGATATAAAAACTTAGTTCCTATACGTGTACTGTATATCTATATAGTGAATTTAATATTGACCTTATTAAAACAGATGCATAAGGTTAATGCATTTGATAGACATTATTGTTTTTTAACTTGTCAAATGTATTTTTTTTCCCTAAACACAAACACACACACACAAACTGTATAATATAATTGTTTAATATAATAGGTCTACTTTAGGTCACTGTGACTGTAGTACATAGTTTTCGCCACCAGATGGCGCCCAGCTCAACGTCGTTGCGCCCCGCCCACTCAACGTCGTTGCGCCCCGCCCACAATCCGTCAGCCGCAGTCAGGGGTACTTGGCTAGTTATGGCCAAATGAATCCTCATGAAGGATTATCTTTATTTTCTGAACCCACTAGATGGTGCTCTTGGTTTAAAGAGAGAGGATTAAAGAATAGCAACAAAAAGCATCATCTAGTGGGCTCAAAAAATAAAGAAAATGCTTCATGAGGCTTAATTTGGCCATCACTAGTGCTGGCTTTATTTTTCAGCCCCGGGGGTTGCTGCTTGCTTGTGACTCTGTTCTGAGGGGCAAAGGAGCATTCAGAAACGAGGAGTAGGGGAAAAATAAGAAATTTGGCCCAAGTGTCAGTTCATGCTTCATGACTTTGTAAGGGGTTTATCCTGGCAGTGACTTAAACAATGTGTGCTGCTGACAGATTAACATTTGTTTCATTTAAACATGAATTAAAAATACTGGTAAAATCTCAATTACCATATTTTCATATGACTTTAGCTACTGATTAATTTTAAACTACAAACACATTTTACTATGAATATTGTTAGCACCTCATACTGCCCCACTATAAGCTTATTGTATGTGTCCTTTTCTTTGGTCCCAGCAGTCAGGCTATAGTTTCACATATTGCATCTCCCTTGAAGTAGTTACTGTGTACATGCATGCTAGTTGAACCTCCTGTTCTTTCCAGTGCATGTTTGTAATAATTTCAGCACAAGCTGCGATGGTGTGTCTCTGAATCAACACCAACAGCAGTGTGGTCTCTGTCCTGGCTGTTTCAGGAGGGAGTGTGGGAGTGCTTGTAATTGGGCCAGGGCACGAGAGCTCCGGTGGATTCTCCAGCTTAGAGGAACCATCCGAGTGGGAGCTGGTATTAGCTGTTGAGTAGGGGGCAGTACGTGGTTTGCAAACTAAAAGATGACATATTATATTATAGGCAGGCCAAACACGCCAAAGACACTGAGGTGACATTAGCCGAATGAAGCAAACTGTAGCTGTAGCAGCATTTTAAGCTACATTTCTGCACACAGTCTTTTTCTTTTCTCTTTTAAAAACCTCTCTCTTTCTTTTTGTCCTTTTCTCTTCATGTCAACTTTTGCTGGGACTTGAACAGGCCAATTATCAGTAGCAGTTACATCACTGTGGAGGTCATCAGACTTTGAACTGTGAGATCAGACTGGCTGTTAATGTCCAGTCAGGTTGCAGGGAATGAAGACATTAGCTCCTGCTCATACAGCCTGATGTGATGCAGTTGTTAATTAATGGAGTGCTAGAAGCGTTATGTTTAAATTTAACAAGGCAGGCAGTGAGCATGTCTTCCTTTATTAACCCCTAGTTGATATGTGTGATAACGGAGCGTGCCAGTGAGGCTGCCAGAAACAAAAGATGAAGAAAAGTCTAACGAGGAGAGACACACATTTTATTCATGCAGAGGAATAGATTCACTAGAAGAGGAGTCAGCTCTTAAACTGCTCTGAACCTGCTTCACTGAGACTCACCCTGATTGGCTGGGGTTAGAGGGGAGAGAGGCAAATGTATTTTTAATGCACACAGTTGCACACCTCTGATCTTACCTTTCTACAGTGTGGTGCATCCAGGTTCTTGCTGTACCTTTGTCCACACCAAACCTGTTTATATAAGGAGTGTCAAGATAACGTAGTAATCTTGATTAATTAAAAAATTAACGCTGATTAATGCAGCTTGGCTTCGTGAACGTTAACATTTGGGAAATTTCCAGATGAAACTGTTGACAGGAGCACTGTTCTCTGCATTTTCTGCAGTAAGGAATTTTGGTACCATCGGAGTACTGCAAGCCTGAAATATCACCTCAACACAAACATTTAATATCGAACCTGCAGGTTTGAGCCACCACAGCATCTGATGCTAGTGCTAGCAGCTAGCCTCATCAAGCCAAACTCGACCAGGGTATCAGACGCAAACTGAGTAACCTGTGACTGACTAACAAACTCCCTTGCAAAATGAATTGCAATGGACTGTAGACCAGTTTTGGTGGTGGAGGACAGGGGGACAGTTGTGTCCAAAATCCAGCAGCTTTACTATGAGACATCTGCAAAAATTCATTTGAATTGAAATTTTTAAAAATACTTTTACAGCAAAAAATTAATTTAGATGAATTTATCACAAAGCGTGTAATTAATTAGATTAATTATTTTGATTGCTTGACAGCCTTAGTTTATATATATTGATAATTTGATAATCTGCTACCAACCCGATTGTGGTGAGTCCAGAGGCATTGATGTTAACCGCGTGGGGATGCAACCATTCTTTTCTTTGTAATCACAAAACCACACATCACGCACAAAACACTACGTTGCAAGAGGTGCAAAACTGCCTGTCATCTTTATTCTCACTTTTCTCCAAAGGGCTAACTTACCAGTTTTATAATTCACTCATCTCATCATAAAATAAAGCAAATGCAAAACTTTAATCAACTAAGTGGATCAAGGCACAAATGTCAGCTCCTAATAATGCAGTCCATCTTCAGGCCAATCAGTAAACAAAAGCTGTGTGAGTGTGAATTGGAGAATGCTGTAATGAAATGATACACATCATTACTTGATATTTAGTTTAGTTTAGTTTTCAGTTTCATCAAATTCTAATCAGTGGCCCTGATCGACATTCCCCTCCCATATTACATTTTGGGGGAAGTACTCTGGATTTTGCCAGTCTGCATTCTCCACATTACAAAATTCGCAGTATCTCATGGCACAAGAATCCCACAACTATGTCATATGCCAACTATGTGTCTTTGCCTTCTTTTGCATCATTTTTTTGGTAAGATCATAGATGGTATAAAAGATGTTGGCACAGCCACTGCAATGTCACCCACTGATCTGTAGACTACCGTTTTGAAGCTTGAGTTTTTGGCATTTTTGCCACTGCCATCTGGGTTTTTTGGAGCTAGACGTGACCATATTTGGATGGAAGGGGGGGACTGTGGAGTAGCAAGTGGTGGATCTGACTGAGAACTGAAGGACACTGCCATGGTAGCAACTTGTCAATCAAAGGGTGGCCATGCCCTAAAGCACCAAGCTATAACCGCCAACCGTATCAATGCGCAGATCTACTTGTGGACAAGACGCTCATGCTTGGAACTTTAATGGCTTCTTCCTCAGCTGAGCAGTAATGTTAGCTTACTCGGTGCTGCTAGGTGAGGTAGCAGGGGATGCACGCTTCCTTGTAGTGTACTGTAGTTCAGTGTAGTGTAGTGTAGGATATAGGTCAGTAGAAAGAAAAGTAAACATGAAACTGCTCAACACAACATTTTCTGGGAAGAGACACTGCTGTTGAGTTTTTCAAATGGAATCTTTTGTGCTTTGAACACACAGGCCGAGTACCATCTAGTTCCATTATAATGGTTAATGGGCTGCACCTGTATAGCCCTTTCTAGTCTACTACTCAAAGCGCTTTTACACTATGTCACATTCAGACACACATTCATACACTGGTGGCCGAGGCTAGCACACATGGTGCCACCTGCTACTCAGTAAGCATTTACACGCTCTCAGACACTGATGGCACAGCCATCGAGAGCAATTTGGGGTTCAGTATCTTACCCAATTATACTTCGAGATGTGTACTGGAAGAGCTTGAGGATCAAACTGGCGATTTTTAAATTGGTGGAAGACCTGCTCTACGTCTGAGCCACTGCCGCCCTACTTGAGAGAAGGCAGACATCTCTATGGCCAACATCTCCAACACTTGCCAACTCACACCAAAATAATCTATACTGATAAACAGCACTAAGAGGTAGCAGTAAGAGGAAAAATATACAGCTTTTGTTTGGGGGTAAACTGTCCCTTTAAAGGCAAGCACATGTGAATAAAATGTATATATGGTTTAATGTAATAAAAAATAGGGTAAACTTATTGTATAAAGTAGTTTAATATACTCTAATATGTAGGCCAATAATAACCCCAAAATCCACAGCACTTTAAAATGACAGAACAAGACTTCACTCCTGATTCCAGTAATCCAGCCTCAACACATCACAGATAGTATTGCAGCAGTAATGAAAACTGTACTCACTGTAGATTTATTCAACCCAAATTTGACCCTAATCAGTCATCTAATGTTGGGTTTCTATAAAAACGACAGCATCATTCGGGCTCATTCATGGAGTCAAATTTACTGTCATCACATCTCACCCAAGGTGGCTCCAGGAAAAAAGGAACGGTGCAGCAACTAAATCAAGGCCAACAGAAAATACCGTGTTAAATTAAGGTCGGATAGAGGGCATTTTTATATTCAATCTACTCTCTGATATTCACAGTTAGAAAACACTTAGCTCATTTCCATATAGTAAAAGTGCTGGGGTTGCATTCTGAGGTGCTCTGTAACAAAAGGGGTAATTTATCATTTCCATACCATCTCCATATGATTATCATAACCTACATGTACCAAGTCAGAGTCATTGAGAAAGAAGTCAATAAAATACCAAACCCTCATTCATGCCTCTGTAGCAGAATCTCCAACCTGACTCTATTTAAACAAGGTTATATATCATAACAGATATTGGGTCTCATTTTTGAATTGTTCATAAATTGTTTATAATACCTTTCTATGAGTAAAATGAAGAAGAACCCGGCATTCAGAACAGTCTATGAATAAATGTTGATGAAACCCATTTACTTCTAAATGCAGTTTGTATTCATGGAACAGTATTTATCTTGAATTAACATGATGGCACCACCTCTGAAAATGCTATGTTACACAATGAAGGTCATCACTCACCTCCATCATCATCTGGACCAGAGTGGCACTGACGCAAGAGAAATGAAAGGGTGCAGTGATGCAGAAATTGAGGTAATGCTCAATGCTGTTAGAAAAAACCCAAATAGCCCACTATTCTGTTGAGGAAACAATGACACTGCAGCCTCACTTGCAGCTGACACAAAGCAGGTGAAAGCTGTTGTTTCCTTCCAGATTTATTTAAGACAACATACTGGACCTTTTTGGACCTTGCAGCAACAAAATCATTCCTCTTTTGCATCTCCATGTTTGCATCTGTGCACAGAGGACCCCTACTTTGTCAAACCATCATTGGACTGATTTGTGAGGCTGAAAATGTGTTATCATTGGGAAGAACTCACATTCTAGCTCAAAGGATCTTGACCAGCATGCAAGTGTATTTGCATACTGTTTATATTAAAGTAGCCTCTCATCATATAATGAAAAATAATGAAAAAGCATTTAATGTCTTAACATATTGCTGTCCTCAAGCTATGCAGCTGACTTAATATCCACGTTTCAGTTTTTCATTTTGTTTGGACTCATACCGAGCTTCTAAAACTTTAATGACTACTTAAACATCTGTCAGTTTTCCTTGACTAACATTTTCCGCACATTTGCTCTGCTCACAATTTGGGGATGAGACTCAGCAGTGGAGCAGTATCTTGGTTTATTACAGAGCTATTGACTGTGCTGACAGAGTTGAGTGGTTGGAGTCTCTCGTACCTCGTACAAATATACAAAAGCAGTCCATTAATGTTGAAGTCATGTAGATGAGTGAATGAGTGGCCCTTCATAAAATGGTACCTCAATCTGAAGACTGAACAGTGATCAATCTAAGTGCAAAGTATTCAGTTGTAGGGGGAGACACTACAGGTGAATAGGTAAAAACTTTTAACCAATAAAAATCACCATGAAACTTACCCGGTTTATTACTTACATATAGATAGTTATTTACATATAGATAATTATTTTTTGTATTACAAGTTTTCCGAAATTATGTGCTTAAATTTGCACACTCAATATACACACTCATTTGCATACATTTCCAGAACAGAAATCTGAACATATGATAAAGCTCTGTTTAAGCCTCTTGTTTCATTTCCATTTACATATTAAGAGTCAAAGATATTTACAGGAGGCAATACTGGAATAGTGGGAATAAGGAACATTGGATTTTTTTTTTTATCACTCCATAAATCAGAAAATACAAATCTAGTCTTATCCTAACTCATCAAACACTGCCTCTTTGTCGGGCAACTTTAACTTGAAAATATGATATGATAGGTATAGTCCTACGTCAGTTTTGGACCTTCATGGAGGGCGTCTCAATTTCCGCTTGATACATGCAAATATACTTCTGTTTTTACAGGACATGTACAATTTCTACTCATTACATGCATATGGTCTTTTTCAAAATTGATTTACTACATAGGTAAAACAGTTTGTTTTTATCTTATATGCTTAAGTTTAGGCAATAAAAGCACAGGGTTAGGTCTAGAAAAAACACAATGGTTTGGCTTAAAACAAGTACAGTTCTTAGTAACTTAATGCCTGACATTCGTTATTACTGTAGCATGCTACACATACCAGCACACTACGTTGTTATTAAAATAACTCCACTGACTTTGGTTTCACACTGGAGATGAACAGTGCGCTCCTGGGTGAAAGTCTGCCATCCACCTCCTGTCCGACCTGCCCTATAGTGACCTTCTCGCTCTTCATACTACAGTAGATACCAGTGATGTCAGAACTAGCCGCTGCTGCGTCTAGGTGTGTCGGTGTCAGACAATCATTGACAAAATGGTGATATGTGAGAAGTTCAGTTGTGGCTGATGGCGTCAGAAATTGCAGCCACCCAATGCGTATCATACTGCTACGAAAGGTGCCTCTATACGTCAGTATCTGATGTCGAAATCTTGACAAAGCGGCAGTATTTGATGAGGTGGGACTAAGAGCAGGCTGAAAATAGCCTTAAAAAAGAAGAAAACATAGTTTTAGGAATAAAATTTCATATAACTCAGGCTATGAATGACATATGAACAAAGCCGTCGGTAAAAATCCTCAGATTATAGATTGAAATAAAACTGTAAACTTTGGTGTATGTAAAGAAAGTTCTGAAGTTGAAATTTTAGGCTCAGAGTATGAGGAGAATAGATCAAAATCTCAAATTGACCACTGCATAAAAAAACTATAGCTTTGCCTGAAGTGTCTTCCCTCAGTGTTGCCAAAATTCAAACTATTAGACAGGATGTCACACTTTAGGTAAAGGTTTCCTTTAATTTCAGTAATTTTAGTTAGTGACTAGGTGACTACTGAGACACTAATTTGGACCAATGGCAGCATTACAAGTATCCTTGGAAAGTGACAGAGTGGAGTTACACATTCACACACTCCTGGGCTGAAAGAGGTTCCTTTTCTGCCCCTGCCTGGTGTACATATCCATATCTTTACCATCTAATACAAAGCACAGATGGACACAGTTCACTATAGCATATTTATAGATACTTGTATTGCTTTGTACTCCTACTGAGGTTTCTCTGAGGAAATAATTACACTGTCAATATGGCCTTCAACCAGGTATTGAGCTACTGACTTGAACTGTGCTAAAAGCAAGAAGGATAGACATTGGTCTCTGCACTCATAAATGACTGACTCAAGGTCATATAGGGTTTTATCGCTGTGTGTTTTCCAATGGAATTAGGACATGTCTATCTAACCTTCACTGTGCTATGAAACCTGATTTTGCTTCCACCAACAGCAATAGATTTCCTATCTGCACCATAAAACACATGTGAACACCTCTACTGCTAATGGACATTATATGAGAGCTCCATTTCCTCTGCCCACCGCAATATGATCCAACTGTTGCTTTGTCACTGCTAATAGAGTTTTCCATCAACGCCTGATGGATGATGTCAAGGCTTAGAGGTGATTGGTGTGGCACATTTTCTTTCAGGAGCTTAAAGGTGGTTATTTAAAGCTGTATATCTTCTCCATGTTCACAGAAACCAGGAGCTCAGGGTTATTCGATAATATTTGCCCTCCAGCGTCAGACTGCTCAACCACACAAACCTGTAAATGAATACTAATGCTTTCTGCTGGGCAGTTTGTTGTATGCCAACACTACTCCTAGCTAGGTGGGCATTTATAAAACAAAGAAGTGTAAATGTCTGTTTCATGGTATGTAATATTTTTGCAGGTGTTAGTTTGCCAGTCACTAAATTGCATCAGTCTCACCCACGTTTTGTTTTTGTGGCCTTTGTTCTGTTGCTGTTTTTAATGGATGTAGCTAGCAAGCAGGCTATTATAAAGATGGTGTTGTCATTCTTACAGGGACAGTTCACCCACAAATCAAAAAAACATATATTAATATAAAGTGTGCAAGCTAACATTACAGCTCAGCTGAGGAGGGCGCCATTAATGTTCAAATCTCACCCTGTCACAAGCATAAGCCTCTCGTCCACAAGTAGATGCATGTCTTTGTCTGCACGGTGATACGGTTGGTGGGTGTAGTTCAGTAGAAACAAAATAGTTCCTACATGAAACTGCTCACAAAAAGGTGTGTGGATTATCTTGAGTAACTGGGTCATGATTTCTGGAAAGAGACATTGCTGTTGAGTTTTTCAAACCACAAGGCGAGTGCCATCTAATTCCATTATATTCAAGAGAAGGCAGACATCTCTAAGGCAGATATCTCCAACACTTGGCAACTCACACCAAAACAATCTGGACTGATAAATAGCATTACAGGTAAGAGGAAAAATATGTATTTTTAATTTTGGGGAGAACTGTCCCTTTAAGTCTGCTTTAGAGAGGTTCAACGCAATGGCTATTCTGTAGGCTGCAGTTTGTGGTGCCATTACCAGATACTGACAGGTCCCTCTAATATTTTGTCCAGCCCACTTATATTAATAAGGGGAATTAATATTAGAAAAACCTGTCGGTACAACACAATTCAACAGCATCACAAACTGCATCCTCCAAAGAAACCATAAAGTCCAGCCATAGTAAATGCAGTAATGGTTTAAAATTCTCATTTTCTACAATATCGGCACAATATTGGCAAATAAAAAATGTTTAAAGCATGGTTATTAAGTGAAGGTACAGTTAAAAGTGAAGGAACCAAAACACTTGGTTAAGGTTAGGGTAAGATCATGGTTAGAGTTAAAGGAGCTGTACACAACATTCACAGCTTATCTATGATCCAGAGTCTTGGCTGATTGCCTGCACACGGCTCTTAACATGAAGGTGGCTGAGCCAAAATGGCAGCAGCTGCACTTGCAACAATGTCAACAGTGCTGAAAGAGCTAACAGTGTTAAACTGCTGGGGTCACCATGGGTCATGAAGACATGATCAGTGGCAATGGCTGTATGTGTGTACTGCAAAGTAGCTGCGATTAGCTAGACAATGCGACATGAGTGGGTGGAACTCACATTAACTAACATACATTGTGGCCGACCCGCCTTACAGACGTGACTTCATTCTCTGCTTAGGATGCCATTACTCCTCTGTATCTTTACACAGCAAAAAGTGGTTTGCAGTTATATTAATGTTCCAAATGCCGTACACAGCTCCTTTAATAAAATCATAAATATTGAATGCAGGTCTGACATGGAGGGCCAAGGCTTGTTTTCCATCTGTTTACCTGCTACACGGAGCCTTGACACCACCCACCCAATCTCTAATGGTGCTGTTATCCAAGTGCAGAGATTTGGTGGAGGGTTTGTAGCTTTAAAATATTCTGAATCAGCACATTTTTTATAATATGCATAAAGCTGTGTCAAGTTAATACTTTTCCTATATAATGAAATACACCGAATAAATATGTCACTGTTGAAGGACATACTGCACCTTCTGAAACTAGCAAATGTCACTGTGAGCAGAGTCTGACATCTAATAAGGTTCTGCTGTTTTTATATGCCTTGCAAGAAGATGTAAATACCACTTGGATCATAATAAATAGCACTGTAAAGTAGATTAAACTCCAGTAAGACAGAGAAGTAGTTGTATTTGCTTAGAAGCTGTCTATCTGTCTCCCTCCACTCCCATCTCCTACTGTGCTAACAGCTTTTCACATTTCACTCTCCATTCCTCCTGAATCCTTTTCAACATAATTTCCCTTCACCCCAGTATCAAAGCCAACAATGGCAGTTAATTTGTCTCAGTGCTAGAATAGGTTGCGCTCACCATTGGTCTCTCTGTAGCCGCGTTCTCCCTCTCTGAGGCGATATGTGGCAGCAGAATGAGAGACTGCATGATGAAATCAGCATAAAAGTGGATCTGACTGCCAAGTTCACAAGCTTATTGTATTGTAACAGGATAGATGAGACAGACGAAGATACGGGAAGAAAGAGACAGAGACACAGAGAGGGATGGAGAGTGGAAAGGATACAGACCGATGGTGATAGGAAAAGTTGGCCAGCTCTGGGACTAATTAAACTGCCATTGTTGGCTTTGATACAGAGGGAAGAGGAATGATATTGGAAATGATTCAGGGGGAATAGAGTTTGCAACTTAAGTAACTCTGCAGGGTGAGTTCAGTCATTGTTAGAAGTGCTCCACCTTCAGCTTATCATGCTTTATTAGTACCATGGTAGCCATTACAAATTATTACTTTTACCTTTATTTAAAAGAAGCAGCAGGTAAGACGGTGCCCATTTTATCAGTCTAAAGTCTTATCTGGACAGGGTTTGTTTTATAGATAGTTTTATGGTAGTTCTGCACAAATTAACACTGCTGAGCTAGTTCGGAAATTATTTAGTGATTTTCTGTTGAAACAAAGACTCATAGTCAGCGTAGATCTAATGTCCTGTTTTCACATCAAATGGTGTAAGGAGGTGTCAGAAAATCTATTCAGCCCAAGAAGACACAGAATTTACCAAGGGGACACTGTCGGCCTCAAAGAAGGTTCATTGCCAATTTTAGCCTGAAGGTGAAGGGCTGATCTTGGTCATTGTTAGAAGAAACCAACATTAATGGTCTGCTGACAATGGGAAGTAACCCATCCATCCGTCCTGCCCCCCAACCTTTTCACTGCATAGTAAAGTCTGGATTACTGAATAGGCACAGGCCCAGGGCCCAAAGTGTCAGGGGCACCACCTTACCTTCACCTGCAAAAAATGTGTCTCCTTTCGACACATACCAACCAAGAAAAGATCTCACAAGGCTGCAAAAAGATCTAAACTACAAAGAGACTAAAACTTACTGCAAAAAGACATAAAATGAATACAAAGAGACTCAAAAGTACTACAAAGAGACACTAAATGATTACAAAGAGACACTAAATGCCTACAAAGAGACTCTAAACTTCTACATGAGACACAAAGTGACGAGAAGTGATGCAAAGAGATGCAAAATGACTACAAAAGACTCAATACCACAGACAGAGGCCAAGAGGTGTAAAACAACAACAACAATAACAACAAGGAGAAGTGGTGGGGCCTTTTGTATATCTTGTCTCTTGAACGTAAACATGATGATTTGGGACACTCCACTGAAACAACTTATTCTGACTGTTTCTCTTGGGATGACAGTCTCAACACACATTATGCTCATAGCTGCCTAATATTTATTGGAAAGTTGACATTACTGAGTGATTGCAGTAATTTTATCCTGTGTGAGTTAGTTCGATCTTAAACATTGCAGATGGATTCCACTTACATATGTGTACGAAGACCAATCAACTGGAAGTCCATTGAATCCTATGGGAATCTCTGTGACATCCCATGTGTCTGCTATACTCCTCGCCTTTTGTTATATTTCGGTCTGGAACTTGCCTCGAGTACATTCAAAAAATTTAACTTTTGCAGAGGATTTTGGAAAAAGATAGCTCAGCTAACAGGCTGCAAACTAGCTAACAGCCCATTTCCTTCAGTTCAGTTGCCTATGTTGATTGTCAAGTGAGTTTGGATGATTAAAAATAACTCGTTTATCTTGTTTCAACATGCTGTGAATCTGAGTAATGTAATTCTGCTAAAAAAATTTCTACATCATATACAGTCAGATTGTCATTATGACTCCTTCAGCTGCTTATTCTCCTATTTCATGTAATATTTCACAAACCACACTATGTGCCTGGCAGGGTAGCATCTTCAGTTATTTGTTGCCATGCAATATACGTCCCATTTTTGTCCCAGAAATGTTCCAAGCACATATTCCAAACTACTGGATGGTGAAACACTGACAAAATCAATAAAACCTCAATGATTCAAAAAGTGTCATTTCAGATGACTATTACAAACGAATCATCCACTTGATATTATTTCAAAACATGTTTTTGTACACAGAATTTGTGTTAAAAAGAGATGTAGGGGAACATCACATGTGAGCTGAGCATTGTTTTCTACAGTTAAATCCCACAATAACTGTACTCAGCTCTCCAGGGAGCTATTTTACCCGCCACTCAGTGATGTTTCATTTACCACAAAGTAAGACACTGTTGGAAAGGTTCAGATAAGTCCCAACACTTGACTCTATATTACTTTTATGTTATAGCTCCCAAATTATCCATCAGACCCTCTCTTTGTACCTTTGTAGGATAAGTTTCCTCTCCTGTGAATAGTCAGGACAGTAAATAGTATTAATGTCCAATAATCTTAGAAACCACCATGTGTATGTGTATGCTATGTTAGTCCATCTAAAAGAGAGAATATTATCTATCTATCTATCTATCTATCTATCTATCTATCTATCTATCTATATACACACACACATTTTTTTAAGATAGTTAAAATTGAAAAAAAAATTTGCAATTAAATGTCTGTAAATGTGTACATATGATTTCCTCTGCAGAAAACAAAAGCAGTCAGATGGACAGTTTGACTTCCATTGCTGTGGATAATTATGACATAATGCTAACATGTTAATACAGTGTAAGTTAAACAGCAGTAGATACGACTAATCCTTTAATACTAATTAAAACATTTTGTTGGTTGTGCTATGGATTCCTTTATCTCATTAAACACACAAACAGCCATTGTATATGTTATCATAGCCTCAGAGTGTTAACCCACATGAGATTTAAATAATTAAGATATAATGGCTTATACCATATCTTATTATTTCACGCAATCTCCTAATTAGAAAGCCAAAGATTGGAGAGACAGGCTAAATTGAAACCAGTAATCCCAGTGGAGTGCTGGGATTAAACCAGGGAGCAATTATTATTCTATTAACAGTTCTGTAACAAGGTCAATGACTGGATAACCAAGTGTGGAGAGAAAATCTGTGTGTGTATTAGAATGAGAATGACAGAGAGAGAAAAAGAAAACAGGTGTTTCACAGATCATGCAGGTTACCACATGATTGAATCATCTGAGTAAATGATTGCACTACATGAATCCAGCCTGCCTCAGGTCACATCACTGTGTGTAAAGTGTTTGTTTTCTGAAAACTGCAGCGTTGTTGTTTTAATTTTGTTACAGCCATCGCTTGATATCTTTTCAAATGAGTGAAACAGCGCCCCTCTGGGTTGTGGCGGCTGGTAAACGTGAGCCAGTGTGTGTGGTCAAAAGTGGCATTGCAGTCTTACAGTTGAGGTATTGAGTGAAGTTTACCAAAAGGAAAACAGGTGCTGTTAATTACTAGTTATGTATCAAACCTACAGCTGCCAACAGAAAGAGATAGTAAATTGTAACGTCAGTCACAATGTGGACTCACAATAACAGTTAGAAGGTGAACAACATCATTTAAAGAAAGCACCAGAGAGAGTTAGCTGGTTTCCCAAGTTTTTCCATGAAAGAAAAGAGAATGGACAACAACTCTAAATCAAGTAAGTCAGACTCACCCCCTGTCTGTGTCTCTGCTTGTTTGTGTCTGTCTGTCTCTTTGCTTATGGTTTCTTGTTTGGTAGTTAACACCATGCTGTGGTGATATTAATATAAAAGAGGGGAAATAAACTGTACCCATTCTGCTAGACTCAGAGGATGTTGTATTAGAGGCTGCTGAATAACTTGAAATTTCCCTTTTTTTATTAGAAACTTGCTGACTGAGTGTGAGTTAGATTGAACCTGAGCACATCTGCTAGTTGTTTGTGAGGGTTTCTTAATTCTTTAGCTTTTAAAATGTGCTGTATGATGAGTTATTAGCTTTAATAACTATGGCTGGATCGTCTGCTATGGTAGCTGTCCTATGGCGGTGTTTACAATGTGTGTGGAACACTACCTGTCCCTTATAGAGTGCTGAAGGGATGACTTTTTTTCTGTAAGTCAACGCAGAAGTTAACATTGCCCTGATTCTCTTGTGGATTATTGCAGAAAATAAGCTCTGTGGCAAACAGATGTTTATGATACTTACCATGATGTGTTCATTAAGATAATCTTCACAAATAAAACACCACTCTTAGTATTTTTGAGGTATAAATGCAATTGCAAGAGGTTAAGAGCTAATGTTGTTGTTCTGTAGTCTCATCTAGCCATTTGTTTGCACTGTCCTCTTTTTAAGACATCTAAAAGCTTCAGAATTTATGAGAGGGCTATATGTATTTCTATGTATTTTATGTTGTAGGACAAAGCATAAAAGTCCCTTATGTTTGTGTTTAGACCTTATTTCAGGCATCTTACTAAATACCCATTCAAAAAACCCACTGACTTCAAGACGAGGTAAATGGGAGTGCTAAAATGCTAACTCATTCAACAACTTTTAGGACAAATTTGCTGAGTTGAAGATATATCACTTTCATCTTCACTTATACTCGGACTCCTTTCCCCTCGTTTTTCAGAAAGGGGATGTAACAAGCACAAAACTCAAATAAAGAAGTTTTAAACAAGGAGGAGAGAACATAGTACCTCAGTTTTAGTTACCCTCCACTGGCTCTTAAAGAGCAGATTTTCAGGTTCTTTTACTTGTTTTTAAAGCTCTTAATGATTTCAGACCCGCCTACATTGCAGACTCTGTTGTTTTATAATCCTTCACAAACTTTCAGATCTTGTACTGCTGGGATTTTGAAACACAACCAATTATACGTGCAAGAAAATACGCAGCACAGCTTTTGTTAACTACGCTCCAAAATTATGTATCACCCTTTCAAAAGCTGTAAGAGATACAGGCTTGGTGAACATTTGTTTAACAACAGCTGAAAATCTAATTACTTAGTCTGGCTTTCACTTGATGTAATTCTTCTTCTTCTTATTTTATTTTAATTCTTAAATTTTTACTTTTTTTTTTTTACTTTTAGGTTTTCATTTTTCTCAGCACTTACAGAGTTTGCACACTCACCCAATGGGCTTTTAGAACAAGAAGAAATTGTGCAGTTAAAAGCAATTGGACAGGTTTGTCAAATAAATGACAATAAAGCCTTTCTACAGTCTCACCGCATCGTAGTAGGGTTTTTGACAAATTGAGATACTTTCTGTAAAATATTTCTTGGCTACGAAATCCAGAAATGTATTGTACCTCATGCGGTGCTATTTAGATGATCAAATACCTCATTCCTAAACCAATATTCATCATAGATCCATCAGCCCATTTCCATGATAAAAGCCACTATGGACCCAAACATTGTATAGCTGCAGTGCAACACCTTTTTACAGTGTGAGATCTTGCTGAACACCTCAAGGTCACCATATCATTACTCTGCCTCTTACACACACACACACGCACGCACGCACGCACGCACACACACACACACACACACACACACACACACACACACACACACACACACACACACACACACACACACACACACACATACACACACACACGCACAAAATGAGGCTAGCAGGGTTGGAAGCAGTGATGATTTGTTTCAGTGTTGATTTCTCATTAGCCTCTCAGTGCTTAAACTGACCTGCTGACCTTTACGGTGTGAGACACTGTCGCAATGTGTGTGTATGTGGTGTGTGTGGACATGATATTATATTTGACTGGATTATACTGTACGTTTTAATGTCTGTGAAGGAGAAAATAAGAGGACAAGAGAGTGTGTGTACTATAGGTTCATGTGTGCAGAGCACAGGTCGGGAAAAGGTTACACTCAGCAGTGCCTCGTTCCAAGAGTAGCTGAACAAAGACAAGCTCCAACCACTGGCTGATGCAGGTGTTATTATTTTCTTGCTATAGTGTGTAGCTAAGTCAGTGTCAGATAATGCAGTACGCTTTTCATCAATCTCTACTTGCAGTAGACTGCATAATACAATATTAAACAAGGTCTTGTTCACTGTGATGGATTGCACAACTTAAACAAGTTTCAAGGATCTGTTAGTTGATTTTCATTTCATTATAAATTAGTAGAAACCAACAACAGCCTGGGGAGTTTGAGACATTTAAGAGATAATACAATGAAACTACATGAAATTATATATGGTCAAAGGGATGTTTTGAGTAGCTTCTCAGCAAACCTAATATCGAAATCTCAGATAGAATGAGTATCCTATACAGATACATAATACATATCCGATATCGATACATAATGTACTTTTTACGAGTAATATACAAGTAAAACTTCTCAATATTTGTATTTGTGACAAAGGAAAATCCTCATTTCAGTTCAGTTCACTCGCTCAGTCTTGTGATCAAACATAATCTTAAGCTTAATTCTGAGATTGTTCTGTACAGTTTTTGACTTAATAATACATACAGCAACTCCTTAATAACCCATATGAATTTCAGGCTTAAAATGACACCAAGAGGACACGAGGACACATCCTTTTTCAATTTAAAATCCACCCACTTCGCCTTAAACCCCGCCCCTTCCGAGTAAAGATACAGATAATTTAGTTGGTTTCGACAGATACAAATACAGCTACAGATAATGGTGTACTTGCTCATCCCTAATTCTAGGACTTCTTCTGTGACTTCTTTTCTTCTATTTTATGTTAATAATTATTCAGATTAATGAATTACTTAATTAAGATTACTGACTCAATATTGACCTCTACACTTCAATTACCAACTTGTGATTACAACAGCTTTCAAAATGAATAAAACTAAAAGTGACACTTCAAATTACTGTTACTAAAAATATTTATAAAAAATAGTTATATATTTATAAAGCAGTAACATCCCATATGAAGAGGTGTGTCCTGTGCAGTGATATATTTTGATATTTAATTTGAGTCACTGGGTCACATTACGTGTAAGTTATTGGGTAAAAAAGGATTTTTTAAAATAAAACCTTTATGTTAAACAAATAAACTATACATTAATAATGAAAATAACAGAAAGAACACAGGTTTGAGGCACTGTCCTCATAACCGGTACGCTAGTGCGTCAGTTTATTCTCTAACACATCTAGCACAACTACTTTTTGATGCGTGGAGGCATAAACTCAAAGTTGAAATTGTACACTGTACGTAGAAAGTAAAAACAGTAAGCCTGAATGCTAATTTATACTTGATATTTTAATAGACAGAATGTCCTCACATTATCAATAGCGATCTTCCAACACAGTTCATACTGCCTGTATCTTAACCCCATGTGCACTTATGGGTACTTTAGAAGAAGAAATACAAGAAAGGACCAGACTGAAAATAGTGATGAACATAGCAGCCAAATGAAACATCCATGGTATATGAAGTCAAGGCCAGACAGGGTTCTTTTCCAACATGTAGATTTGCCATTCTGCATTTTTCTCTTTTCCCTTCATCTTCCGTCTCTCTCCTTTCCTTTGTAGTTTTGTTCAATAGCTCTCCACTCTGTGATTTCACACCTTGACCTCAAAACCTCGCCTTAACTCGACACATTTCCTGTCTCTCTGCTGAGATTGAAAGCCTCACCTTCGGTAGAAGTTGCTGACCGCCAAACCTCCCTGCGGCAGCCCACAGCCTCTGCTGAGAGTCCTCACCATTTGTCCGGTGCGTGTATATCTGTGTTTTGATGCATGTAGATCTTTACATGTGTGCATGGGAGAGAGACAGACAGAAGTGCAGGTGATTAAAGCAACATTTTTCTGGCATCTTTCTGGATGTTGTGTCAGTCTTGACATTGATCTGTACTTGTATATACAACACTTCTAGAGAAAATGTCACTTTTCAGCTGGCTGCCAAGTTCTGACTTTTTAAGTGCGACATTCGGTCTTCTCATTAGCCTTCTCTCTGTGTCTGTTTCTTGGGAGGAGGATTTGATTTTCTGTGAGCAGTCACTTGTGACTGATGTATGCAGCCACTCAGGTGTTTGCCAGAAACATTAGTTAGTAGACACTCTAGTTTAATTCAAAAGCAATGTGTTGGGTAAGTCAGTAATAAACCATGAGGTGTCCTGATACAAGCAAGCATTAAATAAGGGAGAGGTTGATCCCTGTATGCTGTAATTTCATTTGACTGAAACATAAGTACATATGTTTTTTATATGTGTTCATTTCCTGAAAATTGAATTTCTTGTAGACAAGGTTTCTGTAATACACAAATCTGCATCGGAAAATAAGAAAATCCTCTAAAGGCCTCATATAGAAGCTTATGCTGTCAACACTCATTTGTTGCAAAAATGAGATACAGTAACACACACAAGAAAAAAAAAACACAAACACACTACAAATGTGCACAGATAAGACCTACACAGATAGACACAATAACACATGCAGACACAACACTCCCTGTGCTGATGAATAAAAAATGACATTTCAATTTACCTTTTTGGATCCCTTTTTGCATACTGATTAACTCCCTTTTTGTGGGATAAAGATGCAAAAAAGGAAAAAGAAAAGAGAAGAAATGGAGGTGGAGAGAGGAAATAACTCATCCTGCTGACAAAGAAACAAAGAAACAAAAAAAAAGTGCCACTATAGAGTGAAAAGAGGAGGCGGCACCTTTCAAACACATGACAGATAAATAAAGGGAAGATATGAAGAAAACAATGTTCAAGAAAATTCCCAAAACAAATGACTTTGCTTTGGAAACAAATGAGATTATCCCACCCAACTGGCTCATGTTTTCATTAGTTTCAAACAGAATAAGATTTTACATCTCAGCTCTTGATTAATGACACGTAGATGAGTGTTTTTCAGCACGTCTGCGCCTGAGTGCGGTTATAAATAAAGATTGTGGAAAGTGTTTGACTGAGTGTGAAAATGGAAAGTATCATCAAAGTTAGTGTAGTGTTGCAGCAGACGCGGTCTGTGAAGTGTGATGACAAGAACTACTGTATATCGTTTAAGCTCGCTATTTCTCTCTGTCAGCCATCTTCTCTCACTCTGAATTAATATACTTCCTACCCGTCTTTTCTTTCTCTGACTTCAGTCCTCTTGCACTCTCTCTCTCTTTTTTTTTTTTTTTACTATCTCATCCTTCCCATTAGAATTGAGGACCGTAACTTTGCTCAGGCGGTTGCCATGGAGTTTTGCTGACATGATGGTTTAATCTGTGACCTCTGTCAATGTCCTACTGAAAATTACTGTTTAATGATGCCCAAGTTTCTCCAAGTCAAACATTTGAACAAACTCAGTTTGATAACAACCATCACCCCTATACACCCCCACTCCTGCCACACACACAGCAACATATTTGTCTTGCCCTCAGATGTTTTATCCTTGAGTACCAGGACAATCAAACACTGGTCCTCAATCATGTGTCTCTAACAGGCAGTGTTCAGGCCTCCTGCTGGTTGGGTCAGTCAGCAGCAACTTTTAGTTGGGAAGCTGTCTGAAACCTCTAATATCAGAGAACGATGTGTGTGAGAGAGTGGGTCTGCACTAACTTGGCAAAGCTTGCTCCAAAAACATTTTTTCTTCTAGTTTTTGTGTTCCATCAATGTTTGAGTGTAGACAAAGAAAACAGCTTTAAAAAAAAGACTTTACATGCATCAAATATTCCTGCTTTTGCCCCTGTTCAGAAATAGACAATACTCCACTAATATTACTATTGACATGCTACCTTGCAGACATCGAATGACGTGCCCTAATATGTTGTTTATCACGTCAAGATGGCAAAGTGGAATAGCCCGAGGCGCTTGTGCCATTTTTCTTCTTTGCGTCAAAAAAGGACTTTTCCACCAGAGGCCGATTTGTTTGACAGTGCAAACACAGCCTCCCTCTTTCAGTCCTTGACCTCCTTCTTGAAAATGTTGGCGTTGCAATATTTGCGCATATCTAAAAATCTGTTGATATCCAAGTTTTTCAAAATGTTTAAAAGTAGGTAAGTTTGTGGGCTTTCCTTTGGGCATGCATCTTTACCCCGACCTTGCAAACTGTTGGCTGTTGGTTTGTTTACACTGCAAACTGCAGTGAAAACCCCAACTGAGACACATATTCCACATGTGTGGATGCATGTCATTCTCCACAAGCATGGTGTGTCATAATTAAGTCAAAGTGGAATTGCATTTGCTGAAGGCTTTAACATCTCTACAGTCTTTGTGGACACCCACTGACAAACACCTTACTATCATACATCGACACAAACCATTTTCAGTATGCACGACAAGCAGTCAGTCACCCGATAGATTCAGTCACATAGATTCTGAATCATTCAACCAGTCAACTAGGAAACAAGAAAATCATTTGCTAATTATTTTTCAAATCAGTTAGTCACTTCACTGTGTATGCATGTGTGTGTGTGTGTGTGCCTTTGTCTCACCACATCTTCAAATCTATCACTTTAGGAAAAGGCAACAGATGGTCTCTAAACACCTTATTGCTGTGTGTGTGACAGGGTGATACAGTGATCTAGTTTATCAACCACGCTGAATTAACCGTAGGTTCAAACTCTCTCTCTCTCACCTCTTCACTTACTCTCTCAAGTACACACACACACACACACACACACACACACTGGCAGCAGTGAGTCAATTGGTTAGTTAGTCAGTCACTGACCTACATTAATATGTCATAAACCAGACTTTTATTATGTGTGTGTGTGTGTGTGTGTGTACCTGCATGTCACCTCTTACTGAAAAGTCTGCTGGTGTGAAAACAGCTGGTCTTTCAACACCATGTTGTGGTGTGTGTGTGTGAAGTGATTGAATGTCCTGTCTAATTTAACATGGTTGATAAAGTGGATCGTTGCTGAGCTGCGAGACACACACACACACACACACACACACACACACACACACACACACACACACACACACACACACACACACACACACACACACACACACACATCTGCATGCACACACACTGTTATTGCAGAACCTATTGTAAACCATTCACTGACTAAAACTGGCCCGTCATCATTGACCATAAGTGTCTATTCCACCGCGTGCCATCTGAATTGACTCAGCGACATAAACTCTCCTGTGGAGCATGTCTGAATAATTTTAATTTCACTAAAGAAAATGTGACCGTCGTTGCCTTTTTCTTTTTCTTTCGGTTGAACCTGAATCCTCACTCAAGGCAACCCATTAAACTACCCTACTTTACTTGATGGGCACAATGTAGAGGGAAACATCATTTCGGCTGTGTTCTCATTGTGTTTCCAGCCTTGGCACATTAACTGTAGGTTCATTTGTACATTGCATACATCTGTCTGCTTTCCTATCTTTGTGTTCTGTCAGCAGTGTCTGGGGCTCCTGCTAAATGTTTGTGGTTGTGCTGACGCAGATGGGTGTGTAAAACCAGCAGCTGCTGATATATCCAGCAGTGCACTTAGCATTTTGTGTATGGATGCCAGGTTGCTGCTGAGCAGGAGAATTTAGTGCACCTGGTCTCATTCATATGGAATTTTGAAGGCCTTATGTTTAGATTTTTAATGTGACTGTACCATATTTTAAAACATTCCAATGATGAGTTTTTGTTTGGGAAAAAAAACAAAACTTAACAAGCAACCCTGTTCGTGAGAACTGTGTTACTTTCAGCCCTTTATTTCCAAAGTCCCAGTGTTGGATACTTCTTTTCTCTGCTGTACTTCCAGCATTTTCAATACACCTCACCACTGGAAAGGGAAAATCTGCAACAAGTTGACCCTTAAAATGCATCCATGTCAGAATACAAATTAATGACTTGCCATATATACTGAATCAGCACATTTTCAATTTGCACATTAAAAAACCCGTAATACTGGAAGAGCAGAAAATTTGAAATAAGTTTAAAATTACAAGTTGGAAAAGTTTTGTATCAATAAGAGCAATGGTTTATGGTTAAAATTTTGCGCTACACTGGGATAGAAATTCGACTACTGTTAGTTGAACAGGCTGTTCTCATGCATCGCATGTATACACTTATAAAAAGTAATGCACCACAATCAGTATATAACTCATGTGATCATGAGCCAGTATGTTGTTAATCCCATGTAAACAGAAAGCTGCGATCATGTCACCAACACGCTGATGGGAGCAAAGATGTAAAGACCAAAAATTTTACCTACATGACTTTATTTGCCTAAACCTAACCTATGTGACTTAACTTGTCTGAACCTAATCAACGTGACTTAACTTAACTAAACCTAACCCATGTGACTTTACTAACCTAAAGCTAACCTACAGTATGTGACTTAACTTGCCTAAACCTAACCTACGTGCCTAAACCTTAGCTGCCTGACTTTACCTAAACATTACCTCATGACTTAACCTATCTAAAGCTAACCTATGTGACTTTACTTACCTAAACCTAACTTATGTAACTTTACGTTAAGTAAGTACACAACCTCATTTGTGGAGCGCTGATTTATGAGATATCAAATGAACCATCAATTGTGCATTTTCACAAGATATTATATGAATCGTTGTATGAGGATACACTGAAATGAAACACTCCTTTTAGCCATCCAGCATGATGGCGAGTGATCCAGCAAGTGAATATTATGTCCATAAAACACGCATATTGTCTCTTCCTCTGCCACTGCACCAGTTTTTTAGTGTGCAACATGTACATGTAAGATTGATAGTAACTGGAAAGAATGTCAAAGTAATTGCCAACAGGATGAATTAAGTAGACCTAATTATGTGTTGTGGATTAATTTTAGCAGAACTGTTAACACCAGAAAATGACCGCACTGCACTTCTTCCTTTCTCCCTCTTGCTCCGTTTCTTTTTGTTTCTGCCCACCCTGACCCCCATCTCTCTCTTGTGCCTCAGTCACTTACTATAGCGGTCCCACCAGGGACTTTTTTCAGTCACACCTCTCAGTCAAACCAAACCTAAGTCACTGGTCTGAAATGGTCAGTGGCCGGGAGAACTTGAGTGTGTGTGTGAGTGCGTGTGCATTTTAAACTGCCGATCTCACTGAACTGAAACGTCAGTGTCACTTTCAAGTGTTCACTTGTCAAACAAAGAGAAATCAAGCAAAAGAAAGAAAGTTAGAGGGTGAGACAGAGAAGAAAGGAAGCATGAGAAGAATGGAAAAGATTATTGTCCTTTATAGAAAGCATGAGTTTGTCAGCCTACAGCGGAGATCATGTCCCCCTCTAATGCAGATGCTGCAGATCTCTTAAATTACTATTCTAGAGTTGAGGAAGTTCACTGCAGGGAAATCAGGAAGTGATGAGATACATATTAAGTGTGAAATATAAAGGTGTCTCCTAATCAGCAGTGAGAAAGTAGGGAGCTGAAAGTGAGCTGAATTCACCATCACCTCCTCCTCTACCACTCGCATTAGGATGACACTGAGCTCAACATCACCTGATTATATTTCACATGCACCTGTCTAATGTGACTTTAAAGCTAATCTCAAAGTCTCTTTATGATTTTTTTGAATATATGCAACTTCCACAGTATTAATGAGCTCTGCAGAGATAAGTTATTTAACTCAAGAGTTTCATGAAGATTTATCTTCAACTTTCCATTAGTTGTAAAAGACATTGCATTTTTACCATCAAGCCACTGTACAGTGAAACGTACTGTCGAAATAATTAAGGGCACAAAGTTTTTTTCCCCTCAATGTCCTAAAGTATTCCACTTGGAAGTAATTAATGATAAGGCTCAGAACCCTTGACTCTAATCAGCAGTTTTCACATTATACTCACATGTGAACAATTACAAACGTGCACAAATGACTCTAGGCCTTCCAGGACTATTGAAATTTTAGAGTGGCATATTAATCAGGGACTGACTCACTCCTCTGATGCCAGATGAATGTAATTAACTCCAATTAACAACCAGGTAGGAGAGACAAGCTGCGGTACTGTTACAGACAGTACTGATATCTCGTAGGAGCTGCCGGTCAACAGTCACCTCTGCTGTACCTCTCATAATTATGACATTTCTTCTTCCCCACTGCAAAAGTTGTGAAGGTTCAACACTTATGACAATCAGTACAAAAGCATAATCACAAATTTGCCTTGTTTCTACATGAACAGAATCAGAAAGAAAGTAATGCTTGTTAATTAGATGCTCCTACAGAGTAGCTGTGCTTTTTTTTTTTTTTTTTTGCAAAAGTTTATTTGACTAGTGTGAAGTGGGCTCTATTAGCAGAAATTTAATATATTTATATATATACTGTATACCTGACTACCTCTTGAAGCTCATGGAGAGAATGCCAAGAGTGTGCAAAGCAGTAATCAGAGCAAAGGGTGGCTATTTTGAAGAAACTAGAATATAAAACATGTTTTCAGTTATTTCACCTTTTTTTGTTAAGTACATAACTCCACATGTGTTCATTCATAGTTTTGATGCCTTCAGTGAGAATCTACAATGTGAATAGTCATGAAAATAAAGAAAATGCATTGAATGAGAAGGTGTGTCCAAACTTTTGGCCTGTACTGTATATATGTTTTTATTAGTGTATAGTCACATGAAACTAAGAATTGTTGTGTTTTTGTCAGAATGAGCCATTAAAATCCACTTAGGGAGCAGGTCCTCTTTCACAGAACACGCCAAGTTGCACTGCCATGTTTTTATAGTAGACTAGGACAGACAGCCCAAACACTGGCTTTAGAGAGGGCCATATCTATTTTTACATTACGTGAAGGCCACCGTAGGCTCTATAACACACTGGGAAACGGAGGTGAGCAGAGGAGTAGTCAAGTTGTAGTCAACTGCATAATTGGTTGCTTATGATCATAATGACAAGATGTTGGAACGTCACATCCATAGACTATATAAAAAGATGGACAACGTGTCCACTTTCTATTGATCCGGGATACGGCTGCTGCCAATTTGTGCTGGTGACGTAGCTGGAGCCAGAGTCTGTGCAGTAGTGATCTTCAGGGTATGGAATTCCCACCCATACATCTGTCTGACAGCAGCACCATTGATCGCAAGCACACCGATTGGTGCACATCGCCATCAATCATGACATCAAACCCCTTTTTTATACTATCAAATAACTAATTAATAATAAATCCAGTAAAGCAGAGACTTTACCATACAACTGAAATGACAGAAATCATCTTTGAGAAAAATGTATTTGACATGTACTTTGAGTTTTCAGTTTGGCCCATGTTCCTTCCAGTAACATGAAGGGGGGCAGGGTTTATGGCCTATACTGCAGCCAGCCACCAGGAGGCGTTTGAGATGTTTTGGCTTTACTTTTGGGGTGCTGTCATGTTGTCCATCTTTATTAAACATCTGACAATGTTTTAATATCTAACTAACATCCCTGTTGATGACATCTGCTTTTAAGCTACATGCACTAACATTAGCTGGACAGACTTTTTGGATCAGACCCTTAGGTGATAAGCTTAAGACGATGGCATGATGCGGTTAAAAGTATAACTGGAAGATATAAACATTACAATTAAACAAAGTGCCATTTCTTCTTTGACAAAACCATCTGCTTGTTAATAGTACAATTGAGAGTTTTTATTTTGTTCATGCCAACCCATAGAATTGACATTAATTAGCTACAGCTGAGGATGGACTGGAGGGTGGGTGCTACACCTCTATTACCGCTGTACGGGTGGCAAAGTGGTGACAGTGAGCTAGCCAGTGGGCCACACACATGCAGACAGGCACGCATGGCCTGATTGGCGTACCACAACAAACCACAGACAAGCATTTGATTACAACACACACAGAGGAAGTGCGGCTTCATTCTCTGCTCAGGATGCCATTACGCCGCTGTATCTTTACATAACAAATAGTGTTTTGGTGCTGTATTAATGCTGTGAATGTCACACACAGAACCTTTAATAAGAAGCTTTCTTGTGTGTCTGTGTATCCGAGGAATGTGTTTATGTGCATCGGAGAACTGAAACTGTCATTGCTGTAAGCAAAATGTTTCCCCAATATTGCAAATTACCAGTTAACTTTTTTCTTTTCTCATTGGTTAAAATTTGAGTTTTCAGTGTCATTTTAAGCCAGCCGACATTTTTTTTTTCAGTATATGTCTTGCGTGTGCTATGGCATGAAAACAATGGCAGTACTGCAGACTTATGTGTGCCAGAATATGTCCTATGCGTGATATTACGACCCAAGCAATGGTATTTTAGCTAATGAGATGTTTCATAATTTGCGAAGCAAGAGTAATAAAATGTGTTTAATAAGGCTGTTGTGTCCAGGAGCCAGCTGTGTCTCCATCTGGTTATGAAAAATAATAAAATCACATCATCACCAGTGTGTTTGCCAGCACTTTACTACAGCTTTGGAGGTCTGGAAGAGAACTCTGGCTGGTAGATAAGCTTCCACAAAAATCAAAACTGAAGCCAGTATATATAAAGTTTAAGACCTTGGTGTGATATAGTCAAGATACAACAATTGAGATAGTTATAGTAGATAAAGTCTTGCTTTTTTACTTTACTTCCTTAGGTACACACATGCTATTGAAGCACACACACGAAGAACACACAGACAGCGTGACTTTGTCTACATGACCTTTTTAAATTCAGTTTTCTAAAAAAGCAACACAATTACTGCTCTCTCACTCTTCCAACCGTTTTGCCCACAATGTTACACAGTTGTATGTGTGACACTGTGCGAGGGCATGTGTACATGGCTGCGCGTCTGTCTCTGTGTGTGCTGTGACCTTTCTGCCTCAACCTGGCTCAGAGTTTAAATGGAACCTGGGTGTTTTCAGAGCTGTCTGGCATCGAGCCTGGCTCACAGAATCACACGATATTTTGCTGTTTGACTTTGCTTTAGTGTTAAAGGTTAACTGTTAATCAGGGTGTCGTTTTGGCCACTGGACAAAGGCACGCATCCTGTACTAACAATGTTGTTCCCTCCCCTCCTTCTGTCTCTTCTGTCCTTTCAGTTACTTCCTTGTGAGCACTGACTTAGAAAACAAATCGAGAGTATAAACATCTAAAGGTGTGCCTAAAAAATAAGGCATTTTTCTACACAAAAAAGGCCTGTGACTCATTGTTGAAGATTTTTTCAGTTAGTTGTGTAGTAGTGCACCTTCTTTGCTAAAAAAAAAAAATGCCATTAGGCTCCTAGCAGCATCCTAAATCCTGCTGTGAAATTGTCTTTGAAATTGTTCTATGGTTCTATGGTAGCAGCCCTCCTCTCTGTTTTCAAGCATGTTGCAAAGGTTGCCAATGATGGTAGGCAAACTCCCTCTGTTGGATTTTAAATGCAACACTTGAATGAAACATTGTGAGAGCTGTTGCATTTGCCCAGGTTCTCAGATTTTCATGATTGAAAGAGTATAATCCTTATATCTTTGCTGATCCCTGACCTTTTATTTAGTGTCACAAACAGGGCAAATTTTCCAGTAGCCTAACACTTAAGTTTATGAAAGCATCCCCAACCAGGATGGTAACATGACCGTGACCATGACCTGATTACAAGTTAAGAAGTTTGGTTAATAATGATTGTCTAACTGCTTAATTTTACATTATTTTACTGCAGCGTTGAAGGATCATGGGAAAACGGTATGTTCTAAAGTTCCGCTCTCAAAACTTTATCCATAATGTCATGCAAAGCAGGGTTTTGGTGCCTCTGGGGTTCAGAGGTTGCACTATGTATGGTGAGAGTGTGGAACGGTACCTAAGGGTTTCATCAATAGGAACCTATGACTGGTAAAGTACTGTATAAAAAATATCAGTGCTCCTTTAAGGTGTTAGTGAGGAACCTGAAGTTTTCTGCAAACCACTGATATGTTGCATTTGTTCATTTCATATGTATCATATCAACATTTCTTAAGTGACATAGCTCAGGTTTCATGCACTCACCGGCCACTTTATTAGGTATACTTTGCTAGTACCGGGTTGGACCCCCTTTTGCCTTCAGAACTGCCCTAGTTCTTCATGGAATGGATGGAACAAGGTGCTGGAAACATTCCTCTGAGATTTTGATCCATATTAACATGATAGCATCACGCAGTGGCTGCAGATTTGTCGGCTGCACATCCATGATGTGTATCTCCCGTTCCACCACATACCAAAGGTGCTCTATTGGATTGAGATCTGGTGACTGTGGAGGCCATTGGAGTACAGTGAACTCATTGTCATGTTCAAGAAACCAGTTTGAGATGATTTGAAGTTTATGACATGGTGCGTTATCCTGCTGGAAGTAGCCATCAGCAGATGGGTACACTGTGGTCATAAAGGGATGGACACGGTCAGCAACAATACTCAGGTAGGCTGTGGCGTTTAAACCATGCTCGGTTGGTACTAAGGGGCCCAAAGTGTGCCAAGAAAATATCCCCCACACCATTATACCACCACCACCAGCCCGAATTGTTGATACAAGGCAGGATGGATCCATGCTTTTGCAAGGTTTTTCCAATCTTCTGTTGTCCAGTGTTGGTGAGCCTGTGTGAATTGTAGCCTCAGTGTCCTGTTCTTACCTGACAGGAGTGGCACCCAGTGTGAACTTTTGCAGCTGTAGCTCATCTGCTTCAAGGTTTAACTTGTTGTTTGTTCAGAAATGGTCTTCTGCATACCTTGGTTGTAACGAGTTGTATTTGAGTTACTTTCTATCATCTTGAACCAGTCTATTCTCTGCTGACCTCTGACATCAACAAAGCATTTTTCAAATGGTTGAACAGGAGTGCCTAATAAAGTGGCCACTGACTGTATATATATATATATGCTGAGTTTCCTATCAGGAGGAGGAGGAGGAGGGCATAATGGACTGGGCGAGATGGCTGCCAAGCAGCAGACAGCAGCAGTCCACCTTTCAAGACCAACACATAATGAAAGCACTATTTTTTTTAACAACAGTCTAGGACATTACCAGCTGTGTACATAGCAACAAAAGCAGGTATTTTTTTAACAAGAAGCCTGGGCATTTCCAGCCATGTTTATAGTGTCTAAGTGGGTATTTAATGAGGGGCTGGGACATTTCACACTGTATTTACAGTGTTAAAAGTGGGTCATTTTTAAAAGAGAGGTCAGGACATTTCCAGCCGTGTTTGTGGTACACAAACTGAGTATTTTAATTTGAAGCAGGATATTTACCAACCCTAACAAAGTGGTTTTGTGCCTAAACCTAACCACACATTTAACACAGCATTGTCACAACATAACAGGAAAAACTAAAATGTAAAGAAATGGGAAGTTTGAACTTATTTACTCCATACAAAATGCACAAATTTAAAATATCTGTGGTTTGCAGAAATGTACAGTGCCAACATTTATTCTGGTGACTGGGTTGGAAGTTTGCCTCGATGGGCCTTCCTTTGTTTAGTCTGTCTGTCTCACAGGCTGATACAGCCATCAACACATAAACCACACAAGAGCCCGATGCTGAATGACAAATACATCTGAGATTTAAGTGTGACACAGATGTGTCGGACTCAAGACAACAGCAGCGACATGACAGTTCTGCAACATCTAACTTTGGTTACTCAAAGTCAGCTCTGTCAGACTTACACCCATAATAAAGGGAAAAAAAATGACAGAGCTATGGCATAGAAATACTGTCACAGCTCACTTGGCTAGTCTGACACTGCATTTCCTATAAAGAAAACAGGACATGAGTTTGTCAGGCAAGCCAACGAGCGAGCTCGGATAGACTGCTTTTGAGGTGAGGATTAAAACAGAAGCATTTTTAGCCATCTGGTAAAAATGTGAGTGTTTGAAAAGACGGAACATACAGATGGCCAGCAGAAAGTTGCCATTAGAGAAGTTTCTATGGATGTTTTGATACTTTTATACCGTGAAACTGGGTCGCCATTGTAACTGCAGTGAATCGATATCCATGACAGAGCAAATTACAAACTTTTTAAAGCCACGTTTGAAGTCTACACTGAGTCAGCAGTGTGGAATAGAGCTTAAAGTAACATCCTCTCACCTACAGCAGCTGAGTGGTTAAAAGATAGTTATTTGTTTATGTCGGCCACTTAATGAGAAAGTGAATTTGAATCATTCAGAAATGGATGAAAGCTGATTGGTGAGATCATGGGGTGGCGATGCTTTGATTGCAGGGTAATGTCTCAGTGAGGCTGGGTAATCAGCACTGTTGTTGAAGAAACAGAGACTGAGTGATTAAACCAAAGGTTACTGTCAGTAACTCAACACACAGCTGCTGTCAGTCTCATTTCTCACAGGCCTTTCTTTCTTTGCTCTTAATTCTCTTGCTCACCACAGGTATCTGAGATATTTCTCACTAATAGGATGGCCTTGTGTGTTTATGCAGTCACAACCCTGACTGATTCATGGAGTAAGTTAGTCTAGATGTATGAAAAGATAAATAATACAAAAGTATGTGTGTGGATGTCAACATTCATCTGTTGCATCCACATCCCCATAAAGTGTTTACAGACATTTTGAGCATTCTGCTGTAGGTTTGTATCTGAGGCTCATAACAACTGGAGCAACACATAGTAATGTGTGTGCTTTGATAGTGTAGCTCAGTAGCTTCAGTTTTACATCATCCACCTCCAGTCTCAGGACTTTGATCTGATTTTTCATATACTAGCCATACACTAGCTGGTTGTCGCTGTCCGTGGTCCTGATTTTGATCTTGGCTGACTGTGAGTCTGCTTAGAAAGGAGCTTCAGTTGTTCCAAATTATGATATTCTACAAACTTTAATCTTAAGGTGTGTTTAGATCAAACATGGAGCAAATTTTATTGCAAATTTTACTTTTTTTGCTGTAAACAAGTGAAAACACAAACTCAGACATGTGTGGAGAGTGCTTGTGTATGTTTGTGCGATAGCTCAGCCTCTGACATATCTCACTAGGAACTCCAGTTGTTTATTTTTCTCCATTCTCTCCCCTATTTCTTCTTCAGTTTGTTTACATGTGCTGAAGAAACCGCATCACTCAGTGAAATCGGGTAATTGGAGACAGCGTTTACATGCCCTGACCTTATTTTGGAAGAATGGCTTAATTATTTTAACTGTGTAAATGAAAAAAGATCCTGCTTTCTGACTTTTTTTTAAATACGAGGATGTATCGCTATGTGCAATTATCTCTCCTCTCATCTTACCACTCTAATGTTCTCATTAGTCTTTGTCAAGCACATGCGTACTTGTAAATAGCTGATTAGAAACCTGCACTGCTTGTCTCTGTATGTTTGTAAGTCATGAAACATAAGTGTAAGCACGCATTTTTCACAATAATATCACGCAGTTGTATCGCTTCTGACATTTCCTTTATGCTCAGTCTGAAGACACCATTAGCAATCCATTGCTAAGTGTGGAAGCTGAAAACAATATTGAGAGCAAACTGCACTGTGAGAAGAAAGTACATTTTAGTTGTGGTCCACTACTGTTGGTGAGTACTTAAAGATCCCGCACAATTTTTGTGCACAACAGTCTCCTCATCAGAATTTGGGTCTTACTGAGGCTCAAACATTTATGTCTGAATCTTTCTGGTATTTCCTCTAATGCTAACACCAGCCATCTTGATGCGCACTGCTCTTGCAAAAGCCAGCCTAACACAAACAGTGCTGGAGAAAGCAGAAAACGAAATGTACCACAAGCAGCAGTGGTGGGTGGGGCCGAGGCTATTATTTGGAAAACCATGTTGAACAAAATATTAGCACTAGTATAACATACTTTAATATGTTTCTTGAGGGGGACTTTAAAGTATTTCACTGCGGGACAGATGGTCTGAGCTGTCTATGCAGTAGAATGTCATAAATAGGCTACTTATGAAATTGCTTTATTGTGCTTTATTACCAGAGAAAACAGAACAAAGTGCTGTGGCATTCACTTTTGGACAAAAGGTAGAAAACCCTCAACTACCAGAATGCATTGTGCTGCATCAGAACAGTAAACTCTCCCACTGGTGAATGAGCTTGTCCATTTTGAGACAGGAAAAAAATAGCAGCCAGTGATCTCAAATTACAGTTAAATGGTAAGCTAAAATATGTTTCTGAAAACATTTTATGCAAGAAATAGGCAATGCAATAAGAGAATACTGGTTTATATTCGATCAGCGCTGCTTAGTTTTACAATTTGATCAGTTTGGTTGAGAGACAGATAAAGGATTGTCTCTCTCTCTCTTTCTAAATCCACTTCTAAACAGCCCGAAAAAAACAGAAAAAATCCGCTGGATGACACATTTCGCTGCAGATTTGAGCAGGAAGATGAGCAGGGAGATGTGGGCACTGGAGAGACATCTACCACAGTTCATCTACACATACTACTCACACTTCTATAATAAAAAGCTGGTTAAGAATCAGCAAAGTATCACTTTAAGCACATTTAAATTCCTCATTTATGCACAGAAAGAAACATAGAAGCAACTACTTTAACTGAATACCAAAGTGATTTCCAGCAAGTTCATTACATTTTATTGGCTGTGTGCCTCCCTGAAAAACTTATCTTATGTTTTTAAATTAGTGTCATTCATCTTGCATTTCTTTGACTGCCATTGCAGCCAGCCACCACTGCCTAATTGTAAAAGAATGTATCATTGTGAATGCACATCATCACACTGGAATTAGCTGTGCCAAGTTTTACATTTGTAAGGTTCAGAACATAATTATTAATACTGAGGATGAATGTAGCCCGGTCCAGGGCAGGGCTGATATTCAACTCTGTAACATCCAGCTGGCAGCTGGTGCAATAATCCCCGGCTTCATTTCTTTTTTATAATTATAACAGACCACTCTTTTTCTATGAGGTTTCCCCAGGTGTCACAGATGCTGTAGCTGACTCAGGGCCTCCCAAACCATTCTCACTAAAAAACAGATACTTTAATGATATAGACACTGTCAGTAAAATGGAGTACAAGCTGCATGCCACACTGACTGCTCCTACTTTTAAAATAACTTTCTGAAAAGGCCCCTCCGGCATTGCTAGTGTTTTGGCTGACTCAGTGTCTGATAGCCACGACAAGAAAATAGATACAGAAAATGATACAAGTCAAAATCACATAATAATACCAGAAATACATCATAACAAACTATTACTTAAAAAGTGACAGCAGCTAATGAAACTTTCTCCTGGCATCCCCTGCTGTTATAGCTGACTCAGTGTCTGTGCATCACATAATAAAGTGAAAAGTAATTTGAACTGTGCACCAAATGGACCTCTCTTGTTCTAAAGTGCTTCCTGAAAACATTCCCCTGGGGTGGCTGATGCTCTGGCTGACTCAGTGTCTTGACAACCAGTGCAACACACGCAATAATGATGCACAAACAAAATGAAATATATATAGGATGTCAAATTGATCACTCTTATAATGATACGAAAATGGCCCTCCTGACTCAGTATCTTTATATGCATTCTGAATAAGATTTTTCTGTGACTCTTGCCACAACTTTTAAAATGGACAAAACCCTGAATATTTTTCATTCTAAATCACACGTAGATATTTTGTGGCTTTCTTTAGCTCACATGCACATGGTTCGAACACCTGTTGCTGAGCTATTGTGCATATTTTGCGTCAGCAGGAAAAACACACATCTTTGACTTCAAGATAAAATGTTATGTTTTTGCATTCAAATGTTAAAAAAGCAACTAGACCAATGTTTCTTTTATTTTCTTGAGTTGGGTACTTCCAGCTAGCTTTTTATAATGTACTGTGGGCACTGATTATGGTAATGATCCACCATCACAAACTCATGAACAGGTGCAATCATACAGTTTTGACCAGTTAAGAGGGGTTAGTGAATCTGACCTGAAACACTTGTACCAGCACACCATACGGAAAAAAAGGAGAAAGGTATAGGATAAGAGTGGGAAAATGTTCTGGTTTGAGGCCCATTGTATGACTTATTGGTGAATATACATTTCATCATAGGGTTCAAAGCCAGCTTTGTAGTGGTAGTATCCTCACTCAGAGTTTTACGGTTATTTTGACTTGAGCCTCGTTTCAAGCAGTCCAGGTCATACACACTATTTACCACTTAGAAGTCAAGAGAGTGGAGGTTCTTAAAAAAATTGACCCTAATTCCACGTTAGTGTCTCCAAACACCCAGTAATTCACTGGAGAAGATGACTGCTATCATCACAACATAATTTGCTGCCTCTCACTCTCTGACTCAAACAATTCTCCTCTCAGTGTTTCAATTTATTTCTGTAGCTAGCACTTTGCTCTACCTAAACATTCACCTTTGTGCTTCCTGCATTTGAGAGATGATCTTGTATTTCTGGTATAAGCCACAGCGTAGCTGCCTTTAAAGTGAAATGTAATAAAATGAATGCAGTGTTGAACCTAAACTGAGAAACGTTCTTTAAATAAAACATTTATTATGTATTTAAAGAATCTGCATTTGTGAAAGGGCTAGAGCCTTGAAAGAAACTCTAAACACGTCTTGCTGGAAAGTCAAATGACCATACAGAGACTCAGTGCAGCTACAAAGAGACACAACATGAATACAAAGAGATGCAAACTGACTACAAAGAGACACAAAACAACTACAAATAGATGGAAACTAACCACATAAAGATGCAATCCAACTACAAAGACACGCAGACCAACTACAAAGAGACACAAAACCATATATATATATATGTAATATTGATATATACAAAAATGACTACAAAGAGATGCAAACTCACTACAAAAAGACAAAAAGCAACTACAAAAGAGATGCATTTGAACTCCAAAAAGAAACACAAAACTACAAAGAGCCACAAACCAACTACAAAAAGACATAAACTGACTACAAAGAGACGCAAAACAACTGCTAAGAGACAAAAAACAACTAAAAGAGATGCAAACCGACTACAAACAGACACAAACTGACGACAAAAAAACATAAAACGACTACAATCCAATTTTAAAGACACACAACTTTAAAAAAACACAAAATGACTACAAAGAGATGGAAAGTGACTACAAAAATACATAATGCAACTACAAATGATGCACTCAAACAATAAACAAAAAACTACAGAGACACAAACTGACTACTACAGTAAGTGACATAAACTGAACACAAAGAGACACAAATGGACGACAAGGAGATGCAAGCCACCATTAAAGAGACATAACAACTGTAAAGAAAAACAAAATGACTTCAAAGAGACACCAATGCATGCTAACAGAAACAAACCAACTACAAAGAGACACAAAACAACTAGGAGAAGACGCAAACTGACTTCAAAGAGACACAAAACAATTACAAAGTGTTGCAAACTGACTACAAAGAGACATAAACTGACCACATAGAGACAAAAAATATATACAGAGACACAAAATGACTGCTAAGAGACACAAACAGACTACAAAAAGACATAAATCAACTACAAAGAGACACAAAACGACTACAAAGACAAACAAAGCAGCTACATAAATATGAAAAACAAAGACCCAAAAGACACAAGCAACAGTGAGGAGAAATAAAATTCTTCAAAAGAGACACAAAGTGACCAAAAACAGGAGGCAACACAATTACACAGACAGGGAAATAAAAACAAACAAACAAAAGTGATAAAAAGTGGTTGAAAAGCAACTTAAAACAACCACAAAGACACAACATAATAACCACAAAATGTCCATAAAGGGGTGCAGAACAACCAAAAAGAGACACAAAATAACTACAAAGAGACACAAAATGACTGCAAATCCATGGTGCCTAGTTTCTCCAGTATTTTAGAGAGGTGGGGGGCTTTTCTACATGTCTGTGCCCTGGGGCCTGTTGTCTCAAAGTCCATCTAACTGTGCGTTTGAAAGAGGTGTGTGTGTGTGAAAGTTTGTGTGTGTGTAAGGCAGTTGTAAAAAGCCAGACAGAGCTTATATAACAGCTCACCGCTTTCAGTAACAGCCCCCATTTAGCAATGAAACTATTGTGAATGTCAGCCTCACAAACTTGAGCACACCCCACTGTGTCAACAAGTAAACACTTTGTCAAAACCACTTAACTCCACAGGCTCCTGCCTGAATCAGCGCAGCACACTGGGCCAACATGTGTATGATGTTAAATATGGCGTGTATGGGATCACCCATCGTGTCAATGATTGATTTTAGCTGCATGATGTATTGCACTTAAGTAAATCAATGTACCGTCAGTCAATATTACCCACACAAAGACACAGAGACACACAGAGCTGAAAATGCCAATTTCTCTCCCTCCTTAATGACTCTCATCCTCTCTCTCTCTATGACACTGATATTATAAACATCGTATTGTATATAATATTATTCCCCAGCACTTAGTAACCTTTAGCAAACATCCATTTTCTAAACTGCTCAGCCTCAGAAACAGCCGGGTCCCAGCAAATAACCTTTAACATTTCACATAATGTTTTCCTACAAAACAGGCAGAACGATGGTATTTCTCTTCCAGTGATTTGCTCAATGATAACGATTATTCTGGATGCTAATTATAATTATGAAACATGGAGGGGGGGGGGATTAAGTTAAGCATTTTTTTGCAGACAGTAAATTAAGTTTCACAGACTTTATGTGCACTCGCAGGGCTTATATTTCAGCCATTTTCCTAAATTGGAAGCATATGGGTTCTGCTGTATAAGCTTGCTCAAATGCATTAGTGTTGCAGTAATATTCTGTGGGAGTGTAGATCTTTTCTAATAATAATGTGTCTATTCTAAAAGGTTAAGTGTCCTATTATGTTTCAATACGATGCACTGCAGCACTGAAGTATTTTATGTTTAGTATGTGGTTTTGATGACTACTTGATTGCCCTATATGAATATTTTGGAGGCCTCTGAACCTTAGTTGTGGTGTGATTCATCTTTATTTCACAATATGACCCAAACTGTATAAAGTCCCTTTCTCACTTCATCTGTGACTGTTTTCTTATTGATTGTTGTTTGACTGAAGCTAAAACACACTGGTGCTGGTTATATGATGTGCAACAAGTGCTGTGTGACTTAATGACTTGGACTCGACTCAGACATGAGCCACAAATTTGATGACTTTAGACTTGACTTTACAAAATCAAAAAAGAGCTCGACTTGGACTTTAACACCAATGACTCATCACTTGACTTGGACTTCAGCCTTTTGAGTTAAAAATACTTGGTGGCCTTCCCAAACCATGAATCAGTTCATTTCCCTGTTCTTGAATCACCTAAAGTTGACACTTCATTCCCCAGGTGATTAATTTTGTTTAAAGCAATCCAACAGCATCCAGTGAAGTTGCAGGATATAAACTAATATTGTGTTACTGAGCAGCAGCTGGAAAAAAAAATACTAAAAACTATTTAGTTCATGTATAAAAACTACTATGTGGTGGTCAAAATAAAATAAATAACTGAATGATAGAAAATTAAAAGAACATAACTATGTAAAATGTTAAAGTTGAAAATTATAGACACAACAACTTTCAACTTAGTTTGACATTTGATGTTGCAGAGATAACATTGGTCGTGGCTAATATGAACATAGTTAGTGGGCTAATGCTAAGCTTAACAGCTAAGCAACTTTTTTAACAAACTTATTTCAACAAATAAATGCAAACACTAAAAAGCATTAATGATTTTTGTAAGTTTAATTTTTTTTATAGAGGACCCCATTCTGACTTGTTTAGGACTCAAACCTCCAAGTTTAGGACTCGGATCTTGACTTGGAACTTGCCTGCGTTGATTTGGGACTTGACTTGGTTTCAAGTGCAAAGACTTGAAAATTACTTGCAAAACAATGATTTGATCCAACCTCCGAGTGCCACCCTAGCACCAATAGGAAGCGTCCCGCAGCAGCGCATCAACACATGCAGTTATTACCTGTTTTACTAAAAGATCTGTTCTTCCTCCACTTCTGCATTAGCTTAAAATCAAGTGCATTCTCTAATTAAACATTGTTTCTTATTTTAAGGGCCAGTCTCCAGAGCTATGGCTCGTCGAGCAGTATCTTTTTTGTCATTATTTATATAATGATAGGGTTTTGGGTCCTTTAGCTTGGGACCTTTCTTGACCTTAACAACTTGTCTCTCCTTATCCATTCTTTGACACACAAAACAGACAGTGACAGTAAGTGGTGAGGAGAGGAGCCGAGCTGTCATGGGAGTTGAGATGTACGAGCAGGGAGCAATTGGGGGGAAAAAATTGTATGTTTATCAGACCAGTTTGGGGTTGTACATATAAAATAATAGGAGTGGCTGTTTGGTGGTGGTGTGTTTTGGTCTTTATTATTCATGCACAGACTTTGGTCTCCCTCTCCAAGTAATACACACGTTGAGTGTGTGTGGTCATTTGTATGTGTGTGTGTGCGTGTGCGAGTGCATGTGTGTGTGTTTGGACAACAGATTTGGTTATCTTACAACCCAGACTTGCCTCATTACCACGGCAGCAGGCCACCAGGAACTCAATCTTGTTTCTTTCTTTTGACTAAGTTCTAAAATCAATAGTCCTGACTCTGGACACACACACACACGCACACACACACAAAAAACTGCAGATTTCTGCAGGAAATAAAACCACAGTTTTTTTTTTTTTTACTCTGACTCCAATTATGGCAAACCTGAAAGGAGCACAACAGTGTTCTGATAAGTGGAATTAAATTAACGTAGCTAACGGCATAAGACTGTAATTTCTAATGCAGGGTGGGCATGATTGTCACCCTGGCTGCAAACTGTCAAAGTTTATAATCCTGTTGTGGACAACTGAACACCCAAATCAGCTCTCTGCATTACAATTAGCTCTACATGGAGCCATAGAATCACAAGTAAAGTTAACTCATACAATGTAACACATTGTTTGACACATAAAGCATGTTGTTTACTTAGCTCATGTGTTCAGTTCTGTAAACTGTTAAAAGCTTCAATGCTAATATTCTATTGGCTCCAGGGATAACAATATTGGCTCATCAGTCCTCTACTTTGGGCCACACTGTAATATCTCAACAACTTTTGTTATCCGCAGAGGTCTCTTTCTTTCTAAATGGACCAGGTGATTCAAACCAGTAAAAAGACTGAATAAAGCAGTTTCAAATCAACAATCAGTTTCATGTTACAAATTGATGTTTCTCCTACCCTGTTCAACAAACAGACCCAGTGATGTAAACCACTAGGAACACACTGAAATAATGTTGGTGTTTTAATGACGCTGTTTGACATGTCAGAGACAGGTGCATGCTCACCTTTTTCTCTGATAATTTAAAATCCAGACATTCAGGAGGTTTTCTGAATTTCCAGCAGAGGTCTCTTTCTCTTCACAATAAATGGACGCAGTGATTTCAACCGGTAAAAACATGGAATAAAGCATTTTAACATTAAAAAAAAGCAAGTTTTTTTTTTTTTGACACTCTGGTCACAGAGGGGCTGTTATAACTATAATGGCGTATACAAAAGTGGCCCTATCTAGAGCCAGTGTTTGGTTTGTTTGTTCTGGGCTTCTGTAGAAACATGGTGGTGCAACATGGTGATCTCCTTAGATGTGGAGCCACCCCCTGTGTAGACATAAACGACTCATTCTAAAGTAGTGAAAACACAACAATTCTCATTTTCAGGTGCAGTAAACAACTCAGTAAAACACATATTTTATTACAGTATATTCCATTTCTGCCAATATATTTCCTGAATCCTGCACACTGGACCTTTAGCATTTGAATTGTCCAACACTTTGGTTTATGTATTGCAATACTATGACATTTTCATCAGTTCTAATTCACAAACGTTTGCCTGATTAGCACTAAACTAGGATGGTGAACATGATAAACATTATACCTGCTTAACACCAGCACATTAGCATAGTCATTGTTAGCATTTAAGCATGTTTACATTAGCATTAATCTCAAAGTACGACTGTGCCTCAGTACAGGTAATGATGCAGACACTAAGAGCCTTATTTTAGCTGAGCAACAATAGATAACGAATCAGCTTCTTCGGGAAATCTGGATGTTGCAGGGCTTCACTATGTGAAGACACGGGACCACAAATCTGCAGCAAGAGGCAGATGGTGTGGGTTTTTTACAGATAATAAGTACAATGATAATAGAAGCAAATAAAAGCAATTTATTATTATGATTGCACTAGACTGACAATGTTTCAGTCTACTGTATTTGACACTGTAAATGGTTACATCAAATACAGATAATAGTTGCACCAGAAACACAAGTTGTTCATCTCGCTTGGCATTGCCTTGTTTGAATGAACCTCTTCTGTGCATAGTGCACTGCTTGTGCCAACCCAGTCTAATTATGACATTGTTGAATGCTGACGTTTGGGCAGTGACACCAATGAAAAAAGCTGCCCTTTTGTGTCGGCATGACACGCGGCCATTTGCCATTTCTGTGTAATGAAGGATGAGTCAAACAACCACCGACTTTGACCATGGAGGTTGGTGTTCGCTTCCCGTATAAATGTAAACCCAAATCCTTTTATTTCTTTCTAAACCTAACCATGCGCTTTTCTTGCCTACACCTAACCACATGTGTGTGTGTGTGTTGGCTAAACGTAACCACGTGTGTTTGTTGCTGAAGGAAGAAATAATGTAAATTCACAGAGCTGTATCAACATAGCACTTTTATTTTGAAAGAGACTATGCAAACTGTACATTTCCTGTAAAAACGGAAGTGTATTTTAAAAACACACAATGCATGTAACAGGCTGAAGTTGACACAGCGTACCAGAATATCAACAACACCCAGGGTACCTTGCACATCACACGTCGCTGTTGAAGGGTTAATAACCAAGTGTTGATATGTGACGAGGTCGGGGTGAGAAAGTGTTGCTTGTGCTGGTTGTTGCACAACCATGAAAATAGGGGTCTTAGTTTTGTTCTCTGTGTTTCTGTCACTCTGGTATTCATAATATGCATTTATTATTATTCTAGTTTAGTTTATTTTCCCTCCCTACACTAATCCAAATTTTTCAATTAAACATAAAAAAAACAGAGGGCCAAAAGGAGTAGCAGAGTGCAGTGGTCTCTGCTGTTAAGCACGCAGTTCTTTGCAAATTCTCATTTCTACACACAGAATCAAATTTATTAATTTCTTCTAGTGCATGAGAATGTGCGTGGATAGAAACACTGATGAAGTGTTTGCACAGCACTGTAGTTCACTGACCACATGTTGACATCTGGAAGTTGTCTAGTACAACCACAGTCTAATCTGTTGGCCACTAAGTAGTTCCACTGGAGCAGCTGCTCAAGGGCACCTCAGCGGTGGTAATAAGGGAGAGGCAAGCGCTGCGACAACAACCAATTAGGATCGCATCATAACACAAAGAGTCTTAACAAGGGATTACATGTCTGAATATTTGTAATATTTTCTATTTCAATCCAACAGATGGAGTTTATGTGTGGTGCGTACCATTGGTATGTTGCTCCTTTCCTTATCTTGTTTCCTGTTCTTTCTTTCCTTCCTCTCTTTCTCCGTCTAAGCCTGATGATATCCGTAGAGAATGAATGTGTGATTAGAACTGGGGAATGAATCAGTCTTGCATTGTTATGGCCAATACGTCCTGTATAGTGTGTGTGGGGGAGACTGTGGCAGGAGGAAATGGGGGGATCAGAAAGCTATCAGTGCTTTGATGAGATGTAGGACACACATACACACACACATACACACACACGCGCAATGATGAGATGACGGCCATATTAATACAACTCTCTCTCCCTTCCTCTCAGTCCATGTCTCTCCTTCATGGTGTCTTCTCTGGATTTAGTGACCCTCACCGCACACACCTTCACACAGAGGGAGATAGTTAGCAGATCATTTATTACAACAACTACTAGTTTAAATAATGTATGTTTATTTTGTTTGTGTGGACACAGCGAGGAACTCAGTAATGTGAAGTGCAGCACACACAGGGTTTGAATCAACACCCACTGCGGCAGCTATGCATTGATCCTTACTTGGATCAATGCATAGACATACAACACTGAAAAAATACACAACTCAGGTTGTAACACAAAGATGTTCTTCAGTGTGACACCAACAGGAGCTTTTAAGTAAGACTTTTGATTCGTTGATGTAAGTGTGGGATGTTCTGGGAGGGTACACTAAGTCAATGCCTATAGGAAATCAAACATTTTCAAAAGGTAATGGGAATGGACAAATTCAATATTTTAAGGGCATAGTTTTCAATCATGTGTCAGTGTGACCCGAGGGTCTGCTGTTTTTCAATCAACTGGCCTGACATATGCATCCATTGCATATGCTAAATGCACAGATAAACGAAGCAATGCATTTTCTCTATAAATCAAGTACACTGTTGAGTTTGAATTTTCATCTCAGTTGTTTATTCTTTGACCATCTCAAAAGTATGGGAGCCTTGAAAAAATTCTGTGGATCCATTTTCCGAGTTTGATCTTAATTGATTTCTCCCCTCTGTATAGGACTTAAGAGCAGGTGAAAAGTAATTTGCCATGATAATCTTTCTAAGTTCCTCAGCATTATTATTTTTTTTTACATTGAAAAAAAAAAAAGTTTTGCTGTGTAAAAAAAAAAAAAGCTTTGCCAGGATAATTTTTCTAAGTTAAAGTCCTTAATCTGTGAAAACAGGTTAAGTCATAAACACAGGAAAGAGAACAGTTAAGTTCAGTTCTCACCTGCCTTCAGGGCTTCCGTACAAAGCCTCTGCCACCCCTGACTTTGTCCTGTACTAAATCTAAGATATGTGCAATTCATGCTACTGTCACCTACTTGGAGGAGCCGGGATGTTCAAGTGCGTTTAATACTATCCAGCCCCCCATACTGAGTGACCAGTTGGAGGGGATGGGAGTAGATCGCTTCCTGACCTCCTGGATAACAGACTACCTGACAGAGCGGCCTCAGTATGTCAGGCTGGGGGCTGGGGTCGTCCTGGATGAAACGCTGGACTTAAAGTTTGGTTGTTTTTTTGTTTTTTTTATGAGCTGCTGGACAGCTGAATTTCCCTTTGGGGATAAAGTTCTTTCTATTCTATTCTATTCTATTCTAATTCTGTTTGCACTATAGGAATAAGTTATTTATTTACCATGTGTACACAACATGCATATCATATTTCCAAGTCTTTGCTTCTTTCTCAAAATCTTGTCAGCTGGTGTTCACAACAGCAGATTTCACTGATTAGCGCACCTTCAGTCAGAGAAGAGGAACTAATCAGTGAAATCAGCTGCTGTTTTGCTCGACTGACAACCTGCAGACTTGAAGGTCACAACAGAGGAAGATTGAAGAGATGCTCCGAATCAGTGATGGTTGTTTAAAACTTGCATCACATTACACTCATTTGGCAGATGCTTTTGTTCAAAGCCACTTACAACATTATTAATATGCTGGACCTTCTGAGTGGCACTCCTCTCTCAGTGTTTGCATGTGTGTAACTGTGCATCTGTAGAACAGATTGTTCCTGAAAAAGTGCACTTGTGCTTAACAAATCAACACTTCATTAGTAAAGGTAAAATTGACAAGAAACATAATGATATATGATCAGGAGTTCCAACAGTGTACCCCATCCACAGTATGGGGCAATCTTAAACTTATATTAACAGTCTCTACAGTTATGTCTTGGTCTTTTGAAAAAATATATGAATACAGATCCAGCCACCCAAAATTTCTCATTCCTCCTTGAAGTGGTCCAGGCAGGTCCATGGCAGATCCCTGCTGGGACGTGGCTGGAGTGAGATCCTCCACGGTAATGCGCGGCCAACACGGTTTATCTTTCCCCAGAGGAGCAGTGATTTTGGAGGAGAGGACTCTAACGAGAAAAGGAGAGGAGGTGCTTTACGGTGCTTAAGGACTGGTGCAATGGTGGAAATGTGAGGTGCTGTCCAGTTCCTGCTGCGGATCAGTGCCATATGCCGTACATAGGCGGCGCTGCCTATGTTCAGGAGGAGAAACCATGCAGCTGTCTTGTTGAGGACAGGATGTTTGGCCAGTTAAATCATTGCATAACCAGAAACCATGGATTACTCTGATGAACTATTTGGCGACATGGACAATTATTAAGCACCCAACAATTTAAGAAAACACAATAAAGGACTTCAGTGCACAAGTTAAAGGAGCTGATGTGATCACATTTAACTGGAGTTGTACTTTGTATCGACCTATGGGACAAATAATCATTGATTGACTGTTTTCTCTCAGATGCTGTGGATTCTTACAAATGCCATTAGGAGCACTAGGAAGAGCCAAAGGAACATGATTTTTCACAGATGATCTGCCTCATGTACTACTGTCAGGATATAATGATAGTTTAAGCAAACATGATAAAATGCCATTTTCATAACGTAACTTATTTAGCGTTTACCTACTGTGTACCATGCACCAACTATTATGAATTTACCATTTTACAAAGTTTATAAATATCAAATAACTCAACAATTCACAAAACAGTGTGACTTTACGGTGAGTCTGGGGAGTTTCTCCCCATGCGACAAAGGATCAAATTATGGTTATTGTTTATTGTATTTATGAATGAAGCAAGAAGCAATAATGTCTGCAGAGCAACGGAAATCCCTGGACTTAGAGCTTGTAAGCCTCTGATTGATCAAATTAAAAAAATTACTGACAGTTTCCACATCTTTTCAAAGTCACTGGTTTGCAGAGACACAACTTTGCATGAGCTGCCCCGCAAAGGTGCTTCAGATGAGAAGTAACATTTTGATTTCATACTATCACTGTGTGGGCACAATGATCATCAAGGAGTTCACAGTATGTGCCAGCTGGACTCCCAAACTACCCTTTAGCTCCTGCTCTGCTGGAGCTAATTTATCTTCATAGGAAGTATTTCCAGAGTCCCACTGCAACACTATGAAACTGATATTACAAACATCAAACAGTAATACTGTTCAACAGTATGCATCCACCATCAACTTAAGCAGTAAAATAATTTGATTATGTTTGGCTTTTGTAGAAAATGTGATATTTCATATACTACTATCAAACTTGACTGCATGAGAAACTTAATTACTGCTTTGATTACTCCAGTAGAGATGTCAAGTCCAAATTCCCATCACAGACACCCACAGAGCAGGTGTGAGCCCACAACATCCAGGTCTCTCCAATCACATGAAGCCAGCAACATTACAGAGGTGGCCGGGTTTTAATCTTACTGAAAATGTCTAATATCAGGTGACTCATTTAGGCTAATTACTGGATAATGATGTGACATTTTATCATGAATTGCCCATTAAATGCAGGTGTGTTCACTTCACCACTTCAGCCTGAGGAAGACCATCTGTTGTTGAGACGTTATATCAGTCATGTCCATATAAAATTAAAAGTAGTCTCAGTGTCTCAGTGTCAGCTCTCTACTTTAGTTTCTCTCCTCAGCAGGCTGCATGAACAGGCATGATGTACTGCACAGTTTTACACTTATTAGCATTAACACAGCAGACACACTGCTCTCTGTCAGTTCAGTGTCAGCATGGTTCTCTGATGTATTGACATCAGACCAGCGTTCACAACTGGAGCTCGCTGCGCTCTGCCCTGTGGTCTGTTAACATGAGCTGTTGTGCTATTTGAAAACCAAAAAAGAAGTGAGGCCAAGGATCTCCGACAGTAGCTGGAGCCATTCTGCTATGAACAAAGTCACGGGGGAGCATGACTACAATGGGATAACCATAGAAATAGAATGACAGTTGGCCAGACATTCCCATTAAAGTCAGTGTAGCAGGATGGTCAGAGTGGCAGCCATTTCTATGTGTACCGTTACCATCACAACAATTGTGTTTTGCCAGTTCTCTTAAAAACAAATCGCTGTGCGGCAAGTCCAACATGCTCTCATCCCAGCTCATCAAATATTGCCACTTTGTCAGCGGAAAAACATGGCATGCTGGGTACCCTCCTGCATCTGTTTCGGATGTTCACAGGCAGTGCATCAGTTTACGCTTGTTACATGCACTTTGTCTTTTCAAAATACACTTATAATGTAGGTAAAATACTTTGTTTTTAGGGTTGATGTCTTTAGGGTTTAGGCAACAAGAGCACTGTGAAGGTTTAGAAAAAAAAGACATCATGGTTTGGCTTAAAATTCACTAGGGAATTGAACCCTAAAGGGAATTTCTTGCTCCTTATATTACAATAGTTGCCACCAGTGTGTACCATTCCTCCACGAAGGGTGCCTCTCTGCATCTGTGTTTCATGCCAACATCCACTGACTCGTAAATTGATGCACCTGGTGTCTACAATTTATTAGTAACACTAACGTTTTGGTCCTCCTGGTCAGTGTAAACACTCTTGACGAAGGTCCAGGCGGAGCAAAATGTTAGTGTTACAAGTAAATTGTGAAGCTGAGCAAGAGCAGTATGCGGGATTTTCTGTTCAAAGACTCAAGTGATATTTTCTAATGTGCCAGCATTTGAGGCATTTGGACAAGGGAATTTCTCACTTCAAACACATAATTCCATAATGAAAGGTTCCTCATTGCAAATTTGACGAGCTGGGAGTGAAGATGGGCCGGCAAGTTGCAAACTCACTGGGGTGAAGTTTTGCATTAAAGACCAAATGAGCAGTGGAGTAGTAACTTTACGTTTTAAATCAAGCAATACATTACTTTTAAAATATTTAACTGCTATTTACCTGTTCTTTGTTGTCTTTAATTGCATGTTTGTTGAAACATAATATAGGCCATCTTTAGTTGTCCTCAAAAGGCAATTAAGCTAACATTAGTGTTAGCTTTTCCCGCTTCTGGTTCCAGACTGTGGTCAGAAAGCAAAGGGGAGACTCCTGGGCCAGAGTTGGTACTCACTCCAAAACAAAGCCCCGTTGCCCTACTCAGCAGTTGGTGAACAAGACCCTGAGAACTTCCTGCAGCATTTATTAATGCACCAACTGTAAACTTAACTGTATGTTCATTCTATACGTATAACCGCTACACTCGAACTCTGCTCTGCTCTGATCACTGTCTTTCCTGCTTGCTCTAGACATATTATGCATACACTCACTCACACTCACTGTGCACTGAGCTATTCTCCCAATGACTTGTGCTGTTCTGATGACATTAGTCTTAGTTTAGTGAAAGAGAACTTGGATTGGTGTATTTTCCCATTTTATAGGAAAAAAAGGTGAAAGAGCAGGCCAAAACAGAGTTCTCAAACTACTGAATGTGAAACCCTTCATGGCCCCACTGTCGTGCTTTGTCACCACGTACAACAATTTCCTTTTTCTTTTGTACTAGTCAAATGACCATGGCAAACAGTTCTATGTCTGTTCTGTTGTCATACTATTTCTGTGGGGATAACAAAGAGTCAGCAGCCCAAACTGCCTCTTGATAAGATAATAAAAGTATCGTCATGAATGCGTCCAAATGTAAAAGAGTAAAAGTACTGATTTTTCTCCTAAGTGTACATATAAAAAGTAAATGTAACTGGTGGCAGTATGCAAGCAAGTAGAGTCTTGTTCTGCACAAACTCCACTCAGTTCTTGCCATTATTTAACAAGACGCCCTTAAATATCTGAGTGTGCTCTGTGATTCTAACAATGCTCTCTATATGTCTTCTCTCTTGAGCTTTACCCCAAGTGAAGAGAGATTACATAAAAGGCCCAAAATACTGCTTGACAAATTAATACCACTGTATACCAGGCAAAATGAAGTCCACAAACCAGTCAGGAAATTAATTAGGTTTAAATGTGTAGCTCATGCATTATAATGACTGTTCTGTATTGTGTTAACTGAAATGAATACAGTAGGTGCTGTAACCATAGTAATTGAAGATATTTTTTCCCCCCACACTACATGTCACAATATGCCATCTTTCTGTCATCACTTGTGTAATGTGTGAGTTCTTTTCCCTTTAATAAGTTTCTTTTTTCATCTCTCCTTTTATTTTCCACCCAACTCCTGGTGGCAGATGTAATTGGCATCAGTTTAGAGTGCAGCGCATCACTGTGCTCATCTTCTCATCAAAGACGGTGTCACAACAGTCTGTAGCAAGGAAGTCTAGACAGGAAAGCTACATTAAAACAGCAGCAAACATATACTTTCTGCACAGACTGTGAAGGTTTTTTTTTGTACTGCAAGCAGCTGGGATTGATATGTCGAGTTGTGTTTGTTATCGGGGCTCATCATCACCACCATGTCTCAAAGGATCTAACTGAACAACACTTATCCTATCTAAAACAAATATGGATACATACAAAACACAAGATATAACAAGACACACACTTTTGCATATTGAAGTGGGATAACTGAACATGTGATACTGTAAGTGTGAAATCCAAGCAGTAAAAAAAACCTTATCCTGAGTATTTCTATGCAATACAAAGTTGTTGAGTTATTGAGCTCAGACATCACGGAAGGATCTTGGTGTTGAAAGGAATCAGCTGAGGCGGTATGGCCATCTGATGATGATGCCTCCCTGTGGAGACATTCTGGGCACATCCAACTGGGAGAACATATTGTTGCAGACTCAGAACATGTTGGACGAATTACATATCACACCTGGGAACACCTTCGGATCCCTCAGGGAGAGCTAGAGGACATGGCTGGGGAGAACTTAGCCTGCTTGTAGTTGGCCCTAGAGTCAGAGACAGGAAAATGCATCCACACATTGCATCACTGTCTCTGAAATACAGTGTGCAAATCAGAAATAATAACATTATTTTGGATACCAATCCTCAATGCATTAGTCAGCACACTACAGTACAGATTATAACTCGATTAGGTCATCAGTCAGAGGTCTAGCTGTACCCAGATTTAGATCCAGGTCTGGTGAGGGTGCCTTCAGTTACTGTGGTCCTGCTCTCTGGAACAAGCTGCCTGTTGACTTGAAATCTTTCACAGCTGTTTCCAAATTCCAAAGCAAACTTAAAACTTTCCTATTCCTATATTTATGGTTAAATACTGTTCTGTGTGTGTTTGTGAACTTATAAGGTCAAACTTGTTTATTGTAAAGTTGGCTTTGATTGGCATAAGACCTCGAGTACTTAATTTGGACATCGGTATTCGTTCAACGTATAAGAGTTATTGCCGCCCAACCTCCCACGAGTGAACATGACTTATAAGTAGTTTTTTTTTGTTGTTGTGTGCAGTGTATTGCTCTGCTCAGCTTCTCCTTATCCCACCTCTCTGTTTATAATGAGACACAAGACTACTGGGGTGGCAGCAGCTCAGTCCATAGGGACTTGGGATGGGAACCAGAGAGTTGTCTGTTCAAGCCCCTATCTGGACCAAATACAGAATAATAAGAATAATAAGAAGCTTTACTGTCATTGCAGGGGGGTAGCCAGAGGGAAGGCTGGTGAACAGAGAGTGTCCTGGGTGGGCGGGGTCATCTCGGATCTTTGTGGCCCGTCGGAGGAGACGGCTGGAATAGATCTCCTCTAGGCGTGGAAGTGGGGAGCCGATGATCCACTGAGCCGTCTTGATGACCCGCTGCAGTTGTTTCTTTTCAGATGCAGTGCAGCTGGCGTACCACACCGTACAGCCATAGGTGAGGACACTCTCTATTGTGCAGTGGTAGAAGTTTCTCAGCAGAGGTGGAGGGAGTTTGTTCCTCCTCAGTGTTCTCAGAAAGAAGAGACGCTGCTGGGCCTTTTTGATGATGTGGGTGGTGTTCACAGTCCAGCCCAGGTCCTCCGAGATGTGCAGGCCAAGAAACTTAAAGCTGGTGACCCGTTCCACTTCCCCATTGATGCTCAGGCCTGAGTGCAGTGTGGTCCTCGACTTCTGGAAGTCAATAATGACTTCTTTTGTCTTCTTGGTGTTGAGGTTGAGGTGGTTGTCACTGCACCAGGCCGCCAGTGCTTGGACCTCCTCCCTGTATGGTGTCTCATAACCGTTGTTGATGAGCCCCACAGCGGTTGTATCATTCGCAAATTCCACAGAGCGTGGACAGGAAACTGGAGAGATCCCAGTTTGCCTCCTGGGCACTGCCAATGTACCCCTGAGCAAGGCACCAAAGACCCAACTGCCGAGGGAGCCCCTCACTGTGACAACTCTCCATTTAATGCATGTGTAGTTCCTGTATGTGCATGTGTGTGTATATGAAAAAAACATTTTTATAAAGTATATTTTCTTCTTCTACTGCTGTGAGTGTGAGCTCTGTTCTGGAGACAGTTGGTGAGAGTACACACACACACATGCACATTCACACACAATGACTAACTGTTAGCATCAAATAGCTAACGTTACCTGCCATTGAACTGAGTTTAGCAGCAGATAAAGTGGTTTAACAGTAGTAAAGCTGTTTCTGTGTCACTGAGTTTGTTGGGGGTGTTTAATGGCTTGGTATTGTATGTTAGCCACTGCTGCTGTGTTAGCTCATGCTAAAAAGGCAGACGTTGAACTGAACAGAGAGTAGAGTGGCTGGGAGACAGTCCTTCAGCACTGTGTCTAACCTGTGTAACAGCAGCAACATAAAGTTTGCTGATTTCTTGACTATTAACTATAAACCTATGGTGTAATAGGCGAATTGAAAAATGGTTGTTCAATAAATTAACTTCAAATTGCAGTTGTTTTCTGTTGTTGGTCAATTTAAATTCCTATTCCTATGTTAGTTTTTTTTTCTGAGTACTTGCATACTTAATAAAAATTTAATGCAATTACTCAAATATTAAATTATTTAAATGGCCATCCCTTGTTGTGAGAGGGCAGGGTTTTTTGTGTTTTATTGTATTGATGTTTTAATCCAGCATTTTACTCATGCACATACTAAATTCTTGAATGTCTTTTTTTGTTACCTTACATTACTTTTCTTTATGTGACCTTTATATCTGTGTTTTTATATTTTATAATGTACAGCACTGATATGTTAATGTGAAATTAAATGTGCTATATAAATAAAATTGCCTCACTATTACTGCTACTCAGACAATGCTTGATATTGTGAAAGTATAATTATCTTGTGTGTTTGTCTGTTCTTATGGAATAATAAATGTGTTGCAGTTAGGGTGAGCTCTTCCTAATAAAACAGCTTTTTGCCCATCTTCACTTTTGCACAAGCTAGTTTGGGTGTGTACAGACTGTGTTTGACTGACATCTTCCTGACTCTTGTCAGCTTTGTTGCACCTGTTAGGGAAGGACAAATCATTTTAATTGGCTCTTGACCTTTTTCACAGCAGCCATTTTGGCATGTCACAGCAGGAAAAGCGCAGGTGTAATTAGCCTCAAGACGGACAGTTTCCAACAGCTGCTCCAAACCAGTCTGTACAGGAAGTCAGAGACACTTATATACCGTTAGATTGGATCCCGATGTAATAAAATGTTATCAGATCAGTCTATTCATCTTGTACTGAACCTCTAATGATTGTTTTTTTAATTAAATTCCTCTGCATGATAAGGACGCCTATTAAAAACTATGTATGCAATTATCACATGGGAGGAACGTATGTATAGAATATATGCATTTGCCCCCCAACCAAACCCAATATAAATGCAAAGTAGCAGAAAATTAAAGATTAAAGGAAAGGAAATTAAAGAACTTTACACCATAAATTGGTGAAGAAAAGGCACAAAGTGACACATAGAAATTCACCAGAATACAGGAAATGAAGTGTTTGATACCCTTTCTATGGAAGACCCCCAAACTCCCTGTTTTATACATGTCTCTCCTAGTGTTGAAACAAAACCTATGCCCTTGCATGCCATCATATCAGTTTCCTGCTCTATGTGAATCAGCTGCACAAACTTGCTGAGTCTGCCCCCTCAACAACAACAATCGTTAACAAAATTTGTGTCAGCTAGGCTTTTTCCTTCTATGACAAGTCAATGCGTCTGCTCTAAAAAAAGCCTATGGCTGTCTGCGAGGTGTCGCTACAGCCTGTGAGGCAGATTCACCCCTCCCCCCCCTACAGCTCCACCCTGTTGTTCAAATTTGGTCACTTCTGACTCCAAAAATCCAAGATGGCGACGGCTGAAATGCCAAGCTCGAGGCTTCAAAATGAGAGTCCACAAATTAATTGTGGGCCACCAGAGACAATAAATAGTTAGTTGCAGCACATCTTTTACACAGTTAAGGTTTTTGGGGGTGTCAGGAGCTCAGTCTGCCAGGGTGCCCTTGAGCAAGGCACCAAACCTCCAACTGCTCAGGGTGGCTAGCCATGGACCACCCCCTCACTCTGACATCTCTCCATTAATGCATGTGTATAAGTCCTGTTTTTGCATGTGTGTGTGTGTTTCAGGTCTCTTTCTGTGTGTAATGTGTAAAAATTACAACAGTGTAAAAGAATATTTAATTTTCCTTTGGGGATCAATAAAAGAATATCTTCTTGTTTTAGCTCATTTAGGACATGAATAAATAAAAACACCACTACATTTGTTGAGAAAAAAAGCTTTTTAAAAAAGAACAACAATATCATGATATCAGAATACTTAAACTGCAGTAAACTAACCAAATCGCCATCAACTTTATATGAAGTTTTTGGTCTCAATGACAATATTTTGCTCTGTTTAGGAAAAGAGAACTTAAGGTTTGTCCTACATTTGGTTAGGACAAGTATAGTAGGTGCACTTATACTCGGTAATTTTAAGTTTAAAAGTCTATATGTATATCAGATTTGACAGTTTCTAGTCTGTTGCTACAGTCTAATGGATTATAAATTGGTGTAGATGAGTTGGTGAGACGTCACTGGGTCCACTGTCTAACTTTATCATGTTATTTTTGTTTCACCAGTCTCGATGATGCTGCTATTTGATTGATTCTGATGTGAAAGAGTTGATGTGATTTGATGGTTGATCTTTAAGGGCCTCTGTTTAGCAGGGGGCCAATCAGTTGTCCTGCAGAGAGTAATTTTCCCTCCATTGGTAAATATAATCTATTCAGCCCTGCAGCCAGTGAGACAGTGGACAAAGTTTTCAACTCAAAAGAAAGCTGAGGATCGTGTGTGTCACTCCCACAAACACTGCCAGTACATTGGCGCAAAAGTACAAACATCACATACTGATATATGTGAGGGAAATTGATTCAGCGAAAGCATGACACACACATGCTCAACTACACACACCTTGCCTAGAGGGCTAACACACTCATATAAAAACTAGTCACAGGTGCCACATTTTGTAATACAAACAAGAAGCCAAGCTGTTTGTGCAGAAATAGCAATTATCTTCACATCAATTCCTGCACTGTGCAGGCATCAACCAGGGAGAATCAGATACTGTTTTACAGATACACACAAACAACGACCAGATAATAGAGAGATAATGAAACTAGCCTCTGTTCTCATTAGCTGCAGCCCAGTCTTTCACTCTGTTCTCATTGTAGCTGTGTCTTGTTTAATCTTCAAACTATCAGGGGCATTCTGTTACTACATTGTTCTGAAGAAGCTCTAAGAAAAACATTTTAAAGTATAACTTGTTAATGTCTGAAATGAGGTGGTAATGTTGGTCAGCAGCAGCAGCACATCTTTAAGGGACAGATCATCCCTAAATTAAAAAAAATACACATTTTCCTCTTACCTTCAGTGCTGTCAATCAGTTGAGACTGTTTAGGTGTGAATTACTGAGTGTTGGAGATATCTGCTGTTTAGATGTCCACCTTTTCTCCAGCATAATGGAACTAGATGGCACCCGGCTTGTGGTGCTCAAAGTGCCAAAAAATATGAAAAATCTTGCACTATCACAAGTCTCTTGTCTTTGAGTAGATGTATGCTTACCTCTGCGTGGTGATACCGTTGGCAGTGTTCTTTGGTGAAAAAGAAAATGTATATCACCACAATATATATTATCTATATATCAAAAAGCTGTGACAAATATTTCCCTCTGATGGCTGTCCTATATGAGCTGATTCCTAGTAGGAGTGTCTTAACACATCATTAAATCCTTTGGTGTCATCAGAGCCTGGGCCTCCCTTTAATATTTATGCTCAGTGAAGAACTCCCTGAAGGGGCCAACCCCTGCAGGACAGGGCTCTTTCAAGGTGTGAGAGAGATGGATGGCCCTATAAAATGCACCACATGTTCTAAGTCAATAGATTTCTTCAGGCTTAAACATCCACAAATTCAGTTTGTATCCAGCATGTTTCCACTCATTGTCTTGTTTCCTTCTCACACACAGAATTTGCTCCCAATCTCTGCTCATATATCTAGAGTTAAATGTTTAGCAGTTGTTCTCATTGGCTCAAAGACAATTCTTCATATGCCCACATGAGCACCTTGGTGAACTACTCCTCCTTACAGGGGGCATCTATAAAAAGAAGTAGATGAAAACACAAGGCAATGTACAAAATGCCACTGTACACACATCCCCTGGGAAGTGTCCTGGATATGGCTGTGTGTCAATTTGCAACACCTATACATTGCTAGTGTAACTGCTGTTACTTGGAGAGGGGTTTCCCAATGTATTCATATCTGTAATGCATAAACGGCTAAAGGACCATAAAGATTCTTTTGTCAGCTCATTGAGGGGATGGGAAGTTTTTCCTGATCATTGTGCAAGACTTGAAAAGACAAGCACTCCTGATTTGTTGACATTAGTTGCCAGCACAGAGACTACTTTCAACCCACAATAATTTCAGGGATATTTGAGCAAAATGTTTGGACAGTTTATTTCCCAAAGCATGCAGCATCAGAGGAAGCACCTACTGTAGTATGAAGTTTTCCATCTCAGCGTTCATCATCTGAGAGTTCAGGGTTAGAGAGTTTGTTAGACATGTTTTCTGAAACAGGCCCCTGGTTATCCATTTTCATTCCTTGTTTCCAGCATGATCCCAGTGTATTGAATTTTCTGCTTGTGTTGCCTGTGTTTCTCATGCCATCCCGGTTTGTGCCTAGTTTAGTTTTTTGTATATTATATTTAATTTTTGTATAGTTTTTTGCTAACTCTGAGGTTTTGTGTCAGCTTGCTCCTTCAGTTTTTGTTGTCTGTAAGCAGCTTTTCACATTAAAGCTTGTTTTTTGTTCATTCAACCTGCCTATCTGAAGTCCTGCATTTGGGTCTCTTTTTGAACTAAACCCTGAGAAAATACACACGTGTTGTTTATCCTGCTTTGCTTTTCCTGAAAGAAATCTAATATAAATAAGTAAATGTTCTTTTGTTGGCCTAATATTCACTTCAGAGGACTGAAGGCTCTATTTTCTTTACATTGTCAGGGATCTTTGATTTGCAATTAGAGCAGCCCAGATTATTATGGCATGGATTCAAATGTGACAGATTTGTCAGCTCAACATTCATTATGTGAACTCTACTCCAGCGCAGAACAACAAAAAGAGGTTTCAAGATATCAATTCTTTTTAAGCAACATTCCTACCTATGTAATGTACCTTTAAAATACAACATCAGACAATTTTTGCCTCTCTTTAGGTGGCTGGAGTGAAAATTAGTCATCCCCAACATTTGCTGTGTTATAGTTTCAGGATGGCAATCACAGTTGGAGGACATTTAGATACAAAACAGGATGTAGGCTCTACAGGGTGATTGTTTTTCTTGGCAACAATCATGTTTTTCCCAAATGATTCAAAATTTTAGACACTCTATTATCTTAAATGGCTTGAAAAACAGTGCATAAAGCTGCCTTAAATGGGAAAAAGACCCCCGGTGATTTGGACTGAGCACAGAATGTTTATAACGTCTGGCTCTTCCCCTGACATAAACCAGCAAATCATCATCATATATTACACTTCTATTCAAGCAGATTACAGAAACAAATCAAAATGTTTTTCACTCCACTGACTAATTAGAAGTTACTGTTGTCCTATACAGTTTATTTTCCTTAAGCTCACCATTACTGTAAATAACATTTCCACCTTTATGAAATCCTCTTTTGTCCCAGCCTGTTGTACAGGCATGGAGCAGAGATGCTTGTCTGCATGATTTCTCCCTTTATCAGACCAGAAAAATCATCTTAAAGTAGGTGACTCAACACATGTTAATGTCACTAAAGGATGATTATGTCTCTTTATTGTGAGCACATCTCCACCACTTATTTTCCCAGTTCAATGGCACAGAGGGACAAAAGGGAAAACCTCAGCCCTTACCGGATGAAGGATCTTAAATTAGTATTAGCCCATTTAGCCAGGTAGTCATGCAATATATCCTCATGAAACGGTTCATATGATATCTTGTGAATTATTGCCCCATGAATGACATTACATCCTTAACACACACTTACATATTAAATGTAAAGTTACTTGGCTTAGGTTTAGGAAGAGAAGCATGATGAGGATGTACCTGGGAAGGACTCAAAGTTCACACAGTTCTTTACAAGACCGCTCGGTACTGGCTCCTTGTTTACTCTTGTCAGCATACTGGTCATATGATCACAGCCTTGCAAAATACATTGGATATGTACAAATCTGGTTGCATCATTCTTTAAAGGGAAACAGTTTGTGTGACCAGCCTGTGTCATGAAACCAACAAGCTGAATCAGGATACCCATTTGTGAAGTTTAGTTATGTAAAAAATAGCACAATAAGTTTTATGTGGTAGAGAGAAAACTACATGAAAGCCTTTGCAACACAATGTTCTTCTTTATTCACATTTTCATTTGTAGGTGTTGAAGTCTAAATTGAATCCCCTCCTCCTGTGCTCAAAGACACACATGTGGGAATCACCTACAGATCAAAATACGTTAGCAGGCTCTCTGGACTCCACACAGACAGACAGACAGACAGTGCTTCCAGCTGGAGTCAAATTGATAGAAGCATTAAGCTAGAAAAACAGCAAAGAACCATTTTACCCTTTTCAAACATACATAAAGACATGCGCGCGCAAAGTGCATGCTGTGTATTGAGGTGTGACACAGCAGGGAGGCAAGCACCTGCAGAATCTGCACTGTGGGAAATCTCTTTTAATCAAAAGAGATGTGGGTATATGTATCTGTCTGACAGATGGTGATGATATGTTGCTTTGAAGATAATTGCTTCTCCTCAGATGTACATTTTGGTACAAGTGTTTATAATTGTGTAGTTTTGTGCATGTTTCATATTCCAAATGCATGAAAGTATTTTCTCTTGTGTTGTTTCTTAATGTTTTGCACAGTTTGACCACAACAGGAAGCTCCATATATATTTCTTGTCTCCAATGGCTTCTACAGTTTTTACACGCAGCAGAAAACACTAATCAGAATACTGAAGTCAAACACAATGAGAGGTGCTATATTAAGCTAGTAATTAGTAAAACTGTTAATGAGTGACTTGTGTGAAGTATCACTCATACAGGTGTGAAAATAAGTGAATCACTGTACATTTAATGGGACTGCATTCTTTTGTAATGAAAATGTTTTGAAGATGTAGTTACTTTTCAAGCACAGAAAGAAACTACAGCTCCCATGAAAAAGTCTACAAACTCAGCAGTGTGGGTACTAGTTATGTCATTTTAACTTTGGTTTCATCCATATCCATAAACTTCACCAATGCTCTTTTCTTAAAGGTCCAGTGTGAAACATTTAAGGGGGATATATTGACAGAAAAGGTATATAATATAATAAGTATATTTTCTTTAGTGTATAATCCCCTAAAAGTAAGAATTGTGTTTTCGTAACCTTAGAATGAGCTGTTTCTATCGTCTACAAAGATGGCCATGTTCACTGCCATGTTTCTACAGTAGCCCAGAATGGACAAACCAAACACTGGCTCTAATTAGGGCCATTCAAATTTTCATATTTTTGCATTTTCATGTCAGCCACCTCAGTTAGAAGCTCATCTGCAACAAGCAGGATTGGATTGTAATGTGAAACTGCTTTACTCTGTGTTTTTACTGGTTTAAATCACCTGGTCCCTTTGTTTTGAAGAGGAAGAGACCTCTGTGGATAATTTGGCTCTGTATAAAAAGCTCCTGAATGTCTGGATCTTAAGTTATCACAGAAAAAAAGTGAGCATACATTAGCATGTGATTGACGTGCCACACGTAAAGAACAGAAAATGGTAGAAGCTAAAGTCACTTATTACAGTATTACTTGACTAAAGATCTAAAATGATCTGATATTTACTGTGTTTAAGTATCAAAAGTAATTAAGATTTGGAATATAATTAAGTATGGAAAATAAAAGTACAAGTGAATGTTGGTAATAAAATAAGCAAGCAGTCTGAGGATTATAAAGTTTATTTCTTTTTCACATGTACACCACTTTACATTACACTTGTAGAAAAATTACGTCTTATTCACAATTTAAGGGATTAAAAAACACCTTTTGACTATCCAGGGCTGACACACTGCAGTAGAGCAGCCACCGCGCAGTTAGCTGTCACAAATCTTTTTGTCTTTGAATCATTACTCACCCTCTGTGCTGTGTGGCTTTATTTCCTCCTTCCACCATGAATTCATGGTGGCATGCCGTCTGGGCTTGACTGGAAATCAGAACATAACTGCGGCTTTAAGAGCAGTTGTTTGCACCAGCCCTTATGTGATTAACCTATGATCTAACTTTCAAGCTAGGACCAGTGATTTAACAAACCTTCTGATTTTATTTTGCAGTAACAAAGTAACAAAAATGCTTAGAGAGAATCTAATGGAGTAACAATGAAAGTTGACAGAAATATAAAAACTCCAAAGTACAGATAGTCCCAAAAAATACGTAAGCAGTGTAACAAAATGTTATAACTTTGATAGGTTACACCACTGGTTTCAAGATTGTATGTGTAGTTATGTAGTGTCATTTGGATTTTTAAATGAGGTTTTTACTTCTGGAGCAAAAACTTAAAGTTCTTGTTTTACTTCAGCTCTCTATAACCATATTGCATTATGTAGTGATTTCCTTCACAACTGCAGCAGAAACCAGTTTGTTCTGGAAAACCAATACTAAAGTAGGATGGGTTGACATTTTTAGGTCATAAAAATACTCCAATTTAGTCACAGAAATGTTCCTAAATGTAACATAATATCCATTGCTGAGCACCACCTCAAGCCATATGAGACCTGTCCACTGATAAAAGCAACTTTTAATCGCTCCCCCTGCCTAACAGGGTTCTTCTTAATGTGACATCCTGTCATTGCATTGGTGTATGTTTTGGATGTGGAGCAAACTCCAGGGATAAAAATAATTTCTGCTTTGCATTTGAATACTCCAGCCACAGGATTGATGCTTGTTTGTGTTTTGAAGGGCATTTGGATAAATGATGGCAATTTGTTAATTTCCCATTTTCTCTGGCAGTGGCAGTAGAGTTATTGCCGCTGTGACCCACCACTGCTGAACGACTATGAATAAATATTGAACAATGTATAGCGATGTGCTAACCACATTCTGTTTTACACACACAAACACACACAAAAATGCTTTGTCTCCGGTTGGTGGTTAGCTATTTAAAAAAAACATTAATTTCCTTCTCATTTAGGGGATAATTGTGCTTCACAGCAGCAGTTACCATGTAGAAATAATGAGGTGCTGTTATCAAATATTCAGGCTACAAGCATGTGCACAAACACACACAGACACACTAACCATCAGCCATATTACATCCACAGACTGGTCTTAATTTAGGAATATTTTTGTTTTATCTGTGGAAACAAAGTGCCATATTTTGTCACATCAATTCTGCACAAAGTCCACACATTGTCTTGAGTTGCCTTTTCACACATATAGAATACAACGGAAAAGTTTCCGTGTCAGGCGCACTCTCATCTCCAGGAAATACTCCGTTTGGTTAGGTTAGGGGTAGTGCCAGGGTAGAGTGTGCAGGAGGCTGGACATGTTGCAGAAAGTATGTTGCAGAAATCATTTTGCTTATGTGGCCGGGTCATAAACATCCCAGTCTCTTGCCCTTCCTTGAATTTGTCTGACAATTTCAGTGACGACCCTTAAGACCTTTGCACAAGTCTGTTTCTTCTGTCCTTCTAAAGCTTAGAGAGTTTGACCAAGAATTAGTGAGGAAAACGTGGCATGACCTGCGAGACACATCTGCAACCTGATTGAGAGACAGGGTGCACATATCATTTCATAACTCAGATAGTCTATTAAGATAGTAATCTTGCCTAGCCAGACCTGCGTCCACAGTGCTGTGTCAGTGCTAAAGAAAAGTCTGGAATCACCAATAATTTTTCTCCTAAAGGGGAACAAGCACTCTGGTATTTTGGTCTCTTTAAGCCCAGGATGGAGGATGGGTGAACTTTTTTTGGTGGAACATTTGCAAATGGGGAGCACTGTCGTTAAAGTAGCCCTGCAAAAGAAAATACCAAAAAACATAAACAGTTATATGTCACTGTGTGATTCAACAAAAAACAAACATATTTGACTACTGATGCCCTAAAGGTTAAGTCTGACTATACTTCAGCTCTGGAGGAACTCATTAAACCTGGTAAAACCCTAGATGGTTGGCTATATGTGGCTCTAGCAGAACAATATCATCATGATATCAAAGAAGTTTGTTTAAAGTGGAACAGATTGGAACATTAGGAAAGTCACTGCCACTGGCACATGTTGCTGCCAGAGTTGAAAGATGTGGCAAATTAACTCTGACTGGCTGTGTCAGAAAATGGATCAACATCGAGAATGAGTGTCCTGTGAGAGTCTGGGCTGTTCTAAAGTGTGTTCACAAGTTGTTTCACATTTAGATTTTTACAGTTCACCTAAAAGAACAAAGCAGGCATGCCTTATTGGAGGATCCAAATCTTTGTCAAAACTTGCGATTTTCAGCAAGGATGTTAGCTCGGACATTGTCGACGTTTCCTGTTGCAAAGGGTATGTGGAAACCAGTGGTGGCCGCTTGTCTTTCAAACAGGGGAAGCTCACTTTAAGTTTACATCATAAAATTTGTAATATTGTAGTGAGGCAGTAACTTATAAAAGGAACATTTAATTGAAGCCGTTTTTCAACCACACTCATGCCATAGAACCACAGCAAAACACACCTCAAAGATTTTCAGATGGGTTTAAACACCTGAACGGCACTCTGTCAGAAGACTCCACTGGCAAATTTCCATGTGGGACTGAGCTCAAAATGCAATGATGCCGGTGTGTATTTCAAAAGCGCTGTCAATCACAAAGGGGCTCAGCCTTTTAGACAATTCCTCCAATCATCATGCATACACTGAGCGTCCTCTCCCGCCTACCGCTCCATTAGGTCCCACGGAGCCTAAGCCTCCCTGGGTGTGACGATTTTGTTGCATTTATCCAATGACCATCTCGCTTTGCTGCATGAAAAAAACCTGCTCAGCGCTGCCTCATAGGAATGCTTGGAGGCTCTGTGTCCACCGTGCTGACATGAGAATGTATGACAGGGAGGTTGCGTTTGAAAACTGGTGATAAACAGCTGATGTTTGAACATCATAGTCATGATGTTAAACACATCCAAGCCCATGTTTATTGCAATGTAAATTCTTATTTTAATGTAAATTCAATAGTGCATATTTGACCATTTCTTCTATGAAATTTTAGGGGAAGTTCAGCCTCCCTTGTTGTCTCAGAGCAATCGCCCCTGGTGGAAACAGTAACACGCAAATAGCGGAGGGAAAGGACGATGCTGACTGAAATCAGTGCCCAGTGGCAGGCTTATAGCCACAGTCTACATCAAGGAGGAGGATGTTACAGAAGATGTTGACCACACACAGACAGAGAGTAACAGTATGGAGACAGAGAGGGAGGACAGCTTAGCCCCTTCAGGTAGCCGCCATGCCAAATCCCAGAAATGAGCAGGGAGTGGCATTAGCCAGGGAGGTAACTGCAGTCGAGAGTAGCATGGGAGGAAATTTGTCTTTTATTTTACCTCATATTGCGAATTTTTGCAACCAATACAGCAATAAAACGCATCTCAATGTGCAAGGTTTCTCTGCATAACAAGTTTTATCAGATGACGGTTTGGAAAAAAAAAGCATACTGATAATATGCACTTCATGTTCAAAGGCCTGTACTAACAGAGGCTCCCAGCCTGCTGTGAAATTTCCAGACAATAACCTGCTCTACTTGCACATGGGCTCAATCAACATTTCATGGACTTTGTACCAGGGAGCTGGAAGGATATAGTCTGCTAAATGTCCGCTCCAGCTTATTCGAGCATTTGTTTTCTCACATAGAGCTCCTCCAGGTAATGTCTAAATTAGTTCAGGGTTGCAATGCATGTGTAAAAGGAGCTATACACACACACAAAGGTGTAAATTCAGGTGTTAGAGAGAAAGATGTTTGAAATGTGCTTGGAGCAAAAATATATTTAATGAAATGTGTGATTATCAATCATACAGAAATCTCCTGTTTTATGAGAAAACTTGCCAATATCCTGCACATAGGCAGCAAAGATAAATGATTAAGATGGCAGACAACAGACACACACACTAACGCCCAAGGTTTTTCTCCCCACAGTCTCTCTTTTCTTTATTAACGCCTCATTGACTTCACAACTCCCATTGATTAATGGCTGCATGCATCCTTGTGCTGCCTATATATGTGTATGCAGAAACACGTGTGTTAACATTGTGTTTGGCTTCTCCAGCTCATGTAATGATGCAGAGAAAAAGAGGGATCAAGAAAGTAGAGAAGTGCTGTTGGAAAAAGTTAACATAGTGTTTTACATAAAGCAGCTACAGCTCTGACTCACAGAGCAGGGCTACGTTAAGAGCTTTGTGATGTTATCCTACTCTGCATTTGATTTTCAAAGTCTTTTGATTGTCACGTCTTATGATGCTGTGGATATTTCCTGCCACATGGCGTGTTCCCATTCACACAGCTCATTAGCTGTGGCTGCAAACTCGTGAATACAACTGAGTGTCTTTTATAAAAACAACTGTGACAATTATTGAGCCATATTTTTTTTTTGTGATCCATCAAAAACAAAGGAACTGACCCTTCAATAAACCTTGCACCTCCTGCTACTGGCTGTTAGGCCTTTTCTTATAGCATTGCGTCTATGCAGTTTACAGTGATAACAGCACCACTCAAATTTTGTGGTAAGTTTTACAGTAATGGATCATTTATTTAAGACAGAAAAAACAGCAGGCTTCTCATGCATTTTCTATGCCAAAATTACAGCTATCATTACCGGAATTTATCAGTTGTAGTCACTTAGGTAATTAAGGCTAACTAAGTCTGTGTGTTCGATGTATCCTCGTACATCAGTTTATATGATATTTTACAAATCAGTGCCCTACAAGTGACATTACGCACTTAATGTTAAATTACGCAGTAAGCGTAAAGTCGTGGAGGTTAGGTTCAGTCAAGTTACTGTGGTTAGGTTTAGGGAAAAAAAACATCCTGACAACGTACCTTAAAATGACTCAAAGTTCTTTTACAGCTCAGACAGTCCTGAACACCGGTCTACTGAAGAAAATGTCTGGGGAAAGTCCTGTGTTTTGCGATCCATTCATTGCTCCAACCTGCCTTCTTACAGGGACCCCTCTGGACTGCTTTCTCCTTTACTCTTGTCAGCACGTTGGCAATCACAGCCTTCCAAAATAGATGGGTTATGCCTGAATTACTTGCTCATGATTACGTGGGATTTGTACAAAGTTGGTGCATTACTTTTTGTAGGAAAATATACAAACAGCCTGGCGTGTTATTTGCTTTAAACTCTACCTCTGATCCATCCATCCATTTTCTAACCGCTTATCCTCTTGAGGGTTGCGGGGGGGCTGGAGCCTATCCCAGCTGACATTGGGCGAGAGGCAGGGTACACCCTCGACAGGTCGCCAGACTATTGCAGGGCTGACACATAGAGACAGACAACCATTCACACTCACATTCACACCTATGGCAATCTGCATGTCTTTGGACTGTGGGAGGAAGCTGGAGTACCCAGAGAAAAACCCACGCTGACACGGGGAGAACATGCACCCGGGATCGAACCAGGAACCCTCTTGCTGTGAGGCCACCATGCCGCCCATCCTACCTCCGATGACTTCTTAATATTTTTAGAGGAAACCCATTCAAACTACATGGAAAGGTCTTAAATATGCACTTAAAGGCTACATACATGATGTAATGCTAAAAGTCTGCAGCTACAAGTTTTGTGCAAAAGGTCAGCATCCTCACCAGTAGAGTAGATAGCCTGAGATATATAAATAGGGAGTAGCATTATTATTGCATTGCTGGATGGCAAATCAACTCTAACATTATTGTATGCAATATGTATACAAATATAACAGGAAATAATTATTGATTTTAATGGTAAATGTACTTGCATTTGTTTAGTGCCTTTCAACTCTGACGATTACTCAAAGCACTTAACGCTACATGCTGCATTCACCCACACACACACACATTTAATACAAGGTGCTATCTGCTACTCAGTTGAACATTCACATGCACTCACACACCAAATAGGAGCAAGTTGGGGTTCAGTATCCTGCCCAAGGACACTTTCACATGTGGACTGGAAGAGCCAGGGATCAAACTGCCAATCTTCCAGTATGTGGACTGACTCTACATTTGATCTAACATAACCCAGTTTTGGGTACTCATCTAGAAAACTATGCTTGAAAAGGCTACACAGAGGTTAGAGTTATGATTTATTGTTCATATTTTGAAACAGTATATTTCACTGATACAAAGAAAGGTTTCGAGGATGACGTCTACAGGGCTGCCAACTCTGCATTGACCTTGAGACTCATGCAATTGTTGCTTTTCACACACTTTCATGCTAGACGTCCATTTTTTTCCACACAATTAAAGAAGAAATTTATAACTGATAATGGTTGGGCATGAAAAAAGGACACCGATAGCACATGGACAGGCAAGACAGATCAGCACAGTGCAATGCAGCATCTTTAAACACTGTGGTCAATTGAGTTATCGTAATGATAATGTAGTTAGTTGAGGCATGCTGACATTTGAAGCTTAGAGAAGGCAAACATGCTGTTTAATTAGCAGGGCACTCAGAGAGCACAGACTTCCGCCAAGGCCAAATGCCATATTTTGCAATATCAAAGCAGCAGCAAACCACTGTTTGCTATGTAAATAGTGGAGTGATGGTATGTTAGTGCATGTGAGCCCCCCCTTGTTCACGTCCCCCACTGACTAGTAAATTGCTGCCACTCTGCACTGTGCACTTCCCTTGACAGTTGTGCAGAGGACAGTGGTGCTCATACGTGTAACGCCCACCCTCCAGTTTACCTCCAGGTCACCCCAGTGAGTGTGTGCTTATCACCGTACACACTGTGTCAGCACTGTTTTTGTTGTTAGCAATGTTAGCACTGTCAGTACAGAGGCGTAACCCCCACCCTTTGTTCCCCCTCCCCAGGTCGCCCTGGTGAATGTGAGTTAACATGAATGCCAAGAATACTGTTAGCTCTGTCAGCACTGTTGCCATACTGAGCACTGCACTTATAGTCACCACCCTTTGGGCTCAGCCACTCCTTTGTTTTCCTGTCATGTCAGGGGCGAGAGCCATGTGCAGGCAATCCCAGCCTTCATCAGGGACTCTGATTAACGCCACAAGCCAAAATTAGTTGGTCTTGCAATAAAGTTGTTCTTTAACCTACAAGTGTTGCTGAAGTTTTGACCTCTTTAGACTCCTTTTCCCTTTCCATGCACACTAGAAGCATGCAAAGTTGTACCAAAATCTTCTACCCTGCTTCTACAGCTTCTTGGTACAGGACAGTTAAGACGAACTTCTAAGTGGATGATAAAAGGAGAAAGTATTGTTTGTGTCAGCCCGATTACAATGTGGCGTTACAGACTCAAACCAGGTTTATCACATAATAGATTTTGTAAACAAAACTACTTGCTGGTCTTCTTTTGTAGTCAAATGTCTCTCCATAATGCATATGTGGGAACAAGCTAAAATTATCACCAAAAGAAATCATGACAGCTCCACTTTGAACACTTTGACTTTGTTGCTTTGAGCTGTCAAGTCGTTCTGACAGTTGCTCCTATGTGACATGATTCCACCCGCAGAAAGCTGTCAGCTGTGCCCTGCGTTTAACAAGCTGCCTGCCAACCACCCAACTGACACCACCTTGTTAAGAAATCAATTAAGTCTTACAGGCGGCTAAAACCTGCTGCTAAACCACTCTCATTTGTGAGAAACATAACAATTAAACAAATAATCAGACTAACTTGCAGCTTTACTTTAGCTTTAGAGTCTCTAATCGGAAGTCTGTATACACATTATTGTGTTAATTAAGAGCTAATAAAACACTGAAAACAGTATAATATGCAGCATAGACATCAAGGTTTCAAGGTTGCAGTGACTATGTGTTATTCTTCATTTGTCTTCGTATTTCCTACTTTTAAGCAAGTCTCTTGCTGCAGTCTAATCTTAAAAGCTTCTTTTTAAAAATCTTTTCAGCATTTTGAGGCTTTTGTATGTACAACCTAATTTTGTTGTCATTTTCATTTCAAATAATGCCTTTGTAATTGAGCTGTGTGTTTAAAAGTGACACCTGTATACAGTAAAGACTGTTTGGAGAGGCATTTCATTGTGAGAAGTGGGTCATCATAGTCACCAGTAACCCTTCAACCCCACTCCCGGTCCCCCAACAGACAGTTTGCTTGTAGAGCCAACAGGTCTATAGACGACACAATCAGCATGGCCCACCATTTCATAGTTAGCATCTTGACAGGCCCAACTCCATTTGCAGGTGGAAATTTAATAGTTGAAGACCTCAGGAGACTTCAATGGATCACACACACTTAATGAAGTCTTGATCGAGGAGCGTCACAGCTGAACATAAAGAGTGTAACACTGTGTATGCCGTCCAGGGATTCCGAGGGTGTCCTTGCCCAGTTACGCAGTTAACCCAAACAGTATTCCCTTGCGAGTTACTCCACATATCCCATTAAGGTTATTCTGTCCTGATTTATGGCTATGTGAAGTTTCTTTTGGTTACTAACTTTAAACAACAAGCACACTCACCTGGCTCTGTCTAAATCACCTCCACTGTTTCTAAGAAATTGCACATATCTAAAATGAGACCCTCATCTGTGGAGCCTGGAGTACAGTGCAGTCTCCCTTCCCCGTAACTTTAGGGACTATAGCAATGGAGTCTGCTGGGCACCCTTATCTGGGCAGCAGTACTCCACTAGATGATAGATGGAGTGCGTTCATAACAAAGGTCCTGACCTTGAGGCCTCTTTTAGGCCTTCTGCTGACCCGACTGTTACCTTAAGCATAACTGTCACCCATTTCCTTTACTAACCAAGGGTGGAGGCTGTAGCAGTCTGACAGGAGGCAACACATGAAGCTGGGTAAACATGTCTCTGACTCTCAGACCATGAGGTCAAGGCTATGTTCTTTCCCTTCTGCTCATCTCCCTGTACACCAACAGTTGCAACTCCAGTCACCAATCTGTCAAGCACCATAAGTCTGGGGATGACACCATCCTCACTGGAGACATCTCTGATGAGTCTGCCTACAGGTGGGAAATTGACCATCTGGTGACCTAGTGCGGGCTGAACAACTTAGAACTAAACTCTCTTAAGACAGTGGAGATGGTAGTGGATTTCCTGCAGAACACAGCCCCACATGCCCCAACCACTTAAGAGTCCTTCTGCTTCCCGGGCTCCATCATCATCATCCAGGACCTCAAGTATGTTCAGCTTCCTCATCAAAAAAGCACAGCAGAAGATGTACTTCCTGCAAAGACGGTGATGGTTTAGTTCTACACTGCCATCATCAGGTGCATCCTCATCTCCTCCCCCACTATCTGGTATGCTGCTGCCACTGCCAAGAACAAGGGCCGACTTCAGCATATAATTCGCTCTACAGTGGAGAAAGTGACCAGTCAGCACCAATCTGCTGTCCTTTCAGGACCTTTACACCTCTAGGACCCTGAGGTGGGAAGGAGGGGTTGTAGCCGACCCCTCCCACCCTTGACACAAACTCGTAGAACCACTCCCCTCTGGCAGGATGTTGTGGTCCATGAGGACCACAACCTCATGCCACAAAAACAGCTTCTTCCCATCTGCAGCTGGCGTGAACAACAAGGCCGAAACTCCCCCTGACATGAACTCTAAACCCTACATGTTACAATAACGTCTTTACATCTGTGTATACATTAATGCACATCTTTTTGTATTACTATCTCCGCACATTGCATATTCTTTTCATTCATAAAGGGATACTTACGTGATTTTTCCCACTGGATGATGCGTTGTTGTTGCTGCATTTTTTTTATTGCCCACCACCTATACTGTCACCACAGTATAAAAGACACTGAAAAAAGTCTGATCAAACGCTAAAACTAGGCTGTGCTGATCAAATATAAACCATGATTATGTTTTCAGACACATATTTTAGTGCCCTGTTTAGCTGTAATAGCGTGAGTTGTGAACAGAAAGTGGGTGCCATACTGTTCCTGGCATGATAAATATGGAGGCTGAAAGAACTCAGTTGAAATGGTAAAATAAAGTAGCACAGATCAAATATGAAATATGAAGATTCTGTTTCTGTGTTGCCTATTTTTCATCTTAGTTGTTTTCAGAAACATGTTTTAGCTCACTGTTTAAGTTAAAAGATTGTTTGCTACCAGCCAGATGCCATCATGTCAAACAAATGAGTTTGCATTACATCACCTACTAGTGGGAGCGTTTGTTGGTCTAATGTGGCGCGGTGCATTCTGGTAGTTGTAGGTTTTCTACCTTTAGAGCAAAAGCAAATGCCACAGTTATTTTGCTCTGATTTCTCTGGTCATTTAGCCCCAGTTTCAAAAGTATTTGTGTCTTTCAACTGCATTAACAGCCCAGTTTTTGGAAAGACCATCTTTCCAGTGGTGAAACCCTTCATACTGTGAACCCTTGTGTGTGTCCCAGAATATATTTTTACACGTTCCCACCTAGTTCTTTTATTTTAAACACTTACACTGTAAATATGTGGATACTATTTTTAAATATATTTATTGAAATATTGTCCATTATATATTTATTTGTCTTGTCTTTGCACCAAAACACCAAAGCAAATTTTGTGTGTGAAAACCTACTTGGCGGTAAACCTGATTCTAATTCTTATAATAACTCGTAAGAGACACACAGTGAAAACAAAAACACCGGGGAGCACCACTAATGATATTTCAGCAGGGTAATGGTTATAACATTGCTATATACTAGAATGCTGTCATGCTGTTTCAAATCCCGTTGACATTCTCCAACATGACACATGCAGCATATGCATTGCAGCAGGAAGCCTAATATTGGCTGCTGTTTGTAAGAAGCCTAACTTCATGATGAACTCCACCCACATGGGACACATTCTGGTTTGCAGATCACTTCGCAGGATCACAGATTTCCCAGCACTTTGTTATTTTTAGAGTGGTTGTTTAAATGTTGTTGTTTTTTTTAATCTGCCATTTAAATGTCAAATCAGTCAAACTGCTCTGCGGGCTGGCAGCACACCTGCAGTGCACACATGCATGCATAATAAAGAATAATTCATTTTGGTGGAAGGAAAATCAGCTATGCTCAAAGAAAATGAGTAAAAGTGGGAGAATCATGGGTTGTATGTCAAAGATGCAAGGCGTTACAGTGGGTCATGCATGCAAGACCACTAAGTGGGTGTCTGCTAAGTTTGTTCATACAGGCGTAGTGCTCTCTCCACTACAGTGTCAAGTAAGGTGGAATATAAATCAGAGGGAAGGGGCGACTATAAATAAAACAAATTGAAAGTAATTGGTGGGTAATTATTTGTGTTCAAAGAAAACACAGTGCAGATGTTTAAGGCTGTGCATGTATGGTACATTATGTACAGTATATGCACTTGTCAATGTGTGTAAATATTTATGTTATTGCTTATGTTTGTGGAAGCTGGAAAACGTATGCATGTGTATGTATTACTTTATATGCATGTCCTATTTATTTACAGTCGACCTTTAAAGCTTCATTGATTACTTGGTGCAAGATGCACATGTATCAGATCAGTGTGTGTGTGTGTGTGTGTGTGTGTGTAAAAAAGCATTCTTAAATTATTTGTGTCTGTAATTATAATTCTGTGGTTGTATGATAGTAACATTTATGTACATACTTTATGTGTGTATTTGCAGCAGCACTATGTATGAGTACAATCTGTGTTTCTTTTTGTTGATGCACTTCAGTTATGTTTGTGTGTGTGTGTGTGTGTGTGTGCATGCTTGTGTGTATATAACCTCCAAGTTCTCAGATGAAATACTATCCTTTCTTTCCGCCTCAAGACAACATGAGCATATGAGCATGGCTACTAGTCATAAATCAAGAGGAAAGCCTACTAAAGAATGAAATAAGAAAAGAAAGAGGGGGGAGCAAGAGAGGCATGGGTGGAGAGAGAAGGGGAGAGAGGAGGAAAAGTATCTGAGGGAGGGGAGGAGGAGGAGAAGTAAGAGGGGGGGGAGGAGAAGGAAAGGGCAAGGACAGGATGGAGAGTGAGAATGCAGATTGAGAAAATGCTGATGTGTGTGTGACAATGAGACATGCAGTTTCTTCCAGTGTCATTTTTACAGGCAAGCTAAAAATGAAATGCAGCCCAAAACAACAACAAACCTGTGTCTGTTTCTGATATTTTGTCATGTGCTACAGATGTTTTGCAAGATATAAAGACATTCTGACCTTTCTGACAGCTACTGAAAACAGAATATCCTCATCTTCACACCACTGCAACTACACCCAACAGGGCTTTTTAAGGAAAGTTTTTATTTTATTTTGTTTACACTGTCATGGTTTACTTGGACACTTGTATGAAATGGAGCCATTGTTAATGATATTGGTAACATTTATGTTTTTAGCCACTTTCAGTGTGTCTTAAGGGAGTGTCTTTGGTCCAGCCTAAAATATTTTGACAGCTATTTGGTACAGACTTGTATGGTCTCTAAAGGATGAATCCCAGGGACTTTGGTAATGGCTTGGTTTTTCATTTAGTGCTGGTCAGCTGATTGAGGTATTCACTAAAAAGTGAAATATCTCATACTACTAGATGGATCAGGGTTAGGGTTAGGTTTAGATTAGGAATGGCCAGATATTTGTACCCTAAGGTATGACTTTTACCTCGACTTAGTATCTTAAAAATGAGAGGCTTTCTTAAAATACTAAGTTGGTATCTGAAAATAACGACAGACTTTCTAAAAAAATCTTAGTGTGTCAAAATAATGAAAGACTTTATCAAAATATCTCAGCATCGCAAATAATGATTTAGTATCTCAAAACACCAAAACCTTCTCAAAATAATGATTCAGTATCTCAAAATAATGAAAGACTTTATCAAAATATCTCAGAATCTCAAATAATGATTTAATATCTCAAAATATCAAGACTTTCTAAAAATAATGATGTAGCGTCTCAAAATAATGAGACACTTTTGCAAAAAAAAAAAAGACTTAGTATGTCAAGTACTAAGAAATGTTCTAAAAATAATGACTTAGTATCTCAAAAAAAAATGAGGACTTTTTCAAAATAATGACTTAATATCCCAAAAAATGTGAAAATTTCGGAAACTACTGAGTTAGTATCTCAAAATAATGATCTCATCTCAGCATCCCATATAATGATTAAGTATCTCAAAATGCCCAAACCTTCTCAAAGTAATGACTCAGTATCTCAAAATAATAACGTAGTATTCTAAAAATAATGACTTGGTACAATGAAAGAATTTATAAAAATATCGTAGTATCTCAAAATATCAAAACTTGTCAAAATAATGACTTAGTTTCTCAAAATAATAAGAACTTTGTTGAAATAATGACTTAGTATTTCAAAATAATGACTAAGTATCTCAAAGTAATAAGAAACCTTCTCAAAATAATGATTTAGCGTCTCAAAATACCAAAATTTTGTCAAAATAATGACTTAGTGTCTTAAAATAATGACTTAATATCTGAAAATAATGAAAGTTTCTTAAAATATCTTAGTATCTCAAATAATGATTTAGTATCTCATGATACCAAAACGTTCTGAGAATGAGAATTTTTTTTCAAAATAATGACTTAGTTCCTCAATACAGTATAATGAGAAACAATACTTACTCATCTTCACAGTTTGTCATTATATTGAGCTACTAAGTCATTATTTTAAGTTTCAAGTTTCTCATTATAATGACTTAAACAATCTTTTTTTTATTATCACATTGGTAGAAAAGGGTTTCCATAACATTTTAGTATTGTGAACGTGCTCTCATGTCTGTGTTGCTGTAGACTCTTAGTCTTGTTCCTACTCTGACAAGTCAAATGTCTGCTGTAAGCAAAGCGTATATCATATGCACAGACAAAAAATAATGTAACCAAATTAGGAAATCAGGAATACTAGTGAAATTCGTTAGTGAAAGCGTTAGTATGCAAGTAACCAGAATTCTGGATGCCTAATTTTATCTTTGGAGTCATTTCCGAGGGATTCCCAACATTATGAAAATGTGCTACTCGTACAGAATAACAAGTGGCAAGCAATGACCATGCAGCTGAGCTGTGGAGCTTGCTGTTAGATTGTGGAAAATTAAAAAAAAAAAGTCCATTAAAGTAACTTATTTTTCCAAAGGGAATCTGTCTATTAAGACATTAAATGTCTGACAGGCAGGGAATAGAGTCATTACCATGAAAAATACACCACCGACCTGTATGTGTTTAAATATGTATACTAAACACACACATAAACCACACAGTCGTGGATGCAGACTCACAAACACATGCATAATGGATGGAGGGCATTATCAGTGTGTCCTTTCTATGCCAGCTGTGTATTCATGAGATGAGATTGCAGAGAAGGGACAGAATTACAATACCTTCATACGCACAGACTGACACAGCAGTGACTAAGTAATTCTGAATGCTTGGAAATAACAAGGAGCACTTGATTTCTTTCATCTGGCTGGTCCTGTGTTGGGGACTGTTAAAGAATCTGGCAAGATTAACCAAGTGGAAGCTCAATCTGAGGTATCTATTACCAATACACTGCAGTTGTACACAAATCTTATAGGATGTTTCCTGTGGAGATGTATTTAGTTAAAGCAAGTCTTCCTTATTCAATTCACCTATTAAATCCACATAAACAGTGAAAGCTGCAGATGAATTGGACAAGAAATGGTACAATATTTTGAGGAATGCACTTATGTGCTGTCTTTCTTTCTTGCAGAGGTGAAGCTGTAAATACACAAGCAGGCAAGCGCTGCAGGGTTGGAGGGAAGGAAGAAAACTGCTTTAAAAACACACCTTTAACCTCCAGGGTGAGGCCAGAGCAGAAAGCTCCTGCATGTCCTTTATTAGTTTGTGGGTCGTTCAGTACACCGGACGCCAGAGTTATGACTCAGATGTCATACATGTCATGGAAGGCCACAAAGTTACCTAACAGGTGCAAAGACCAAAGAATCTATGTGACCCCACTGTCAGGGGGGTCAAAGGGTACAGATGACCCTGGCTCAAGGCCAAGGGGGAGGGGCCATAAAAAGGTCTATGTCTGACTTTAAATTGGATCAAATACAACAATTTACTGACCGACTTATATCACTGACAATACATTTACATGATTCATTAATTTTATCATTACAACACATGTCAGCGTGCCATCTGATACTCCCATCCCCTGCAGGTATTGTGAAATGGTACGGTCCATCTGACAGAGGGGGTTAGATGCACAATGTGGAGAACTGATTAGCGCCGCTAATGTAAACGTGAGGCAGACTGCAGCCTGATTAGCTAAGTCAGAATGCCTCGCCAAAAATCAGGGGCTCCTACAGGAAATGTCAGGGTACAGAGAGAACAAGAGAATAAAAAGAAGAGAGGCAGCAGACAAACATCTGGTAAAATTAAAAAAAAAAATAAAATACGAGGAAGTGCCAGGTGTGATGGACGAAGCTGAAGGTGAGAAGTGAAGAAGACTGGTTTTTAGGAAATAAAATCTGCTGTAACAGGCCCACTTTGAAAGCTACAGTGAAGATGTAGGTATCATCTTTAACTACAGGTCTATTTTGTTGGAAAAGGGGCCAAATAAAGCTCCAAAAAATTAAAATCAAAATTATTTCTGCATACTGGGGTTTCTTAAAAGTCTTGCAATTACATGAATTGAGTATGACTGGAAAAGTGATTTCCTTTGTCAAAGTTTGATTTTATTTTTCTCTAATCAGTCATTGGAGCCATTCAGGAAGTATAAAATTTAGCCTGCCCCCCGTTATCAAACACACTTTAAATTAGGGAGCAGTAAGTGGCACATGGTAGGAAAGAGTAGCATGAGGTTGTGTGTGTGTGTGTGTGTGTGTGTGTGTGTGTGTGTGTCTGTAAGAAGAAGGCACAGAAAATTAAATGCGCCTGGTGACTTGGAATATTGTATTGCCATTGGCATTGCTGTTTGTTACATCACTTGATCAGCGTGGTTCATCACCTGGACCAATCAGCATCTGCCTCAAATGCTCTTGTAACAAGTCTTTGAATAAACAACAAAAGTCTGCATGTCTCCAAAATACACAAATACTGCTAAAACTTTTCACATTTCTTACAGTCAAAGCTAAAACATGGATTGTGACATTCTGTACAGACATTCATGGTCAGACACTGCTGTTGAGTTTTCAAATACAATTTTTTGGCACTTTGAGCACCACAAGCCAGTGCCATTTAGTTCTATTATATTGGAGAGAAGGAAGACATCTCTATGGCTGATATGTCAAACACTCAGCATTCACACCAAAACAATCTAGACTGCTAAATAGCACTGCAGGTAAAAGGGAAAATATGTAATTTTGAATTTGAGGTGAACTATCCCTTTAAAGGGACACACGCATTTATCTCTTCTAATATAGTGTTATAGATGCAAAGTATTTAGCTTTAAAGATCCAGTGTGTAGGATTTTCGGGGATATATTGGCATATATATTGGGTCCTCGTCTACGGAGATTGCCATGTTGCATCGCCATGTTTTTACAGTAGCCCAGAATGGACAAACCAAACACTGACTCTACATGGTGTAATTCATCAGATTTTTTTAACACGAAACTGCTTCACTCAGTGTTTTTATTGGTTTAAATCCATGGGTCTGTTTGTTTTGAAGAGAGGAGACTTCTGCGGATAATTGGGCTCCGGGTAAAAACCTCTCAAACAATGAACACCGAAGGATAACCTAATCAGGAGAAGTTTGAGCTGGTTGCAATCTGCAGTCCTTAACACTTGATGCTACGAAATCTTGCTAAATCTAACACGCTGTTCCTTTGATGAGTTATTTTAATAGCACTGTGTCATTTTCCCTCTTTTTCCTTGTTACCTCTCAGCCTTGTCCTTTGACTACCACAAAAATGTCATAAAAACTAAAAATCTAAAAAAAAAAAAACCAACACAGAAAACACACCTCACTAAAAAATAAGAAAAAAATCTATAACTTCATTAGCCAAACTAACACCAACAGGGTTCAGTCTATTCTCATGACATTTTCATGTTGTTGGTGATGTAAGGTGATGCAAAAACAAATCCTCATAAACAACACCACATCTGTGACTGAGCTCCTACTGCACCTCACCTCCCAATTAGACACAGTCACCTTTACTGTGAGTCACCAAACTAGCAAACAAGCTGACACGGGGGACAGAAAATCTCTGTTCACCAGACAGGAATGCCACTTTGCCAGAACAAACAGCTCAGTCATCATAACAGAGCCTGCTGTGTCCTGTCTGACTGCGAGGTGAGTTGTTTGATTAGCTGGTGCATTAGAATATTAGCTTGTGTATTTCTATCTGGAACACCATCAGTGAAGACTGTAAAGCTGAACCTTGAATGTATGGCCTAAGCAATTCTTACACCCAGAATGGTTTTATAGATGTTAGCTGAAGGGTTGGGTCATTGGGTCAATGAGGAGAATAAGAGACAAAGGCATAACATATAGTGTTGAAAGTGCCCGAGAAGCAGTGAGAGGGACGACATTAACACTGATGACCCCAAATCTAACTAATGACATGAGCCGTGGGGATTCATTAATGCTAGGCTAGGCGATACAACATTTTTACCTGTTGGCATCAGCAGTATAAGAACAGCAGAGTGTGACCAATTTGTGTTGGCTGTTACATGATTTCTACTGTATACCCAAGAGGTGAGAGCATGTCTTTGCTCCTGGTAAGTCTTGCATACTTCACTTAGCACTGACAATACACAGAGCCAGGTTTCAGCCAAGCTGCAGCAGATCTGTTCTATTTTTGTTCCCGCTTGTTTTTATGAGAAAAGGTCAGATTGTGAATATATGACATTTTGTCTGTTACATAATTATTTCTTTCTTTCTTTTTCGTCTGCATAATCCCATTGTGTTTCTGTCAGGCTGTGTTCCCGGGGTCTGGATATGATTTGTCTATTTTCTAATTCAGGGAGTCTTCATTTTAATACAAGGATTCTTTAGGGAGGACTGTATACAGCACAGAGGAATAAGTTTTTTGTTCTCTCATCTTCTCTCCCACGCTTCTCTCTCCCTTCATTTCTTTCCCCCTCATCATCTCTACCTCTGTTTCTGTCACTGCCTGCTCCTTCTCCCTCTCTCTCTGCAATAATCTATTACATAACAGTCCTACAGCAATTACCTGTTATTCACACTGTAGAAAAGGAGAACATAGAAAGCATACCTGTAGTTTGTAAATATGAGTATGAAATAGTGAACCACACAAGTCTAAAGCTTAATGGGTAATTAACAGGCAAGAAAATTATAATCCTTAACACTTTTAGGAAATCACCGCATGTTTCTAAACTATTCTTGGTGAGCATTGCTTTTCTCAGCAATAGTCATTCAGTGCCATAATTATCTCTCTATGTACCATTGTCATATCGTTAGTGGCGGGCCCACCATTCCAGCACAGGATTCAAATGGACTATTTATGCACAAGAAAAAAATTCATGCATGTGATCTAGTGTTACAGTTTGTATGTTTATCTCAGCCTCATGGTTTGCTGTTCACTCTGCATCATAGTTTTGGAAACATTAACTACTGCTGCTGCTTCAAAATAAACTCATTCAAATGGTGGCTTTTATTATGAATCAGAACTGTTGTGTTGACACAAGCAACTGCATATGCTGCCTATAGAAACCGTTACTGTAAAACTTCAATTAATAGCCTGGGCTATTATTTGCTTAAATCACTAAAGTCAACAGGCTTATATTTGGGACAGGCGTCTATGTGGGACAGGCCTTTAATCCCTTTAACACAAAAAAAACTGTCACTCAGCAAAGATGGAAAATATAATCAAATTATTTATTTAAACCAGTAAGAATATTACTTGTATAAAAATGAGTCCTTGAATAACATATCAATTACAAATCATTCATTTAATCTAGCTCCAACGGACAAGGAATCAGAAAGAGAGGGATTGGTATGACACTTGAGGATTACAGCACCCAGCATAATGGCCCAACACCACTTTATCTTGATAAAACAAAACTCACAACTTTGATTAACTTTCATGAAAAACCCTTTTGATTCTTTTGATTGATGGACCCTTACTGACGAAAGGAATATGAATAACTTACAGGGTTATCAAAGAATGGACACATATTCTGACTTTATGACAGCTTCAGAGGAAGGGAGTCACCTTTTTGTCATGCCAGTAAATCTGAATGAATTACAGTCCTCTCTGGAGATTCTTACTGAGCTAACAATGTTTAGCATCTCCATACTGACAAAAGTTTAAACATTTATATTCGTATGTGCGATCTAAGCAGCTATCTAACATTAGCCCCATGCATCCAAAGAACTCTTATAAACATAACTGCTTGGCAACCAGACCAGGTGTCTAATTGAGAGAGGCGTTTATTTGTCAAAATGTGTAGCCACACTGGGCTAGTAAATTGGGACTAGGCTTTTAATTAAAGTTTTACAGTAATTTATAGAATATAATCCTAAAGATTATTGTTTCCTGTGAATCTGTTGTGCACAAAGCCAATTTAAATCCATTGCTGGAACAGCGACCCTGCCACTGACAACTTAAACTAATATATTAAGAGGTAATTAGGGAATGCAGTTTGAATGGCTATTGCTGAAAGAAATGTTGATCAAAAGTCGTCTAAAAATGGGATTTAGTTCCATTAAAACTTATAGAATAATAACTTACAGCTATATGGTACATTTTTTAAATAAATGTTGAAATGATAATGAGTTCTGTCTCACCTTTAGAATTTGTCTTGGTGCTTTTGCTTCACTTCAGGAAACCACAGCAGTGTGTTAGATGAGACAGATGGGACATCTGAAGGACAATGAAAAGCCACAATGAAAAGGCATCAATAAATAGTAGAGTCAGCAGTTGGGTCTTTGGAAATGTAATTGATTTTCCTCCAATAAATGCAGGGACACATCCTTTATACTTTTGTTAAAGTATGTAAAAACTCACCTTTAGAGGAGATACTTTATGCCATCAAGTTTCAGCAGCATCCTAATTCAACAGTGTAAGTCCTCCTCTTCTATGAAGGAGAGAATAACTCATAGAACTAATTTGTTTTGTTTGTTTTAAAGTGTAATATACTACATTATTTAGTGTGCAAATGAATATGTTTCTACACAAGCTCAGTCAAATTTAATTGATTTAATTGTAGAGAGGAGAGCACTCGAGAAGGAGTAGAGACAGACACAACTGAAGACACAAAAGCAAGTATGGAGGGAGAAATGTGGAGAGCATCTTGCAAAGAAAGGTGGAAACCTAAACTGCTGGTTAATCTGATCGATGAAGGGTTTGTGTAAAGTGGGATTGCCGGGATACTGTCCGCTCTTTGTTACGTCTTCTTCCAGGAAACACTTGACCACAGAGACCAATCTGTCTGGGAGGAATACCTCCACTTCTCATCCATATCAGCTATCCATCTGTCTCTCTGGACCTGTCAGTGTTGGACCAAACACAGTCTTAATCAATGAGAAAAGAAGGGAAGATTCGGATGAAGACAGGAAATCAGAGTCATTTACAAAGCTGGAGGACAATTTGCAAACTGAGACGTATGGAGTTCATGCTAAAGGAATAGTTTGACATTTGGAGTACCCTTATTAAAAGTACCCTTATTAGATTTCTTGCCAAAAGTAAGGTCAAAAGAACAATAGTCCAACACCTACTAAATATGAAGCTAAGGGCACTGGCTGGTTAGCCTACCAGCAAAAAGCCCTCAAATAGGAGGAAAACCTAGCTGTCTGGGGGTAAAGAAAATAAGGCTTTGTGATCAATGAGAGATGATCATTGCAACCGGCAGAGACTTCAAGAAGTTAGTGGTACCAGCTAACAATTATTCCAGCACGTAATCCCCTAGTGAAATCACAAATTGTTGTTTTATACTTTTTTTTCACAAATTAATAAAAGAAATAAAACATGATAATTAGTGTAATCATATATATATATATATATATATTTTTTTACATATCTGTGCATGTGTTTTTGCTTGACTGTAAAAAATGTGTATTTTAATAGAATTTTTAAAAGTATACTTTACAAGATTTTCTTAAACACAATGTATAGACTCAAACAAAAAGAAATCCCTCTCAGTCATCACTTAGGACCCACTGTGTTTTTTTCGTATTTTTATATTTTCATTTTTTCAAGTTTTATACATTTCTGGACACAGCTTTCTGGATTTCATTAAAGAGTAGCAACCAGGCACCAGACCATAAGTAACGTATTGAAGAGGAAGCTCCAAAAATTGCAGACACAGAGCAGAAAAAAACTGCAAATACCAAGCTAACAAAACTGGGGTTGACTTTCACTTTCTCTGGCGATACTGTTTATAAAAAGTAGCTGACCATTCCTGCACAGTAATTGAGCGGGCTGCTCTCATGCACCTTTTGTAGGGGTGGGTGGATCATTACCAAAATTTTGACACTACAGATACTATGTTTTTGCTTTGAAGATCAATTCTAGCGTCATTAGGATCGATACTATAGTAGAGATCAGTGTCTCTCTTTTATGCTGTACCCACTGGTATTGCAAGAGTAAAACTCTCTGTGTAAACAATATATTGTTGTCATTAACACATCTAGTGCATTTGCTCTTAGCTTCTCCACTGTTGTTGTGTTGTGTGCACTAAAACAGTGGTTCCCCACTGGTGGGTCATGGTCAAAAGTGGGTCATGGGTTCATTCTGAATGGATTGCAAGTTTGTACAGTACAGTGAATTTCTGCACAGAGCTTTATTTTGAAGTGCTGTTTCCTGCTGTAGAATGAATGACTAACGGAGAGCTACTTGACAGAGACAGCAAACTAGTTTGACGATGTGGCCTAATGCAAGTATCACGCTGAATTTATTTAACTGTGTGGACCTTGAACTAATGACTAAGCAGAAATCTGGACCTCATGGCTGGACCAGTTGGGAACCACTGCTCTAAAGCAACTTAAGAGCACACCATGATGTGCATCCTGACTAGTATAATTTGACAACTAACTGCAGTGATGGCTGACAGGAAAGAGGAGAAAGCATGAGAAAGAGAACTTGAAACTGCAACAGGAAAGAAGGGATAATGGAAATGCCTCAGTATCCAGAACCCAACACAGAGACAGAGTTAAAGTCTGTTCAGAGAGGCTCAGGTAGGGATTATCCAGGTATGTAGTAATAAAATTAATATTTAAGTCAAATAGGATCTTCAGCATTCGTTAATGTTACATATTCAAACTGTAATTGGTCATCATTAGCAATTATTTTAGCACACTGATTATTCATTATAGAAAACATGACACTGCTCTCCCTATATTAACTACTTTTCCTTACTAGCGAGTAATTCGTATATAACCCATGGCATTGTGAGCCAGGAATTAGTGTGTTACCCACGTAATCTGGAAGACTGCGATCACATGGGCAATGCACTGATGGTAGTAAAGAAGGAAATAGTATAAAGAGCCAATCTCTGTGTAACGAGGCAGGTTGGGGTGGTGGATGGGTCAAACAAATACAGGACTTTCCCCCAGGACACCAGTGTTTTTGTCCTGCGTGAAACCAAAGTGAACTTAAGTGAAATTACTTTACAGCACATCGTCACCATGCTTCTTTTCTTAAACCTAACCTACACAACTTAAAGTTAAGTACGTAACGTGACAACACCATTCGTGGGGTGCTGATTTGTTAGATATCCTATAAACCGTCCTATGCGCATTTTAGTAGGATATCATACTAACCGTTGTTTGAGGACACGTTGAATTGAGAGACAGAAAGGAAGGGTAAAAAAGAGAGATTATATAGAGACAAAACAGACAGATTAAGACAAGATAAGAGAAGGAAGTAAGAGGAAGGAAGAGAGTTATGGAAACAGTCAGAGAGGTTGATTAGGGTCTAAAGGTCAGTGTTAGAGTCTGACCTTCAGTTTGACTGATGCTGTTGGCATTTACACTGAGTTAATGCAGGCACACACACACACACACACACACACACACACACACACACACACACACACACACACACACACACTGGCAAACAGGACTGTAAGCAGAATATTTTTGTCAGTTTGCCTTGTGCTGTATGAACTAATACAGAGAAACAGGGAAAGGTCTCCATAATATGAACTGCTGCTACTCCAGTTAACCTTGAGTTGAATATTTGACAGCCTGCTCAGTGTGTGTCTGTCTCACTTTGTTTCAATTTAAGAAGCATTATTGACTTTGCAGTCATTCTTACACTACAGAGACATCTTCTATACCATAGATGTACTGTATACTGTCACAAAATTATATCATGTAACACTTTTTTTATATATGTAGTGCCATAATGTAAACAGTTGATCCACCGTCCTTAAGCACATTTGAAGCAGTCTAGACATTTTAACAGAAAGCTGACCAGAAGACAGTTAATACCAAGAAGTGATGCATATTTGATGACATGCTGTATGAAAGACTGAAATATTAGTTAAAGGTCTGGTCTCTTTGGTCCAGATGACCTTGATCTCCAGGGAAAATGAATTCCTGCGGATATAATCTACATGCATAATACAAGACAAGGTTGAGGCCTAATAATTCCTAGTATTCATGAACTTGTTGGTCGACATGTTATGGAAAGTGAACGGTGAATTTATCTCACTTGGTCTGTACAGTGCTGGTGAACACTGTGACCATCTTCAGCGTTTAACAGGGACTCTAACATGGAGGTGAACTCAGGCAAACCTCAGTGAAAAGAATGGGAGATGTGCGATTTTATTAATTTGTAAGAGCTGAATAATAACACTAAATCAAAGTGGATTTAACCTGAAATTTAATCATCTTTGCTGAAAAAGCCTCTGGCTGGAGTGTGTTGCAAGCAGAGAGCACTGGTGGAAATTTTAAAGGGGAAAACCACCTAACCTAAGAATTTAAATATGTTATTTCCAGGGCCTAGGAAAGTTTAATATGTGAACATGAGCTACTCGTTCTCAAAGATAGGAACCAGAGTCTCTTAATGTCCATATAAGAAAGGCTCTTGACAGAGGCAAAGGAGCAATATGTTACACATTGAAGTTAATTAATGATGTTGATTCTTATGAATTAGGAGACATAGAATGTTTAAAGGACCTTGACAACTTCCCATCCATGACAGCAGTTAAACACTTTTATATCTTTGGAGGTCCAGGTCCAATTTACAAAGTGCCAAATGCCAACTACACAATAATTAGGACAAAGGTAAGCTAGTTAATAATGCTAACAAAATGCTGACTAATTATGCAAAATTAATTTACTGGTATCTAAGAAAATGACGCACATAAGCCTACCTTTTTGTCGAACCATACAAAGCAACATTTCGTGTTTGTAGCCTTATTCACTGTGTAGGTGTTTTGGCTTTTTTGACATATACCATAGCATGTACAGCTTGTGGATGGAACTATCTTTCTACAACGTATTCTCAAAGAACAGTTTGTATGGAATCCTATGAAAAATGCTTTCACAACAGGTAATATGACATCCTATGAATTTGCGCCCCAAGAATGATGTTACATTCTTAATGTGTGGTTATGTAATTAATGTAAGTTACAGAGGTTAGATTTAGGCAATAAAAGTTACTGCGGTTAGGTTTAGGAAAAGAAACATGGTGAGGACGTACCCTAAAATTACTCAAATTTCACACAGATCCGAACATGCGACTCCAGGGGAAAGTCTCAGTCATCCACCGCCCCAACCTGCCTCCTTTCAAGCGTTTGGGACTTCTTCCTTGTTTATTGCTGTCAGCACATTGGTCACGTGATTGCAGTCTTTCAAAATACATAGGATATGTACAAATTTGAGTGCATTGCTTTTTGAAGGAAAAAAAACTTTGAAAATGTGTGAAAATAGCCTGCAATCTATGTAGCTTCTCACTGTGCACCACACTGGTGTGAACAGTGTTTACAGACAATGTTGAAATTAAGATTTTACTGAGTTACATAAAGTTAAAGAGATTGAGACTAGCTTGCTAAGTTTGTAGCAACAGCGTACAGACGACAAACGGTATCCACTAAAAATGGGCAACCTGCTGCTAATGACAACACATTCCCATTTCCTATATAATGGGCAAATCACATTTGATTGGATACATTTATGTTAACACCTCGAAATCAAGATGAGTCATCAAAGATATTTTTACTTAGCAGGAAATGAATAGTGTAAGAACTTGGTAAAAAAAAAAATTATACTTCAATACTAAAATTATTTTTTTATCATGCATATTTAGCATATCATAGCAAGATAGTTCTAGAAGGATAAATGAATAATTAACATTAGGTAGAGAAAAAAACGTAGTTAAGTAAAAATGACTTTACTGTTAGGAAGAGACCTTCACTGTCATGGTTAGAATAATGAAATGGTTAAGGTTAGGGACTGGCTGTGGTCACACTTTACAAACAAGAACATAGTCTGTTTCAAATGGGAGATAAACATGAGTCTCCTGTGTTTATGTCTAATGTTGTGTTTTTGATGTCATCTTTCTTTTACTCTCATAATTTCTGTGGCCGCCAGAGAGCTTTCTTACATGAACATTAAAAGATATAGTTTTGATAGGGAAAAAAAGATTAGTCTACGTTCCACCGGAGTGTCTCTACCACAGCTTTCATTGTCACTTCTCCATCATCTGATTTAGGAGAGAATTGAGCTCTAATTTTTTTTTTATTTTTTATGATGATAAAGAACAGAGAGGGTGCAGGGTTAGGTCAAGGTAGGTGGTACAACTAATTTGTCTGTTATTTGAATCATGTTCCCGTACCTGAGGGAAGTTCACAGCAAGGTGAGGAATGGTTTAATTTCACTGTAATGAAATTTACTGGAAATTATCTCACTTATAGATTGCAAGACAATGGCTGTTCTAAATCAGACGTGTCACTCTCACCCCTCGTCTCAGGGGAGGCAATTATAAAATTCAAAGCTAAATCAACAACAAAATTGTTCCGAATGCGTCACCGTGACTAAATCTGATCAAATGGAGGTCTGTGGTTTAATGCGCCTCTGTTTGGTGGCTTGTGAAATGAAAACAATTAAGAATCCCTGCACTGTGCTATTCAGATTGGGGAGATCATTTGAGGGCACCAATATGAATGTGTAAGACATAGAAATGTACAGACCAGAAACACTGGAGTATTTGATCATTTGGGCATTCTTCCAATGAACTTATGTAAATACAAAAGGACGGTTAATGTTGCTAAAGATAGAAGTTGTAATGCAAACTGAAAAACAATTTATTACCCTCAGAACACTATCCGCAAGAAAAATAGCTTAAATAGTAAACTCTTTTAATATGGCCCTTGCACATTTATTTCTGAAAAACAATTTGATTGTGTCAATACTGTCACCTCAAAAAAGGTAACATTGTTTTGCCTGAACAGAGTACCTAACTTGAATTAAAGACAAATTAATATTCATCTTACCCACTGTACAAAATGCATTAATTTGTTCCTGCATAAATAAAACTCTGTCTTTGTGTCTGCAATGTTTGCATCCACTCTCCAGCACACAGCTAACTTTAACTTTCATTTTCCCAGCCAGGCAGTTGTCCCCTCTGCCAAAACACATGACCACACATCACATTTTTATTTGCATAATTTGCTAAGGGTACAGACCAGATCGTCTGACTGGAAAGAATGCAAAAGAGACCCGATCTGGATGATGAAAGTACCCTGAAAACAACCGAACACATTTCACTGCCATATAAACTATGTGGGTGGCACAAGCCTCTAAAACTTGGATGGTGTTTTATTCGTAAGACCGATACACATATAGCATATCATTCTGTGTGGTTTTAACCTGCATAAATTGATTTCTTCGTCCATTTGCGGTAGGTATCACCACGAGATGTACACAGACAGCATTTACATATCCAGCAAACACAGAGCATTAGCTTAAAATTACAATGCAGTTGTGTTTCTGTCTACTTAATGAATCTAAGTCCAGTATTCATTCTATATTGTAGCTCTGGTTTGGCTACAATGACAATGGTGCCGTAAAAACCAAAACAATAAGCTGAAAGATGCTAAAATACAAAGGAAAACAGCAGAATTGGATGATACTTCTCTGGATTTGTCACTGCAAGCAACCCCCTTCACAATAATTTGATTTAGTTTAGTTTATTTATTTTGTTAAATTATTAATATTATTTAGGCACGATGACTTCTGACATGAAAACAAGGTGGGGATATATTCACCATCAGTTTGGTCGGATCATTAAAATATATGATTTTATTATCTATTAAATAAAAAATGTTTAATGTGACCATGGTTACTGTTGTACTGTACTAAACTATGATGTAAGGCAACTGATTAAGTTGTAAAATTGGGTTCCAACTAAGCTGGCTGTTCTCATTCACTGTTCATATGCATACCTGCGAAAAGTGATGCACCACAATTCATATCTAATCCATGTAATCATGAGTCAGTAATTTTTGTGTATAACCAACAGAATCAAGGAAGGCTGCGATCAGGAGACCAATGAGCTGACAGGAGAAAAGAAGGAAACAGTTTAAAGAAAGAAAGTCTTTGTAATGGGGCAGTAATGTGTTATGAGACAACACAGGACTTTCTGTCAGGGGACGGTGTTTGAAACTGTGTGAAAAAGTTTTTTTGGGTACACCATTTCCTACATAACTTTAGTTGCCTAATTCCAACCTACCTAACTTTACTTGCCTAAACGTTGCCAAAGTGACTGTACTTGCTCAAACCCAACCTATGTAACTTGCCTAAACATACAGTAACCAAAGTAGCCTTACTTGCCTAAACCTAATCTATGTCACTTTACTTCCCTAAACACAACTCAACTAACTTCACTTGCCTAAAGCCAGGCTATGTAATATTACTTGCCTAAACATAACCAAAGTAGTCTTACTTGCTTAAACCTAACCCTAACTAACATTACTTGCTTAAACCTAACCTACTGAACTTAACTTGCCTAAACTTAACCAAAGTAGCTTAACTTGCCTAAACCTAATCTACGTAATTTCACTGGCCTATACCTAACTTACATAACTTTACTTGCTCAAACCCAACCTATGTAACTTGCCTAAACATAACCAAAGTAGCCCTACTTGCCTGTACCTAACCTTAACTAACTTAACTTAACTTACCAAAACCTAATCTATGTAACTTCACTTGCCTAAACACATCTCAACTAACTTCACTTACCTAAAGCTAGCCTATGTACTATTACTTGTCTAAACTTAACCTATGTAATTTCACTGGCCTAAACCTAACTTACGTAACTTTACTTGCTCAAAACCAACCTATGTAACTTGCCTAAACATAACCAAAGTAGCCTTACTTGCCTAAACCTAACCCTAACTAACTTTACTTGCTTAAACCTAACCTACTGAATTTGCCTAAACGTAACCAAAGTAACTTAACTTGCCTGAACCTAATCTATGTAACTTTACTTGCCTAAACCCAACTCAACTAACTTTACTTGCCTAAAGCCAGCCTATGTAATATTACTTGTCTAAACCTAACCTACGTAATTTCACTGGCCTATACCTAACTTACACAACTTTACTTGCTCAAACCCAACCTATGTAACTTGCCTAAACATAACCAAAGTAGCCTTACTTGCCTGTACCTAACCTTACCTAACTTAACTTAACTTACCAAAACCTAATCTATGTAACTTCACTTGCCTAAACACATCTCAACTAACTTCACTTGCCTAAAGCTAGCCTATGTACTATTACTTGTCTAAACCTAACCTACGTAATTTCACTGGCCTAAACCTAACCTACGTACCTAACCTACTTTACTTGCTCAAACCCAACCTATGTAACTTTACAATAAGAGCAACATGCCATTTGTGGGGCAATAATTCATTACATATGTGAACCATTGTAAGTGCATTTTTGTAAGATAGCATACAATCATTGTATAAGAATATGTTAAGCTAATTTGGTTTTCCACCCAATAGGGTGGTTTGGGGTTGCATTGTGCTGGGTGAGGGCAGGTGGACAGGATTTGGGCTGGTTTACCATGAGCTGGGATGGTTTTAAATACATAAAAATGTACAGTATATTAAATAAATATAAATTGTACTCCTTGATTGTGTGAACACATTTAGTCACTCAGCATAACTTTGATATGACATAATTTTGATTCATTCTGCTGAAAGGAGATATGAGTTACCATCACTACCACCCACAGACAAGAGCTGTTGAGTTTTTGCAAATCTGCATTTTCATTGTAATAGAAATCTCCAGGCCTATGCTTGCAATATTACAATATCATTATTTGTTTGGCTTTTTCATTCTCTGTCTGTGTCAGTTATCTCTCTTTTCATGTGTGTGTGCATGTGTTCACGTGTGTGAGTGTGTGTAGTGTCAAGGCTTGTTGCAGTTTACCAAGGTAAATAAAACCTAATATTTTTGTTTTTTGAGTGTCCTATTATTTATTCATTTAATTTATTTTTAAGGCAAAGGGCAGAAATTGAAAATTGCTTCATAACTGCATTGATGTAACCTCCTGTCTGTGTTGTGGCACAGTTGTGAACTCTTGAATTGTTGTTTTATTATATCACAGCTTGCAAGCTTGTTAGCTTGAAAAACTTTATTTTCCCTCTTTTTATTTTCCTTCACTTTGTGGTGTGACCTCCGCTTTATGTTGGGAGCCAAATTGACAAGTTTTCCATGGATCCAATTATAGAGCAGCAGACACACCAGTGTCAACCAATGGTCTCTCTGGATTCAGCAATAATCAAACACCTGAACATAAAACGAGAAGAGCTTCAAGGAAAATATGCTACAACTGACAGTCGCATCATAATCACACTCATACATGTGTTAATGTGTGTGAGATACAGAGAGAAACAGAGCTTCATAATAACTTTATTCAAATGGCACTTTTCAAAACAATGGTACAAAGTGCTTTAGAGCCATTCAATTATTCAGTGCACAACACTCAAGGCTCAAGCACAAATAAAAGCGCACACACACGCTCACACAGAGATATAGAGAAGAGATGAACAGGAAACAGATTGTCCTCAGGTCAAATGCCTGCACCCTGCACATTAGCTCTGTTACGAAGTAGAAACAAGAGAAGAGAAGCAAAAAGAGAAAAATGTAAGGCCGGCAAAAAGCTGAGGTGTTGAGGGGGTGCCTGTGGAGGTTTATTTGCCAAAAATAATGGGCTTCCAACTGGGATCCTAACAAGCCCAGAAGGCCTGCCATTTGACAATAGAGCAAGTATTTTTTATTAGACCGATACTTAAGGTGAGAGGTGAAATCTGCTGAAAATGAGGTTAGAGAAAAAGAAAAAAAGCAAAGAAAAAAAAGCACTGAAATGGGTTTTTCTGTGAAATAAAAGGCCCAAAGCAGGTACTGACGGGTTGATTAATATCAGACATCATCAAAAAAAAAAATATAACCCATAACCTGTACCATGCCATTTACTATCCTGTATTATTACACCCAGTTGGACAGAGGCAGCATTGATTGTAAGTGTACCTTGTGTTGTGCCACAAAAGAAACAAAAGACACTGTGAGTGTGCAAAAACTAATAACAACCCAATGGCCGAAATAAATGCTGGCATCATAAGTTTCTACAAACCATGGATATGTTACGTAGCGGATATGTTGAAATCTTGTCTTGTCTTTATTTTCAACAACCCTGTAGGCAATATGCGGTTAGGTTTAGGCTCAAAATGACTTAGTTATGGTTTGGAAAAGATCATGTTCTGGCTTAAAATACCTGCTTTTGGTGGCACTATCCTCACCGGAAACACTGCAGTCCTGCAGGAGAAACACAACCCCTTTATGTGGCACTACCATGGCGGGAAATGGCTTGGTAAAAACAATTACTTTTCATGTCACTATCCCAGGGAAAGATACAGTGATGGCTCAGTAAAAAAAAGAATTGCTTGCCATGGCACTATCCTGGCAGGAAACATGGAGATGGCTGGGTAAAAAAACAGCAGTCATCGTGGCAGTATCCCGGCAGGAATCCCAGCAATGGCTTGGTTAAAAGCAACAGCTTTTTGTGGCAATATCAATGGAGAAAACAAAGCAATGGCTTAGTAAAAAAAATAAAATAAAAATAAAAAAAAAAATAAATAACCACTTTCACGAATCTGTGCTGGTTGAAACACAGCAATGCGTTGTTAAAAAACAGCAGATTTTGTTTGTTGGTCTTTAACAGTGGTCTGCAGTGCATCAGGCTCCTCACCTAGGTGACACACCATCCACCATCCTCTCCACCTTCATACATTTCTTTAAAAATGTTGATAGGATGAGTTTGAAACGTATAAATGTAATGTATCCGTGGTTTGCAGAAATGCACAATGCCAACATTTTCTGCTGGGCTGCTGATAACTTGAAAGCATTGATACCAGTGCAGATTAAGGATAAAAGTATGACAGGTGAGGAAGGGTTTTAAAATACTCCAATGGTCAAATTAGACCCTGCACCCACCTACCTTTTTGAAGCACTTAGCAGACAATTGGGATAAGTGCTGCAGCAGTGAAGCTACTGAAAAGGCATTTCAAGTGCATGATCCTCTGCTTAATTGAAATAATTTCAGTTTTGTGTGACTGCAGTCTTTCTCTTGTGTCCTTTCCATTGTAAAGCAAAAAACAGGCGCACATTGCAAATAGACAAACTTTGGAAGTGACTGTAAAGACGGGGCTGGTAGTAATGGCTGTGTTGTTTTCATCCTTCCTTTGTGCGATATAAAACCCTGCTCTGCCCATATAAACCTCTATACCTCTCCTCATAGAGCGAAGCCATAAAAGAAACTAACACACACTAGTGCCCAGACGGCAAACTAAATAATTTTTATCCCTCTTTCCACTCGCAGATTAAATATTCATAAGATTATGTCCATTGTTTTCTAACTTGTTTTTTTTTCTTGCCATGGCATACAAAAAGGGAGATGTGTGGTATGTGCGTGACTTTGACTGCACAACAAAGACTTATTTTTAGCACACTTTAACAGCCTGCTTCACCAAACCTCACAAGTTCCTCTATCTCCATGAACTGAAGCTGCATTTCAATGGAACAATGCGTTTGAAAAAAAAAATCCTACCAACACACCATCATCAGAGATTTCTGGACAGTTTCTATTTTTATCCAGTCATGTAACGTCACTGATGTCAAAGTTAGGGTGGCAGTGAAGAATAAGAAATGTACGGCCGTCAAAGATCTTAGAAGGGGCTGTTGATCTGATGATGATCTGATGAAACTGTCAGTTGGACAAGCAGAGCTCTCAGCTTTTCCTACTCTGAGTACAAGCATGGTTATGTAGCCTCACAGGCTAATTATGAGACAATGGGTTCCTGGGCACAGATATGCAGAACCCCGCACCACCTCTCCTACATAGGAACAAGACACACAGAGGTGGTTTTGGCCATTTTTGTTTGCTGTCTTGTTACTCTCTGTAGTAAATTTGTGTCTCCTTGTGGTTGCTTTGTGTTTTTGTTTCTCTCTGGAGCCATTTTGTGTCTTTTTTTTGGTTGTTTTGTGTCTCTTTGTAGTTATTTCGTATCTCTTCTGGGTCGTTTTATGTCTCTTATGTTTGTTTTGTTCTTGTCATGGTTGTTTTATCCCCTGCCAAAAATAATGGGCTTCCAACTGGGATCCTAACAAGCCCAGAAGGCCTGCCATTTGACAATAGAGCAAGTATTTTTTATTAGACCGATACTTAAGGTGAGAGGTGAAATCTGCTCAAAATGAGGTTAGAGAAAAAGAAAAAAAGCTTAACTGAAGCCTACAATTAACTGTGAAATTGGTCCTTTGATCCGTTTTAATGTCTCTATTGGCCACAGCCATTAAATAATATAAACATTTCCTTTTAACTCAACCTTTCCAGTTTCAAAATAAAAGCCATCCCACGATGTTACTGTGGACAGAATCCCTTCATTTTTTGACAAAAAGAAATAGCATTGTGTTGTTGACAATTCAGTGGCTTGCAAGGCGCCGGAGTACCCACTTTTAATCGTGCAAATGCAGTAGTTACAGCAGCAGGCAGCTCTGCAGCAGCAACACTGTCTGTGTGAAAACCACACGTGCAGCCATTCAGTTAGGAAGCCATCACGAGCTGTTCATGTGGGCAGCATGACCTGGTTGTTAGGGACACTTTTCTCCAAATTTTTATTGTTACATGAAACAATACTTTTAGCTGATCTACTGCAAAGGTTGAAACACTTTAGATACTTTCTAGGCATGATGGAGACAAAGGTAGGATAAAACTGAGGAATACCTGGCATTGGTTGGTGGGTTGTCTCAGCAATGTTGTGTTCCTCACTCTGCATGTAGGATTCCACTGCCTTGATTCCCATCATGCTGAGGTTGAAAAACTTTTCGGATAAAATACATTAAATCTGTATGCATTGCCGTGTACTGGTTTCAACCGCGCCGCGAAATCGGCAACTTTGGTTGAATTTGCACTTCCCCATGTTGTCTTGGGTACAGTGACAGCACACTAGACGACAGTGGATCCTCTGCTCTGAGTAAAGGAGCGAAATATGAATGTTGTTGTTTCTTTTAACTGATCTGCGTGACATTAACACGAGAAGCATTTGGTAGAGAATACATTATTTTGAGATTTTACAATGCAACATCAGAAAAAGATTGATTAATAAAATCCTATTACCAAAATGTAAGCATTTTTAAGACTTTTGAAAGATCAATTTAAGACTTTTTTTATACCAATTAAAGCCTTTTTTTCAGATTGATGAATTCAGTGCCTTTTAAGAGTTTTTAAGGATCTGTTGGAATCCTGTTTCAAACATCTCTTAGCATGTGCACGATCACCTGCTTGCAGCCCGAGAAAGCATTTTTCAGTCATAATGAGTTCCATAAGCCGCTGTGGATGACAGGGCTGAGCCACTACTGACCTTGCACATTCGGGAAAAACTAAAAGACATTCGGTAAACTAGACAAGTTTCAGCCATGTCTTGTCTGATTTCTGTGTGTAAAGACAGATGTTCAACCATTTAAACCAATGCAGTTGTCTACTCTATCCATTTTTTCGTCCACTTATGCATGAAAGTGCATTATTATGTGTTGGACTATATTTTCAGTCTGAACACAAGTCATTATGTGTTTGGAACCGAAGGAGGTCAATATACCTAATGCTGCCAGATGGGGGATATCAGATAAGACACCAGGTATATCTGCAGGTCAATAAACAGTGATTCAGGATTCTGACGGCATCGTATCGACATTAAATCTCCACATTTTCTATTGCACCCTGAGACACTGGTATGGATTTTGTCCAGATCCAATAAACATTATTCAACCAGCTTGTGTTGCCGTATCTGTCTTTGGAACAAGCATTTCCCCACCACCTTGTAATTAGCAAACATTAGCTCCCACCGTAAACGTATTAGCATTAAACAGCAGGCGCATTCACTCCAATTAGCATTTAGGTGCCATACATTACTCTGCTCCATCTGAGTGAGGCTTTAATTGTGTTTCTCTGTGTGTCTGGCTCTCCTTTCCCAAACATGGCTTATTTAGTCTTACTCGATGTGTTCTCCCTGTCTGACATTTCTTCTCCTCTGTAGCTTATTTGTACTCATCCTCTTTTAAATTCCTCACCTGCTTAAATTCCTCCCTGCCGTCTTCCTCTTTCTGTTTTGGCAGTCTGGCTCTTTGTTAATCTGGTTTTAATTGTGGTTTAATTCTCTCCTTGACGCCCGCCTCCAGATCATATTACCACTGCAAATCAGGAACATGACCCCTTCCTTACTCTGTACCCAACCTGCAGTTTTTCTCCTTTTCTCAGCCTCTCTCTCCATCATGCTCTCTCATTAATAGTTTTATGACAGCTCTCCAGCAGTAATGGACTTTAAGGTACCCACCGTGTTGTGCAATTAATATTCTCATCACACCACTTGCTCTTTCACTTTTTCTCTCTCGGCGTCTGCTTTGCTCCCTCTTTCTAGCAACATAACATCATCTTTATTCTGATCACACCTTCCTCTATCTTTCCCTGCCACATGAAATCTCTCAGTTATGAGGATGTACTCTGGATGTTTACGAAAGACACCTGTGTGTGTACATTTGACACTGCCTTCACTGCATACATTTCTACACTAAGTGTGCAACAAGGAATGCTCTAGCAACAAGTTGTTTTATCAGTATTGGTATTTACTTTTCAAAGCCAAGTCAAATCACAAAGCCTAGATCTTAAGCTGAAGTTAGTAACTTTTAAAGAAATAACTTTTGTCATATTTGCTCAAACTGATGCTAAATCCTCAGTGTAGTACCTGAGACAGATAATGTATGAAAAAAATGTGTTTTCACTGCCTCCTCCTAGTGATTCTAATGACATTTGTAAGAATTTACTGCAGCTAAACAAAAACAAGACAATATTCTGTTACTGCATTGCCTATTTCTTTTCTCAAATGTTTTCAGAAATATATTTTAGTGTGCTTTTTACCTGTGATATGCAATGCAGTAACCGAATCGTGATCCATATTTGATCAGCGCTGCCTAGCTCGACAGTTGAACTGCAGTTCACAAGCAGTGATTGACATGATTGTCAGCTGAGATAGAGACTGACTGGTTGTTTTTGTTCAGCTGGAGTGGATTCTTGCAAATGCCATTAGAAGCACTACGAATGGGAGGATCATGATTTTTTTTTTTTTTTCACAAATTATCTGTCTCATGTACTTCTGTGTGGATATAGTAACAGTTTCATTGAATATGTCCAAAATATTAAATAGCAGATATAGATGCTTGAGGAAAAACATCATAATGTAAAAATAGTCACTTAGTAAAAAAATATCCTGCACATAAATGTTATATAGTATATTTGTATTATTAGCTAAATGGTCACAGTATTGCAAATAAAAGTAAATGTCAGTGTTAAATTGTATGACAGACTTTTATTATGGACTTAACACCATATAGGCATATTTTTAAGGTTGTAGTATCGAGTAGTACTGTAGTATTGTAGTACGAGTATCATACAAGTAAAATGTGTCATTATCTGTACTTACGATAAAGAAGTATCCTCATTTGGGCAGCTATTTATCTTATCTTATTGTGATAAAAAATGAACTGAGGCTGTTCAGTAAATACTTTTCTCATAGGTAATAAACATAGCAACTTATGATCAATCTAAATAACTTTTAGCCTTAAAACAATGACTTCAGATTAGGTCCAACCCACTTTTGATTTAAACTCCACCCACTTCTGGCATAAACTTTGCCCACTGCGAGTACAGATACAGACACAGACACAGATAATGGTGTACTTGCTCATCCATAGTAGTTATCACAGGCGATTAAGGTGCTTATGTTAAGTTTTCTGAATACAAACAATGTAAAGTAAGATGCTGAAGTGTCACTGAGTGTGTGTTTGTGTGTGTTTTCACTTTTCTTACCTGGTTTATCTGCCGTCAGCTGGCTGATCTGGAACTTCATGACATTTTGTCCAAGGAAAAAAAAAAGTTTTTCCACACAAATGTACCACAACAAAGGACAAAGGTTTGTAGGCAGTGATGGTTCTTCAACTAAAGGTTAACTGGCCTATTACAGAAACTTCTTATTTAAAGTCTTAAGTTAGAGTCTATGATAGGATTTTTCACAATTTGGTATTACAGAAGCAAAATCTAGCCAACTTCAGGAATCCTATATTATATTACTTTATCCTATTTTATCTCGGGTTAGGATATCCTAAATAGTCAATCCAACATCATTTAATAATTTTTTATGTTACCAAGAAACAGACGGCCTAAGTCAACAACTTTCTGAAATTTTTATTTTTTATTTATTCATTCAATTTTTTCACTGAAAATTGAAAATTGAAAGATGGCTGCTCAAACATAACTGCCTGTAGGCTCTCTTTGTTTGTTTGTTTGTTTTTTTCTGTCAGCATCTCTCTTGTCTTTCGTGCAGTCATTGAATGGCAGCATTGCATATTTCTGTCCATTCTCGTCCTGGCAGATGATAAATATTTCGGGCTCCAGTTGGCAGTTGTGCTTTTTAGTTCTGTGTCTCACATGCCGCTGCACCTCGAATCAGACTTTGTTGGATTCAGTGCCTGAGATTGCTTGACGTTCTGAAAGTCTGCCTCTGTTAACACTCGGTGGTGGAATGTTTTGTTGCATCCTTCTCAGGAAAGTTTTTCCACTAAGTTACTCCAACAAAAACACTGTTAGTGAAAAAACTGGGATCTTTCAGCAGATACCTAGAGGCTGATAGGTGGATCATTGATGCACTGGTTAAGGCCACATATAGAGTTTCCCTTTTTCACAGCTGCAGTTAAGCGTTAAGCCTAGTTAAGGTTCATTTTGACTGATTCAAAGTTAATTGCCAGTTTATTCTCGAAAGAGAGCCACTGATGCTGGAAAAGAAGAAGTTTGTCTGTACTAATTTAAATCTGTATTTATTTATCTGTATGTATTTTTAATTTTAAAATAGTTCTGTGTTGTGAATTTACAATAAATTATCTACTATATCTGCATTTATTCATTTTCTGTAACAGCTCAACCTATTATGGGTTGCGGAGGTGCCAGAGCCGATCCCAGCTGACATAAGGTGAGAGGCAGGGTACACCCTGGAAAGGTCACCAGACTATCGCCATGCTGACACATAGAGACAGAAACCCTTCATGCTCACATTCACACCTATGGGGAATTTTAGTTTTAGTTAACCCAAGGTGCATGTCTTTCGATTGTGGGAGGAAGCTGGAGTACCTGGAGAAAACCCACTGACATGGGGAGAGAACATACAACCTCCGCACAGGTTTGAACCTCTTGCTGTGAGGCGACAATGCTAACCACTACACCACTGTGTTGCCCTCTTTATTATTTATCTTAATCCCGGATCAGCTGATTTTTTTATGTTCAGCTTAGTGTGGACTCCCTGTGGCTGCATCTCTTTACTTCATCACTTTATAGCTGCGCCTACGTCCATCTCAGGGTGCAGGAGGTTTCCCAGTCTACATAGGTTGTGTAACACGGCTGTGGCTTTAATGAGTAAGACCACTTTCTCCAGGGAGTGTGGTTCATGCACTGTTGACAGTGTTGGCCTCCTGCCAGTTCAATAACCCTGGTGTGTTTATTTTATAATACCTGCTCCTCCAGACTCAGAACAGACACTCCTGTCTCACCCTGCATTTTCTGTGAGTCTGGTAGCACCTAATAGATAACAAATAAACTGAGAGCAGCACACCAACAATACTACTAGTAAGGCTACTATTTTGAAGACACAAAGATGTTCTAAATTACAGCACATTTGCTGGCGTGCGTTTGTTTCTCATAACAGTCATTAGGAACGGCTTTAAGGGATACCCAGAGTCACCGAGCAGCCAGCCGCTCAGGCCTCTTTCCTCCAGATAAGCACTGATGTCACATATGCTTTAGTGTTGGACTAAAGACAAGGCCAGAAGGACTGCCAAAATAAATGATGATTAAATGATGAAATAAATATTTTTATGTGTATATAGTCTCAAAATAGATATTCACTTGTTAATGTAGGCTATGTGTACTTGAGTTTAAAGCAGGGCACTGCTGAAAAGGAGCATCCATCCTTACAAAATAATTGTAATAATAAAAGCTTAAAATATGTTGCTAATATTGCATTGTAAATTGGCCCAAATTTATTTCTGACCAACAAATAGAGCTATAAAAAAAAGAGAGGTCCAACAAAGTGTAATGAAGTGCTTTTGGTAAGGAACACAAAAGTTCAAATAAGAGGACAGGTCCAGGGTGCTCCTCTAGCAAAAAGTTAAATAATCTTTAATCAGATGGCTGTTTTGTGGTAATATTCTAAAAACATGGACGATGCTGCTCCATGTTGAGATAGCTGGGTTACACCCTACACATTTTGGCACAAACAGCCTTATAGAGGATAACCCTGTCGAAGGCTGTTTTGCCACGTTTTCTTTTCTTCTCTTTGGTACATATTGCAGAGCTGGTTGGAGAACATTTGGAGTAGAGGCCATAAACTGGCTTCTGTATCCTTATACAACTGTTTGTATGATATGCTACAAAAATGCACACACAGCAGTTTGTACGCTACCCTACGGATTAGCACCCCATGAATGACGTTACATCCTGAATGTAAAGTTAGGTAATTAGTCACTGAATTGGTCACTGGTGCAGTACTTTTTGTAGGAAAACTTTCAAACAGTGCATGAGAACAGCCTGTTCTGGGTCAGTGTGATCAATTATTACATTCAGGTGTACTAGTTGCCAAACAGAGATCCCCCAAATAGGTTTCTGATAAAATATTGTTTTGCATGGAACGAGGACTGTGGATTTTGTCCCACATCACTTCCACTGAGGGCTCATAAGGAAGTGACATCGCAATGGCCAGTAGGAACAGGAGGAACGATCACAGCAAGCACCTGACTATTGTTTTGAGAAAGAAAAAATGTGAACCTAGTCCAGGTTTCAGGTCAATAGTGCTTTCTTTCATGTAGCTGTAAAGCTCAGTTAATGTACAGAGGGTTTGAGCTTTGCTTTATTTCTGAACAAACAGGGCACTGAAGAAATATAGTGCTTGTTTGATTGTTTGAAGTATGTATCTATATTCCCTAATCCTTCCACTGAGTTTTCTTCCCTGTACTTTACATTAACCTGCCTCTGACAGTTGTTTATTACTCTGCAGCTGAATCTGCATCCTGTTGTAATTGCATGTTGTTGTGATCCTCAGTGCTTTAGCTCTGACTGTTGTGCCTTTAGAGCAAGTTAGTTTTACTCCAGTGTTATTTGAACATATTATTTCTTTAGGCAGAGCTAAAACATGAAGCCTCTTCCCACACAGTGCTACATAAAATATACATTTTCCATCTTTACATATCTTAATAACATCAGCTGGGGACATCAGCCCAAACTGTGAAGGCCACAGCCATGTCTTTTCCTAGAGACACCGACCTCTCTGTGAACTTTTAAATCTCTTATCACCCGCTGTCACAAAGACAGCCAGCCCTCTTTTCGTTCTCCTCACAGACTAGCAGCTACCACAGTTTCTACAGTTACTTTGGTTGTTCCACTGTTCACCATTTCCTTTATTAGGGATAGTAACTGGAGAGAATTTACACTGATACTCTTTGGTAACTGGGGATAGCTCCTGATAGATGCTGGGGGAAACAACAGTGCTACCCTCTTCCTGTTTTGGTTGTGTAAAAGTAGACGCATTTCCTTTGTGCTGTTTATTAAACCTGCATTTTCCTGGGAGATCGTACCTGACGGCAGATGGAATTGCATTGTGCAAGCGAGGCCCATGGGGAAGCAATCCAAACGCCAGTGGTGCCACTATTCAGTAGCCATTACACTGTGCAATCAACATTTATTTAAGTAACGTTAAGGCAAAAAACTTTTTCTATTTCCACTTGAAATTCTGAATCCACTCTTCAAGGTTTACAATATCATCCTCTCTTCTGATACAGTTGTGATAACCTGCTAAAGAGACTGCAGGGGCAGACCTGTCTTAAACCAATTTCCAGGCCAATCCTGTGCTCTGAAGCATATCCGGATGTCTTGGACATAGTCAGTGACCAGATTTTGGATTATATCTAATAAAATGTGTGTGGTAGCTGAGTGTATTTATTTCACAAATAAAAGAGTGAGATCTTTTGTCTGTTGTTTGGCTGAATTGGATGGCAAGTCAGACTTGTGTGCTGAAGGAGTGATTAACTTTCCAACAAGCAACTTCACTTTCTTACCCTGTAGCAGGACATCAGACGTGGCCAATCACATTCAAAGATGATCCTGTGCCACCCTTGGCCACCCCTCTGGTCCCACCGCTGTAAAGTTTATAATGCTTGCTTGAAACACATCCTTATGGTGTTATCTGTACTCATTGAATAAAATCAAGCAAAATGCATTTATACAATGCAATAAATACCCACAAGTCCTCTGCTCCTACATGCTTCACACCACTCCCTTGATCTCCCTAAAGTTCTCTCAGGCCCTTCTTTTGAGAGCTCCTGCACACATAGTTTATTGTCAAAAGTTTCCCCCAATGCTCCCTTTCTTTACATCCAACTCACCGTTCTCCCCCTTCAACTTAGGTGCCAACAACTATTCCCTTACCCTCTCTAAACACCTTCCTTCCTTCTTTCTCCCCAGGAGTTTCCTTTCCTTCCAGTGAAGCTCCAAGTGCAAGTTCAAGCTGTGAGATACTGGCTTTCACTTTGTTACACGTCTGTGTTGGCCTCTACCTGTCTTGTCTGCTTGTTGTCATTACACTATGTTCGCCGCTCTGTCCCCTCCACCACTACTCAAACAAGGCCCCACTAAACATTTTATTTACAGGGACTGGCCCTCTAAATTATTTCCACAGGGCAGGGGCAATGTCAAAACTGCTGTCTTATGTCTTTTAATAAATATCACATTTTGTACATAACCTTTGATGTCTTCACTGATTGAATTGTAAATGGCCCCTCTAGGCTTTAATGCATTCTATGTCTCCTGTTCTGCTGATTTCCTCTCTCACATATCCTTCCACCTCTTTAGTGCTCTGGGTGAGCTGTCCCTGTTTTACACAGACACACGAAGCGTAGAGGAAATTTCACATATGCTGCGGTGCAATTTAGTAATAATGCCTACATGTGTGTTTGTTCTGTGTGTGTGTCAGCACTGTGTTAAAGCACATCATGGTTTGGCTCTTCATTCATAAGGGAAACAAACACCAGGCTCCTGGGTGAAAATCGGGTGTTGTTGGACCCATCGATCACCCCTCTGCTCGCCATTTAGGGACTTTCCAGGTCCTTAAATTGCATTGTCATCTGGTGGCATTGAAAAAAAAATTCAGTGATGAAGTGGCAGTATCTGACGACTTCGGAATAAGAGCGGGTTGACATGTAATGTGAAAGGGGCCACCTGTTCCACTTAGTGCTACAGACGGTGTTAGTATCTTTCAGTTCCTTGTTTTTGCCCACAACTTCACTGTTTTGGTGCAGTCCTTACACACAAATTTAACAACTAGCTGGTGAACCTAATGGATCATTTAGCAGCTAAACAGCCAAACAGTGAAGTCCAAAACAGAGCTGAAATGATAAAGAATATTACACTTTAATTCAGTAAGTGGCCATAAACACAACGCAAAAACGTTTTGGACTGCAAGTGACTTGTACTGCGCAGATAAATAAAGCAAAGGGAGCAATTCAAATTCTCAACAGTTACAACACTTGTTCAGCAAAAAGGTCCGAGCTGATTTACTCTGAGTGAATTTAAGTCCCCTTTGATAAACTGTTCCGCAGTGTATATGTGTTGGGCTTTTATTGTGAAAGGCAAAAATGGAAGGAGTGAATCTGGTATGTGATACATTTCTTAGGGTTGAAAGGAAAAATACGTTTCGGACCACCATGTTGTTGTTTGTCTGCTATTCCACACATTGTCCTTGAGTCTTTGTCTTTATCATTTTTGTGTCCTTTCTCAAACAATACTGGATTCTGAGAAAACCAAATGATCAACAGGTCCGGTGTTGTGAGAGAATCAACCTTGCCTTCCCAAAAAATTGTGTCATTAATGTTCCGTGTGAAAGTAATCATGACAAAAACACTGGTTTGAAAAAAACATACTGACATGCATATTAATGACATGAGAAAAAAACAACAACTTTTCAGCATTTATTAATCAAAATAGCTCTGGTTTAAAGAGGGTGATAACTCCAAATGCACTGTATGTAACAATATTTGTGCTTCAGAAAAAGCTGCACCTATTGACCTCTGTATCACCCCTACATACTCAGATATTCAGGAGTGTGTTTTGCTGCATACTTTCTGGGAAATGGAGAACTTCAGAGAAGATAAAAGCCAAACAGTGATCACCTGCTGTTACTCAATGATGCTAAAATGTGGAGTTGCTTTGGTTGCAGCTTTAAAGTTTTAGCCATTCAAGTAATGTTGCAGTATTCTGATGGGATATGAATTGAACTTCTACAGTCCTCCTTTATCCACAGTGTTGCCGGGTACTTAAACCCTTGATTTTTTTCCTTAATTGGATTTAATTTTACTTTTAAGAAAATGGAGCAGGAGACAAAATGCAAAGAAACTGTACCGGGACTCTGTCCCAGCCTTTAGGAGGCACCCAGAGGTGAGAGATCAGAGTTGATCACTCAGATCAACCTACTATCACAAACCCTGCAGGTTCTTAAAGTCTTTGAATCGTGGCAGCTCTGCAGAGTTGAAAGAGTACCCCTTGCTGGTACCAGACTCATTTAGACATCGTACTTCTCATGTCAACTGAGTCAATTTCCAATCTCACCCTGCAATCCAGACTCTTCAGAATGTACAACTCTTGTCATGTGGGGGCTTGTTACTTTCATCTGTTCCCTACAACTTTAGTCTGTCTGACCCTGCAGTCTGGGTTTTTTTTACTACAAAGTTTCAGCCTGTGGGGATCTGAGCTGGGTCGACTCCTGCCTCATATACTTTAAAGATTTGCCATCACCACAGATCTGTGCATTACTTTTTTACAGCTCTGTGGTCACACAAAAGCTCAAACAATGTATTTTAAAACGATTCAACATCTAATGCCGGCTTTACGCCAAACAACTTTCAATTGATTTTTATGTTATAGACAAATTTTCAATGTTGGAATAAAATCACAAGAGCTTTGTTAGAGTTGTGAAGCCTCCCTTGATCTCAACTGTTTGATGCAAGGTGGTCATAAAACTCAGACAGTCTGATCTGTTTTATGTCTACCATGCAATAGAAGAAATTAAAAAGACTTTTAAAAGACTTAAATCTGGCACATTCTCACATCAAAACACAATTTGAGTTTGCAAGCAGGTTCAAAATTTGCAAGACTACAACTGGATCCTCCCAAGATTATTTCCTATCCTGCTCTTGGTTTAAGAATTTAAGAGGAAGATATATTAACAACTCTGCAAATGTGTCCACAAAAACACATAATTCTAGAAACACAAGAAAAGGTGAAATATATCAACAGAGATGGTGTCAATTTGGCATCAATATAATCCATAAAGATAAACTATATTTGTGTTAAAACTTAACATTTTAGATTTTGTCATCTTTATTTGCAACTGCTGCTTCCTGTTTGGTGCTGGAGAGAGCATACCTTTTGGTTGTTGACAACATCACGTCATTGAACTTCAGTATTTGCATGAGCCAAGACTAAAACATCACAATAATATTAAACATGTTTGACTTTGTCAGAATGTCGAGATGACAAAAGACTGACTTAATACAGCTCAGACTGAGTTTTATGACCACCTTTCACCAAATGATCAAGATCAGGGGAGCATGCAACAACTGAGGGAAAACTCTGATAATTTTCATCCAACACTGGAAATTTTTCTGCGACAATGAAATCATTCGAAAAGTCATGTAGTGTAAGGTTGATATTTTTTTCAAATGTCTTTGAGCACCACAAGCTGAGTGCCATCTAGTTCCATTATATCTGATAGAGGGCAGAAATCTCCTCAGCACTCAGCAATTCACACCAAAACAATCTAGATTAATAAATAGCACTACAGGTAGGAGGATTTTTTATTTGGGGGTGAACTGTCCCTTTCAAGTTACAATAGTAGCCTGTGTTCGCCTTTCATATCAAAGCAAACCGATGTCAGCATCTGGTACAGCAAGGACAGTCAGATGACCCATGCCGACCCAATCAGACCAGTGCCAGCGCAGTTAATTTTTTCCAGCTCCTTCATCAGCTGGAGTCATGGCCTTCCTCTCCATCAGTTAATGGCATACAACCCCGTCAGGCTGTCGACCCAAACTTCGAGGCAGCAGGCTGCAGAGTGTTGTCTGTGAGGGATTATACCAGGTAAACGGGGGATTTAGCATAATGTGGGCCATGCCTGTTTTGGCTTCAGCAGGATATGGGGTCATGTAAACATTGCTGTGGCAACCCAATCCAGTGTGGGAGGAGGTGATTAGGGAATTAAGGGGGAATGAGCTGTCTAATCCCTTTAATTTGACTCTCTATGGCTCTCTTCTGCTTTCTCTCTCTTTCACTCAGATCGCTCATTTTTCCTTTCCTGCTGTGCTTGTTCTTACCACTTATCTTTTCTTCCTCTCTTATGCTGTCTCCTGCTGTCTCTCTCTTCATGTTTTACCTTTAAAGGGGGAAGGACAAAATAAATAAACAGTAATAAAAGTAAACTCTAATTTGGGATAAATTAAAATCATTATTTCAATACTTTAAAGATGACCCAAAACATTAATAGGCAAAATTAGTATTTGACAGAGGCCAGATATTTAAAAATGCTGTGTAGATTAAAGATATATCAGATCCCTCCTTATTAAATACCTAATACCTAGTACTTTGTTAGTTAGTTAGTTGCTAGTTTGAAACCCCAGCATGAAGGACTAAATCCCACACACTGGACCTTTAATGTTTTATTTGACAAGAAAATCACAGTAACATTGAAAAGTGCAGCATACAGTGAAGTGGATTTTAGGCTATTTAGTTATTGTAGTTTAATGCTATATTGTAACACTTGTCCTCAAGTAACACATACAAAATTAATTTGATTTAAAAATATACAAATTGTACAATTTAAGTCAATTCAGTTAGAGAGAACAAAAATAAAATAATAAAATGATGTTGCACGTTAGGTTACAGGCAATACAGACACTTACACACACACAATCTTGTACGTTTATCTTTGTGAGGACCCTTATTGATATAATACATTCCCTAGCCCCTTACTCTAACCTGAACAATCATCACTGAAGGCCTAACTCTAACGATTACCCTCACCATGACTTAAACCTAAGTCTAACCTGAACCCTAAAACCAAATCTGAACCCTCAAACAGGCCTTTGAAAAAGCGAGGACCGGCCAAAGTGTCCTCACTTTGCAAAAATGTCCTCACTCTATTGCTAAAAAAGTTCATTGGTCATCACTGTGTAGCATGTACAACTATGAACACACACACACGCGCACACACACACACACACACACACACACACACACACACACACACACACACACACACACACACACACACACACACACACACACACAAACACTCAGCCTAATCCACATGGGATACAGGTGAAAAATGTACCTTTTAGATGAAATACTTCATCGACATCAGGAGTCACCCTCAGGCCCTAAACATACACACGTACATGCAAAGCATTTTATTCCTGCGCTGTAACCTTTGGCCTTTATCCCATTTCTACCACCCTGCCTCTGCTGTTATATCCATTATGAACCTCAGTAACAGGAATTGTGTTTCAGGATTGGAACTCCTTGGAGGCTCACTGTCTAAACCTTTTGTGCCATTGTTTGGGCCACACCTGCTAAAATGGGCCAGATGAAGTAGTTTTCTTTTCTATTTTTGGTAGCAGTCAGCAGAATTTGGCAGCGCTGTCACATGTTTTTCATTTAGTATGTTCCCAAAACACTTAGGAGGTCACTAGTGTTTCATATAGTGTACTTTATTACATTATTAGTGCCTATAAAGAGGTTAGCTGCAGCCACCTAAGAGAGAAAATCTAAGCAAAGAAGAGAATATCGGATCTGTTGGGTTTTACTACTTGTTCAGAGCTGCAGCTTTTTAAAGTTTCCTATAATCAAATCCAGTCTCATGTGCCCAACTGATCATGGTAATAGTATTTTCATACATAATTTGACTGATGGAAGGCTTCAAAAGACCCACTGGGAAATGTTTTGTGGGCGACATATTTTGTGATATGTCTCCTTGATGCAAGGCCATGAGGCCCATTGGAAGATTAGTTAATGTTGCAAGTTTTGGTTTCATGATTTTTCTCTTCCTGCCCCTCAACAACACCCCACACACCAGTAAGCAAAGTGTGACCATGATTTGGTTTAAATTAATTAGCAAGAAGGGCACAGCAACACGTAGGCAGCGGACATGTCCAGATTTTGGATACTTGTGACAGATGATGTTGAAATTTTATTGGCCAGAGTCACACAGCATGGCAAAGTGTCCCGTTAAAAATATCAAGCATATGTCTGATATGGCTGCAGGGTGGTGACATTCTGCCAAAATGTGGATTCTGAAACCCATTAACAGGATGTAGTCCAATCAGTAAGCATATTCATGCATAACTTCATCAGAGATGGGAAGTAACGACGTACAAGTAACGAAGTACTGTAACGAAGTACATTTTTTTGGTATCTGTACTTTACTGAGTATTTATTTTTCTGAGAACTTTTTACTTTTATCAGTTACATTTTAACACAAGTATCTGTACTTTTTACCCCGTACATTTTCAAATCAGGCTCGTTACTTTTAATGCACGACAACGATTAAATCATTGAAATGTTCTTTAGACCAGAAGAAAAACATCTCCGCAGGCTCCGCCAATCGTATGAAACATTACTCATGGTTCCATACATCCCAGCTTGTGATTGGCTCGCTGTCCATGATCGTTCTTTTCATTGGCTACAGAGACTACCACCACGCACATGCTTTCTCTGCCCGCAGGCTTTTGGTAGCGTGGTTGTTTTTTCCACGCTAACTCACTTCAGCAACTTGAACGAGAGATTCGTTAATGTGAGGACTATGGAACCGAACCAGGCAGCAACATGTCCGATACCGAGGAGCAGGACAGTGAAGTGGCAGCGGTAAACCTGACGACTTTTGGTCTTATTTATTAAAAAAATGCTATGATGATATATAGGACCTCAATGAAACTGGATTTTTTTTACTGTGTTTTTGTATTTCTGTCTAATAAAACATTCTATCGATCAATCAAGGCTAAGCTCGAACAGCTCCACATCTCCTCCAAGTACTGCAGTCCATTGGTGGACGCACTACAAGCAGGACTTGAAAATTGTTTTGGACAGATGCTTGGTGATCCAGAGCTAATCGCAGCAGCCATTCTGGTCCCCAAGTTCAGGACGACCTGGACATGTAATGAAGAGATCCTAAAAAGTGGTAAGTGACTACTGTACTGTTGCTAATGCTTTTTAGTTTATTGATGATAAGGTATTTTTGTCAGATTTGCAGTATCCATAATTATTTCTTGTAATATGCAATGTTTGTGAAAACTAAATTACAATCCTTTTCAAGTGTATAAAATAATTTTGCTAAATATATTAATGTCTAATTTCCATGATTTTATTTTTTTAATCTAGGGTTTACAGCAGTGGTAATGGGGGAAGTGCTTTAAAACCTTTGATTTTGTAATTCCATAGGCCTTGACTACATCAAAAGCCATCTGAAGGATCAACCCACGGTGCATTCAGGTAACACTCCCCAGTCTTCAGATGAGGAGGACTTCTTTTCCACCATCAAGAAGGGTAAAGCACATGAAAACACCAAACAGCTCGAGTCCTACCTGGCCAACCCAGATGATGACATGGATGTCCTTAAATCTTACCCAGCAGTGTGCCACCTGTCTCTCATGCTGAACACACCACTACCTGCCTCAGCTGCCTGCGAGAGGCTTTTTAGCACTGCAGGACTGATTCTCCGCCCCAAAAGGGCACGCATTGGGTCAAAGAACTTTGAGAACCAGCTTCTGCTGAAGCTAAACAAACCTTTTTGGTAGTCCTGTAGAGTTGAGAAAATGTGTTTGGGGTGGTATTGTGAGAGACAGTGTTTTATCAGAATGTTCATGGTCTGAGTACCTCAGTTCAGTTGATTCAGAAAATGCCTAAATTTCACTTCATTAAGCAGCTAGCATGGGTCTACAGTAGTCCTGTAGCGTGTTATACTGTAGTTCTCAGATGGACTCAAACTCAATTTAACATCTCTCTGAGACCCCATTTACACAAACTAAATAAATCCAGCCTGAATCAGATCTGTACCATTTTCAGATTGAACTCTGATTGGTATTAACATCACGTGACCATTAAAACCAGTCTGAATTCAATCTGTTTGTGGCACAGATCTGACTCAGGCTGGATTTGGGGCCTGAGAGTTTGTTGTGATTAGTGTTGCTGCCTGGTTCGGTTCCGCAGTCCTCACATCAATGGATCTCTTGTTGAAGTTACTGAAGTTGGTTAATGTGAAAACAACATTACCTGCAGCCTGTGAGCTGAGAAAGCCGTGTGTGTGTGTTTCTGGGTTTATGCCCATTAAAATTTCAGAGCCAGTCTGTATGAAGTTTTGCTGAACCTGAAGGTGAAAAATGTTAAGCAGAGGGGAAGATGGGCACAATAAAAGGGAGGTGGACAGAAATTGGGGATGACAAGATGGAGGAAGGTGATGGGTTTGTTTAAAAAGCACTTTGGTTTTTTTGTTACTCTAAAGACCTCATTTACACTGACGGCTACATCCAGCCTGAATCAGATCTGTACCATATTCAGACTGAACTCTGATTGGTATTAACATCACGTGACCATTAAAACCAATCTGAATTCAGTCTGTTTGTGGCACAGATCTGATTCAGGCTGGTGGCTGGATTTGGCTGCTGCTTGCCAGTGTAATTGGGGAGGAAAGAGATGGGTAGAAAAGAGGAAGGTGATGGGTTCATGTTTACAAAGCACTTTTCTTTTTGTTTTTTTGCTCTTCACTTAAGTTCAATGCATTCTGTACACATGGCTGAAACACTTACTTACTGTACACATGTACCTGACTGTGCTGCTGTCTGATTAAAAATATAAACTTGATTTCAATACTTTACATCAGTGTGGAAACCAATCCTTGGCCAATGGCCAGTTTTAACTAAGACGTGTGTTTGGAGTTTAACATTAAGACCTGAGGACCTGATTAAATGTTTGATCACATAAATGTCCTCTAAATCCTAACAGTCTAATGAAAAAAACAACAACTAGGTTTCTATATCAGCACAAACCTGTTTGAATATATATTCAAAGATTTGCACAATTTCTTTTCTCCAAAAATGGCAGATCTACAAGCTCATAGTGCTGCACTCGCTGCGCCATGAGCTTGTAGATCTATTATTTATGAAAGTGTAATGGTATAAGTGTTTAAAATCTAAAGTGACACAGATCAGGCCCTAACGGGTTAATAGCCTTCAAATTACCCATTATATGATGTGAGGTTAAGAGGTTACAGTTGGCTTTACACAGAAACGACTGGTTAAACAACTTTGTACTTTTACTCTAAAAGTACATTTCATAGCCTGCACTTTTTACTTTTTACTTGAGTAATTATGTCAATGAGTACTTTTACTTTTACCAAAGTCATTTTTTTTCACAAGTACTTGTACTTTTACTGAGTACAGAATGTAAGTACTTTTCCCATCTCTGAACTTCATGCATGAATTTATTCATGTAATACTTCATGAACTATCAGTTAAGTACACAATTTCTCATGTACGCCTTAATGCAAGAACAATATGTTAATTAATGCAACAATTAAGGTACTTTCATCATTATCATTTCTGAGCTATTAGTTTATATGGTTCATATGATATCTGCCAGATTACTGCCATACAAAGGGTGTCATCACATTATGTAGGTCTATGTAAAGTAAAGTGATGTAGGTTAGAGTTAGAGAACATAAAGTTACATTGGTTAGATTTAGGAAAAGAAACACCTTAAAATAATGATAAATAATAAATTTACTTGGTTTCATGCAGTCCTGAATGTGGACCTCCTGGAGGAGGTTTTTTTTTTGCGTGCACCATTCCAACTTCCTCTGTACTCGGACTGCCCTTTTTTAGTTCTATCAGCGCATTTGTCACAGCCTCTCTGATAACATGGGTTATACACAAATTGTTGGTTCAGGAATAAGTGGTATATATATGTATAGAAAATGTAGTGCACAATACATATATCTATATATATCTATATCTATATCTATCTATCTATCTATCTATCTATCTATATATATATATATTGTGCATTACATTTTCTAGGTATATGTATAAACATTGCATGAGAATAGCCTGCTGTATAACAATGAAAGTACTTCTGTTCTAACTTTCGGCTCTTCAGGCTTTTTTTTTGGTTGCATTTCTAGTGGAAATGAAAAGGCTAAACACATTTAAAGAAAACAAAAGGTTTGAGAATTTGAGCCATTCATGGGTGCTCCAATGGAATACCAGCTGACTTTAATATTATAGCTAACCAAAGTCCTTCTAAGGCAAGTCTTAACACTCCGACGCCATCTTTGAAACCCGCCAGGGCAGCTATTTGAACTTAACTCCCTTCACCCATTCAAAATGAATGCATTTTTCTTCCTTGGGTTATTCAACTGCGCACGCGCGATGCTTCACGACACCGTTTCAATATACGACTCCAACAATGTAAGACGTCACCGGTGCGTAAACTTTGTTTTGAGGGGTGGGGAACCCTGGAGCGCAGCGTATTTAATAACCATGAGGAAGCAAGCGAGCGCACACCCAGATACCTGTGGCTTCTACAGGTGGTGCAAAGGATCTTTGCAGCGGAGTGGTCGAGATGACATGTAAACAGAGGAAAACAGCTTATATTTTCAACTGTGTCTGTTTGTAATTTCATCCCGACTATAACCAAGAACGTTTGTTGTCTGGAATAAATAAAGTCAATGGATTCAGTCTGTTCTCTTATTATCTCTGGTCGCAGACTGAGAGGCATGCAAATTCACAGGCGGAGCGAGGTGGCGAGGCGTAGCTTTCCAAACACACTTCCCCCGTGACCCTCCCTACTACTGTCAATGGTCCCTCCCTCCGGAGTCCTCTATGCAGCAACTTGACCAGCTGTCGTTAAGGTGGTTAGGCAGGCTTACGTCACTACAACATGATTGACAAAAGAAATCACCAAACAGTTGGCTTTGTGAGTGGCTGAAGAGGCGGGACATGTGCGTACGACCGCCATACTGCCGTTGCAAACTCCTCCATTCATTTATATGGAAGTGATCAGTCTCCTCATAATAAAGTCTCTGAGCTAACTGGCTGTTGACAGGTGACATGGCGATGACTTGACAGGCTATGTCATAGGAAACGCCATCTGCTGACCTTAGTCAATCAAAGATGGGCCAGTTCATGCTACTGCAACTTTTCCCTGTAATGTTCCAAATGTTGTGAATCTTTGCTCTGAACTGCACTTTACTGATCTGCATATCCTTCTAATTCAATCTGCAGTTAAAGTTAAAAATTGACCAATCACAGCAGTGCATATGTATTCTGTTGAATTCTAAAAGTTGCAGTCATGATAAATAATGAACCTTTACTGTGAAGAGTTACCAAATTCAATGTAATATCATGTCATTTTGAATTACTGTGATGTCCTTTCTTGTGTTGATTAAGTGTCACATCAACTGGAAGCAGGCATATGTTTGGTCATGACCTCACAGTCACTCCTCATGGATTTAAAAGTGGTAGGACCCTTTTTGGCCAGGAAGTTACTTCACGAATAAACCTCTAAATGAAATGCGAATGATCTGTTTTATACGTTATTTATTCTTGCCTCTTCTTGTTAGATAAATTCCTATTTTATTGTCTTGAAAATGCATGCAACAAACTGATTTATTCATGCCAATAAATCACACTGAATTGTATCTGGCGCTGAAAGAGTGCTGGACAGCTTTCCCATAAATCTACAGGAAAGGAGGTCATGAAGCTGTAGTGAAAGTTCATCCAGGAAGGACACCTCGCCAGGTGCTCCTCACACACTCTTATTATTTCGCCTCTTGTTTCACTTCTACCCACTGTTAATCTCTATGCAGCATATCCTCCTTCATTTAAAGCATTTAATGTGTTTGCTAATTGCTGTCATGTATTTTAACAGGTGACAGACAGAGACAGAGCCATGTGCGACGTTGCGAGAATCACATCTCATTAGAGTAACATGTCAGAATATCTTTAATTAGGTAATGTCAGACTGATAGACTGCATTAAGCTTGTTAATAGAGACAGTCTTTTATGTACAGCTTCACTGTCTAAGCACTGTTTCACCCAAAAAAGGGGGGACTTCTCTTTCATTGTCAAAAAGAGTATTTTTTTTCCAACTTACTTTCAAAGGTAGACATCAGTCCTCAACCTGCATGCATATAAAGCCACACATACACTTTGTTTACTCTCAGGTCAGCTGATATAGTCATTTATTGTAGTAAAATATGTTCAGATTTGACATCCAACTAGCACACTGACATAGCGGCAAAGCCCTCTAAATTAAACATCAAAACACTTTGCTTGTAACTGCCTTTCAGAATGACACATATTGGCATTTCCTGATTCCATGCCCCTATTGACAGGACATCATTTGTTGGTGTCTTCCAAATCACAACTGCAAAAATTTTAATCTGACACCTCTATGTTTAAGGTTTAGGCACAAAATAACCTGTTTAGAGTTAGATATGGGGACTCCAAATTTGTGACTTTGACTAGAGTCGCACTTATGTCGCACAGACAGTGACTTGAGACTTAACTTGATACAACCCCGACTCACTTCTAAGTTGTCAAAATCTGGTGCTTAGGAAATGACTTCTGGCGTCAGACACAGACGAAAAAGCCATCCTTTAACATCTGCATGGTAAGCAGACGGTTGCCATTGTAGTTTAACGATCCAACAAACACTGACTTTCTCACAGAAGAGCAGTGTTCGTGTCCCGTAAAATTATGAAGCCCTGTATAAACCCTGTTCTTTTTTCCTAAACCCAACCACATGCTTTTGTTGCCTAAACCAAAACCACATGCTGTTGAAGGAAAAAAAAAATTAATTCACTGTGTTGTACCAACATTGTGTGTTTATTTTTTAAAGAGATTTTATGGAAACGGTAAATTTCCTGCCTATCTTGACGTGGAAAATCCATGACTAAACCTCGATATGTGACAAGGTTTGAGTTAGAATGTGTTGGATAATAACTGATAGAGTCCTTACTGCAGTGGTTCAAGTTCAATTCTGGCCCGGGACCCTTTGCTGCATGTCCCTCCTTTTCATATTTCTTTTGATAAAAAGAATGAAAAATGCTAAGAAAAAAATTCAATTAAAATTGTAATCAAGATCTCAACCTCAGAGGCGTCATCAGCACCACTTACTCAGCTATAAATAAATAATATCAAGGTCATGACTACCGCGGCCAACTGGCCAAACCAGCTGTATTGTGCTGCCGCAATGGGACCATGATTGTGCTGACTGTTTGTCAGCAGAAGACAGGTACAATTTGAAGTCATTAGAGGGTTAATACACTGGCTTGCTGAAAGTGCAATTTCTGACCTATCACACAAGCCTGAAGGTGTTGATACGAGATGTTGAAGCCACCAGTAAGTGACAGCCTTCTCACATGTCCATTGCTGTTAAAATCAGTTGGGGTTTTAGAAAACAGAAAGCAATGCTGTCACAAGGGATAAGCCTAATACATCTAAAATACTAATGATTCTGTTTGGAGGCCTGTTAGTGATGTGGTTTGTCCTGGAGGTCCTTGAGCCTCCTGGAGGTGTTGTAGGCCTAATCCATCCAACCTCTGCGATGGGAGGGCCCCACTTGACAACCCCAGTTATTCACATATTCCAGTAACATTTAGGTGGCGGTTGAATGATGCTGCCTTCTTGAAGGTCCAGTAGATTTATGGCAGCATCGCTTTGTGTACTGTGTAGTCACAAATTGTGGGGAAGCTCATCAATCTTCTGCCATCTAAATTGAGCTTCTATTTGATTTCTTACCTTGGATTAAGGTACACAGGATTGCGACATCAAATCCTGTTTGTTGGTGAATAAAAAAACATTAGGTCTTAAGGACATGTTGCCATTCATCATTCTTGCAAAACCTTATTTAGTAAAGTAACTTTAGGTGTCACACAAATATGGTGGTGTAAAGGCCCAAAGCTCCTTCTGAACAGCACCAGCTTTGATCAAGCAACATCAGTACACGGATGTTTACTAAATCACTGCGAGTCCTCATAGTGCATATTTCTCCACAGTTTTTCTGAAACTAGGCTACACAGATATTTTTGTAGTAAACAATCCAGCATTGCCAGCTTTGAAGGTACTTTCTCACTTGGACGAATTTGATAAAATGTTCAGCCTTTGAAGAACGTTCTCATTAAAGACAGACACAACTCTGAGCCACTATTAGATTCTAAAAGTCTGATGTTCTGTTGATCTGCCAGCGACAGTTGTCATTTCCACCAGCAAAATCCATATCTGTCAGTTAGAAATGAGACACCTGGTTTTGTTTACCTCTGTGTGAAAGTGAAGACCCATTATTTCAATAATGTGAATTTTGAGTGGTCTGCCACTGCTATCACTGTAGCGTGTATAATATTTGTCCTTTTACCTTCAGTCTTCTGTTTTATCAGCATAATTAGGCCAACTGATTACACTTCTAAATAACAGCAGTGATGAAGCCAAATCAAAGTCCTCAATAAAAAGTAGCCCAGAGCTGACCATAAAAAGGCAAGAGGATGTATGCACCCAACTGAGACCCATTTTCTGAATTCACAGTATTCACGCCAAAAAATGCCCCTGAAACCACAGCAATACAGACATATCTCACATGTCTTATCCAACAATGCTACATTTGGATTAAGGCCTAATTCGCAATATTCAGATGCAATATGATCACCTAGTGTTAGACGCTAAAGGTTCATGTGCATAGCGACAGTAACTATGGGGAGCTGAGCTCAGCCATGCACCTTTCAAGATTTTACACATAAATGCACTCTGTCTCTGTTTTTCTATCCCGATCACACACACTGTCACACACACAGGCAGCCGTGTATTCGCCTCGCTGCTGAGAGCAGCTTCAGGTTTTATTGACAGGCAGATTGATTAGCAAGCAGCCGCTCTGCCCTGACCCATCTATCATAACGTGAGAGAAATCGAGATACAAAGTAGGGAGGGGATACTAATGAGTGACAGAGCAGGAGAGTGTTACCAGCACTGGTCTACTCCATCACTCATCATCAAGATGGTGTGTGTGTGTGAGGTAGGGGGTTCAAGGGAAGAAAAATTAAGGATGGAGAGAACTACTAACAGTAATATACTCTATCTATCATAACTATGTGATGCTGGTCGTTAGCAGAGCTTAAATACAGGAGTTTTGGGCCAATTATACCCAAATGCCCCTCCTGACAATTGGAGGAGAAATCTGGTCTGGGACCTTGGTCTATATTCCACCCAAATAATCTGGTAATGTGAGAGGTTTACAGATCCAGTCATGAACCTCCTGAACTACCCGCATACTCGTCAGTGCCATCACAACAATTTTAAACATGTTTGATTTCTAGGATTTAAAATCTGGATAATTACAGTTATGATTATGCCAGCAAGCAACAAGCAGTGTTGCCAAGCAAGGGTAAACATTCTAGCCCTCAAGGCTAACGTTAGTTGGCATAATACTGCTAACAGATAGGAAAACCAGTACACCATTTTTTCATTCAGTCTTGTTTAGCCCTCTGCTTTTGTTTTTCTCACTGCAGGGCATTGTTAACACTATGGAAAGTTGTCACACCACATCAGTCTCTGTTTTGTTAACATCTGTTTCTCCATGAAATCACAAGAAAGAGATCATGTGAGTGGCCCCCACAGATTAATAACAGAAGTTAGATATCAGATCCCCAGATAGCATTCATTTATACCAATGAAGTTGCTCACCTGGTGGATACTCCCAAAAAAAGTTTCTACCTTCCTCATTTACTTCTGTGGTATGGAGCCCACTAAATATGTGCAGTAGTGTTTCTCCAGCTGGCCTCGCCCGTGAGTTCCTGCTCAGCTCACAGACTTAACATTGTGATGATCACAGATGTTTTTTTCTTTTTTAAAGGAAAGTTTTACAAATATAAAACCTCCATGGATCAAAAATTCTTAATAGAAAGAGTCATAATTGACCTTGTTTGCCGTTCAAAGTGTCCTGTCAACAGTTTCACAGATGCCTTTTTTATAATGGTGGCGTATGGGGGAAAAGGGTTTTTAACATATTATAGTCTGAACTAGAAGTCCACATTTTTATTATGATCAATCAGGTCCGGGTAAAAGCCTGTGTAAAGTGACCATACTTTTAAAGATATATATTTGTATGTGCACTCTAAGTCACTTAGAATTATCATAAACTGTTCGCCTGAGGGCAGGTGGCAGACCTCTCATCTGAAACTGGCTTTAGAGGGCACCAAGGATCGCTGCTGTGTCTTGAGCCTGACTTTGCTGTTTTTCTTGTCTTTTTTTGTTTTTTTTTCTATCACACAATATGAAACAGAACAACTTTTGTACATTAGATTGTTGGACAGCACTTTTTTCTATGGGGCACAAAAGAGGTCTGCTCACTGGGCTCCGAACGAATAATTTTTTCTCTTTCTTAAGACAATGTTTGGATCTACTAGGTGTTCCTCAGGGAAGTGTGAAAGAGAACCAGGCATTTCTCGTGGAGTCAGCAATCAACTTAAATCACTGTCACCTGCTGGTCAGTAAACATCAGAGAAAAAAAACACAGATCATATTACTACAGAAAATAGAAACACCAGAAAATGGGAAAAATCTGCTTAGATGGGTCTGTATTGATGACGTGTGTGTATATGCCTGTTTTTTCTCTCCTGCACAGACCACTTGTCTTATGATGTGCATAGAGACCTGAATGAAGATGAGAGCAAAAGGGAATACTGAATTTCCTTATTTCTTTTTGATTGTATTAAAAAAATGCTCAAAAAGACAGGAAGAGATGTGGAGAAGGTGAATTGGGTGTTAAGGTAGCATCTAATTAGGTGCCTTCACTGGACTGGTGATGGGTTAGGGCTCTGTTTGTAGAAGTTCTATTCATTTTTCACAAAACTTATGAATGGACATGAAACTTGGACATAATTATCTCAGGGGTTCTTTCCCTCTCTTGTGGATGTTGCTTGCCTGCCTGTATGTCAGCACCTACTTTATGCTCTTCCTGGAGTGCTTCCCCTATTGTTCATTATGCACAGTATCTCCATATGCCCCTGATCCAAGGACAAGCTCCACCCTGCTGAGCAGGATATTGGCTGTCAGCTGACCTCCATCAAATGAGTGCGTGACCCCATAATGAAGACAGAGAGTAGCATGGATCACTTCTCAATCTCCACCAAAAACTGCTCAGGCAGAAAGTCCCGGTCCATTAAGGTGGGACCACAGCTTCCTTTCTAGAAATATGCCACTAAACCATATCATAGAAAACTCTGGACTCCACCATCTTGCTGCTTACCATTATACTACTCATTCGTCTCAAGCACAATACAAAAGGAATGTCTTAAACCAATCACACCTTTATCAGGGGCAAGCAAAACTTTTGCCAAATATGATGCCTCTTTATCTGTCCTGTGTGTGAAAAGTTTACAAATGTCAACTGAGACAAAAAAAAAATGCTTTCAGGATCCAGCCAAGTTTCAGTGAAACAAAATATATTACAGGTCTCTCTACCTTGTTGGAAACTGATGCGGACATGATCCATATCTTCCTCAGTGTTTACTGATGTTTATATTTGAAAACCTCAGCCTGGCTAGTTAGCCCTTGTCAGCAGGAGGGGAGTTTAGGACATACACCACCACCGTCAAAAGCCAACCACAAAAAGCACCACCAACATTTGCAAAATAGACATAAGAGCATACATGTAGCACAAATTTAGCAGAGCTGACCGAGTCAACTAGAAACATCTGTGCCCATGCCCTATTTAGATGCCTCCTTCTTTTCGTCAAAACCTGATGCCAACATAACCCACAATGTAATACCATCAGCAATAGCTCTGAGATTCAGGTGTAAATACCCCCCCCTTAGATTTTTTTTTTCATCATCAGTCTTTGAACCCAACCATCGATGACTCAGGTGACATCCCTTGAGTAAATTTATCAGATTTTGTGGAGCCACAAAATACCTAATGGTGTGTAAAATCAGTCCAGCTTTAAGTCAAATTACACAACAGCAGATATCCACAATGATGATATGCTGACAACTACTGTGATGTAAGGAGACAGGTGATTATTTGTCAGTGCCAGCTGGATGAGCTCCTGGAGGTATGTGAGAGGCTGTTTAACTGATGTGAACGTGTGTAGTTAACTCAAATAACAGTGCTGTACTGTGAGTGTATTTGTGCAGTCTATGGGTTTGTCATGTCAGTATTGATTGTTGCCTTTCATTAAGGATCATAATCACAACAGGCAGCATGCAGGTAATATATAAACACACACACACACACACACACACACACACACACACACACACACACACACAAAGGCAGATATTAAATTAAATGTTCATGTTTTCTGGTTTTTGTTGGAATTAAAGGTTCAAATTGCTTCTATTGGTTGCTACATTTTTTGTAACTACAGCATTTTAACATTGTGCCGACCAACCCCCTAATGACACAACAAGACTTTATTCACAAATCACCTAATTTTAGAAAACAATTTTGTACATTAAAACATATATTTTTTATATTTTCAGTTAGGCAGAGTGAAAAATGTGCCAACCTGCCCCAGTCTCCCCTATTATATGTGTATACATAGACCGATCAGCCACAACATTAAAACCAGTGACAGGTGAAGTTAATAAAACTGATCATCATGTTAGAGTGCAATGTTCTGCCGGGAAACCATTGGGCCTGGCATTTATGTAGATGCCACCTGACACACTCCACCCTCCAGAACACTGTGCAGACCAAGTATACCCCCTTCATGGCAACAGTATTCCCGAGTGGCAGTGGCTCCCCCAGCATGAAAAAACACCATGATATATTGCGAAAATCTCCTCAGGAATGGCCTAAGGAATGTGACAAAGGCCTTAAGGCACTGACCTGGCCTCCAAATTCTCCAGATCCCAATCTTATCAAATGTCTGTTGGAGATGCTAGTGCCCCACCTTACAACCCACAGGACTCAAAGGTTCCACCGCCAACGCCCCGGTGCCAGACACCACAGGTCACCCTCGAAATTCCAAGTCCATGCCTCGACAGGTCAGAGCCAAGTCTGCTGCCAGGGAAGCTTCACCATGGATCAGCTGTACCTCTAGGGTACAGGCATGGCCTACAGATGCTTAATCAGATTGGGATCTTGGAAATTTAGAGGCCAGGTCAATGCCTTAAGCTCCCTCTCAAGTTCCTTTTGCCATTAAACAGCTTTTTGCAGTGTAGCATGGTTTATTGTCGGTGTCCTGCTTGGGGGACTGCTGCCATTTTCCACAGGCTTAGCCATGGACACATTCAACACCACTGACAGCATGTGCCTGCTGGAGCTCAAGAAGTCAAAGAGAGGGAATGTAGGTCTGTTCACAGCTTTTACAGTTCATGTTAGAGAGAACTACTCAGAGTATTATATGAATGTACTGATGGTTTAAAAAATACTGTAAATCAGACATCTGGGGCTGTTTTTTCAGCTCCAGAAAGAAAAGCTGTTGGAATAAAGCGTATATCAAATTATCTTGGAGTTTGTTCAGTGGAGATACTGGCAGTCCTCTTGGCTCTGCATTTGGTAGAGAAAAACAGGAAACCAGGAAACACTTTAATCTGCTCCAATTGTGTTTCAGCTCTCCAGAGCCTGATATCCTTCAATTTCAGCCATCAAGATATTCTACTCATGTTATAATTTAATATTTTTTTGTATGTTAAGTACATTCCAGACTTATTTATCAAGGTATGTCATTATGTTTATGTGCACATGTAGGTCTTAAGGGAGCTGTTATAAGATTAACTGCCTCACTAAGCAAATTAGAGGTCTAGAGGTTTGGGATAAAACAGTTCAGTAAATGGGCGGCAAGAGCAGTGCAACAATGAGATAAGGTGAAGTTTCTGTAAAAATTACACAATTAGGCTAATTCAACATTTACAAAAATATGAAGGTCAAGAAAAAAATAGATAATCTTCAAGAAAATAAGAATCGGCCACTCCAGTTTAAATAAAGACACTTAAGTAGAGCATCCAGTTGGTTTTTGTGAGCACTGTCAGCATAAGGATTCTATAGTTTGGAATTTGCATTCTTAATGTAAAAACATTAATTAACCTGTCAAGTGGATTGAACGGTGTAATTTGGGTAGGATTTAATCACACTCCAAAGCATAAGGTGACAGTAATGAACATGATACACCTATTACTAACTGCTGTTAAAAGCCTGAAAGAAAAAGAAGACCCTGCTATTCCTCACCTGTCGAACAGTACCCTCCTTGAGTTTCCCACCCCTGCCAGTTACCTGGCCCTGCTCCTCCCTGCACACCTGTGCCTCCCTGCCACATTTAGCCCCTGTATAATACCTCAGTAATCACCTGCCCCTCTTGTTGGCCAGATTGCCTTTTGCTTCCTTTACATGGGTTTCTTGCCATTTCTGCCTATATATCCTGTTTTCGTATCCTGTTGGCGTGCTTCCTTCCTCAGCCCTGTGGGATTTGTTTGCCTGTTTGGACTGTCTTAAAGTTGCCAAACTGTAACCCTGTTCTTATCACCATTCAGTAAAGTGTTTGGATCCTCTTTGGTAATTTTCAAGTCAGACTTTTAAGAATGGAAAGAAAAAGAGGCTTTTTAAGTGAATAAACTTGTCATGCATTTTTTTCACCCAAACACATGTTGAATAAGGACGTTGTCATGTGACCAAAGTCACAGTTTCAGGGGTCTGCAACAGGTCATCAGTTTGGTCCAATAGCTGTATGTTGTGACTGACTTCTTTGGACTACTGAAGTGAAGTGTGCAAACTTTTACAGTGCTCATCCGACAAAACACTGTATGTTGCGTTTTGACTAAGCTGTTTTGAAGGTAACTTTGAAACTATAAAGCTTGTTTCTGTAGGTTTATTGTTTTTAATACACACTGAGGTATTCATCATTTCAATGTCGCCACCTCTATTGGTATGCATGCAAAAACATGGACTTTTTGAGATATTCACACCCTGCTTTTCTGTCTAAAAGGCCTTTGACTGTAGTGCTTTATTCCTGCAGTTTATTATGCCATTGATAAAAGCTAATAGTGTATCAGAAAAGCTGCAGAATCTCTTTTCAAGAGCCATCAAATTTGAGGTTAAGGGAACAAAAGCTGTAGCTTCTAAGCCACTGAGTAGTGTTTTCCACAGAAATGGTGTGTTGACTCCATTTAGGGTCCCAAGGGAGCCCTTTGCACCCCTGTGACTGCTGCAGGGGTGATAAACTGGGTTCCAGATGAGCTCTTGGGACCTCTGAGGCTATGAAAAGGGAAATCCACCCCAAAGCACTGATGTTGTTTTACTTTCTTTAACCTTGATTTAACCAGTCCCGCTGAGATTACTGCTCTCCTTTGTGGGAGAGACCTGGATAACAGTTTCATGGCTGTTTGTAAGAGTTAAAGCCTATAGTTTAACAGAGTTTCACACAAGAGTAGGGGCAAATTTTAAACTGTGTATAAAAGCAAAATACATATACAGTAATCATACACCTTTTAAAAAATTGTGAAAAGAGAGATGTGAATTTCATTTTGGGGTGGATCGTATCAAAGTACACTGTGTGCTGAGGCCGTTCAGTTTGTACTTTACTCCTCTGTGGCTGTGGAGGTGAAGCTGGGATTTATACTAAACCTAAAGGGAACTAAAGACTATATTTTGGTGAAGGATCAGAGCAGCTCAGGGGTGCTCTCTGCTAAACAATGCTGACACAGGTGAAGGGACTTTAGCACGAGGTGAAGTGTGGAGCTACTGCCTATGTTGTCATAGCAATAGGGGTTTCTCCATCATCTCCAGGATGTGGCCTGGTACAAGTCCTGTAAAATAGATTACCAGACTCCCAAAATATTTATCTACTCTATTTGCTAGCACCACAACTTAAATACTCCAGGTATATGTTACAAAGGCCTGGGCTATATTTGTATCCTCCTCACAAGAAGACATTTAGATTGGTCATTGAAGGAAAGGCCCAGGTGTAACTAATAACAATTTTGATGGTTCTTGTGTGTAAGATTTAGGGGAATTTAGTGGCATCTACATCTACACTTTGGCCAAAGCCAAAGTGGTAATGGCCCTATGGAGCCAGTGTTTGGTTTGTCCATTCATGGCTACTGTAGAAACATGGCGGTGCAACATGGAGGACTCCACGGTTTAGGACCTGCTCCCTATAAACGTCTCATTCTAAGGTAACAAAAACACAATGATTCTTATTTTCAGGTGATTATACACTACAGAAAACAAACTTGTCACATAATATTTCATTTGTGCTGATATATTCCCCTAAATCCTACACACTGGAGCTTAAAGTAGCAGTGTGTAGGATTTAGTGGCATCTAGTGGTAAAGTTGCAACCAACTAAATAGCCCTCTGTTCAACCCACACTTACAGCCAGCCATTGGGGCCCTTTATATAACATAAAAACACAAAAGGCTGTCTCTAAAGCCAGTGTTTGGTTTAGCTACCACAGAAAAATGCAACATGATAGATCCAGTGGAAGAGGACCTGCTCTCAATGTCGATATGAAGGGCTCATTCTAAACTGACGAAACACATTTGATAATACACCAATATGGATATTATGTTCTATTTCTGCCAGTATATGCTCCTAAATCCTACACACTGTTTCTGTAAACATCCCAGAATGCAACTATCACAACAGGATCTTGGAACCGAACACCTAAATAAAATGCAGCCATCATCACTTCATATAATCACACCTGCTTTTCCCGCTACAACATGCCAAAATGTCTGCTGTGAAAATTGCAGTCGTCTTTGACAATTCAAAATATCTGTCTGAATTGTCTAGAAATTGCTGTTTTTAATAGATAACTTATGTCTTTGTTCAAAAGTGATTAAGAGCAGCAAATTCCAACTCTGTTTCCTTGAAATTTTGTGTGCATTTTACTAAATTGTTTTTATGATTACATTCGCTGCCTGGATGATGTTCATAGACAAAATGTCTTTGAGTTAATAGAATGATATGTTTAAGTACCACCTTAGCATTGCACAGAGGTGGATGGGGTGGATGGTGGCCGAACAAAGTGCAGGGCTGGGACACCAGAATCCCAAGTTTGTGTCCAGACTCCTGTTTGTGGTTTAGGCTACAAAAAACACTTTGGTAAAGGTTAGGGAAAGAAAGTGGTTTTGGTAAAATAAAAAGTAATAAAAAGGGTAATAATAATAATGCAGTAGGGCTATTCACTACAACTAGACAGTGTATTGAAAGATTGCCTAATCTGATGGAAAAAGCACAGTATGAAACTAAAGACGAGACCTTCTGTTTTTAAACAGTTTTTTTAAATTCTATCTTATTCCAGTCCTTTTTTTTATCAACACTTGAAATTGTGCATTTTCAGAAAAAAAAACATTCTGACAAAAAGCTGAGAAAAATGTATTTTTGGCGAAAAAAATCAGTTAGATTTAGATTTTTTTGTTTTTCTCATTTTTTGAGTTGTATAAATGAAAAAAAATATATAATAACGAAAATAATATTAGATAGCAGAACAGGTTGTCACGTTCAGTGATCATTCAGTGTTTTGTTGTCCGTCTTGTCCGTGTATCACTGTCACCGTCATGGAGGCCCCGTTTCGTCCCACCAAACTTGTTTGCTTCCTCATCCAACTCGGATTCAGAACGTTGATTGAGTCTGAGTCCATCAACATCTCCACGGCTCGCGCACCCGTAAACTTTCCGTTGGTGCCGGCATTTTCGTGCAGTTTACAAGCTGCAACATTTCCGTCAACAACATCTTCTTCCAGTTTCCAGCAGGTCTTCTTCTTTGTTTGTTTTTGGACATGGCAGTGCTGTTCTATTTCACAAGATGTGTATCTTATAACAGTGAAAACACGGATTGCTGGAAAGGGAAAGTGTTACTTAGAAACATTTCCCTATTATGTAATAGAAAATATAATTTTTTCAGCTTTACATTTCCCTCAAACATATTTGCTTTTTCAAATTTGTTGCATATGAACATACTTTTGAGGAAACAGGGCTGTAGTATTCAGAGAACATTTGCTTATTTGCCTAGTGATTGGTGTTGCATTTCCGAGCTAACCAATACCACCTTCTGTTAGCATGTTATGATCAGGTAGCTTTCATGTTAGCCTTAAACTAGCTATTAAACAAAGTGAAAGCTGCTTCTCCTGAACGTTAAGTGACTCTTGTTAGGACATGACACCATTTCAGTTTGGGCTATGTGTAAAATTAACGTAAGGCCGCACAATAATAGTCATATCTCGTGTTTGCTCACTTGGTTAATAAATATTTTTCTGTTTGTACGCAGCCACCTCTCCCATGGAGCTCTCAGCTTGGAGATTTGTGACCCAGCTGCAAGACCTAAGGTCGTCTGTCAACCTCTGGACAGCAGGTAAATTAGATTATTTTTTCTTTACTGCTATTATCACTGTTGGAGCAGTACAAAGTGTGAGTCCACCCATGCGCTGTATTTGCCTCAGGCAGAAACTGCCAGTGTTTTTTATTTTTTATCCTTTGAACTCTGATGGCCCCTGGCATGAAAAGCGTTGGACACAATCACGGACTGTGTTTCAAATGATGTAACCTTCTACGTTAGTCTTTGTAGTCGATTCTGTCTCTTTCCCTGCATTCCCTTTGTTTTTCTTTGTACCTAGAACGGCTGGCTTACGCATTAAATTGTCTAATTTCTCCGTCCAATGTCACCGGTCTCTTTTATTTTTATTTCCTAATAGCTGCAGCCCTTCTCTTGTTGCTCCATCTATTCTCTGTCCTATTATTTGATTTATTTCTTTCTGTTTCTGCTGTGGGAGACAGATGGCCAGATTGTCATGGCTGGACAACTAATTTCCTCTGATATTTACCATTCTAGCACACACAGGCACTCCTCATCGATGAAAGCCAGATACTGTGAAATGGTCCATGAATTTTGGTTTGAGAGTGTGAGTGTGTGTGTGTGTGTGTGTGTGTGTGTGTGTGTGTGTGTGCATGGTTGCACACATGTATGCCTGTCTGCCTGTTTTTTTTTTTTTTTTTTTTGACAGCTCATATTATTGGCTGTGAATGAATGCAATTCGGGGACAATTTGTGCAGCTGTGTGTGCACACCTTTGACAGGTGTGAGTGAGTGTGGGTGTGTGTGGGGACTATGCTATGCGCGTGTGTTTCTTTGACAGGTCGTATTTGCATTGCATGAGTACATGCAGTTTGAAGTCTGGGCCTGGTTGGTTTGTGCGTGTTTTTTGACAACTACTACATTATTGGCTGTGAATAAAAGTTTGGAAAATGGTTTGTGTGTTAGCAGGAGGAGAGAAACCATTTGCAGTTAAAAATATTCTCTGTGAAGTTAAGGTCAATGGTGGTTACAGTTCACATGTGTCTTTGGCTTAATGTTTGGCAGAAATTGTACATCTGTTAAGCAATATTAAAGCCACAGGAAACTTGTGAATTTGTTTGTTGTCTTGCCATCAGCTCCCAGGAATGTTATTAATAACTGTTAATTGCTCCCATGCTGTTTCTTCCCCACATTATCTTTATTTCCTGGTTCAGACATCAGGCTTTAGTTGCAGATAGTTTCATCACAAACAGAAAGAGCTTCAAATATGAAAAACCTCTGTACCCTGGGCGTCATCTTTGATGTGTGACTGACAGGTCATTAGTCTAATTACCATATCTTATTAGAGGGAATGGAACAATGCAGGGACCGTTACAGGAGATACATGTTTATTTGTCAGGATTTTTAACAAAAAAGTCCAAGCAACGTAGTCTAAGTAAGTTGAGTTAATTTGGGGAAGAGTGTTATTTTAAACATGGGGTTTTTCCTCAGAACTTGAGGAAAAACTTGAAAGAACTTGAAAAATGGTTGACGCAACTATCTGAAACAAATGTAAGAATATCCGTTAGGGCACTGTCACACATGAGCGTTTACTTCCATTCAATAAAAGCAGAGCGGGCGAATTTAGTTTAGTTTATTTGTTTAGGACAATGCACAATAATGAACAGTTTGCGCCGTGGCATCCTGTAAGTGTGCCGGATTTAGCTCAAAGCTAATTTCCATCCGCAGTCCTCACATTAAAAAGACAGACTTGACATATTACAGAGCATATATAGTAATAACAATAATAATAGCAATGACGGAGGTAGTTACACAATATTACAGTAATGAAAATGAAGTATAAGAAGATAAGGGCTACAGTTGTACTGTATGGGAGCTAATCATTATCATTATTTCAGACGTGGGTGCAGGTTTGGTGGGACAGTAACCACGCTTTAAGCTGTTTTTTGAATGCATTAAACGTGGGGCTGTCTCTAATTGGGGTTGGAAGACTATTCCAACATGCACCGCCCTTGACAGTTAGAGAATTTTGGCCTATTTGGCTACGTCTGAACGGCACCTCACAGTCCCCTCTGGAGGCAGATCTGGTGCTAAGTGTGTTATCTCTCCGTCTGAAGAATTCCTTCAGCGGGGGAGGAGCCAGCCCATTGAGAGTTTTGTAGATGAGGCAGCTATTTTTAAAACTTCTAAGATTTTCCAAGTTCAAAAAATTGTGCCTCGCAAGGATTGGACAGTGATGATAAGTAAGAGGCTTTTTAGCAAATACCTTGATTGCTTTTTGTTCAGTTGGTTTCAGTGTGGTGACACCAGCGAACGACCATATCACAAAGCAGTATTCTATGTGGGACAAAATCATACAATGAAGATAGGATTTAGCTGCTTCAGACGAGATGAGGGGCCTGATTTGTTTAAAATTTTGCAGACTGAATCGGATTTTGTTCGCCACTTTTTTGATGTGTTTTTTGAATGTAAGATTTGCGTCTAGCGTGATACCAAGGTACTTGAACTGAGTTACTAGTTCAAGTTCGATTCCTCCAATGAATACTTTGGATCTGCTCTGGTTAACTGGTCGTTTTGTGAATGTCATGCACACAGTTTTTTTTGTGTTGAGCAAAAGGCAGTTGTTGTTAAGCCAGTCTTGGACCTTGGTTAAGGCATTTGTGAGTTTGGATGAAGTAATGTCAGAGTTAGGGCCGTGAGTAAAGATGACTGCGTCGTCTGCATACATCTGGACGTTAAGATCTGGACACACATCTGGGAGGTCATTTATGTACAGTGAAAACAACAATGGTGCAAGGATCGAGCCTTGGGGAACCCCAACAGTAGAGGAGCGGAAAGGCGATTTAACCCCATCGACAGTTACACATTGTGATCTGTTTGAGAGGTATGATTTAAACCATTGCATGGTGTTGTCAGAAAAATTGAAATAGGTAAGCTTGTTTAAAAGTACTTATATGACATTCGCGTCCAAAGGCAAAGCAAGTTGCATCTTTACCTCGCTGTGTAAAGAGTGACCAGTGAAGACGCAGCCTTACTCAATAGCAGAGGTATATGTGTGGAGACAACATTGCTTGTTGTATGATATCAGTCATGAAACATAAAAACCAGCCCACAAGAGATGCTGCCTGGCTGGCAGAGAGTCAGAAGACAGGCATGGTACGTTAGAAAATGAGAAATTTCTCAGTACTTATTAGTAAGCTAGCTACAACTAGCAAACATAACCTATATAGACGATGGTCACTCACCTGCATTTGCTCATGTGTGAGCATACCCCGCTGTTCATCTAGAGGCATGAACTGAGTAATGAGGTGCAGCTACTGTGGCGGGTAGTGGATCACATCAGCTGATGGGGGAATCAGCAACAGGTGTGCAGAACAGAGTGTGTCTGATGGACACATCAGAAATGGTGGGGAGTGGGAAAACAACAACATTATATCCAAATCTTCAAAGCTTAAACACTTTCTTTTCCTATCTGTTTTCTTACAGATGCCTTCCAATAAAAAGTGTTTTTCTTGTGTATGTCCCCTAAAATGTCTGACCTCGACTATACTGACTTGTACCTGTGCAAAGTTTGTCACTCAAGAGGTGTTTCACTTTCCTCTACTGAAGGGGAAGATGTCTGCACACCTACCCAAAATCTGTGGTTCAAACGCACATTGAGCAGCACAAGCTAATTGCTGCAGGATGCGCATATTGACGGGGGGAACACACTTTGACACAACACCAGTGAAAGAAACCTGGAACCTCCAGTGCAAAGTAGACTTGTCAGTGCCTTGTCAAATCCTATTCTTATTTCCTAAACCCAGCCACATACATGTTGGCTAAACATAACCACATGCATTTGTTGCTGAAGGAAAATAAAGTCAATTCGCGGTGTTATAACGACAAAGTGTGTTTATTTTGAAAGAGACTGTATGCAAACTGTACATTTCCTGTGAAAACAAAAATGCATTTTGAAAACACAATGCATGTAACAGGCTGCAGTTGACACAGAGTCCCAGAACATCAACAACCTATGCACCCAGGGTACCTTGCACATCCTATTTCCACGACCAAATGCTGATATGTGATAATTTCAGAGTGAGAATGTGTTGCTACTTACCAAAAACCCCACTGTGACAGATATTATTGTATGTTTCACAACCACTAATGCTGTGTCTGCCACTGGCAGTTACAAGCCAAAAACAACATAAACAAATAAAAGATGCTAACTACACGTACTGTTCTAATACGTGTGTTAGCTGCAGATTTTGGTGACCAACAAACGTGTCATCTTAGTCTGGGTCTGACCGAGGCTCACACACGTATGGCTGATTCCTCTACTGGTAACACTAGCCACCTTGATGCATGCTGCTCTCTCATCAGTCAACCTAGCACTATCCTCCTGTATCCAGAGCTATCATAACACTTTTTTTAATGCTGTTCCAGCACTGGAGAAAATGGAAAGCGAAACCTAGCGCAAACAGCCGTGGTGGACAGGACGGTGGCGGAGATTCTTATAATCTATTGGAACGCCTTAAATGCTGGTGTAATATAGATGAATCTAAACTATTTTCTAATTAACTTATAATATCAGAGAACATTACGAACACAGTTAGTAGCTTTATTCCAAAACAAGTATTGGCCATTATCAGTGTGCTATATTTTGAAAATGTCCAACCTATTTATTTGCTGTTACTCCAACAAGAAAAATATTTTTAGATAGACCATACGAGGCTCTGATTCCTATTATTTGAGCAGTTTTCTGTCAATAAATCCTGAGTAAAATATCTCAAGCTGCTTTGTGCCAGTATGTGAGAAATAAGTAAGAATTTATTGCACAGTACTAATTAAAATTAGGTTTTGACCCTGATATAATGGGAAGGTTAATTCAAACTCTCCATGCTTCTCAGTTTTAATAAATCTTTTGATCTCAGCATGTTTGAGAACATGTAACAGCATGTATTTTCATTAAAAATAATGGTTTTCCAGAGGAAATGCAACATGAAGAGTGAGAGGCAATGATGTTAAAGATGATTTTGTGCTTTGTGCAAAAAGAGAAATTTGTTGCATCACAGGAGAATCAAACTGTTGCTGCTGTTTGCTTTGTACCCCTCTTTCCTGTTAGCAAAGTGTCACATGTCTGTCCTTCTGTCTGTATGTACGAGGTCAACATCCCTGAGGGGACAGACATCAGCAGGTCCATTCTGCAGGGAGTGTCTCTGCAGTTCTTCATTTTCTCCAGACCTCTCTCTCCACCTCCATTCCCTTGCTTGCTCATTCAAGTTTTCCTTGTCTTTACACTGTATCCGCTCTCCATCCTCACTCTGCAGGATGCAAAGGTTTCTGACCTCTTCCATATGGCCTCATTAACCATTGAGCCAGTGTCTCTGAGTGTCCAACCACCTTAGCATGCCCAACACACACGCTGAAAACAACTCAAATTGCCCTCTAATTTGATAAGAAGTCCCACCAAAATAAAGGCCTCAATATGGTTATTTTGAGTTTCTTATTTTTTATGCTTCTGATCCTCTTTGAAAAACTGCCACTCTTTTTTTCCAGAGTGCTTCATCTTTTTGGTGTAGCCACCAAAGTGGGTGTTTAGGAAAAAATCACTGCAAATTGTCAAAGATGCCCTTCACTATCAATTTTAACAAACTGCCATATCACAGTAAAGGAGGTAAGCTGATTGATGTCATTTCTTCAAGCAGGACTCTGTGACCCAGTGAGTGTTTTATATCAGGCTGTGTCAGTGCTGTTTGTCCAATATGCCAACTGTTTGTAAACTCATACACAGAATAGGTGAATCCTAAAATAGTTATTTGCTGCCCAACTAAAGAATGCTGCTTCGGTTCCAGCCTAAAGAAAGTTGCTGTGGCTCTACCTAGAAGTCTTTATTGATGGCATATGTCACATTTTTTCCCAAATGCTGAGACACTAACACTGATTCTTGAAGCACTATCCCCGTGACCATTAACACTTGTAGCAAATACATACACCAAATATCATTTAACACACTTTCAAAAACCTGTGAACAGAGGTGTCTGCATTGCTACACTATTTTTCTAATTGCCTCTCCACGCTGACACACTGCTGCCCAGCTCTGTTAAGACTGCATGAGATGCCAGACCCACAAGGCGAGATTTAACCTAATTGTTTAGTTTTGTCCTTCTAAAATAAATGTTTTCTTGTTCTTGTTCTTGTACTACTTACACTGAGTGTCTCTATTAAATATTTTGAGTAAAAATCTAAGAAGAAGCTCTCACTAATTTGTATTTATAGTGTGTTTTGATTGAAATAAACACCCATACTTTAGACATTCAGGAGCCTGTGTGTATGTGTGTTTATTACATGTATAACAGCTTTATTGCAAACTACTTTGCCCTGCAGACAGAAAAAGCAAAAGCTACAAGTGTGTTTCACTTCTACTATCAATGTTAAGTTGGTGCTTTGTGCCCTTATTCAAATTATACTGTGTACTTCATTAATGCAAAAATACAACTTTTAAGACTTTGAAGAATTTTGCAAGAATTGTTTGCTTTTTCTGTGTTAATAATTTGCTAGTTCAGTGTAAATTTGTTTGGTTAGTGTAGAGTTTAGCAAAAATAATCTATAGTTTCAAAGTAATCCAATCATCAGAAAAAAATGTTGGCCATGTTGGTTTTTGGTAGTAAAATGCTGGCAGGAAACACAGCAATGTCTAGGGTCATAACTATGGCTTTCGTGGCTTTTTCCTGGTGGATAAATGGTGACAGGTTGCTAAAAGACACCCACTTTTGGTACCTGAAAAGCTACAGCATAAACAGCAACAGGTCACAAAAAAACACCCATGTTTGGTAGCTAAAAAGCTGCTCAATTAACAGTGGCATGTCAATAAAAGTCACTCACGTTTGGCAGCTAAAAAGCTGCTCAATAAACATGGCAGGTCAATAAAAATCGCTCACGTGTAGTAGCTAAAAAGCTACTGGATAAACAACAACAGGTCACTATAAATCTCTCACTTTTGGTTGCTAAAAGTTGCTGAATAAACAGTGATGGATCACTAAAAAACACCCACTTTTGGTAGCTTAAAAAGTCACTGGAAAGCCATTGGAAACACAGCAATGACTTGCCAAAATTACAACCAGTTTTATTGTTTTATGTTTGAACAGTGGTTTGTAGTGGTCTGCAGCCTGACGGGTATCACCAAGATGTCATGCTATCCACCATCCCCTCCACCCCCAGTGACAAAATCATCACATATATTACATTACATTAGAAACATTGATATGATACATGTAAAACATGCAAATGAAATGTATTTGTGGTTTGCAGAAACATAGCATGCCAATGTTTTCTTCTGACGACTGGGCTGTTCAAAGACAGTGCCCGAGCAATCAGAAAAAACTGTAATTGACAAATCACAAAGTTGGCGAGAATGCATTTGTGCACCAGTTCCAGTCCTGTTGGTTGTTTCAGCAGCCAAATTTCAATGGATCCTGCCAGATTTCCTACATTTGGGAAAACTGTCATGGAGCAACAATGATCAGAGCCTGTTACAGCACAGCGTGAGTGCTTCTCTATATGACTGAGACATTATGATATAAAGCGTTGTTTACCTTGATGATGTGTTGGACATTCAAAGACACTCACACTGGTATCTGTCACCTGCAATGCTTCAACTAACACATCGCTGTCTGCCATGTTTTTAATAAATGGGGAGTTAATTATTAACACTGAACATAATGATGTACATATGTTTTCATATTCATGATTGAAATTTCCCAGTTACACAGGTGTGATGTAGAGCCTTGAAGCCTCCTAGTCACACACAGCGAGGATGGAATTTAAACTTATGTAATGTGGAATAATTTGCATATTTGATTCTAGATTTTTCAACTGGGGAGAAGTTGATGTGATTTTAAGAATTTTGAATTAGTTATTTGAACATTTTGTGGGAAACCATAAGACAGAAATTACTATTCAAAGCAGAGTCATTCTTTATCCTCTGGATGAGATCTTTAAATTAAAATCTGAGACATACAACTCTGGGCAGCACATTTTAATTTTCTTTTTAATATTGGCATTTATAGACAAAATGTGCCTCACATGTTCAGTCTCATTTACTGGCATTAATTTCCTCTAGAAGAGCCTGCATTTTGTGCAAAACTATAACCAGTGTTAAACTGTACTATTATATTATTCATGTTTAGTGTTTTGTTTAGCCATTTAATTTTACACTTAATATACTGTGGTTGCCATGTTAAAGTAGCCCATCTCAGTTGTTGAAAAAGCTTTTAACAAGGGAAAAATACATTCTGCATTTTACTATGTTTTAGTTATTTATTGATCACAGATCTTTAATGTGGCACCTTGTCAATTATGTTCCATTTCTTCTATAAGGGTTACAGTACTGAACCGTGAATATGACTTTGCACTACAGGGAGAAGAAAGGGACAGTACATCAGTTCCATATGGCAACCTCAGTGTGTGTGTGTGTGAGAGAGAGAATTGGAAAACTTGTCATGTAATTGAAATAAATGTGTGTGGGGGTGAAAGTCTTTGGCCCTTTGGCACCAGTGTGACACAATGAAGACAGCAAAGCATTTAGCATGTCTGTTGGCCCCTTTGGCCTACGATTGGAATTTCACACTCCCACACACTGATGTGTGGCCCTCAGCACATAAGGTGGTTACAGCAGAGTCATCAGTCATGTGGCTGCAGATCAGAGCTCTTTATGAAGATGGATACCAGTCGATTAACCATCCTTACAAAGCTGCTTTTGTCAATTTCTGAAAGAAGGTAGGGCAAAGTGCATGTCTTACAGTTTCTTTACAGAACACTGAACCAAACCTTATATGCAACACTTTTGTTGTTGCTCCCATTATTCCCAGGTTTAAGTGAAAGAATTAAGACTTTTAATGAACTCAAAAGATGGCCTATATATTCTCTCAAATTTTATCCATAAATTTGTTAAAATCTGTGTTAGTGAAAACTTCTTCTTTTCAAAGATATTCTATCCACCTGATAGGTGTGGCATATCAAGACAGCATCATTACTACACAGGTGTACCTTTGGATGGTCACAATAAAAGGTCACTCTAAAGTGTGAAGTTATATCACACAACACAATGCCACAGTGGTCACAAGTTTTGAGGGAACATCCCACTGGCATGGTGACTGCAGAGCTGTTACTTCCATATGATGTCTCCAGTGGCACACCTGTTTAGTACTGATGCTGTTTAATCAGTATCTTGATACACCACAGCTGTTAGGTGAATGGATTGTCTTGGAAAAGGAGAAATGCTCACCAGCACAGAATTTGACTTACTTACAACCAAAATTTCACTTTTGTTGAGGTCATAAGAAAAAGTGTAGATATTTAACTTAAACCTGTAAAAATGGGAGCAAAACCAAAATTGTTGTTTAAATTTTTGCTCAGTATAAATATAAAGTTGTAGCTCAGTATGCATGGCTTTCCACAGGTTCTTAGCCGTTTCAACAGCTGGCCAGTGTTCAAGCAACATCTGTTTTCAGCTGCCATTGAGTAAAGAGACACACTCAGTAGACATATGGCTGTGCTTTTATCACTGAAGGTACAATTACTGAAACACTTGTATTCAAGTCTCCTGTTCCAAAAATGCTAATCACACATTTTGAGGGGAAAAAAGAAAGCCAGGCTCATCGTGCTGTATCACAAACTTGTATAAGATCCGCTCTGACTTCAGTCATTTCACTATGTAAAAATGTAAGTTAACTACATTATAAAGTCAAGTATCAATTAAAACATTTCATTTTTTGAATAAATTCGCCGGTGGGTTTATGAGGATTATCGTCGAACTTGGAGGATTATCGTCTTCTTTCTCTCCAGAGAGCATTACCTACACACATACGTGGACATGGACACACACACAGTCAGTCACAGACATGTCTTCCCTGTGGCCTGTTGTGTGTGAATTGATGTTCTGTAGAAGATAAAATGGGCTCCTCAGGGTAGAAACAGCTTCACTTAATTTCTCTCGCCCCCCCCACCCCCCACCCCGTGTGATGCAAGAGAACAAGTGTGTGTGTAAAAGAGTGTGTAGGTGTTGGAGCTATAGATGAAATCCATCAGCTGGAAATCAGCTCAGTCTTTCTCCCCTTCTCTCACTTTTTTTTTTTTACTGTCTAATCCACCCCTCTCTTTATTTCCTCGTTCTGTTTTCTTTCATTACCTCCTCCTTCCCACTTCATCATCTTGTCATCCCTCTCTCCCTCCAACTTATTCTCCTCATCCTTCTCTCCTCTTCTTCAAATCGCTCACCTCCCCTCCTCTCCATGCAGGTCCTCACTTCCTCTCCTGTCATCCTCCTTTACTCAAGTTATCTTTTTTAATCCTCCTATCTGCCCCCCTTTTCATCCTCCCTCATCCTTTTCTCATCTCTGCCCACCGAATCCTCTCAAACATCATGTGGCCATTTCTTCCTCCCTTCCTGATAATCCAGTCCTCTCCATCTCTGCCTGACCCTCTTCATCCTCTCCATCTGCCTCTTTCTCTCCATCATTCCTTTTCTTTCACCTCAGCTTCTATCTCTTTTCTTACTTTTTCTTCATTCTTTTGATAAGGTAATAATCTGCAGCATTGCCATAAATAAATATATATGTCTCCCCTTATCATTTCGCTCTTCATCCTCTTCAGTCTCCATCTTTTCCTCCCGCCACTTGACTGCACTTTGCTGCCGGCTGCCAGTTAAAATCTTTTCTCACCATTAGCTACCAGCTCTCGCACTCCAACCCCCCCTCTCTCCAATTTCCTCGTCTCACCTACATTTACCCTCAATCCATTCCATCAATCCATCATGTCTCTCTATCCATCTTCCTCTCCTCTTTAGCCACCTCTCCACCTGCTGCTAACATGCATATTGTACAATATAATAGGACTGAGCCAGAACCCATTTACACTTGACATTAAAGCTACACCGGGCCAGATTTATTTGTTGCAGCTGTCTTATCAGCCTAAATCACAAAGTGGAGTTACAACTCCCTCGTTGAAGAAACTAGAGTACCACGAATTTGATGGCAGAAAGTATTCTTGGGGGCCACAAGAATGGATGAATTAAAAACCAAACATTCAATTAGATGTCATCCATTGACATACCATGGGGCTGTATGTCCTAACTGGCCAAAAAATTCTCACAACTCATATTTTGGTCCCCCTGTAGGCTTCGGAGTTAAACAACGTATTCTGTTACAGTGCTTTGTATGATATTATTATGAATTGGCACCCCACAAAAGACATTACGTACTTGATGTACGTAATGTACACCAAAGCTGGCTTCAAATTCATTGACAATTTCAATTTATTCTGGAACAGAGCTTCGTTTTACAGCACAGACGGCATCCATCCCTCGAGACTTGGTAACACCGTGTTCACCCATAACATTAAGCACGCCACAGAAACAATAACAACTACATGTGACTGACTGAGCCCCCGCTCTTCTTCTCTGGTCTCACCGCAGGCCACTACCACAAGTACTAGCTCCCCCTACCGTCTCCCTCCGGGATTACCCCCTGTCTCCGCTGATACCCCTGTGTTTGCTGCCCCTACAAGCGGCGTTATCGCCCCCTACTGTCCACCTCTTATCACCCCCACCAGATCTTCTGGTGCCTCTCCAGCCTCTACAACGAGTCTGTCTCCTTCCTCCATCCCTGTTATCATCAGTTATAGATCTTGCTCTGTTCAAAATAATTCCAGCCGACCCTGTGGAGTGAGCCTCGGCCTCCTTCGCCCAGTTCCCCTTACCAACTGCCCTCCTCCCTCTGTTATAATTAAAATGGCTCTAATTAACATTAGATCACTCAGTAACAAGACGTTCATTCTAAAAGACTATTTCTCTACTCACAACTTGGACTTATTATTTTTGACTGAGACATGGCTGAGACCTGGTGACAACAGTGCCTTCTCTGAGCTCGTCCCTCCTAGATGTTCCTTTTTTAGTTCCACACGTACCACAGGCCGAGGTGGTGGCCTTGCTACTGTGTTTAAAGAAAAGTTTAACTGCAGAATGATCAAACTCAAATGCTATTCTAGCTTTGAGCTTCAACCATTTGTGCTTGACAGTTCATGTCCTACCCTATGTGTTGTCATCTATCGCCCACCTAAATATAACCCGGACTTTATCCCTGAGTTTTCTGAGCTTTTAGCTGAAATTTTACCTAAATTTGACAAAATTTTAATTTGTGGGGATTTTAATATCCATGTCTGCTGCTCATCCAATCAGCTGGGAGTAGATTTTGTTAATCTTCTGGACTCCTTTGGTCTCACCCAACTGGTAGATGGCCCTACTCACTGTCTTGGGCACACACTGGATTTAATCATCGCCCGTGGGCTCTCTGTGTCTGTCAGGGAAATTTCTGTCTCTCCTTTCTCTGACCATCTCCCCATTCTCTTGGATCTCACAGCTTCTCCACCAATCACTAAGCCCCTCCTGCCACCCTCCCGCCGCCGCATCATCACCGCCTCTACAGCAAGCAACTTTGAAGCAGGTTTTCTTCACTGTGATCTGTTCACTAGGAATGCTCTGCGTCCCCCCCTCTCCCCGGACAGTTTCATCTCCTCCTTCCATTCCACCTGCTCCACAATCCTCGATACCGTCGCCCCCTTCAGGTCCAAACCCTCTAGACCCATAGTTGATCCCTGGCTAAACGACCATACACGTGCTCTTAGGCAACTTTGCAGGCAATCCGAACGCAGGTGGAAGAAGCATAAATCACCTGTGTCTCTGCGTACCTGGAGGTATAACTTGGCAGACTACCAGAAGGCTGTGAGAGAGGCGAAAGCACAATACCTGTCTAGAATTATTTCAACTAGCTCCAATCGTCCCAGAGTGTTATTCAGTTCTATAAACTCAGTTATTAATCCTTCCTCCACTGCACCTACAGATATCTCTACCACATCCTCAGAAAAGTTTTTACACCATTTCGTTAACAAGGTGGAGTCTGTGCGGCAAAACATTGTGGTATCTAGTGGCGCCTCAAATGCTGGTGTCGTATTGAGCTCCCCCTCAGAACACACCGCTGTGCTTGACAGCTTTGAACCAATCTCCTTCTCTCTCCTTTCTAGGGTGGTACAGCAGATGAAGCCAACAAACTGTCCTCTAGATATAGTCCCTGCTAAGGTCTTAAAAGAGGTTTTTAGCAGTGTTGGGCCCTGCCTCCTCACCTTCATTAACTCCTGTCTTAGTTCTGGTTCAGTCCCAGCTGCTTTCAAGCATGCGGTGGTTAGACCACTTCTAAAAAAACCTAACCTTGACCCTTCGGTTTTATCTAATTTCAGGCCTGTCTCCCACCTGCCTTTTTTATCTAAAGTTCTGGAAAAAGTGGTTTTTATTCAGCTACAGCAATTTCTAGATAACAACGCCATCTTTGAAAAGTTTCAGTCAGGTTTTCGGTCTCGCCATAGTACTGAGTCAGCCCTACTGAAAGTGCAAAATGACATCCTTCTCTCAGTCGACAATAGAAACCCGGTCATACTAGTACTCCTGGACCTTACAGCTGCATTTGATACCGTCGACCATTCAATTCTCATCTCCCGCCTATCCAATTATGTAGGCATCCGTGGCTCAGCTCTCGACTGGTTTACCTCTTACCTCAGTAACAGATCCTTCTCTGTAATGGTAGGTGATTATTCATCCTCTCATGCCCTCCTCTCCTGCGGGGTCCCGCAGGGCTCCATTCTCGGACCTCTCCTCTTCTCTCTCTATCTTCTCCCATTAGGTAATATCATTGCTTGCCACAACCTTCATTTTCATTGTTATGCGGATGATATTCAGATATATCTTCCCATTACACCAGACTCCCCAGATCCTTTTAGTCCCCTCTCAAAGTGCTTGGAAGACATTAATCAGTGGCTGGCCCAAAATTTCCTGCTCCTTAACCAGTCAAAATCAGAGTATATTCTGGTTAGCCACTCTGCCAGCTCTGGCAGTGCTCTTTCTTGTTATAATCCTCTTGCACCTTTTTTTAAACCGACTGTAAGAAATTTAGGGGTAATGTTTGACTCTTTTTTAAATTTTGACAAACAAATTGACTCAGTGGTGAGAGCAAGCTTTTTCCAGCTAAGACTTTTAAACAAAGTTAAACCGTTTTTAAGCAGACAGGACCTGGAGACAGCAGTCCATGCTTTTATCAGCTCAAGACTTGATTACTGTAATGCTCTATATACTGGTATCAAACAATCATCCCTCTCCCGCCTACAACTGGTTCAAAACACAGCTGCACGCCTTTTAACTGGTACTTCACGGTTCAATCACATCACTCCTGTCCTCTACTCCCTCCACTGGCTTCCTGTAAAGTTCAGGATTGTCTTCAAACTTTTAACTTTTACTTTTAAAGCCATCCATGGTCTTGCTCCTGCCTATCTGACTGAGTGCCTGAAAGTTCGTCAGTACCCCAGAGCTCTTCGCTCATCAGACCAGTTGCTTTTAGAAGTCCCCAGGTCTTGCCACGTACGGTGGGGGGATTGGGCGTTTTCTGTGGCCGCCCCTAAGCACTGGAACCTTTTGCCACCTGAACTGCGAGCCATCAATGACCTCCCACGTTTTAAGTCTGGTCTTAAAACATTTTTATTCAGAATGGCTTTTAATTAGTGGGTAAAACTCTAACTCTTTGTCGCCTGTTTTCTTATAATGTTAATGTCTTTTTGTCTGTATTGTTCCTGTTTTTTTTTATTTTTTTTTTTTATGTAAAGCACTTTGTCCATCTTTTTTGATGTTGTAAAGTGCTATATAAATAAACTTTGATTGATTTATTGATTGATTGATGTTAAGTTAAGTACTTAACAAAAAAGTTATTTACATAAGGTGCAAGAAAAGGAACATTGGTGGACCTCATCACATTACATACCTAAGGTCAAGTTATGTAGGTTATGTTTGGGAAAAGAGACATGGCTGGGCCTCGTACTTACCTTAAAGTTATGTACATAACGTAAAGTATTGTACTTTACATAAGTTAAATAGGTTAGGTTTAGGAAAACCAATATGGTGACAATGTACTCTAAACTACCTGGGGAAAGTCCTGTGTTTTGTGACCATCTACCACCCCAAACTGCCTCCTTAGATGGACTACTTCCCTCTTAACTCCCATTGGTGCATTGGTCACATAATCAGCATTCCCAAATTCATGGGTTATACATGATTTACTGGCTCATGATTACATGGGATTATATTTCATAGGAAAGCATACAAACATTGCATGAGCACAGCCTTGACTTGACTCAAACTTGAGCAATCAGTACTATTACGGCTAATACTAACCTGGCCTGTTAAGTTGCCAAGAGATGACGTTCAGGCAGAGATCATCTCTGGGGAAGACAAATTTTTTGGGAAGGCTTGACCATAACCTCATGAAAACCTTTTCAACCGAAGTGGATAACTTTTTGTGACTGACCTTGTGTGGAATGTACAATAGAACGCATGCTGACCCTGCAGAAATGAAGGTCTTGACAGCATTGCGCTATTTTGGAAAAAAAATGCAGCTTTGCAATAGTCAAGGCCGTAGTCCATCGGCTGATGTGTGGGTTGTAGTGTGAAACTGTTCCAATTTCCTGAGGTCCACAGCAGTAGCTTTCATCTTTTCTGAGTTTTTGTATCGTCATCATCATCATCATCATTATCATCATCCTCCGTCTCTGCACCTCCTCTCGCCTCTGTCTGACCAAGCTGACTCTCTTTGGGCAGAGAGGGGTGTTTTCTTTGGTTGTACTCCCTCAGATTCCTCAATAAAACTATTAATGAAGTCAAGACAAGTTAAATAGATCCCAGAAAGTTGAAATAAACTTAAGTTCAACTTATGCACACCTATACAAACACTGAATCACATTCAAGAAAATTAATGAATGCCTCAGAGTTCCTCACTCATAGTGATATTATCTCTTCCAGCCTTCCTGTGTCACTGACAGCATCCTAGGTAGCTGGACACTACAGGAAATCACATGGGTTTTAACACTAAAATGCAGTGCTTGATTTTTTCACTGTTATTAAGCTGTTTCATTCCATTCCATTCCATTTCCTAACTTTTGATATCCACAATGGCTTCTAAAGAATTGCTGTAATTACTCACCCCATTAATTTGTGAAGAAAGCATTCAGGAATAAAGAATCCAAAAAGTCATACAATTCTTGATGAATTTAAGTCAAGGGGAGCCTCGCTAAACATCAACAAAACAATATCAAAACATCAATGTTAGACTGTTGAGGTGTTTCAACTAGTAGGGTTTTTGCAAAAACTCATGTGTTTGAAAAGAACCGAACACATAACTCTGTAAATGAGATTTGTATGAGTTGTGTGAGAGTTTATAAAGAAATGTTTTGATATAGTTTTGTCGCTAAACGTGACCCCCATTTGCTTCAGTTTCATCAAGAATTTATTATGTTTCTGTATTCGTTGTTCACCGTGGAGGCATGTGAGAAAAACAACTTTTTTTTCCAAATCATTGCAACATGTGGTGAGTAATTTATATACAAATGGTCATTGTGGGGGTGCAGTATTCCTTTATTCATTTAAACGACTTAAAAAGTAATCTGTGGTAAGAGGGATGTGATTGGTCGCCATGGTGGTGGACACTAATGATCTGGGTCTGTCACAACCAATAATTTCAGCAGTAATAAATCAGTCTTTTATTGCTGTTATAGTTACTGAGTCAGTGTAAAGCATGAAGTCATGGATTAACAAGCTGCTCTTGTGCAAATTGATGTGTGTCCATATATTTATCTTGATATGCAGATGGCAGGGCATTAATGTTAAAGATAAGTTACTGTTGTTATAATGCAATTCAAGAAACAAGCTGACAATACAGAAAATTTTCTCCTGTATACGGCGCAATAGTCAAAAAGTAGTGTATTCAAAAGACACCATGTTCTCCATTGAGAGGTGGCCACAGAGGCTTTGCACAAGTCCTCGTCACAGAAGACGAAGTATTTGTCCACACTAACAACATGTGTTCTGATCTGATGCTCCTATCAGGAGGACATTTGTCTGTCTCTTTCCAAAACTGTTACAAGATGCTGTTGAACAATAAATCTGTTTTATAATGTGACAGCCTGATGTAGATTTCTGGATAAAAAGTTCTTCAAGTTTAAGACATTTTCTAATGACTGCCATTGCACCCTGTGTACATGCAAATATTAGTGCTGAATGGTATAAGCACATACCACATAACTGCAATGTCTCCTGTTTCCAGTTGGGGACCTTCCAAAACATGCTTTTCTCTCCTCTTGTTTCCTGTCTTCAAGTATCCACTAAAATATAGGCAAAATATATCTGCAATAAAATTTACTGGTAATGAAACTTAACAATCAACAATCTTTCTTCAGAATTACATACAGCGCTTGCATTCATTCATTTATATCATTTTTAAATGAGCTTGCTGCTCAATATGACGTAGGTGCAGATGCTTCCAGATGCCTTTCTGTCAGTTCCGCTAATTGTGCAAAGTTTAGGTTCCTGTGTCTACTTTTCAAATCTTGGTGGTGCTTTTGTGGTTGGCTTTGGACAATGGTGGCGTGTGGTTGTGAGTCACTCATCGGGTTGTGGAAATGAACTCACTAGTCTGTAAACTCTACTTCTGCCAACTTCTATCTAGCAAGCTGCTTAGCTAGCCAGGTTGAGTTTTTCAAATGTAAACATCTGTAAACACCGAGGATGGACGGAGAAGATGGGCACCAGCTGAGCTAGCATCATGAGAGAGAGAAGAAAAGGAGGTGCGCTTTAGGGGGTGAATTAGAACTGGTGTGACAGGGGAAATGTGAGGTGCTGACCTTTTCCTGCTCTGGATCACTGCTATACACCATTCAAAGGTGGCTATGGAGGGGTTGAGTGGAAAAGCATCATATGGTTGTTTTGTTGAGGTCCTGATGTGTGAACAGTTGAGTCATTCCAAAACCAGACACGATGGATTACCAGAACCATTCTCAAACATGGACAAATACAAAGCAGCAGCAAACAACGTAAGAAGACATGAAAAAGGAGTAAAAACAGGTCACAAGTTAAAGAAGCTGATGGAATCACATTTCATTGGAGTTGTACTTTGTATAATTCGATGTGACAAAAAAAGGATTCATTAAATGATTGCTTTTGTATTTGGTTTACCTCTATTAACATACTTGACTGGTGACACTTACCCCTCAATCTACAGTGGATCGTGTAGGTGTCATTAGGTACATTTATATCTGCATGGCTTTTCACTTCATCCTATTACAATCCAATCTCCCAGGGTGCAGGTTAATGTGTGGTGTAAAAGAGGTCTATCACTGCAGTACTCATCACTGTCTCCTCTTTTCTTCTCATCTCCCTCAGCCCCTCCTCCCTTCTCATCAACTCTTGTGTCAAGCTCCAGTGACAAATGATACAAATCTAGAGGTACGATAAGGCACACGAGATAAAGCAAGCTGGAGTCGATCATCTGACTTTGATCTGGGGGAGAGTGGAGGTACACAGTATAATGAAGCCTGCATCTTATAGGTCTGTGGTACCCTATATAATGTTTTATATTAGTGAAGCACCGTAAAGTCACTTGGTGCATTTATTGCAACCTTGTTAGGAAACAGTTGCATATATACCCATCCAGTAGTTACAGAGCAATATTATCATTCATTAGGAGTTGTTTTTCTGGCCACCTGGCAAATTTAACACCAATACTTACTGTCTTTCAGCTCAGCTTTTAGTCTCTCCTGAGAAAAATACCTGGATCTTTAGCTGCTTAATGCGCTACTGTTTGTACAGTAGATATGAAACTATAGCCAGCAGCCACTTAGCTTAGCATAACGACTGAAAATAGGGGGTGACAGCTAGCCTGGTGCTTTCCAAAGGTGACAAAATACATAAGCCTATATCTGGTTTGTATAACTGGGAATATTGGGTGGATTTCTTGGCTGGGACTAGTAACTTCCTGTAATGGGTTCCACCAACTGGTCTTTGCTAGGCCTGGTTTTAATGGCTGAGTTGCACTTTGTGAAGACCAGTCTTTAGAATGGACTTAACATCGGTTGCACAAACCAAACTGAAGCCTGGTCCTAACTACCCTGGTCTTACCAATGCACATTCATGTGAATGCCCACATGTCTATGACTTCTGCCTAGCAGCCTGTGTTGCTAACAATCTCCCGCTCTCTTGCGACTATGTGGCTGATGTGTAGCTGCTTTATTAGAACTGGATACTGGACTCTACGATGGCACCTATTCAGTTCAAGAATTACTCACCTTGCGTATTCGCCAAAAAAGTTTCTAGCTCCTGGGTTTACTTCCAGGAAATGCAGCCCACTGAAAATGTGACGAAATGTTTCTCCCACTGGCCCCAACCACAAGTTCCCGCTCGACTCATAGATTTTACATTGTGATGATGCCACAGATTTTTAAATAGCTTTTCACTGTTCCAGAAAAGTTTTACAAATATAAAACAACTGAGTCATAATTTACCTCATTTGCAGTTGGAGGTGTCCTGTTAACAGTTTTATAGGCGTCTCTTTTACAATGGTGATCTATGGGTAAAATGCTTTCGTTTTTTTTTTCTGCAATACCAGAAGTGGCAACAGGACAAAAATAGAAGTAAGGTTGAGTCGCGACACCACATCTAGTTCTCTAATACATTTAATGGCAGTGGGTTAAGTGCCAGCGAATGGCAGGAGAGGTGGTGGCATTGTTTCTCCCACTCTATTCTGAAACACACTCTTGCATAAGGACAAAGTGCTTTCAGCAGCTGCACGGGTGACAGCACTGTGTTGTGGTCCAACACAAACTGCAAGCCCAGTGACATCTCTTCAGTAAGTTTAAATACATAAACATAATACAGAGGATAATGCAGAATTAAAACTGCTCCATTAGCTTCTCATTGTACATTGTTATTTATAGCTCCAGTGGATGCTTCTGGTCCTTATAACACTGTCCTGTCTAAAAAAGTCATTATTATAGAAATTGACTTGATTCTGACTTTACGCCCCCTCTTGACTAAGCATACTATTTACTCCTGGTCTTAGTGAGAAGAAGGCTTAAGCCTAGATGGTGCAACTTAATTATCAGGGTGGACTTAGAACGCCAAGTTATGACCAACCTAGTGTAAGCCCTGTTGATGCAACACGCCCCAGTAGTCGTGGCTGGTTGCCCAGCAACTGCTTAATATTCTTTTAATGACGCTAGATAACTGGATACTTTGTAAAGTGTAACTAATCTTTCTGTTTGTGTCAAAATAAAATGTTTAGTATAAGAACTGTTAGCCATGTCATAACTGTTGTTGTAAAGGTCCTGCATACACACACACACACACACACACACACACACACACACACACACACACACAGTTGTTTGTAATTACTTTAGCAAATTAGACTGTCAGATTTAAATAAGGTGGAGTAATGCTGGGAATTACGTTACGTTATTGAACTCTGAGAACTTCTAGCAATTTCAAGTGTAAATGTGGTAGTTTGAGAGCGCCTATTCTAAAAATAAAATCATTATAACTGCAAATTGTCCATCCTGACAGGTGCAAACTAACAAAGTGATGAGATGTCAGTCAAGTACAATCTGCATGTGCACACAATGAGAATCAACTTAAGTGAAAACATGCGTGGGCGGTCTGTGGGCAAAGTTTCTCAGCTTATACGATGTGACTTTCAGCTAGAGAGATACATGGCTGGCACCATTTGTCTGTTCAGCCATCATGGAGATTACAGCTCTTAATAAATACTCATGTTATCCATTGCTCAGTCCAAACCAGTGGTGGTTGTTACATGCATTACTTTTGGTGTGCAAGTATTTTTTCCAACAAAGAGCTACCTGACCCTTTGTAGTTATTATAACTTGAACAAGATTGGAAAGATCAGTGCAGTAAATGAAGCCAAGTAGACATTAGATTCTATTAAAATATTTCAGAGTATTTCTTTACATGGCAAATAAAAGTAATTAATTATATTTGCATATTTCTGTGTCGTCCTGCAGCCTTCCTGCCTGGGAGGTAATCTGAGTTAATGCCACTGTTAATTTAGGGAGTGCTACTAAAATGATAAGCCTGCTCTATGGGACAGGATAATTAACCACAAATTGTGCCAAAACATGTGTGCAAGACAGAGAATGTGCAGTTGTGTGTGTGCTAATTTCAGCACGAACACACACTAAAGGACACAGTTGGTTTCACACATTAAAATACACACAAACATCAGACTCTTTAAAAATCACTCTTGCGCAGAGAATTTTTTCTCCAGGTTGTTGATTCCTAGAGAGTGGTCTTATCTTTGACTGTCCCTCTTGTCTTTGCCTTTAGAATGAATGGAATCTTTTGATTCAAAGAAGCTTTTATTGAGCTCACACCAGTCAGGTTGCAGAGGAATGAACGGACATGCTTTCGCTCTTCTTTAAATCATACTGCTTCTGGTGACTGAAAAGTCAGTTGTAAGTTTATTTTTATTAACAGTGAACAGCAGAAACTAATCAGTGTTGCACACTTACATCATCAAAATACTGTTTAGCTATTTACAATACAACAATGACAGCAGCCCAGTTGTTAGAAGAAAATGCTGGCATTGTACATTTCTGCAAACCACAAATACATCACATTTGTACGTTTTATGCATATTGTATCAATGCTTCTAAGGTGACATATATATGAGCTTATTTTGTCATACAAAGAAGGAAGAGAATGGTGGGTGGCGTGGCACCTAGGTGAGACGCCTGCCAAGCTGCTGACCTCTGTTTGATGCAAACAACAAAACTGGGTGTGTTTTAACGAATCATCGCTATATTTCTAGTGACTTTTTAGCAACCATATATGTTTTTTTCGGTCACTTATCACTGTTTTTTCATTGGGATGACGCCACAGAATTTTTCTTTTTCCTAAGACATCAGTGCGTTTCCAGCCGGGGTGTGCCACCAAGCCACAACATGATCTTTTCCTCACCTGAGCCAAGTGGTTTTTGTGCTTAACCCTAACCACGTGTTAACCAGAGCACTGTTAAAAGGTAAAGTTGCAACATATCCAAGGTTTGCAGAAACATACAATGGCAACATTTTTTGGTGATTGAGTTCATGATAGAGGTAACTGTGATGCTCCACTGTCAATTCTGTCTCATACCCAACTTGTCAAATACTGACACGTGGCCCTCGGTGTAAGTAACACTGCACAGTGGCACCCTTTAGCGGTAGTATGAGAAGCAGTGGGCGGCAGCATTTTTTGACTCTTCCAGGCAACTGTCAGGGCATGATGAGTGAGAAAGTCCACATAGGGCAGGTGGGAGTGGTGGTGGATGGGTCAAACAAACTCTGTACTTTCATCCAGGAGACCACTGTTTGTTACCCGTGTGAAACCAAAAGTCAGTTGAGTTTTTTAATAACAATGTAGTGTCCTAGACTGTGGGGCATCAGTGATATATGTCATGTGATGTTAGTACTGTATGTCACATGACATTGCATTACATTAGTAACAAACATATTTTACATTAGGTCAAACAATGATGTTTTCTCTCTTATCATAATCATGGACCTTTGTTGCCTAAACCTGAGAAAGCAAACTTACAAACATTTTTTTACTGACGTTCGAAGTTTATTTTGTAAAGAGACTATATGCATTTAACAAGCTGAAAGTGTACATTTGCTCTGGGCAAATGAGCTCTGGGTAGTGTCTGAAAGAATGAGATCACGGATACAAGTGGCCGAAATGAGTTTCCCCCGTGGCGTGGCTGGGCTCAGCCTTAAAGACAGGGTAAGGAGCTCGGACATCGGAGTAGAGCCACTGCTTCTTTGCGTCGAAAGGAGTCAGTTGAGGTGGTGCGAGCATCTGATCAGGATTCTTCCTGGTCGCCTTACTTTGGAGCTGGTGCAGGCATGTCCCACTGGTAGGAGATCTCAGGTAGATCCAGAACACGCTGCACGGATTGCATATCTCATCTGGCCTGGGAACGCCTCAGGGTCCCCCAGGAGGAGCTGGAAAGAGAGCTGTCTGGAATGCTTTGCTCGCCTGCTGTCCCTGTGACCCAGCTTAGGATAAGCAGGTTGAGAATAAATTACTGGATGGATGGATGGATGGATGAACAATGCATGTAAAGAGCAGAAATTAGCATGTCGTTCCTCAGTGTCCAAAACTGAGGTTGGAGGGGTAACCAGGGCATTAGTTTGACTTGTAGGGCCACCGATCAAGCGTCTGTATTTGATGAGTTGAGAGTGAGAATGTGTTGCCAGCACTGGAATGAAAATGTCACTCTCTTTTTCTCAAATGCTGTGTTTGAAAAATAAACCTTTATTCTTTCAAAGACAAAGTTTGGAGCGTGTTTAATGAACGCCACTTTCGGCCCACAATGACAATTTTTAACTGTTGTATTGCACTTCTAAAGCACCGTTCAAGCTTTTACATTGGGTCCTCCAAACTTATTATTTTTCTAAAGAAAAAACCCTGACTGAAAGGAAGTGTTGTAGTTTACAAACGCAAAATTGGCAGCTGAGCCCTGCCTTGGATAAAGAGCGTATGGTGTAAAAAAGCTGTAAAATATAATGATGAGCTACACCTACACAGATACTTTATATCACTAAAGTACACTGAACCACGGCTCAGGCTCAAAAGCAAGCCAGTACGTTTTTATAGCATTTACAATATGCTTGACTTCACTCTCTGAATTTATTGAATAAGCACAAGCTATCTTTCAATGTGAAAATATGAGCAGGAATGTGGGTGGGTTTGAAGGCCAGCCTACGAATTAAAAGCAGAAAGAATCCTGCATCAATAGGTGCCTATAATCTCTGACTCTGAAACCCTCATGCAAAGGGAGGGTAAAACTAATGAAAGAGTGTGATCATAAAGCAGAAAAAGGCTAATGTCAAATAGCTTGAAAACCTTAATGCAAGTGCTTTTTGTTAAATAAATGGGTGTGCATTCCACTATATTCCATGACTCTAAATGAGTGAAAATGGTCATTGAACCATATCTCGATGTGACATTTTGACATGTTACAGCAGAAAAGCACAGATGTAATTAATAGCAGTAATAGTGACTGTTCCAGAGCTGTGGTATTGTGGATGATCGCTCACTATGACATTTCAATAGAACTGAGCCGTTATTAATGATATTAGTAGCACCTGTGCTTTTCATATTATGGTATTGAGTCAAAATGTGTGCTGCACATGTTAATCAGCCAGAAGTTCCTTGTCTTCACAGCTTGTCAAATCTCATGCTTTGCCCTGTAGATTCATGTTGTAGTTATTTTAGGTTTTCAGTCCTAAATGTTATTGAAAAGGATTTCTTGTGCTGCAGAATAGAAAACTAGAGGGAAATGGAGGGCATTCATGCACTTCCTGCCTGTCATTACATAAAGCAGTTACCTTATTTGCATCCATCCCTTTTTAGCCAATCAATGACTGTTCTGCTGTGTCAGTTCTAAAATCCAGTTTTCTGTGTACTGAACAGATTTAGAAAAGCTATAGTAATGTCTCAGAAAAGCCTGTAGCAGTAGCTTTTACGACTCTGCAATGTATTCACAATGCATTTTTCCCCCTAACAATTCCATCGGAGCTGCCTGTATGTATTGGGGTCAGTGTAAACATTCTGGCAGAAAGGCAAAAAAACAGGAAGACCTGGGTCACTGATTTCATCTTCTCTGTTCCAAAATAACATCTCCAGTTTAGTCCCTTGGGCACTGAGCGCTGTGTGCTTTAGAAGATGGTTTAGTAAACAAATCCACATTTTTATCTTTCCAGTTGTACAAATGCTTCAGTTTTTTTGTCAGCAACTTTATACTGGGATCTCAATTACAGTATATGGGGTAAATGTGTAGTACTCAGGAGAAAGTACTACAAGTGGGATCAGCCCTATATCTGTGTCATTGCATTTTGGTGATGCACATGTTGGTTCTGTTCTACTGTGATTTATCATGAATGCTGCGTCTTCTCTGCTAGCTCACTACATGAGGTTAACTTTCAAAATAGCAACAGTAGTACCATTTATGTATTTTTTTGGGCAAATTCTTCGTTTGAGTGCAATATTGTGCAGATTTTGGTGGGAAATTGCTGCCTGCCTGTGGATGAAAATAATGTTAATGTTGCAGGCCATAAAACCAAACATTAAGATGGATTCTATCTACAAAGGTCATGAGTTATTTATATATATATTCTGTGGTTGATTCATAATAGCCTTAAACAACCAACACCAGCAGGCACTGGGAGCATTAAGACTACCAACACTAGTCTACCAACAGGGCACTACATGCTGCTCACCCGTTTCTGTTTTCGCCTGCCTGCTTTTCTAGAGTCTAGGTAACGTTACATTACAATGATGTTGGCCTGGCTCTAACAGTGGCAGCACAAAGAACACAACAGAGTCAAAAGATGCCACATCACAACTTTAACAGTCAAATTGTATTTTGCTAAATGCCGGCCAGAAGCAGCAAGCTAACATGCGTGCCACTTCCAGGCCCCCAGGTTGTATGCCGGGGTTTGAACCGCGCCACTGTTTATAGTGGTCAAACAGTGGAATTACAGCTCCCAAGCCTGTCAGGTGGTGCCATTGGCCCAGTGGAAAAAAAGCTTTTTCCCATTGACTTACATTGGGAAAGAGACATCTGCAAACAGTGTTGGGCAGTGATGCGTTACCAGTAACGTGTTACAGTAATTTTCTTTCTTTAATTTTCTTTGTAACTTTTCCAGTAAGGAGTAGTGTAACTATTTACTAATAAAAGTTTCAGCAATAATATTACAGTTGCTCCCAAATGAAAATCACCCTACTGCTGACTTGAAACACAACATCATATCAAGGCATTCATTTTCAAAATCATTGCACTGCGCACACGTCACAAAACAGCAGGCTAGTCTGGAGAATGGAAACGCATACCTTTAGTGGCTGGAAATATTCCCATTACTTTGATTTGCTGGAAGGAAAGATGACAAGAACACTATTGCTGCAGGTAGTCGGAGTAATAATCCTTCCATTTCAAAAAACATGTCCTCAACTCTCAGGTCTGAAACACCTACTATGACTGACTGCACAACAACAGGAAGCTCCAGGATATACACCCCACCAAAGGGAATAGGGAGGATGGCTGTATCCCTTCACTGGCTAGAGAATCAAAACTGGATTTTAATCGTGGACAGCTGCAGGCTACAAAGAGCCAATGAAGATTGTGGCTGAATATGTGGTGGAGGAAATGTTGTCCACAACTGACTCTCCACCTTTTAGACAGAGTCTTGGAAATTACCGGTCACAGGCACAAGCTGTCCAGCCTTACCTGAGCTTACCAGATAATGCATTCACACAGAGACACAAAAGAAGTCTGAATTTTGAGGAATTTGTGCGGTGTAACAGAAAAGTAATATAACGAGTGGTGTACTTAATTACAGTTGGCAGAAAGTAATAAGTAAAGTAATAAAATTACTTTTGAAAAGAGAAATGAGTAATATATTACATTTTCAGAGTAACAAGACCAGCACTGTCTGTAAATCAGTGGATATATTTTTTGGGCATTACAACCCAGGCGAAATGACTTGTTTTACTATCAGGATTTGATCCATTTGGTCCAATAATATTTGGAAAGTCTAGCAGAGCCGCAAGATTAAATCTTTTTATCCCCATCAAAGTTTGTGTAGCACTAAACTGGCAGGAGCTGGCTTGGCCAGCCAGTGTCTTAAGTGCGTTTGCTCTATGGGCCCAATGAAGCAGAAGCAGCGATGATTATCCGGGTAATTTCATACTATGGAAATAGAGCTTCTTTGGCTTCATGTGTCACTGAGAAACTGTCATACGAATGAACGAGGTCCTGCCTCCAATACAGTATCCAGGGCCCTTAATACATCCATGGCCAGTCATAGCAGCGAAGAGCATGTTTATGTAATGTTAGCATTAGCAAAACCAGCAGCTACCTCCATTGACACCAATGAGAAGACTGGTTCTGCTCATGTTCATGTAATTCACACGTCAGTAGTGAACTGACTCATGATGTGACTCTTGAACGCCTTTGGTTCATTTGGTTCACCGACCCCTCTCTTCTCTGCGATACATATGCTAACATGTGAATAAAGGGAGTACCGGCACTTAGTTTTTTACAGTTCAGCATTGTCATAAAAAGCAAAAATTGAGAAACACTTATTAACCATCCTATGTTATACATTTGCTATTGAATTTTACTTAAAAAATGAGATATGGAATTTTTTTTGTATTCATTATGGAGAAATGTCTGAATACATTAAGTCAGTGTAACTAGGCTACCATGTGGCTCTATTTAAAAGTGGTTCAGTTTTCACTTTTTCAATCACAGTTTCACTTGTGCATTAAAAACGGATTATTTTAATTGTGTTTTAAATTCAGGTGGTGAGGTGTTCCATATATCTGTGTGCCATTTACTGAGAAAAATGAGTGACCAAAAGTATTCTGCACCCTAAAGTTACTCTTTTTTTTTAAAAAATCAGATGACAGATTATATTTAGGTGTACTTTTCCTTTGTTTTTGTATTGTGCTGGATGACAAATCAACAGTTTACAAGAGTGCCATCATGTGGCATCACTGACCCAATGAGTTGTCTTGTTGACAGAAGTGCAATCTCTTTCTCTTGGCATTCTCATCAAATAGCATGCTGCACACACACACGCATGCACACACACATACTCACACACACACAATAAAAGTAAACAAACACACACACATTTATGCAGACCAAACACACATAAAAACACTGAACTCCTCTTGACACAAAAAGGGCGATTAAACATCAAAGTAGTAAAATCCCGTGTGAATTATGAGTATTTAACTGATTAAAGCTCCAGTGACAACAAAAGGGTATATACCCTGAGGACAGCTGATTAATGAGGAGCATTTCCTCCACTGCTCTGTACGTCCTCTTCTGATGCTTATGCAAAGTATCAGTTCTGTGAAATGAGTTAGCTAATTGCTGTCAGTCATTCTTCTCCCCACAGTGAACCTCTGCAGAAGCAAGAGGAGGCTGACTGACAGATTCAATCTTTAGGTCTTAAATTACAGTCCTTCTCATCCTCCTTCAGGTCTTCGATTACTATCTTCTTTGTTCTCTATCCCTGCTCATTCTGCTCCTCCTGCTCTTTTACTCCTCTGGCCTCGCCTTTTATCACTTTCACCTCTTTCTTCTCTCTTCCAGTCAAACTACCTCCCTCCCACTTGAACAGAAATGTGAATTATTTTCACTTGTTGTGTCAGAAAATATTAACATAAATGATACTACAGTTATTGTTCATGTTTTTGTTTTCCCATTTCTTAATAGAGGATAAAGCTGTTCTTAGACAAAGGCTTTGTATTAAATGCGTCTAAGCTTTAAGCCACTGGGTGGAGGTTTCCCATGGCAGCAGATGTTTTTCAGCCTTTTAAATAAGCCCTAGTTAGTGTTAATTATGATACAGTCAACAATTTAATCTGTCTCTTCCCAACATTAAACATTTGGGATGTTCTTCTAGGAAAGTTAGAACGCTTATCTAACTAGGCCATGGATGTTTAAACAGAATACAGGATGTAGCATTGATGTTTCTATGAAAGTTGCTCAGTGGCGCTATAAGCCAAAAAGTTCGACTCTGGCATAGAAAATCACCCAGTTGAGCACTCAGCTAACGTGAATGGGAATAAAATGACTAATTTGTGTGGCTCTTCTAGACTTTCCAAATGTTATTGACCAAATGGGTCAAATTCTAATTTGGATTGATCTCTGTCATTTTGCAGGGGTTGTGATGCTCAAAAACCTGTATCCACTGATTTACAAATGTCTCTTTCACCATGTAAGTCAATGGAAAAAAGATACATCTTGATGCTATCTCCTTCAGTCACTTGGGATATGACTGCAGTTTTCAGCCAGGAGAAGATGTCATCAGGTGCCGTCCTACTGTCGTTGGGCGTTTCGACCCTCAACCACAACGCCCTCCAGTTGGTGGGTCAGCAGTGATGGCCCATCTTCTCCTGGCCCCCAGCTTAACTCCTCCCTCCTATTCCATACCCAGAAAGAGGCTCTCTCAGCTGCCTCCCCCAACCTACAGACGGCTGCCTTCCTCTCCCTTCCTGTTATCCCCAGAGCTGTGAGCATCTTCCCCATGGACTGTGCAGGGAAGCCCCTGTACCCGACCTCAACTGAGAATAGTCAGGCCAGCCATCCTTTGTCCCTGCATTGTTGGATCAGGTCCTGGTACTTTGTGGCTTTTCTTTCTGTGGCCTCAACACATCTGTCTTCCCAATGGACTGTCAGCTCAATCAGGATGATATTCCTGGCCTCCTCAGACCATATAACTATGTCAGGCCTTAGGGAGGTTTGGACGACCTGGGGAAAATGTTACCTTCCCAGGTCCACCCTCATCTCCCATGATGGTACTGTCTGCAAGAGGCCCTTCTTGGTCTTGGAGGATGGTGGTTTTTCCCCCTCCCTGATGAACTGAATAGATGGTGTTGGTCTCACATGGACTTGCCGCTTATTCCATCTCTCCTGCTTCAAGATGTCAGCCAGTGCTCTGAAGATGTCGTGGTGCCAGTGGTACCTCCCCTGACTAAGAGCAGTCTTGCACCCAGCCAGTATGTGCGCCATCATTCCTCTTTCTCCACACAGCCTGCACAGTGGGTCACCTCTCATACCCCACCTGTGCAAGTTTGTTGGTGTTGGAGGAGTGTCGTACACTGAACGGAGCAGGAAAGAGATGCGGAAAGGCTCCAGTCTCCAGAGTTCAGGCCAAATGATCTTGTGCTTTGGCAGGTCCCACTTCATCCAGACTCCTTGTGATCCAAGCTCCACGGCCCAGGCCCTTCTCCCTTCCTCCTCAAGCTGCCGGACCTCAGCTTGGATCATGTCTCTCCTCTGCCTTGGGTCTGCTTTCCCCCACTGTTGGAAATGGGTGGAGTTGAGTCCCTGTCACCTACAGCACTGGATCCCAATGATGTCCTTCAACGTCAGCAGGCTTTCTGCCTGTGCCACTGATGTGTCCACTGCCCATTTGCATCCAGATCTTGTAGTGATGCGTGCACCTCTGACTTTTTTGGTGGTGGAGTCTCTGTACAACATCACAGCCCTGCACTTTGCCACCTTGAACTCCTTGACCACCGATGATAGGGCAGTTGTAACTGCCCGGACCTGATGTAGAGCCCTACTGACATGAGGCTTGGTGGAATACTGAGCCACCTGCAGAGGTGTTTGTTCACTCTCCTCTCAATTCCTTCCACTGTTGTCATTGCCACCTTGTAGATCGTCAGTAGCCACAGGAGTCGTGGTAGCAGGTCATGTTGGAAGAGCCAGGCCTTGAACTTGCCTGGTAGGCCTGAGCTCTAGATCTTCCTTAGCCAATCCTCAGCCTGCTTCTCTGTCATGGAGACACTGCTTCTGTCGTTGAGGGATGAATCGCACCATTTGCCAAGGCATTTGATTGGGTTTTCCTCAATTCGACTTGTAGCTGGAACTTGCCTGTTACTTTACCGTTCCTGATCACCATGCTCCTTGACTTATTTGGCTTGAACTTCAATTGAGCCCACGTTGCCACGTCATCAAGTGCTTTCAGAATCCACCTTGCTTGTACATGGGTTGATGCTGTTATAGTGAGGTCATCCATAAAGCCTCTTATTGGAGGTTGGCGTATGCCAGACTCCATTCTTGGCCCTCTGGATTCTTTCCCTGCAGCTGTTATGAGCAGGTTAATTCCCATTATGAACAAGACGGGTTCAGATTGTACAGCCCGTGATGATTCCCTTCTCCAGGTCCTGCCACTGGGTTGTAAAGTGGGCGGTCTGGAACTGTAGCTTGATCATTCCCCTGATGTGGTGGGGGATATGGTAGTGTTCCATAGCTGCGTTGATAAGGCCATGAGGGATTGATCCGTATGCATTGGCCAAGTCGAGCCAGACAATTGGGAAGTTCTAACACAGAACCCTGGGGTACACCATTACAAGTGTTGAGCCACTCAGAGATGAGCCCATCAAACTAAGCACAGTGAGACCTTTCTGAGAGGTAATTCACAAACCAGCCCAGTTCCTGATCTAGTCAGTCTCTGTTTTAAAATAAGATGATCAACAGTATCAAAAGCTTTGGGCAGGATAAATAGAGCTGCACAGCTCCTGTGTCCTTTTAGTCACATTATTTCAACATCTTATTTTATTTTTCATGGGTGCTATATCACTAATTTCATTGAATTTTAAAAAAAATTTATATACTTTATTAATCCCGCAAGGGGAAATTCAATGTTTACACTGCGTTGTCATATACACACAGGTCCGAATACACACACATGCACAAACAGGACCTATCCATGCATTAAATGGAGAGATGTCAGAGTGAGGGGGCTGCCCATGGACAGGCAGAAATATCTACAGAAATAACCTCACTGTGTATATTGACTTTTTAGCTTATTTTAATAATATAAATTTGACTTAAACATATTGGCTACGCATCTTTACATGTCCTTGTTCTCTGTGGACTTGGGTTGTAACTATTTCATTTTCGATGAATCATTTGCCCTACAAAAGGTAGAAAAGTAAAAAGTGCCAATCACAATTTCCTAAATGCCAAGGTGACCTCTTGAAGTGTCTTTTTTTGTGTGCATGTCTTTTGTCCAACCAGCTGTCCATATTAAATTAACTATCAGATGAAATCATTAAAACAAGCAGCAAATGTTTCACTTTAAATAACTGAAAGAATTAATAGATTATCAAAAAAGAAAAAAAGGGTTACTGATTAATTCTGTTATCATTCATTAGCTGATTCTGTAATAAACTAATTGATTAATAAACTAATTGTTTGAGCTCTACTGTGAATGAAAATTTGCACTGAATAAAATACACAAGGAGAGTATAAAGGTACAGTGCATGTTCAGTTATAATTGCCTTCTAATGGAGAATTTAAACAAAGTCATAAATCTGTGCCTGCTGGCAGAGGACCAGCAGATTGATAGTGTGCGTGCTGCAAGTGCATGCTCGAGTGTGTTTGCTTGGGTTTAAGTTTGACGTAGTGTACAATGTGTGTATGCATTTCAATATACTTCTCTCTGTTTTACTGTAGCGTGGCAATGTACTTGTGTGTGTGTGTGTGTGTGTGTGTTACTCTTTTATAGATAGTGAATATTTAGTTGATCATAAATCAAACTCAAAAAGGTTGCAAACTCCCCGAGCAGAACAAAAGAGAATAGAGTTCAGCCAGGTCTAGCAGAAGAGAATAATAACTGTATAAAGATGCAGTCGTATAAATCAATCAGACTGCTTAGCATTTTGCTGAGTCATGCTTCGACCTGCCTAAAAAGCAGCAGAGAATGCTTTTCAACTAATCCTGCACTGCAAAACGACTATCTCAAATGATTTACTGTAGTCTAGTTTTTGGTGAGTGAAAGAGAAAAATCAGCATGGTGCAGTGTATGTTGAAAAGGAAAGCAGTCATAAACATGTTGCGTACTGCAAAACATCAATTTCCATACCTAGCATTAAGATTTAAACATCTGCAAAACTGATAAAATCAAAGAACAGAGTGAAACATTTTTTTTTTCATCCAATTCAGATCACTCTTACTGTTACTTGGTTAGAAAACTTTTTTTTTTTTTTCTCGATATAAGATGTCACATTTTCTCACTTCTTTTTCATAGTTTTCAAGAGTAGAATGTCAAGTCCTTGATATTAAACAGCAAAGAGCGACATTCATACCCTCTAGAATGACACAGAAGTGTTTTCTGATTTTATTGGGAGGACAACATTATTTTTCTGTGCCTTCCAAAACAGTTACAAACAGGCTGTTATCATACACTGTTTGTTTGCACACTTACAAAAAGTAATACACCACATTTCTTTTTTATTATGTGACCACTTATGTGCTGATGGGAGTAAAGAAGGAAGTAGTATAAAGAGGTGAAGTCTATATAAGGAGGTAGGATGAGATTGTAAATGGGTCACACAAACACAGGACTTTCCCCCAGGAGATTTTAAGTTACGTCTTCGCCATGTTTCATTTCCTAAAAGTAACCTACACAACTGTACAGTAAGTACCTAACTTTATGTTAAGCAGGTTACATGATGGTGTCCACCTATGTTTCTTTTATTAAGCTTAACCTACGTAGCTTTACTTTTGTAAATCTAACCTACAAATCGTAATACTAAGTATGTAACTTTATATTTAGTATGCTAAGTGATGACGCCCAACCATGCATCTTTTACTAGACTGAAGCTACATAACTTTACTTTCCAAAATCTAACTTACGTAACTTTGTTTAGTATGTACCATGCCAACATCTCAACCCTGTTTCTTTTCCTAAACCTAACCTACAGAACTTTACTTGAGTAAACCTAATCTACATAATTTTACATTAGTAGCTAACTTTAAGTTAAGTACATAATGTGTTGAAGCCGAACCATGTTTCATTGACTAAGCTTAACCTATGTAAGTTTACTTACCTTAACCTAGCCTCTGTAACTTTATGTTAACCTACATAACTTTACGTTAACTGCGTAGCTTTATGTTAAGTATGTAACATGACGATGCCAAACCATGCTTCTTTTACTAAACTTAACCTACATAACTTTATTTTAAGCAGTAACTTTGTGATACGTATGTAATGTGAGAACTCCATTTGTGGGGAACTAATCTGGTGAATATCATGCAAACCTTTGTATGTGCATTTTTGTAAGATATACAGAATATTGTATGAGAATATGTTGTCAGAAGTCATCATTAAAAATAAGTCAGTATTATGATGTGACAGTGTTATGGTTAAGTTCTGCTTTAGTTTAGGCACAAACACAAACAGCGGCCTGCCATATAAAACTTTAGTTGAGCCATCCACACCTCCCGACATCCTTCCTACACAGACCCCTATAACATTATCACCTCACGTCCTCTGTAGCTCTTATCCAAAGATCGAATAATAAGAATACAAAATTGTATAATAAATGACTTGAAATGATTGAGATTGCACAGAAATATGACCAACAATATGCACGCCATGCCATGACTCCTTAGTCAGTGTGCTACTACTACTACGCTCTGTCTCTCATTTTTCTTCTCAATCTCACCCCTCCATCTCTTCCTGGCTCTAATGACATCATCCATAAATGCGGTTACACAGTCACACAGCACTTCACGAGACAAATGTATAAGTGAGTGGTAGTGTGTGATAAGTATGTGCGTGTATTGGCAATCTGGGTGTGTGTTTAGTAATGTTAACACAGCAACAGACAGATAAACCTTCTGACTCTCTAGTTCATTATAATGACAAACGGCTGTGTGTTTCTGTGTGTGTAAGTGTGTGAGTCTGACTTGATCCTGCGATAGTAAACTCGTAAACACTCATAAATGCAGACGGCGCACGTCACTATGTTTGTCATTGTATATTTGTAACTGCAGTGATTGTGATAAAGAGCCTTTATATCTGTTTGTATCTGTGAACACTGGTGACACTAGCTAATATCAACATGTGCATCCATTTGAATAGTAACACATACCATAATATATACATCATACACCCACAAATATGAGGTGATGGATCGATGAAGACATGAATTTGATCCTTGTTTTTCTTTAATGAATGTGCAAATTACAAGAAAAATAAAATGACAAAACTAAAACTGTTTACCTTTTCCCACATATTTGAATCCACCTGTCTCCTTTCCTGCTGCCTAACAAGGAAAAAGTAACAGCGGAGCAGCTCAGACATCTCTTCGTGTAACAACTTCCTCAAGCATTTTTCAGGGCATCCCCAAGTACTCGAGACATGTTGGGAGATGTAGTAGTCAGATGCCAAACAACGCCTGAGGCGTAGCACCCCCACTTGCCAGTTATTCTCACAATCCTGAGTTACTGAGACCCTGAGACACAGATGCTAAACTACTGTACTCCCTGAACTGCAGATTGCTGCAGTAACACATAGTTTCATGACCTAATTTTTAAGTGAAACAACAGTTGACCCTCTGCTAAGTCCCACCCTAGAACAGCCACCAATACTATTCATGGTGTTGAGTGTGAATTGAAAGTGCAAGTTGGGGACACTTTTTTTGTGGGGTGTCAAGAAGTGGAAGATGTACATGTAATGGAAAAAAACTTGTTGTCCACTATCTTGTTCCACATATTTAGTATGTGCAATAATGTTAAGATATTCTGGTGTCAGGTATATCAGCTAGTCGGCGCAGTCCTTGAGGACTAAACTGGAGTGTAATGACTTGAATGATTAGTGTTCAGAACTCAGAGTTTGTGAGGAAACCCAGAACATGTTGAACCGATTTATTCCCTCATAGAAACCCATGTCTCTAATGCTACATTAGCAACCGTATTTAGGCACAGAGGCCTGTCAAGCTTTCGGAACAAGGGAAAATGCGGAAGTTGAGTGCACATGGAACCTGTAAGTCTGATATCAAACTTAAGAGGGCTGTGTCACTTTTCTGCAGCCAAACATGCAACAGGAGAGATGTTGGATATGGATTAAACAGTGGGGAAGACCTTACTAACAACTGGATCCTTAAGAGATTAACAAAAAAACACTCGATTTTCTCCAAGGCAGGTTGCTAACTAATGTTAGCTGGGTTACCAAAGAAAAATGATGGGATATTAATGATAAATAACTTAGGTTTTAACTTTTAGTTGGGTAGTTGTACACCACTTGAGGCTGTTGGCACTTTAAACAATGGAAAAAGGGGATATTGTTGTTTTGCTAGCAATGAACCATCTATTAGACAATGAAAGCTATAGGCAGTCATAAGTAAATGTTAGCTTAAAATAAGACAATAGATTGACTAACCCTGCTGTGCAGAAACATAGCTGTTTGTCCTCAGTGTGAATTGTCAAGACACAGGGTGCCTGAGGCTGGTGAGTTTCTCCTTTGATTCTAATGTCCTCTTTGTTCACATTAACCTGTCAGAAAATTAGATTGTGAATGTAGCTCTCACATACATATTGTAGTCCTTTTTGTCTGCTTCTGATATTTCAGAAATGTTATTCTAAAAAATTGCAATGATTTTCTTTGTAATAGCTCTCACTTATATTGTTAACAATGTCATAATGACAAACAAGGGATGAAAGCATGACAGGCTTGACAACAGCATCCAAGGGGTGCAGAACTTAGTGAGGGATCAACAGGCCTTTCTTCCAGCAGACATTTTGACTTTAAAGTCCTGCACACCCATAGTACACCTACAAAGGTGATTGTAATTATTATTAATGTTCTGACCTCTTTTCAGGACTGTGTGTGTATGCAAAATGAGCTTGATAGGGCCCTTTCACAGCAGACCTTTGATACATGTCCCAGTAAGCTATGACAATACCAGGAGCCTGAAACTAAAGAATATATATGGAATTCAACCACCAGCATTTTAAAAATTTATAGCTGGGCTTTTCCTACTGTGACATGTCAAGATATCTTTGTTTAAATTTCCTGTTGACATCTCCTGGGCTATGTCTGAAATCAATTGCTCATTCATTATTCCTTATATAATAAACACTCAGTAGTTGACTCTTTAGTGTGCGCTAAATCAATATTTTGGACACATATGACTCATGGATACTTAACATCATCACTGACAGGTGTAATGTTTTTGCATCTGTAAAATGTGGGATTGTTGGCAGAAAGTATGAACAAGGCATTAACACTACTTCTTTTGTTCCATTGTTGGAATTTGTTAAGGCACTTCATAGTGCATTTATTTCCAGGTTGACTTACTGTCTCTGCCAAGGCTTAAGAGCTGTAAAGATTTAATTAAAGTTTACCACAACATGCCAGCTGACTTCTGCTGAGATTCAACATCATTTTCCATGGCCTCACCAGTGCGTAACAAGCGACATACAGTACGATGAAATGGAGTGCAGCCTATTAGTACATGAAGTTCAGTGACCTTGTGAGTGGGTGCAAGGCCTTTTGATGTATGAATGAATGTATGATGTAATATTTTATTGATGTGCATGTCATGTCAGTGTCACAAGAAAGTATGTACAGTACATGTTAATAAGTATAAATATATACCTTACCCTATGCACTGGTAACATGACTTTTGTCGGCATGAGGAAAATCTTTCACAGTTTAATACATGTGAAGCAAAGATTCCTACGAATGAGACTATGGTGATGATTCCTGAAGCCTCACATTGTGTCCACTGGTCCTGATTTAAACTATAAGTTGAACACTACTGATGTGTGCATTAACTGTTTTGAAAAAAGGCCTCACACACCTGTAATTTACTGTGTATTTACTGAAGTCGCCTCATTAAGACTTGCCTTCAAGGCCTATATGAGGTTGTACACACTCCTAATCCATCCACCCAAGATGCATAAAGCAACTAATGGATGAGTGGGATAAAAGTGCCAATTTTGCAATACACATAGCTGAATTTTGCTCTGTCACTTTCTGTGTGAGTGAACTTCTATAATCCTGATAGTCTGCACAGCTCTGCCCACCTCCAACCACAGGAGATGTGTAATTAGCTAGTGTAGAAAACACCTGGGATTGTGACTGAAAGTCTTAACCAAAAACCATTAAAAACAGTCTCGTATTTACTTCATCGACCAATACAGGTCAGATTCAGTGCTGAGCCACTGTTCAGACTCAGAATCATAATCCCAAAGCCCCAATACTCCTAAATTTTCCGATGTCAAATTGGACTACAAAGCTATTTGTTTAACAGCCCCTTATCCCGAAAACAAATGTGCCTCGCTCCGAAGAGCTGTTTCCCCAAAAATAGGTTACTCAGTCTCCCAAACAGAAGCACATGGCTAATTACTTTACAGAATGACTCCATTGGACCTTCCTGCTATGTGAAGGCATGTGTCGCCCTACTCTGCCTCTGATTGGCTTATATTCTTTACTGTTACCCTAACCAACTTCCCTGCATCTCAATCAAACCAGCTGATTCTCACTTGTGGCATCAGACATCGACGCAAAAGGCCACATTTTGTGGTGGCATATCACACTGCCACATAAGGTGCATCAGTTTATAACAATGTAACAATGTAATATAAGAAGCTGGAAAGTTGCTATAAGGCAGGTGGGAGAAGAAGTAGATGGGTCTAACAAACCCTGGCTATTCTCGTCCTGTGTGCATGTTGAGCCAAACCATGATGCTTTTTTCTAAACCTAACCATATGTTTTTGTTGCACAAGGAAATGAACGTAAATACGAGGTGTTTTACCTAAATTGTAAGTTTATTTTGAAGAAGACTATGCATCTAATGAGCAGAAACTTTTCTTGGAAAATGGAAGTGTATTTTGAAAAAACCCAATGCATGTACAGTAACAAGCGTAAATTGACATGGCATCCTGGAATGTCAACAAGAGATGCAGAAGGGTAGTATGTTATATGTACACATGAAGGTACAGTGACCAAGTGGCAATATTTGATGAGTTGTGATAACAATGTGTTGAACCAACCCAACCAATGAAGGCAATGAGTATTACTAGTCTGAGAGAGAATAGGGTGGGTCATGCCTTCACCATTGTAGGACAGTCTGATTACGTCATGTTGCATAATAGTTATCCACATGCTTCTGTTTGGGAGGGTGCGTAGCCTTCAAATAACACACATTTGGGCTTGCCATCCAGTCGTAAATTTTTTGAAATGTTGGAACTTCAGAATTATGACTCGTCCAAACAATAAGTAGTCTTCTCCAAATCAAACAAAAGCATAAAGGTAGAATGGATGAAGGGATGAGCGAAGGCGAGAAATAAATAACACAGACTCATACATTTCCCTGAATGTTAGCATATATTTTCATTATACAGCAGAAATTAAAATTGAGGGGGAAAGGTGATTGTTAAGTGAAAACACTCCACCATTACAGACACTTCATTTCTGCTCACTGAATATAAAAATAATACTATATTATTAATATAACAAATGCACTTTAGACAAAAAAAATAGGCTTAAAGGAGGCTGCGAAGGAATATAATCCTGGTCTAGCGTGGGAATTTTTTGTAAGGTGCAAGAGGTTGATACAAGCGTGCATGTCAGTGGAAGATTGGTGTATTATTGATTGACCCTAGTTAGGGGAGGTACAACACTGGGTGAAACACAGCATTGTCACATTACATCTTTTAATAGTACATGTGTGTTTTTAGTCTGCGTCATAATGTGTGTCTGATGGTATACCCCTACAAGTTTTGCTTTTATATAAGTGTGTTTGATCTTTATTATTCTGACAGTTGACCACACTTTGGCCTCAAATATACAGTTCTATTATAATACATTATGTTCTCTGTAGATTTTAATGTGCCAACTCAGTAGTGATAGCACACACACATACACACACACAAACACATACACACACTGAGTAAATACAGGCTTTGCTTCTAGTGATTTATCAGTGATGACAACATGGCTTCCAGTAGCTTCTCAAATGTCCCTTCCTGTCACTAGAACATTGTGTAGCGTAGCATAAAGTGTGTGTACATACAGCGTGTGTGTGTGTGCGTGTTTGTGACAACATTTATGTTTTGTTGCAAGTTGGCATGCGTCCTTTACTCTACAGGTTTAAAATATGATGTTGGCACACATGCAACTGTTAATGGCTTTACATTAAAGCATCAGTTTAGTGTTCGCGTGTTTGCAATCTGCTGTTTTTAGCATCTGAAAGCATATGAAATGTGACAACTGCGAGGTTACCACTGGGTAACACTTTCCCATGCAAAGCCACAAAGAGGATATATTCTCTCAAATTTGAATCAACATGTCTCCCAGCATTTTGCTCTCGTCTTATTTTCTCTCACACACTTCTTCATAGCTCTGCTCTTAGCTCTCCCTCTTCACTCCTCGCCCCCCTGGAGAGTGTATTCCACACTGGCATTTCCCACTGTATACTGTATGTGTTAGATGTGGGATTTTCAGACTATCGGGCAGAAGAGGAGTCTGCTGTGGTATCGCATCTGATTACTGTGAGGGCTGATGCTGGTTAACGGCTCATGGACCCCTCTGAGGATGCTGATACAGAGATCTGCAGGTGTATTTTCAAACTGGAAGCTCTCCTTATATAAAGTGCTTTTAAAGTTCAGGGCCAACATTTCATGAAAAGGAAGTAGGAAAGTGGATGATGGGATTTGGGATCATTTGGGAAAAAGCCACAAGCTGTATTTTGTCAGAGCTTTCTGCAGACCTGCTATGTGAAACACATTCAATAAAATACTATATGTGAGTGGTTGACTTTATATATCAAATGCGATTATTAGATCAATCAGTAGGGTTTACTACTACAACTACTAGAGTCTTTGCTAAAAATGCTGGGTACTATATTTATTATAGTGTGTATGGTACGATGTGGCATTATCCATTAGGTTTGGAATACATCAACCAAAATTTACTGCATTTTCATGACTTTAATGTCAGTCAATAGAGTGCAATATTTGCCTTACTGAATAAACTTTAATGAAAGGAATGGATTATATAACAGTACACAATTATTACATGTAAGATTGTCAGTCAAGTTTTAGGTAGTTGGGGTGTTTTTTCTGTTTGTTTTTTAGCTGTTTGTTTGTTTTAAACCCAAAACCTCACAAAGGATGTACCTTACTAAGAAAATACACCCCACATGGAGTGACACACAACCATAACACAACACCACACAACAGTTTCAGTACCAAGCAGAGTATATTACAGTGCAATGAAAAATTAAGACACAATATTTCCCCTCACACACAGTCCAACACAATAAGAAAAAACAAGGTGATCCAACTCAAAATTCCACACCAGGTTTTCAGTCTCTCTCTCTTCCGTTCTCAGTGTTCAAACAAAAAGTAATTCAGTTCAGTTTGTAACAAAAATGTGGCTCAGTTGGCCCAAAAACTCAGACGTAAAAGAAAAAGAGTTCACTCACAGTCTGGTAACTGTGTTAGCTTACGGTCAATCAAAATCAGTCCAGTCCTGTCAGTTGGGGAGATCTAATCCAGGTTTTGCTGCTGCAGGCTGCTGGTGTGTGGATGGTGACTGGCGTAAGGAACACATGACAGGCTGTGAATGCAGGTGATCCAGAGTATGTTAACTTTATTTTGGAGTGGACGTTAATTGGAGGATGGCTATTGCAGTTGGCACATGAAACAAGGGTTTGACGGCCTAACAGTGGCTGCCCCCCCCGCACATCGTGACAAAGTGCCGCCCTGGGCAAATGCCCATCCATAGCCACCAAACATGGGTGTTTTCTTGCAATCCCTTGCTGTGTTTCCACCAGGAATAGTGCTACAAAAAGCTGTTGTTTTTTCGCAACCCTTCGCTGTGTTTCCACTGGGGATAGTGCTATGAAAAACAATTGTTTTCTATGGAAACATTGCTGTGTTTACAGCCAGAGTTTGCCACTAAAATTAGCTATTTTAAGCCAAAACACAATCTTCTTATGATAATGATTTAAAGACAGGTTTAAAGGCAATAATACTATGTGACTAAAAAATAATCAGTTTGATTTTTTTTTAAATTTTATTTTATATTATTTTATATTCATCATTTTTAAATATTATGATGTTAGATATCATATGAAGACTCACAATGTATTAGTTGAGATCAAAGTAATGAAAAGTCATCCTCTGGGGACACAGTGGAAAAGGATCTCTTGGTTAAGGTGACGAAAAAAGTTGTGGTTTGGGTTAAAGTAAATAGATTCTGTTAGAAAGGGCTTTCTTGGAGAGAGCTTACAAGAGAAACTTCTCCTTTGAGCTGTGGGGACCATGAATGTCTGTACCAAATTTCACAATAATCCATCCAATAGTGACAAAAAATGTCAGGGAATCATCAAAGTCAATTAGCTTTAACCTCTGGGGATCATGGATACCTGCATCAACTTTTGTGACAAGTTGTCGACATGTTTCAGTCTGGACTCAGGCGGTGGAATTTCAGACTGACATCGCCACGGGCCTTTTTCACAGCAGACATTTCAACTTGTCATAATAGGAAAAGCACAGGTATTACTAATAACAAACAATGGCTCCATTCTTTTTAAGTGACCCAGTGACAGTGACAGTGAACAAGCATGCAGGATACAAGGATCCTGGAATGAACTCAGCTAAATGGAATTCAGCCATCATTGACTCGTACATTGACACCTGTGCTTTTCCTACTGTAACAAGCTAAAATGTCTGCCGTGAAAAAGGTCTATCCCTTGAGCCATGCTGTTGGCATCAAGGAGGTGTAGCTGTGGTTGCGTAGTAAAGGGAGTGCGTGCATTGCCCTCTCATTGGCATGGCGGATCAGAGTGAGGGATGTAACTTCAGATGATGTCTGACTTGTTTTGGACGGGCTCATAAGCAAAAAGGGAAAACTTTTAGTAGCCTTTAATAGTTGTATCTCGAACTATAGGAAGATATTAGGTTAGAAAGCCATAGTCCTAGTGAAGATTGAGGTGTTAAAGTTGCAGTATATTTATGACTTTGCTGATTTTGGTTTTGAAGTCATCAAATGTGTGACTCATGTATGACTATAGTTCAAGTCATGTTACTTAGGTCATAAACAATATACTAATTGTTCCTGTGTGTGTGTGTGTGTGTGTGTGTGTGTGTGTGTGTGTGTGTGTGTGTGTGTGTGTGTGTGTGTGCGCTGGGAATTTTTTAAATTGCCTATTCAAATGGCTGTGCTAATGAATTAGCAGTCCAAATGGATGGGTTATTAAACTCAAACCTGGATTAATTACCTCCCTCAATTAACATGGATTCTCATTAGTGCACATGTGTGTATTTTAACCTTGTGACTTTTTCTGCTTGGGTCAGCTGAGAGTTCTCTGTCTTACACTGCGTCTTTCTATTTGTCTGTTCTTCTCTCTCATTAACTGTCTTTGCCACACACAAACACACACACACACACACACACACACACACACACACACACACACACACACACACACACACACACTCCTCTAATTACACCTCCATTGCTATCTTGTTTCTGACAGTGTGTTTGTGTATATATTTAGAGAGGAGACTTGGCATTTTGTTCCCAAAACTGTGCATCTATAAAAGTTGCGATACTTGTAGGGGATGATCCCACATGACTATTTGTAGTCTAACAACCACAGAACTTCCACTTCCATCTTGTATCTGGACCTGCAAGTCACTTTGCATTACTTTGCCTTTCAGTAGTACCCATATAAATGGCTCCAGGTATTTTATTTGCTACCTTAAAATAACTGTTAATACACTGCAGTTCATTTGGCAGCCTTTAGATCAGGCACTAATCTGACAGCTGCTAACTGGATCCTAAGCTTTCTGTCTGGTTCACAGCTCAGGGAGAATACATGGCAAAAACAGAATTCCTCTTGGGAAGGTTTTTTCTTTAGTCTTTTTTTTTCTTGTGATGAACTATTTTGGTAAGAAATCATTAATATGACAGAACATTTGGGGAAACAGGGTTCAGGTCGACAATGCTCTTGGCTGTTAGAGAAACAACACAGTCTGCTGGGGAACTACAGCAACACCAGCACTGAGACATCAACACAGCTGGTTATTTGCTCTGGCAGCGCACTGGCCCAGAGATGACACATCTGCTCAACTGAGCAAACTCATGAAATTGATTTTGATCAGCTTACTAACCTGACATAATGTACAAAATAGTGCTAAACCCATCGTGTTGTTGCATTAATACTCAACAAATTGCATGTTTTCTGCATACTGGCTGCATCTCATCCCTGATCCTAACCTAAGTGTATTTTCATTGAATCAAATTATAAACATCCATCATACATGTAGAGGAATAACTGGCCTATAATCATGATTCAAAGCTTATGATGTCTGTGACAAAGAATGTAACCACAAGCATAGACTGATAACAGATTAACACATAAATTCAGTTTACACTGGCTGTAATTAGTTCCTGAGCCTAATTTATTAAGAAATCATAAGTCCTCTCTCATGATCAATATGTGTGTGTGTGTAACGCTAATACGTAAGATGTATAATCTAAAGTGTGTGTGTATGAGTTGGAAATTGGATAGCTCATCAGTATTTGGAAGTACGGTTGTATTTGTTTTTGTATGTGTGTGTGTTTGTGGGTTATCTGTTTATCGCACACTCTTGGGTTAAGGGTAGTCACAGTACTAAGGGTGTTTTTCACTGGATATCTGGTGTATTTTCTTAAACCGTAATTCCTAAAAGTGCAGCTCATGAGCCAGTGGCGGCCCTCAGAAACATTTTGTGCAGCCCGCTGTTAATACTTTCACTTTAAGTAGCTTTCATTGAATACACTACCCTGCTACTGCGTCAAACAACAAGAGTCTGTCAGGTTAGGATTGACAACTTGCAGAAAGCTACTGGTTGCATAGCAACTAATGGCACCCTGTGAGTGTTGCAGGAATTACGTTCTATCAGCATGCCGGTGCTGTTAGCTAAAGGTAATGATTTTGATGGACAGCTCGGCAGTTTAAGGTGGAAGTGAGATAAAAAAGATATTTTGTTTTATATGTGCACCTTTCCTGTGTGGCCTTCAATCGTATGCTGGCTCCCCAAAACTCACCAAAACTTGAGAAACTTTGAGACCCCCTGGTCTAAAACTAGGTTTAATCCATAAACCTTAAACAGACAGAGGGGGGAGAAGAGGGATCCGCTACAGAAGGATTATAGAAACCCACACACAGGGTTAACAATGATGATGAGCAATGAAAGGTCATTAAAGACACCAAGTACACACACAGAGCATATGGCCATTCAAATGTCTGGAATTAACTGCCTAGAGAGGTCAATTTGGTACAGAGAAAACTACTCTACATTTTTGAACGCCCTCTCATGCTTTAGAAAGTCCTTTTTACAAATAGATGCTATTTTGTATGAAGAGTTTGATTTGTAGGTGGAGAACAAAACACTGTACAGTGGTTCAACTAGACTGACAACTGAAAGTGCATAAAGAGACAAAGATCCCTCTGAGCAACACTTAAATAAGAATAAAGAAATCACCAGTCACTGGTAAAAGAAAATTGAAGCCTAGCATCAAAATGTGTGCAGGTTTAAATAGAAAGGGGTTCCTGTGTGTCAAGTGCACAGCAATAGCTGGAATTACCAGGCAACATGTTGCTTTAGCAAAGCTATTTTTCAAACTTCACAATAGATACAGAATGTTAGTCTAGGGTTAGCACTATTGAAAGTGGATCAGGGAATAGCAACCTTATTTCTAGCCCCCATGATCCGTAGCATGAATTCTACGCGTGGATTATGGGCATGAAATATTCTATATTATTCTTTTGGCGCTGAACTTGAACCGGTGTTTTCTAGTGGTAATGGTACCATGAAGAGTATGCTAGTCCTCTTTCCTTGACGGATTGGGAAATAAGACATGTGGAACACACCACCTGTTACACCTCAGATGGGATAATGTGATCATAGCCCTGCCATCTCTGGCAGCCATCACAAAGCATCAGTTGTTTTCCATTTTAACCAAGCGCATAAGAGGTTAGCTTGCCTTGCTGCATTGTGATATTGTCAAATTTAACGGAGTCAGAGCTAGCTTAGCACACTGTATTTATTTTTATAACCAGCTGATTTGTTAAAGTTGAGTGAAACATAATACTGAATTTAACAGCACACCTTAGTAACATCAGTCATATAAAGTTATAGTAAAATGAATAGCTGTAGTCATTCATTTTAAATGATAAGAAAGAAGTAAAGTAATTTAGTAACAAATTCTCAGCCTTGATGACTAATCACATAATTTAAGGTATTTATTTAAGGTATTTAAGGTAGTTCAAATGGGCAGTTTTGAATATAGGTTGAGAATGCAGTCGGACAGGGATATTGTACAAATGTTGAGTGACAGATCTGTCATTCTAGGTGTCATTCTCTTCCACAAAATCTGATTTAATACTTCATTGTTCTTGAAACTGTTTTGGTTTTGTTGTCTTATGTCATTCCAAGCATGTAAAATGTAGTGTATGCATTAGAGTGTGCACAGAAATATGGGACAAATCACATCCCGTATTGATTTAGTAAGGGACAGTGCGTTTTATTTTTTAATATGGGACAACCCAGTATTAATGCTATACAATATGGGCGGCAACCTATTCCTCTCTGTAGGTAGTCGATGGAAGCTGAACCGTTGGTTACAGGAACAATCCCTTTTTGTTCTGTTTACATGTTTAGCATTCTAATTGAAACCACAAATTTAGTTTAGCCTGGTTGTCAGCAACATCACAGACAGCACAAGTTGTACTAAAGCTCCTGAAGAACATTTTAGAACATGCTAATGTGATGTTCATTAAATATGTGTTCAAAATAAAGCAGCATTTGCTTAATTGCTAAAAGGCAAAATACTTTCAAAGAGAACCACCATCGACAGTTAGTCACCAAGATTAGCCACTGGGACTAAACACAGACTGTGGATGCAACTCAACTAGTTTACCATACTTCTGCTATCTCACTAGATGTAATACATATGGATTGCTGTAAACCTATTAAATCTAACCACTGAGTAGACTGCAGGAAGCCAAAAGAAAAATGCCCCCCCAAATTTGTATTTGGAGCCCAGTTGCATCATTGTACTTCAGTAATGACTGAGAGTCACCAACACTTTGTTGGACCTGAACACAAATTCAGAATTAAAGTTCCAACAATATTTTCAGTTGTCAATAAACATTGTGGGGACATCAAGAAAATGGAGGTTTTAATCATGTACTTAATCATTCTACTTTTGGGGTCAAATTATTTAAAATGTATAAAATAAAATGGTGTCTGAATGATGCTGTTAAAAAAGGAAAAGAGGATTAGCCAGTATATAGTATAACAGGTGATACTAAACTTCAAACAACAGCTTATTAAACAGCCTGTACAAAGTGACCTCCAATAGTGCTGAAAACTGGAAGCACTTAATACATATTTAAAGATGCAGAAGCACATTAGTTTGGTTCATCCAAAAGGTCCCAGTTTAATTTGAATTATTAGGGTGTTGTCACCTGTCAGCAGCCATTGTTTCATATGAAGGGAGAGGCTTTTTAAATCTTACTTACCCAGGATTGTTTTGCTGAGCATTAATCCTGTTTCTGAGCAACACCAGCCCCACACTCATTACATCAAGTTGTTTAAGTCTGGGGTACTTGTATTTCACTGTTAAAGGGACTTTTGCTCATGCTAGACTAGAATTCAAAAGAAAATCTACTTACTTTCAAGGCACTAAATGGGAAATATGCAGCTACAAGTTCCACTGAGGGGGGAAAAGTTTTGCTGAATAAAAACTACAAACCATAAAAATGTCAGATAAATTATTTGCCAAGCTTAAGAGAAAAAAAAGATTAAGAGATAACGTGCAGGAGTATGAAATCTTAGGAGCTCTTGAAAGCAGTGTGTATCTGGGAAGAAAAAAAAAAAACATGTTTTTTTTCCTCCTTCAGCTCTGTGTCTCTTGAAACAATTATTTGACAACCATTAACCACCCAGTTATACTATCTGACATCAGCCCAGCTGGTTTCTAGGGATAAGTAGTCTGTCGAACTGGATCTAGGGCAGCCTGTTATCAGGACACCAGAGACAATATCAACTCTTCAAATGGTATTTGTCTTTCTTTTTATCACTGATGATAACTATCCAGTGAGAGGATTCACAGAAAGAGATGTGTATATTAGATTTTTCTGAACCACAAGGAAACATATTCTTTTACACTTTTGCGGTTTCGTACAACTTTGGGTTTATCCTGTTTGGAAGAAAATGCTGCTGGGATAAAAAGATATGCTAGTACCACTACCTGATTTGAAATGAAATAGTACTTTTTTTAATATTCAAAGTTTGTGATAACATTTGGCACTTGTTAATTATAGACATTGAACAAATTTGAGGACACAATCCCTTCAGTGAGTCCAGGGCTTGCATGCAGAAACATATTTTCGCCGAGGGGTGCTGCACAATGTAAATGTGCATGCATGACTATGTATGTGCACATGCTTACACAGGGGCTAATATTACAGGAAAACTGCTCCATGTACTTACAAGTACATGGACATGTGCATGTCCATGTACAGTACTTACATTGGTGGCTCCATCAGCCATTAGTCCAAAGAGTATGTGCTTCCTTGCTTCAGGCACAATTTCTCTCTTTTAACATTTCATTTTACATGCTGCTGGACTTCCAGTTTTCTCTTAGGTAAAGTCACTCACATGCCCTTGGCAAATGTTCGCTCTATGACCACTCCATCATAATCGTTGGCTGCCATAAACTTCCATCCTGATGGCTATGTCCCCTGCAGTGGAAGTCCCAGGTGTCCAAGGACTTTAGGGATCCGACAAAGCAGGTGCAAAACTGTCCTGGCAATCTTTTGGTCTTTCTCAGCCTGTCTTTGTTACTGATTAGCTCCCACTACTGTTATTCTCTCTCCAAGTTTAGCTGATCCAGACCCCTGCACTTTGACTGATGTGATGATGTCATTATATAAGATAGAGGGAATTCACACATTTTAAACACATTTTGTCATATATTTCATGACAGGCACCTTATCATGTGCAGTTCATAATTTAAAACAAAGGTTAAGATAACCTGTAAGTTACAGTTAAAAAAAAGCCAACTGTGCACAGACTGTGTTGTTTCACCTCTTGTCAATAGGGTGTGCTCCAGCACCCTGAGCACCTACCTTCCCACTCCCACGATCCAGGGTCTGTCTTGTGGTCTCCTCCCAGTCAGTTGTGGCCAGAAAGCAACCCCATTTGAACCACTTCAGCCAGTTGCTGTCAGTGGCAGAAATCAGCAGCTCAACCTCAAAGACCTCCTGAATCACTGAGCTTCTCTGTGTTCATCAGTGAGGTTGCTGAACTGAACTGAGGGCTTTCCTTTGGAGCCTAACTCTTCATCACCTTCACCTAACTGATGGCAATCCCTTTAACAGTCGGTCATAAAGTCTCCTTGATACCTGAGCTCCTCATGGGTCAACCTCGATTATAGAATCCACCTTTTTTCAGGAGAAGAACTATGGTCTAAGACTTGGAGGTGCTGATCTTCATTCACCACACTCAGCTGAGGGGGTTTTGATTGGTTCACACCAGAGGCCATTTTGAAGCTAGATTAACAACACCAACCAAAAATTGGAGATAGTATTTTGCCTGGCTCATTCCTATGTTTTCAGGGTCCTATGTTCCCCAGATTTAAATGGTGCACAATAGGAACATGACAAAGGTGCCTATGTTCCCAAGGTCCTATTTCCCTACAGCCTCTGTTTCCCAGCTCGATATATCACATGATGGGAACCTGAAAAAAGACATTTCCCAGCTTTCTATACACTCAACTTGACATGGGTTAGGGTTAACTGGATGATATTTATGAACAGGCCAAATTGAATGCAAACACAGTAGGAGGGTTACAGTAATGTGTGTTTACAGAATATTGAATTGTGGAACACAGGAATCTGGGAACACAGATACACTCTGTTTGCCACCAAAGGAACTTAACAATCCATAATCTAGAGCTTCTCATAATCTGCTCTCATGAGAACTCATAAGGTCTTGGTTCCTTCCACTATCTTTCATAAATTTGAATGTTTTGGATACAAGTAATGAAATGGTGATGAGCGTTGTCATTTTCATAGGTAAGAGTGGCTTGTATTGATTAGGTTTTGCTCAAGTTTTTCAAAGGTCAGCATCATTAAATTGCACAGTAAACAGTGGGAGCAGAAGCAGAACCTGTGACAACGGGCTCCTTTTTGATAAAATAAACAATACAATCTTTGCTCATTTTCACAGAACACAATCTGTTTTCATCATGCGCAGGACGAAACAGGCTGTCTCACTAGTTTATCTAATTTCTGTCCTTCAGATGCTCAGCTGTGAACATACTGCTGAAATCCCATAACTTGTACTTGGCAGCCATTCAGTTCGTCAAGGCTGCTACAAAACTGTGGCTTGATAACATTTTGTTCAAGGATCTGCTCAACAGTACCAGACTCAACAGCAGTTACACAGCAGTAAAGTTGAAAGTTTGCAAAGCCTTGGCTGTCTCAGAAACCAATAACCTTTCACAATATGTGTTTACATACACAAAGTACTTTGATTCATTTGTTTACATGTGTACATCAGCACGCTACAGCAGCTGTTTAATAGAGCCCTCTGTCCTGCAGTTATTTGTAGAATTTTAGATTGATCCTGTGGCAAACTACTTGTTTTGTCCACTTACTCACAAGCATAGTTGTGCACTCTCACACACACGCATACACACACACACACACACACACACACACACACACACACACACACACACGTTTGTACTTCTATCTTTGTGAGGACCCTCATTGTCATAACACATTTCCTAGCCCCTTACCCTAACTTTAACCATCTCAACTAAATGCCTAACCCTAACCCTTACCCTCACTCCGGACATCACCACAATCCACCCTAGCTGGACCTCCACGCCAGTGACCCGGGTTCGGTTCCCACTCCTAACAACTTGGAGCCCACCTGAGTGACACCCTTCCATTGGAGCAACACACCAGCTTTTTTAAGGTAAGAGCCCTCCCTACACATGCTTAATTATTTTAGAGTTACGTCTACACATAGGAGCGGAATTCAAAATGGCTCTACATCCACACACACATCAGCACAAACACCCACATCTAATAACACACCACAACCACTCATGTCCATCACTACACAACCCCCGAGTCTCATCCAACAACACACCAATATTACTGCACTTAATCACCCACCGGATCCAGCCACCAGACACGCAAGCAAACAATATTTCAAACTCATACAGGCCATACACCACAAACAGATCATGGACACAGCCTGTTCCATGGGTAGCTTTCCTCCAGGGATGCTGCGCCAAGTTACCCGTTTGGCTGATTTTTTCAAGCCATCCACACCCACTACAGAGGCACGCAATAGGATACACAACAACACCACCCAATGGATGCAAAATACAATCTCCATACTACAGCAGCACTATACAACGACAATAACTACTATAGTAACATCTCCCTACAATGCAATAGCCCTACAAATAGCCACGGGCTGGGCCAAAAAACGCTATGGCCACAGGTTGATGACTACTACAATTCACACGGCACAACAACTAATACAGCCACCTCAAACAACCACCACAACCACTCTGGATCCTACTAAGAAGACCACTACCATCCTACCAACAATAACAGAAGACCAAGAAGAGGACCACTACCCCCCCTGCCCAAGTCCACAGCTCCTCATAAACTTTCCCTTTATTTGGGGAAACGCAAATCTTTAACAGAAGAGATTCAACATCATTCCCCACCTACTCAACCCCAAGATACTCCTGCAACAGACCAAGCAACATCCCATGGAACTAATAACAAGCCCCAACCAACACTCTCTTCGCCATATCCTACCTATACACAAATAAAACCCACCCTTAACCCCCAGCCCAACCCACCCCGAAGAGGCCCTATACGACCGCCAGCCCCTACTATACTACCACAGGAAACCAACACCAAACAGGACTTACAATCCTCCATAACCCCGGATCACTCATCGGCGGCTCCCACCACATCCACCCCACAGCTACAAAGAAGAGTCACCTGGGGACCTTCACCCACCAAGGACGATACTCCATCCACCATTCAAGATCCCTCTGTCTCCCCCATCTCTTGCCCCACCCAACAAATAGCAACATCCACCAACAAACCCACTCCCTCAAATCAAACCACCGTCCAAGTTCACCATACCACCAGACCCCAGGAACCTGAAGGATTTCACTCCATCACTCTCAGCACCCATTCCAATGTCTCAGTTAACATCCCTGATACAATTCTCCCCCTTTCCCCACAGACCTGTACTGCTGGTGTCGAGGAGGACCAGGCGAGGCAGTTGACCCCCCTAATAAAATCAAAATCGGTGGCACCCATGATGAAAGGGTCTTTGAAAGTCAAACATGGCACAAACACAACCCCTTCTGAGCCATCTTAAGACACTATGCTACGCCTTCATGCAGACCAGTAGACCTGCGCAATGGATTTTGACTCAAAAACCCATAACCCCAACCCCAACCCCAACCCTTACCCTAACCAAAACCAAAACCTAATTCTAATCTGAACCCTAAAACCAAGTCCTAACCCTCAAACAGGCCTATGAAAAAGTGAGGACCGACCAAAATGTCCTCACTTTTCAAAAATGTCCTCACTTTGTTGCTAAAATACAGGCTTTGGTCCTCACTATGTAGCATGTACAAGACACACACACACACACACACACACACACACACACACACACACACACACACACACACACACACACACATACCACTGAGCAACTAAGGAAGCTCTCATTTGTGGCCTTGGATCAATGCTACAACACTGTTTTTAAAGCTCAGACAATCATGCACACCTACACACAGACAACCCACGTGTGTACACATCCAATATGAAGTCAGTCAAACAGACACAATACACTTGAGCAGAATATTAAACACTGAAATAACTGCATTAAAACAGGAAGAGGAGGTTGCAGGTTGTCCTTTATCAAATTATTACTTCACTTTGACTTAGAAATGATTTCATATCCTCCATGAGCCAAAAGATTAAGGTTTATGTGATATAGCACAGTGGTTCCAAACTGGTCCAGCCATGGGGTCCAGATTGCTCCTTAGTCATTAGTTCAAGGTCCACAAAGTTTAATCAATTCAGCATCTAGTGTATTTGGCCATGTTGTTGAGCTAGTTTGCTGTCTTTGTCTTTTGCACTTCAGAATAAAAGTTTGTGCCAGAAATTCATTGTACTTCAAAATAAAGCGTGCTTTTTTACAAATCTGACACGTTCATAAGTCACTTGTGGTCTATTCAGAATTGACCCGTGACCCACTTTTGGACTGCAACCCACCAGTTGGGATCCACTGATATAGGGTGTACATATCCAGGTAACCAGGCTTCCGTAATCTTTCAGTAGTTTAAATGACAAAAATTACTGGATAACAAATCAGCTGTAGCTAATTTTTGGTAATGGTGCAACTTTCGTCTGTCAGGTTGACGTGCTCTCTGTAACCCCCTGTCTTGACTCAGCCAAAGATCATTTGTGAGTTAAAATAAGTATTTCTTTGTAACAACACTCTCATATCAGAATTTAATGTGCTTCACTGGAGTCACTGATGAATGAAAGAACAGCAATCAAGCAAAGATGTTTGAATTTCATTTAAGCATGATTCATCCTTGATTGTTTGTTTGACGCACACAAAAGATGTGGTCATACATTTGCCATACCTGCTTCAGTGGATGATTATATGTATTCTAGCTCTCACTGATGATCTATTATACATTTTGAGGGTTTTTTTTTGACTGTATTCAGTCTTTTCGGGCTTGATACTTTGGTGAAAAACCACACACTGTCAGCAGGTGGCAGCCGAGAGAAACTCTGCTTTGCACTCTTGTTGACTTTCTTGTTATTTTACTGCAAGGAGTCAATGCAGCAACAGCCTTATGTTGTCCTGTCTGCTCATTCAACCTTTTTTTGCCTCTGCACTTGCTGTAGCTGCGGCCAGAGGGCGTTTTGGTTTTGGGTTGTCCATCCGTCCCATTTACATGAATGCGACGTCTTAAGAATGCCTTGTGTCCTACAGTTTCTTCAAATTTAGCACAAACAACAACCTGGACTAAAGGATGAACTGATTAGTTTTTGGTGGTCAAAGGTTAAGGTCACTGTGACCTTGCATCCATGTCATTCTTATGAAAATGATTTCTCAAGAAAACCTTGTGAGATTTCTTTAAATTTAGTGCAAACATTCACTTGAACTTAAGGATAAACTGATTAGATTTTGGTGTTCATAGGTCAACTTCGCTGTGACATCATAATGTTCTGCAAAAACACTTTTCTAGCCAATATTCTATATCATATCTTAGGAAAAGAAGGGGAGACATTTGGTCAGATACTGAATTTGTGTCACTAATCTTTGGTGCCCACCTTCAAACTGTGTTGACTTTAAATTTACATTTTTAAACATTTAAATCTTCTATGCTGCTTGGGGAGAGATGTGCGTGAAGCATCCACATTTAGCTTCTTTCCAAAAATATCCATATTTAAAGCATATTTAAAGTGTCTACTGCCATGGCTGCAAATGAGTCTGGACACATATAGATACAAACTGTAACTGTAAATGCAACCTTACTGGTTCGCATGGCACAATTGTGAGGCAATCATTCTAGTTATCAGATGAATGTCATGTTAAGAACAGTATGTAAGAATATCTGATTCAGGGGGCCTGCATGTAAGTTGAGAGTTGCATTTTATTAATTTTTTTTTTTGCATCTTAACTGCAGACCAGTGCTATCTGTGGGTCTTGCCATCATGGCGGTCTAATAATTTGTTTACTTTGGTAACTGGAGCTCTTGAGTTTTCAGGCCAATTATTGTATCTAAAGAGCAGGTAAACACAGAATTAAATTGCACAATATCTCAATCACTCATATGTTGTATTCACGTAAATATGTGTGGTTATTTTACACTTTTACATTTGATAACACCTGTCAAAACCTGAAATTGTGCGCAATAACATGAGAGATTTACTGCATTTTATATTGTTGGAAAATAGGTAACAATTTTTCTGTTTCAAATGTGAAAATACAAATAAAATTAGACTATGATGAGTCAAGGCAGGAACAGCCTAATGTGGCCCTGTCTGCTCATCTTACCTTTTTTATCAGAAAAACTGTTTGCATGGTTACATGTCTGGGACCTGCCACCTGCGTGTGTGTGTGTGTGTGCGTGTGTGTGTGCGTGTGTGTGTGTGTGTGTGTGTGTGTGTGCACAGGACAAGGAAGGAGTGTGGGTGGAGGATGGAATAGATTTGTGAGACTGTTGTGGATAAAAGCCTGACATGAGGGGGGAATCGTTGAGGCATCATGTTATCTGCCAGACACCCAGCTCCCTGCAAACCACAGACTGTCTGCAACGTGTCTGTGATTTACACTGGGGGCACACGACACGACTGAACAGACTGCAAAAAGATTGGACATCACACGTTAATGACTGGCATTCACACCTTCATTTTTCTGCAACGCACAGGGTGCCTGGATGGTTCTTTGGAGATGCACACTAAAAAGGATGACATCTTGGATAACTCTTCAGGGCAGCTGAGAGAGAGCAGAGTGAGATCAAATTCAAATGAAGTGATGATTCATGGATGGATGTGTAGACAGGTGGGATTAGAGGCTTGCAGGCAGTGTCAGTAAAGCAAGGTAAGATTGATTAAATGCTTCTCTTTCTAGTTAATCATGGGAAACACTCAACCTCTCTAACCTTAGCAACAGCATCAGCTACTCTACAGATCAAACCAATTTATTGTACAGGCTGAACCATAGCTTAAAGCAACCATATTTTTAAATTACAGTACTGAAAGTATATTAAATGTGTTCATCTTCCCCATATAACTGAATATAAATGGAAGAATCTGAGGCAAAGATGAAGACATAGAGATGCTCTTGCAGATACTGAACAATACCATAAGTCACAGTTAAAGAAGTGTAATTTAGTGAAATTTGTCATGGCCAATGTGTTGTTGACATATTCAGCAGATACTAAACAGCTGTATTTACTCTCTTTCAGCTCTATGTTTGGTCTGCACCAACTCAAGAGGTAATATCCAGCTCTTTTGCTGCTAAAAACTTCACTACATTCCCAAGCTAGTTGTTAACTTTAACTGCCTGCCATATGGTGATGAGCTGAAAAAAGCTAAAAAGCAACACACAGCTTATGCAAACTGCAAAGCCGGATGTTTAACTTCTGTGGGACTGTCACTAGAGCAACCCCTTTTACATCACACATAGCAATTTAAATGATTGCTAATGTAAAAATATTAAGTGTGTATTAATTTAATATTAAGTCCAGGTAAAGCAAAAATAAATATGTTTAATGAATTTTTCACACCACAGAAAAATGTGTCTAACCACCATGCATATTTGAATGGTTTGAAAGAATTCTCTGCTCTGAGATGCTAGGAGTGTGTCCGCTAAAGGGGCTGAAATGAAGTTTGAGCCGCTGTGAAAAGATGGATACTCGTTAGGAGCCAAACTGAGAAGCACAAAGCACCCCTGAACTGAAGGATGAGCCGCTGTGCAGGGCCAGAGTATTGTTAGTAGCTAACCCAACGGCACACGCAGTCTGTAGTTGCAAAACGCACATCCTCCGAACCAGAGAACGAGAGCCACTGTGTATCTAAAGCCTCTCTTTCAGCAGCTAACAGCAGCTAATGTTAGCACAAAGCACACACCCACAGCAGTGAGCAGTAACTGCCAGCAGGCCAGGTGGTGAATTCGGCCAGAAAGACTGAAAACTAAATCAGTGATGGCTACTCTGATTGCGTTTATAAGATGTTTATTCATGTATTTATTAGACTGAAAGAAATGACTGATTTTGTTTTGCTTGGACTTAAGGGTGTTTAGTCATGTGTAGTACAGCTGCTGTGAATAAGGAATGAGAACCATGGACTGTATAAATAATGGCGTAGCTACTGTCGCATCACCCACTAATATTTTGACTGCCATTTTGAAGCCTTAAGTCTGGCATTTTGGCCGTCACCATTTTGGTTTTATGGAGCTAGAAGTGACCATGTTTGGATGAGAAGTTGGAGCTGTGGAGGAGTGAGGGGTGGATCTGACTCATAGATTGAGGTGACACCTTGCAGACAGCCAGTCACTCAAACTGCCCCGCTTATAAATATGCAAAATTTGGGCCTTTGTAAAATGTTAACGGGTGAGTTATGAAAAAAAAAAAATCGCCTCCTGTACAGTTGTCGTAAATGTTGAAATTAGGCATAGAGACCAAAACTGTTTTGTACCAGGGCTGTAAACATGTTTGTTTCTGCTGTAAAGTTGGCCATTTTAACATGGGGGTCTATGGGGACTGACTTTGTTTCGGAGCAGGTCCAGCCCCAAGTGGACATTATAGGAACTGCAGTTTTTGGCACTGCCACATTAGCTTCATTTTCAGCCTCAGAGGTTTAATCTGAATCAAAAATGACCAACCAAAAGAGGGAAACAGAGTTTGCCCAGTGAAAGCCAATCGCTGCTAAATTATTTCACACTGTATTATCAAGCATCTTCTGTGGGTCAGAGTCATTAATGTGTCCAAAGAATTCAATTAAAAGGCCCCTGAATGACCAACTTGACCTCCTGCTGACAGCCAGGTAGCACATTATGTTGCCTAGGTGGATATGGAACAACTATTTGGTCAATTTCAAGTGGAATCTGAGCCCAAACTGCACTGAACCCCTTTGTTCGCACTGCACTCGACCAAACTCCAGTACAAAGATGCAGTATAATTACTTACTTTGTGGTGAGATTTCAGGCAGCCATATTAACGTCATATAATTCACACACACATACACAGGCTAATTGACTATAATGGTGATATAGCCAGGGTGTGCGTCTCTGAGGAACCATACACCATCCACACTGGTAGTCACACATGGAGGCTTGATTATTGCCTTTTAAATTAAATTGAATGGATAAGAATCCATCCTCCCTCAGTGTGTTTATTTCTGGCTTTTTTCATCAAGATACCCTTCATTCCTTCTTTATTTAATTACTTCCTCTCTCACTTTATTCTCCTCTTTTCCTTTCCTTTCTTCCTTTCTCTTCCCTCTGGACTTCATTCCCACACAATGCTATTAACTTCTAATTGAGGCTGATTGATGGGAGGAGACACAGATTGGTTTTGAAATAGCCTGACATTTAAAAATCATCTTTGGTTTTGAAATAGGCTGCTGTTTCATTATCCTCCTCCTGTATTCTCCTTCTCTCTGTGCCTCCTCATTGTACACAGAATAAATTAAAGCAGAAGACTGTAGAGAATGCTACAGAGTTGTGTGTAAGCCAGCATAGCGTCATTGATAATGGATGCTCCCTTTTGACTGTACAGCTAGTTCACATATAATAAAATCACGCCTGACCCGGGGCCCTTTAGTAGGTGGATCTAATGCAACATGTAAGATATCATGTAGGATACCTAAAAAATAAAGTACAAAATCAACATAATACATCTTCATTATTTATCTTTTTTATTGTATTTACCAGCAGTTCCACTTATGAAACTCTCATTTTGAGTCATACCACACAGTGGAATTTATATTACGCATTAATGGAAGTCTTTGGAAGTTGTTTTTTTTTTTTTTTACTTTTTGTCTTATATTCAAGGCCATCATGACTTTTGATCCCTGAAAAGTATGAGAATCAAAATCCCCAGCTAAAGTTACATGTCTAAGAAAAAAGGTAGCACCTTACCTTAGACATGGAATGAGTAGCTGCATTGTTCTTGTATTGCAGTGAGGGGCTAATTAGTCCTAGTAATGGTATTATAAATTGTAAATGTAATAAAGAGGTTAATGTTTTTCTAATATAACCCTTAGGTTATATTTTTGGATGCACAGAGTTTTGATTAAGGCCAAATTGTTTCAGTAGCATGTTTTACTTTTAAAAAGGAAAAGGCTGTGAGGATGGGGTTAGCGCCTAGGAATTATTCTTCTATCCAATGTTCTCTCAACCCTATGTTCCTGCATTAACATTTTTATCATCCCAAATCATGTTCTATGTTCCCTTGATAAATTCTGTTACTCTGGACAACAGGCTACCATCAGGGCTGCCAACTCTCACCAGTTCATAGACTGAGAACATACACCTGCAACAAGCTTAGCTGCTAAATCAATCACATCTAAAGAGAAAAGTACAAATTGATCACCTCTTGCTTTGTGGTGTCACTCAACATGTTTTCAATGATGCATCATGTTTTAGATGTCCACTCTGTCTGTCTTTTAGATCTCTTTTACTCCACAGGCTGATTGTTAGTTACTGCTATGTGCGCACAAGAGGACACCACAGGTTCGTAAACCAAACAACATCACCAGATCTCAGTCAAGTACACCTTGCCAAGTGCGTGCGGAGCTTCCCAAATGCACACACCCCATCATGATGCACTGACAGTTTTGGAAACCTTTAAAGAGTTTTCCTCAGAGGAAACTTATTGTTGTCTGAGACTTGGAAGGGGAAATTATTTAAAAGTTTAGTTTTGAACCCGAACACTCACTATCACAGCACGTCGCTCATCACAGCCACATATCTACCTGTATTATAGTTTAAAATGTGGAGCTCCAGGCAATGTTTTGGCCTTGTTTATAAAAGATGATGGGACACTGAGGTAAAGACTGGCAGAAACAGATGGTCCTGAGGCAGGAGAGAAGTTTGAAGTGCTTCACAATTTGTGGATCTGTGTGAACTGTTTTCAATATGTGTATCTCCAACACGCCTGTTGATGTGCAGTAGAAACTGTGTAGAATGATTTGTCAAAACAACACGTTTGATGTGCAATAAGCACGGGAGAATCTATGGTTATTTTACAACAGTCTGATGCTAGTTGCACAAAATGCAACCAGTGGATCTGCTGTACAGAATTACACACATCACTTTAGTTTGAGACTCACAACAGATCAGATACCTGCTGTATTTTGAAATTGAAAATAACCCTTCCTGATGCCTGACAGCTGTTACAGCAATAACCACCAAAAAAGCCCAGACTTGTGGGAACATGCATTATTCTCACATGATGTCATCAGATTTCTTGTATCACTCCCTCTGTGAAGCGCAGTCATCATCGCCACTGTGATCCACTCGCAACTCAGATCCATAACTTTTTTTTTGAATTGCTAGTTCCCTTATCCACTTGCATAATCTATTGGCAGAAATATTAGCATTTATTTAACCTAACCAGAAGCAGAAATAACGCAAATGCCCATCAGGGATAAAGTATCACAAGCAGAGAAGGGGGAATCCGCCTCATGCCCCCTGGCAATTTGCACCCAAAATGCTGTGCTATGATTGGACAATAGCTGTAAAATTCATGCAGCCTGACAAATGTCTTGGCAGAATGTTTTAGTTTGAAATTACACCATAAACTTTTTCATGTCACAGACCTCAAAGCATACCCACATTAAGCTGCAGACCCCATTACATTTTGTCATGCCATATGGGAGTGCATTGTTGTTCTGTAATGAACTATATAACTGTGTGTCGTGTATGCATGGCGTAACATGGGACACAGTGATAATGGTTACTGACTGAAATTACCATTAAATTTAAGTATTTCTCATTTTAGGGTGGACCCCCTGGAACTCTCTAATTGACACTGGATGTTCCCTGAAACCACGATTTCTATTATATTACACATTTTAAATAACAACAGTTTGTTAGACATCAACCCAGCTCTCCTCAAACTTAGACTTACTGAAGAAAGAGAAGATGGATCACATGCAGATGACAACGTGTTGGCCTCTGTTCTTTGCCGAAACATCCTGATGATATTATAATGTTTCTGGGTTTCTCTTTATATGGAATCTGCTTTACAGCTGCTGTGTCTGCAGGCATTTTAACAACCTGCTGATTTCAGTAATGAGTTCATCTGGTCCAACGGGTACAAGCCTGCACGCCTTACATGCTTTCAGTGAGAGAAAAAAAAACAGTTAATTTTGTTTTTATATTTTCTTACACTTGGACTGAAATTTGACTTCTTTCTATAATGAAAAAGGGAGAAGGAGGAAACATGGGGAGTGAACTGTTGGAATCCTTTAGCTTCTGGGACTGGCTGAATACTGTTTTCTGTTTCTGTGTTTGATAACTGTTGGCATCTAAAATGTTTCTTAATAAATAAAATGCTCTTCTTGTATGTGTATAAAGACCTTTTTTTTGGTGTGGTTATTCTGCATATCAGTATATTGTTTTTAACTCTGGTTTAAGTATTAGCACTTTCACACAAAAAGCAAATATTATGAGGCAAAAACATGATATATTTTATTATATGAGGTTGATTTTCTTAGCCTATACACCTCAGATAAGGGCCCTCAACCAATCACATTGTGTCAACACTTACATGGATTACAAAACAACAACATGGAGGCTCCGTAGTCCTAACCTAGATGGTAAACTTTGTTATTTCTTTCAACCTTGGCAAATGCAGCACATATCACATCTCCTCCTTTCATTCTTTCCTCTCACAATAAAACCCCTACAGACACACTATATAACTGTTTCCCAGAGGAAACTTGAATTCAGTCAGTGCAATTTGCTAAAATGAAATTCATTAAAATAGCTTACAGCAGCTTGGGCTACTATGGCTTACCTCAGACAGACTGCCAGACGCTGCTCTGAGTCAGTAGGATCCTGGTAGTAGTCAGAAATTTGCAAATCTATTCATATCAAAACTATTTATTAAACAAGTGTTCCAACTTTTGCAAATTTGCATCGCTGCCAGTATGAATATTCACAGGTGAGTATTTTGCATTTTAGTGTTGTTCACTCAACGTGTCCCTGTTGTGTAAAGGCCTTAAGGCAACATGTACTAACTCAATAAAAATGTAAATAAGTGGAAGAAATAATCTGACATTTTTGGGAATACTCTGTCCATTTTTATGCAGAGTTAAATGTGAAGATAAACACCACTTATTTCTCAAAGCTAGATGCTGTAGGCTATAAGCTTAGCCACATCTTTGCCTGGCAGCAGATAGTGTAGAGTCCAGGAAGTCCCTGTGCCTGGCCACTGGTTGCCAACAAACAGATGCATCACTCACCTCGTTGTAAAACGACAACTTGGAAGTTTTTTTTAGCATATTCTTTTTGTGTACGTAGAAAGGTAGACATGACTAGAGCCATGCTAGTGACTCTGGGAGACTGTACTTAGACACAGCACAGCTTTGAGCTGAATGCTAATATTGGCATGATAACATCCTTTATTTAACATACTGATGCTAAGCAGGTGTAATGTTTACCATGATCATCATCTCAGTTTAGTTAGTTAAAACACATGTGAAACTGAAATATTGGAGATATTGAAATTTTGGTCTAATCATAGCATGAATCATGAATGAATAAAGGGTGGGTCCAAAGGGCGGCATGAATGGTTGTGGCAATCCAATGTAGTTGTTGACACATTTCACTTGAAACAACCAATGTGAATCATTATGATGGTGCTACAGAAAAGGTCAAGGAATCACCAAATCCATTGGGATTGATCCTCTCGACATCAGGGGTGGGAATCACCAGAGGACCCACGATACTATATTATCACGATACTTAAGTCACGATACAATATTATTGTTATATTGCAATATCATGAGTATTATGATACAATCATTAAACATAATTTATTCAAAGGAACACTTAGTCAGCATCAGTTTTACCCCATAAAATAAAGTTTTCAGTCTGTTCATCTGACTTTAATCATTTTTATTGCAGCAAAATGTGATGCAAAGTAGAAAAAACTGACCAACACCATCATAAAACCTGTCAGAGATGCTGCATACACCTGACAAACTGACCCAATGTGACTTCACTGTGACTTTTGTGTACTGCTCTAGTTTGGAGAAAGTGAGACAGCAGTTGCCAGTTCTCTGTGAGATAATGTGCTGTTATAGTCACATATGAATCCACTGACCTTGAAGTTCAGGCGTCACAAGTTAATGCCACCCTTCCTGCTGTACTTAAAGATTCCTCAACTTTATGCTTCACTTCTCTGAAGAGCTTGGGTACGGCAGTGTCGGTGAAAAAATGTTGGGATGGAGTCACATAACTTGGCTCCAGTGTTTTTAGCAGTTGACAACAAAAGCCTTTATTTTCAACAATGCTGTATGGGAGCAGATCTTTGTGCATGAAATATGTTTATTTTCTTAGCTCTCTCAGAGTTGGATGGTAGATTTGTCAAGCTAAACGTGTCCGGTGTTGGTTGATTCTTTGGTGGATTGAGTTTAGTGTTAGCTTGGCAGTCAGCAGCTAATGCTATCTCTGGATGGTGGAGTGTGAGGTGAGAAAACCTCGATGCAGGATATACTATATGAAGGATTACAAAGTGTGCTCCTACACACACACAGACGTCTTTAACTACTCATTTTAATTATGGTCAAGCATTCGGACAGTATTTTATATTCTGCTTGTTAAAACACTCTATACATTATGTTTAGGGACATTAATGAATGATAAATTCTGCAGCCTGTGCAGTCACCAATAAGAGTTCAGCTTATAAAGACATGAGGTTGAATGATTGATCACAGCATCAATGCAATTAGTGTTGGTTTCAAAATCATATTTGGAGCCAACATTCAGTGTCTCCATGCCAGACATTGCTTTTTATTCAAAATATCCACCAGGATCACAGGTTAATGATCTTAAAACATACTCTTATGGACTTCAAATTAATTTGGTATGTTGATTAGTAACAGCCTACTTTATGTAACAGTGTGTCATAAATGGGGATCATCTGTCCCTCCTCTGACTTCTGTTAAAACTGAAACTTTTACATGAGCTAAACTTTCTGCAGTTGAAGACACAGAGGGGAGACAAAGTAAGAGAGACAGAGATAGAAAGTGAAAGTGACAGTGAGAGGGAGGAGGAGACTGACGCAGAGATATCTTTAGCTTGGACAGACTGCACTCAGTTTCACTTGTCTCCTCAATCCTGAATCAGTTTCCCTCTGGTTTTCTCCCGAGAGCTGACAAGTGGAAACAAAGGAGAGACAGACGCTGACAGCAACGCAGCAGGGGGCCGGATATGAGACCACGCGGTGACTGTATGGGGATGTAAGCCCTTTTAGCATGTCGTACTGTAACTCAGTGGAAGTTAAACTTTTTCAGTTCAAAAGGAAGGATGGTTGTTTTGTATGGAGTTTTGTTATTGGACTGAAATCAAGGTAATCCACACAAGCTTCAAAAACTCGATCTCAGGGCACAATCACAAACCTCTTCACTCGTTTTGACAAAAAAATTAAAAAAAATCTTGGCTGAACATCCATTACTCACTATTTCCAAGTTTTCATATTGTGGTCTGTCAGTGGAGAGAGTTTGCTTAGTTGTTTTCATTATTTAAAAACTTTCTGTCACGTGGTAACGGGTGGTCGTATACGGCTCTGTTCAAAGATGGTCTCTGGTGTGTGTGACGTGAATGCCCTCCTTGAACCCCCTTTGTATGTTCACTGACTCTTGGTCAATGACTTTGACCCCCTTCCAGTCAATAATAGGGTTTCCATCCACCTATTCTTATTTGAATTTTAAAAAATAGCGAAAATAAACGTTAATGGAAATGCTAGAAATTCGAAAAAAGGCCGAAAATTCGCAAAAAAGTTTTTATGCTTGGAGGGGGTGGATTTGTCTGCATATCGATAAAAGGAAAGTACGACTTTTTGCCATGGAAACAGATTTTGCGGATAAACGATGACTGGACCGGATACCACGTCACACGTATACTTTGTGGTCACAAAAAAGTGGCAGTGGACGATGAAGTAGGATATGTTTGATCAGAGTTCTTCCAAACGCCAAAGAGGTCGATCAGGAATCTGTCCATGATCAGTTGTTGACTGTCAGCTGAGTGTGTTGTTTGTTTTGTGGCAGAGAGACGCTCTCTGATGACGTCATCTCATGGCGCACTCTCCTCTCAATAATCGCAAAATAATAACAAATGGAAACGGGCATAAAGTTGCATTTTCTTTTTGCGCACTTTCACTAAATTCGCTCAAAAATTTCGAGACATTCGGATGGAAACCTAGCTAATGCTGTGACCCATTTGGTCTGGTGTTCACAGACAGCTATTGATATCGGTTTACAATGTTCATTCAGTTACTTGTCCATGGTCTTGGCTGCTGCTGCACGTGATGTCACCATTCCAGTTTTCCACTCTGTGAAGGGTTCTGTTTTCAGAGTGCACTAGCAGAGATCTTGTGGTGTTAAATGGTTTATAGTAACTGCAGACGTCTTGTGACTTGAAAGCTGTCCAAATGTTCCAACAGCCCAGCCACGTTAGGGAGTCCCAGTGGGATGCTTGGTGTGTACGTGATGACAACTGAGATATCGTCATGGCAAGACATAAAACTCTACCTACTGAGGAAGCCAGGAATATGGAGTTTACATATCTGGAGAAGTGAGGGGAACCCACGTTTAGATATTCTTTTTTATCAAACAGTGGTTTCCAGGATAAAAAAACAGACTGCTGTAGACAACCTCTTCAGTTTTTGAAGATAATTTTCTCTACTATATGTAAAAATACAGAAATATCTCTAATTAAATAGGAAATGAAAACACCTGCATTTTAAAATGTATGTTTACATCTCTTATTTTAGTAAATTTCAGCGCAATTGTTGCATGCAGTATTCAATACCCACCCAGCCATATTCTGCTGCTCATTTTGCAGGCATTGAAAACAAACTTAGGTAAGCAGCTGCCCTTTCCATAATTTGTGCCTTGCAAGGCAACAATTGTAGCTCGGTTTGGTTCCAATATTGCCTTCCCGAGGCTATAATTTTTACCTTAGGGGGCTGCAATTGTAGCCTGCTGCCTTTTCGAGGGCTTCATTGTAGCTGCCGCTTTGGTGTTATTGTTACCTAGCCCACACGCAAATGACATGCAAATGACGCCTCCTTGATGCACCCACCCAGGCACCGCAACCACCTTTGCGAGGTGCTATTGTGACCTTGCTCAGGTGCTATTGTCAGGTGGTGCTATCGACGCCTCTCTGAGGTGCAATTGATGCCTCACTGAGGCAGTCTCTTTGGTTTAATTAAGGCCTTGTGACTTGCAATCCAAGTGATACTTTGCTGATTTTCAACCACGTTTTTGTCACTGTGGTTTGGGGAGTGTGTGCAGATGAATGGTGTGAAGATGCCCCCCTTGGCCACCAGCTCTAGGAGCTTCACAAGCCCAAATATGCCAGATAAGATGTTTTGCATCACTGATGATGTTAAATGATGTGTTATATGTCACCCTGGGGAATTTAACTCATTTCCCATACTGTGTTGACACAGACCTGGTTCAAAATTGGATTAAAAGTATTCTGTTAATGCTTGCTTAACATGCAATTAACCCCTCGTGAGGTGTTTTTGTAATGTGCATGTTGGATGGTTCACTACATTTCTGAGCATTTATGGTCCACTTTGCTGTCCATACTTCTTTAGGATGACTGTCCCTGAGGGGAAGCCCAGGTGGCATTTGTGTCTGTGACCTTTTGGTCACCCAAACATACAGCCATAGCTACTGGACTGCCTATGCTACAGCACATATTGATATTATGCTCCATCTTACCTTTGCTTATGAACAAGACCTTGACATACTTGAACTCTTTCACTTGAAGGATCAACTCACCTCCAACTCGAAAAAGGCCAATTCTCCATTTTCCAAAGTACTTTGGCTTCAGACTTTGAGTTGTTCTGTTTCATGCTAAGTGCACAGTGGAGGTGAGGGTCTGATGGAGAACAACAAAACCAGATCATCTGCATAAAGAAGAGATAAAATCCTGAGGTCTGCCAAACGGACATTGTCCTACCCTAAAGAGATTCTATCCAGAATACATGACCAGGGGAAAAGGGGAAAATGGGCTCAGCTCCCATCTCAGACATGTTCTGTGTATTTGTGCGATTTGTTTGTAAAGAGTGTAAAAAAAATAAATGTATCATTGATTTTGTAAATTTAAGAATCGGTGTAAAAATAGGAGAACTTGCTGCTGGATGATTTCTGAAACTTCCTTTTATTCCTTTTTCTTTGCTCGGGTCATACGCAGAACCACAGCAATGTCCCTCTCACCCTGGGACTGAGATTCAATAATAACATCTCGCACTATTTCCATCTGGCAGCTCAAAAATAACGGGGCTGTGACCTTTTGTGGCACTGAACACTCATCTGGAATATCTTCACAAAAAAATAAAAATGCCCCTCAACTGTTCAAACATGAAAGGGATTGATTGAGAGGAAGAGAGACCGGGGGAGACATTTCAAAATGGATTCAGCAGAGTTGGTAAATTGATGGATTTTGTCTAGCTCAGTGGGACCAATAGGACTGCAACAGCAGCGGTCCATGTTGTACTGAAGTCAGACCAAAGCAGACACTGACACTAATTGGATATAGTGCGTGCTAGGATACACAACTGGGGCTGTTTGTGTGTGTGTCTTTGTGTTTTTATCTATGATTGCCATAGGGGTTCATATTGGGACACCAGTTTGTGGCCTTTTTCATTTATTGATTTGGAATAAAAATAAAAATACAATTGATCCTATGCCATGGTCTCGCTGCGTGTGTGTGTGTGTGTGTGTATGTGTATGTGTGTGTGTTAGACAGAGGGAGGAAGAGATTTATGAAATAAAGTGGCTGAATTGTAGAGACAACATGAGTAATTCTGAACCTCTGAGTCTCATCTGTGTGATTAATGCTTGCCGTCAGCCTTTTGGCTGTTCGCTTTCAAAAGTAGAGAAACTATTTACTTTCCCAAAGATTACATTTATGGCATTTCTGCTTCACAGAGCAATTAAAAGTAGTGACAGGAAAGGTGTGAGAAGGAAAGGCATGGATATTTTATGTGACAAAGGCTGTGAGCAACATTTGAAGCCTTGATCTTGTATGTAGTGTCTGTGTAATGCTGCCCTCATGGCTTGTTGGGAAGATGGATGATACGAGTCAAATACCATTTATCTCAGCTTCAAGATTGTTAAAAGTATAAATATGTACTGTTAAAGATGGCCACCATGAGTACCAAATGAATCTAAGCTGACCAAAACACCTGTAAAGTTAACATTTCAGAGGGTCTTGGCCAATCAGACATCTTACAGTTGCTGAAAACACGTTTTCTCAATTAGCTTCCTTTTCTGAGCAATGGTGCCCTACATTAATACACACTCTCTGCCAAAGTTATTTCACATGAGCAGTAGGGGATTTGTTTATTTTTTAACAGGGGAGACCCCCTGTGAGGTCCCTGCATAACCGACTGCATTATCATTTGGCAAAACTGACTATGCACACAGTAAAGCTGGAGCAACGACATGCCACAAAGACAGAATTTGTGTGGCAGGTAAAAACCCATGTGTCGCCTCGCCTTTGTGTTGTGACGCATCCCTGCCTCAAGTATTCCAGCCGTAATGTCTAACTTGCCGTTATGATTCAAGCATATAGTGCCATATGAAAAATAGATTTTCTGTTCCCTCAGTTTTCTCTCCCCAGTCTCAGAACATATGATGAGACATAGTGGTTTTAACTGCCTGTGGGAAGAATGAACATGTAGGAGTCCTTCCATTCCTGACTGAAGCTCTGTTCTTCTTTGTCTTCTCTCTTTACAACACGCCATGTAAGATTACTTTTCTCTGACTCTCTTATTTCTCCGGCTGTTGTCTCTCATCTTGACTCTCCCGTGTGCATGTGAGTCAATCGCTAGAGTCAAAATGAACAGATTTAATTGGCTGAGTAGCACCACATAAGCTGATTTCATGCATGCGATTTGTCTGTGAGTTTTCCTGGTCACTAAACCAGTGCTACAATTTTGTGCAGGTTAGAATAGGAACACTCCTTCAAAATTCAATAATTCTCAATATTTTATTGGTATACATCTGGGTTCAGAAAAGACGGAGTCTGGGTTTGGACCTGGGGCATGGAGAGGGATGGCAGAAGGCATCCCCTTTCATCCCCCCATAGATAGCCTCCTGCATGAGAGACATTTGTTTATTCTGTGTTTGTGTCTGAGCTCTTCTGGTTTGAAGTGGGTGGAGCTTAGCTGAGAAGGAATTTTGAAACACTTGAATCACAATTTGATGACAGTTTTATTTCAAATTTAACTTTGATTGTTGAGTGTTAGTCATGAATATTTAACATAATGCTTTTCAACAATTATTTTTCTGTAAAGTGGATGGATATGTAGGAGAAAAAAATAGAATGAGCAAAGAGACTTAGAATTGAGACTAATGAGCTGAATATACACTGTACAATCATAGTAACTTGTAATAAAATGTATATGAGAGCACGTAAACTAAATAAAAAGCTGGACAGTAAGTAGTAGATAAATGTAATTTCTAGGAGACAGGATTGCCAAAAAGAGGAATGAGGCCTTACAGTATGTTCTCCGTAGATAAGTACAAGAAACACTTACTTAAATATTTAAGACATATTATGTAAATGCTAAAGCACATGTTTTTTTATTACTTAGTTCATTCGTTTATTAGATGTTTTGACAAGTACTCCTTTCAGTTATGTTCCTAATCCTCTTCTTTACCTCAGGGCAACTGAAACAAGATATTGGAATCATTTGTATCCAACAGCATTATTGATTTTGTTTATTGCATCTGTCTCCTAATTCTTTTTATTCCCTCATGTGGTGGAAGAACATCCAACGCAAATACAGGCCTACAGAATGTAAGATATCTCTGTGAATATAACACATAAAGTAGGACCATAGATAACAACACATATTAAAATATCTCAGACTGGAAATAAAGTTTCTGTGTTGCATCAGCAGTAGGCCCACTGTATCTTTAGACTGTTCTCGGCCTTTGCATAAGCACAACAGTGGAAATAGGATAAAGTGAGGTAGAGAGGGGTTAGAAAGGATGGTGAAAGAAGGGAGAGTGGAAAGTTTGTGATGTTCGCCTCTAGGCTGCAGAGGAGAGAGGACAGACACTGACACCGTGAATCAGACAGAGAGGAAGAGAGGGGGTTTGTGAGGAGGCAGAGAGAGATATGAGTAAAAGGATGAAGGAAAAAGAGATGGATGAGGGAGGATGGGGAAAATTGCAAATAGACACTGAAAATCTCCCAGCACTTTGGTGATCATTTTTTTGCATTGCCACTCAGCTAAATGTCTCAGTGTGTAATGGTATCAGATGTAGAGGAAGTATCAGGGAGTTGGAGGTATAGGGAGGATGAACAATGAAGTATCACAGAGAAAGTAGACTGAACTTGATATAAAAGGAGTAATAGTCAGTGGGAATGAGATGTAAAAGGGGTGAAGAAGAGGGGAATAGGGGTTGAGTCAAGTGCTGCGGGGGTGGAAGGATGGAGGGAGGGGGTATAAGGCAAAGGTATGCGTTCAACTCATTGTAAGAGATCCCTGGCAGGCCGTGTGGGACATCATCTGCTGTGTGCTACAGCCTGAATGGTGACTCACTCGGAGACTGAGTGACAGAGAGGAAGCGAGAGTGTCTGCAACTTTCTTTCACCTTAAACTTTCTGACACTCACCTAAGAAATGACTCTGAAACGCTGGCATACTTCACCACTCAGCCCTGCCTACAAGAAATAAAACAACATATTTCACCCAAATTTAGTAGAAGTCTATTATAAGGTCCACAATGTCCATAATGCTTCAACTGCACTTTCTTCTGCCCTCTTCGAGGGAACTTTGACAGCTGGCATGTCACTATGGCATTTTAAACAATATCAGTGAGAGATATTTCAAAGGAAATAAAAGTAGATCTGGAATATTAGCTCTGAAATACTGGGGAGATGTATACAGATAGGACTACAATACACATTTCAGAACTACAACCACAATATAATTTGTCAGTGGAGTACTGTAAGACAGGAAGAATCACCAGTCCCAGTGCAAGTGTAAGGCACTCCAAATCCGCAAGTCTCTAAACAGCAGGTTAGGTCACTATATTGTTTCTGTTTTTAAGCTAGCGTGGTACATTTTAGCTCATTACTAGCAAACCTAAATTATCTCCCTTTTCCATTTGTTTAAAGGGTTCAGCCTACAGCTTCAAATGCTATACAAATACTTAACTCAAAGTTAAAACATGAGTAACTTAGAATTTATATTTAACCAGCAACAGAGTTTTTGTTGATTATTAATGGATTCAGCTGCGAGTGAGGTCTTCCACACTACTTAATCCATAACTGACTTTGCACCTCTTCCATTTTGGCTTTGTGAAAGCAACACCCTCTCTAAACTTGAGGATATCTGTTGTCAGACTTGCACAATGTTTCAGCATTTTCCCATGTTCTGAAAGCTGGAAAGGCCCATCATGCCTAATACACAGTTGCAAACGTAGGATTGGACAGTGGCCGTTCTAGGGAGGTGCTCAAGGGAGGGTCTATTCTACATGAAAAGAAAATACTTATTGCAATGTGTACACTTCAGTTCAATAATTTAGTGTTATTGTAAGTATTTCAATGACTCATTGTCTCAAAGTTCCTACTAGTGATGAGTGAGCACACCATTATCTGTAATTGTGTCTATCTATTCAGCCAACTAAATTATTTGTATCCGGATATATATACTTGGAATGCTGGAGTTTGAACCGGACGTAGGTGGGGCTTAAACTGCAAATGGATTGGACCTTACCAGAAGCTGTTAATCAAACTTGATATTAATATGAGTTGATCAAAATTTGCTATAAAACTATTTAGAAAAGGATCCCAGGATGGAGCTTGAGCTAATTTTTGATCGCAAGAGTAAGAGTTTGAACACAGCTACCTAGATGAGGACTTTCCTTCATCATGAGATTGGATATTGACACAATTCACTTGGATGATACTTGTACTGTACTCATGAAAAGTACTTTTTTTTCATCCAAGTACTCAGCTCAACCCTAGTTTCTATTTTCTTGTGTTCAATGCTCTCATTAAGACGTTGCAAAGGTGAAGCTGCTCTTTCAGTCTTTGAGAAGACTAACCAGGGTCTAAATTGAATTCCTCCTCTGTAGTTTCTGGACCCTTACTCTAGGGGTAATACTTTCTAATTGCCTGGAACTATCTGGTCAGTCAAACTTAAACACAGACCTCCCACAGCTATGACTTATTCACACAGTAAGAAAAAAATGGATTCAATTAGAAGCAATATTAGGATGTAGAACTGACATGTCATGTAGCTTTTATTAAAGTAAAAACCAAAGTCATGCAGTCAGCTTCCTAAAGAAAAAACACATTGTCCCAATGCAGTTATGTGCTAAAACAGAAATCAACTGGAAAAGCAAACTCAGTACATTGTGCAAATCTCTGCCAGAGAGCTGATTGTAGGCCTCAAGATTGCAGTGAATATAACAAAAAAGGGATTTATTTAACGTCTGTCTTTAGTGGATCATAACATATAGGGCATGGCATAAATCTGCAGACGCACCAGTTCAAAATGTGACCAAAATGAGATGCTTTGTCATGCCCCTTCATCTGTCATATCAGTGCTAAAGGCACCCTCTTGCGTCTTTATGAGACGCACTGGGCTTTCAACTTTCAACAACTCAAATCTGAACCCATACCCAGCAATTTTGATGCTGGGAGTAACCTCCATGGTATAAAGAGCAAGAAAGTCTGCATAGGGTTGGAGAGAGGGGAAGTGGACAGGTCAAACAAACCCAAATTGCAGTTCCTGTTCCATGTGAAACTAAAAGTCAAGGTTGTTTCACATAATGTGATGTATTAATTTACATATGGTCGTTGACAACTGACGTCACTCAGTTGATGTAATCATGTTACATAACATAACAAATGTTCTTACCAGTATTTTAATCCAAAACATGATCTTTTTTCTAAAGTTAACCAAGTAGTTTTCTTGCCTTTACCTAATTGTGACTCTTTCACAACAATGACCGTGTGTTTCAGCTGGGCATAACATAAAGCGTGCCCTGTACATCACTATGAGATGTTGAGAGTCATGACAAAGCAATGTTATTTGAAGACATGGAAATGAGAACAGGTTCGAAAAAAGGCCAAGATGTGACCTGCAGCGGACTCTGTAAAGCTTGTTGTTTTTAGTTGAGCCAGTTGGTGGAAATGCCTTTTGCTCTATGCTTTTGATTTTGTTGATCACTAGCAGCCCCTTCCAGCTGGTTAAGAGGAGCGAGGTGTCAGCAGTCAGTGATGTTAAAAAACAGTCAATAAAATATTTTTATTCAACAACTGAATCACTGCAATCACGAGATGTTGTTGAGCATACAGTCATAAATGTGCCCATAAAGTATTAGTCGGATCAGTCCAGTAGTATGCGAGACGGATAGAGCAGTATGCACGTATATGCATGCACAACCAAGTGCATGATCTCCTGGAATAAATATAAGACACAGGTTGTCTCCTTTGGAAACAGACGCTCTGGAGTTTTCTGTCTCCTTTCACACCCTTATGTGGTTTCTTTGTGAACACAGATCTTTCACATGTATATTTCCTCTGATCCGGTGGAAAAGCAAACAGGAGTTCACAAAGTTCCTAGTTCAGTTCCTGTGGCTCCTTTGTATCTGAAACTACTTTGTCAAAAAAAAGTAAAAGACTTTTCTTGTTAACTCTGACAGGCAATTTTTATTCAAATGAAAGGGTAAAGAAGATTTTTTTATTTCATAGAACAGCCTCTCGTATCCAGTAAAGAAATGCTGAGGATAAAGGGCCCCATCATTATGTGAATCGTGGGTTCTGTTGGCGTTTGGAGCCGAGCAAACTGAAAGCCAATTTAGTCCAAGGCTGTTTTAGTGGGAGCAGCTAGAAAATGGGCTGCGGTCTCTGCTCCTCTACCCTGTGGACATGGATGAAATGAAGGAGTGAAAGAAAGGAGAGATCCAACCCTCCCAGCTAGAACAAGTCATGTGTCAGCAATCACTCTGTATCTCTCCAATTACCAGCCTCTGAGAGCACAAAGGGGGAACTACATCCCACACACACAACACATAAACAGCTTCAATTCTCTGTTTCACGGGATATAGTCGAGTTGGTGGGGAAGAGAACAGCTTGGTACAATTATCAAAGGTTCTGTGTGCACTCCTGCTGCTCTGGTCAGCCAAGGTAAATGGACATGAACCCTGTAGCTGTGTTTTTGATAAAGCTTAATATCAGCAGTCATATGCATAAACCTGATTTTTTTTTCCTCCAGTTTTCCACAGTGGGTGATGAGTAAGCTGAAAGTCATAAAATCATTAAAAGTATGGCATTTGGAGTGCACGGTTATTAAGCTTATACCCTGATCTCACTTGCAAAACCAAGGGCGAAATCTTAACTTAGACTTTGAGGGGGACCAATTGCCATAATAATTGGAAATATATCAGCAACTGAATACCAATGTTTGACATTTAATCACTTCTGAATACTTGATGCTCAATTTAAATACCTCAGAATATATTTCACTTGAATGTTTGACTTTGAAAACCATCTTTCTGATTTTTTATTGGGAAATTCTCACAAGTCACTTTCAAGTTGTGCAATTCCAAAAACAAAGGTTCCTCACAAACGTCCTCCTGAGTTTACAATAATGTGACAAATAATAAGGAACAATAGATACAGGCTATTGATATGTTTGCAGATGCAGCACATTTTCAGAAGAGTTTGTTCATTATCTTACAGAAATGCAAGTTTTCCCTTTGTAAGCTTTTTATTATGTTCTTTAACATTGGTTACATTAAACCATTGTTGCATATCAGTTTTAACTGACACGCATAGTTTGCATAATTGATTGTTCCTAGATTACATTTCAGCCAATGCTTTTCGTCTCTCCACATGATGTGTTCACCTGCCATTCTAACATGATTGGTCAATACTACTCAGCATACAAATGACCTTAAAATGAAAACCAGAACACTTCCAATTCCTAAATTGTGTCCCTTCACCCACATGTTCTGCATATGCAGATATCTGTTTAGACAGATCATGCTTCTGATCATGTGGCTTGTTATGTAGAGGTTAACAATCCAAGTCTTTAGCTTGTAGCTGAAAACCCCAGTGTTGACAGAGAAAGGTGTTAACCAGCTTCATGATACCTGTTATCCAGAATCATCAGTTAGTTTTAATGAAGCAAATAACCTAATGAAAACAGCTGGTTTTGCTGCTAGCCACAAAACTTTATTTTTCTCACCCTGGACAAACTCTCAAATAATGAATTTCAACAGACCTTCGCTAAGTCCTACCCTTCGAGTGCAGACTGGGCAGTCATAGCGTAGCATCGGCCAGCTCCGACAAGGGTCCGGCAACTATACAACTGTGCTCCATGACTTTAATGCAATCATTTCAGATTTTCTTCACTGTCAGGCTGGTTTTGTGGATTTTGAGCTAAACATTGTGCCTTGGGCACCTTTAGTAGTAATACTCGTTACCTGGAAAGTTTGGAGGGTGATACAGATTTCTACCCTGTTCCAAAACCCAAATCAAACCCTGAAAAGTGTAGGGTTAGTTAGCTAGGTACTACACTACTTTTAATGATTAAAACAGTGGATAAATACTTACCTGCTTCACAGGAACCAGTGAAGGGAAACAGAAAAACTTCACCAATATTCAACTAGCTGTGCATCATCAGTATGTTTGGCTTCCACTAAAGCTCCCTGCCCGTCTGACCCTGGAGGTCCAGCTGCTGGCGGCACGGGGAGAGCCCATAACCGTTCATCTGCTCACAACATGATGATGCTTAGCTGTATTGTCTTGTCCTGTCTGTCATTGTCTTCTGTCTCAGTCGCCAGTGATGTGGTGGTTCACTTTTACGTAGTGTTGCTTTCGTCAACGAAAATTATGACGAAATATCTTCGTCAACGAACCTTTATCACGTGAGGAAAAACGGGACGCTAACCCACCACAGCTGCATCCTCTGAATCCAAATACTACCGCTAGTCGGGATTGAGGAAGTGACGTCGCCCAGCCCCAGACGAGACACAGGAAACAGAAATACACGGCAAAATAATAACAATAAAACTACTAAACGGGACGAAACAACGTTATAACATTTCGTCACGTCTCATTTTGGTCAAAAAAATGAAGAGACATTTTAGCATAATTTTTATTTTGTAAACCACATTTAGTCTCGTTTTTATTCGTCAACAACATGGCTTTACATATTTAATTATCGTTATCGTCACGTGACCAGCATTTTCGTTGCGTCTCGTCTCGTTTTCCTCACGTGATAAAGGTTCGTTGACGAAGATATTTCGTCATAATTTTCGTTGACGAAAGCAACACTACTTGTACGCTGTGATCTGTAGCCTATAGTTCGGCTTTAGCTTCTATTTATCTTTATCTTTTTAACCTGTGTTTGCTGCTAAGTCAGTTAGACATCCTACCAACACAATTTGTAGACCCCTCTGTCTGCTTCTCCCTAAAATTGCTTTTTGTTTTTCCAAAAATGTGAAAATATTTCTCCAGGGAGTGCAGTTAGTTACACTGTGGGCTCCATGCTAGCTCTGACAGCTTGACTGACCATCACAAAGGGGCGGGGCTTAGCGAAGGGTCAATACAATGTACGACATGCTGCCAACAGTATTGTTATGTTATTGCTTTCTGTCTGCCTGATTAGCCTCGATTGCCCGGATGTATTATCCATTGTCTCTTTTTACTGGAGGTGTGTGTTCACATACAAAACATACACGCAGTATGTTCTTCTTTTGTGACTTTTGTGGTACGCCACTACACTTGGTTCAGTAAATGCTCCCTCCACTTGACCAAGTGTAAGTAAATACAAAGAAGTATGAGCTTGAGTCTGTGTTTTTGGGGGTCAGATTTCCCTCTTTTGAACACTTGGGGGGTGGGGGTTATGTCCCACAGTCTCCACCGGCAATTATGTGCATGTTCCAAACAGTATTTTACCTTTAACTGTTTGCTTCTGACCTCCCACATTTAGCTCTTGTTCTTATGAACGTAATTAAGTTGGTTTATGATATACTTAACACAGACAACCTCTAGTTTTATATGGTAGATATAAACTATGTACCTTTTAACCTATCATAACTAAAAATATACTCAATTCTTTTCTAATGTACATAAAGCAAAACAGACCTTTTTATGGAATGAAAACAGCAACAACACTTATATAGAGCATTTACTGTTGAGTAAGGCCTTTGGGATGATTTGACGTATGGGCAGGGTATTTTGTGAGATGCTTTTCTTGATGAAGTGTTGCAACAGCAGCTGCTATACCAAACGTGTTTTGCGTGTTCTAACTAAGTGATTGTTTTTGCAGCACTTGAATGAATATAAAGTCACTCTCTGTTTCGCAGCTAACAGCTCTTCGCCATCTTCTGTTTAATTTTTGCCGAGCCACAGGGAACTCTTTAGTTCCATTGCTTTTCATGTAGATACCAGCATACACAGCGGCCCAGTGCTACTTTTGCCTGTCACTTTTTTCTTTCTCTCAGGCTTAAAGCAATATTTCACTTCGCTGGAACATTTTCACTTCTCAGGATGCCTTCCTCTCCCAGTTGGAGGACTGAAAGAAGCGTAAGGGGAAATCACTTGCAACGTTGCCATCTTGTAACGTAGATATTTAATAAGTTGACATTTTGCTCAGACACTTTTAGCAGAGCCAAATAGGAGCGGGGACTGACAGGAATATATATAAAGATGACAAACAGGTGGAGCAGGTTGGACTTTGATAGAGATTATAGCTGCCACCCAATGGAGATTGCTCTGTACCAGGATTTCTCAACTTCCTCTTCACTGTGAACTCATGTGAACTCAAGTTTTTTTCCTCCAGCATTTGAGATGTTGCCTTGTGAATTTAAGCAGTTTTTAGGCAGATAGTGATCTTTGATTTTTTTTTAAGAGTTACGCTATTATTATCAGCCTTTCTAAATCCAGTTTTAGTTAAAATATCAAATAAGACATACCCCATCCAACTATTAAACAACTTTTTCTAGCTATCTGCCATCCACTCTCACTTAGGGTTTGGTAAGCAAAAGCATTTTTTGTCTCTTTACTTGTCCCCAATAATAGAATCACAAGAACATTAAACAAAATGGTCTCATGTCCCACTCATTCACAAAAGAGAGGGGTGAGTTATTATATTTTATGGTGGTAAAAAGAGGCTATTATCAATTTAAGTAGGTAATTTAGACAGTAATGACTTTCATGGACTACTGCCTAAAATATCCCTTAGTGAGAGCAGGAAGTTATTTTCACATTAGTGTAATAGTTGAACAAACTGATTTTTCAGAAGATGCTTAATCAACAGCACCAATTATCATATTCACATGTATGTTGCTGGCATGATGCTGTAATCATTTTACCATTTTTATCCTCCACTTTTATTCAGATTGCAGTTTTGCATTTAAAATGTTTGTTTTCTTCTTTTTTAAAGTGCTTGCAACACTTTTTTTTAATGACACTGGTCTACTCTTAATTTAACTTAACTTTTATAAACAGCAGTTAAGTTAAATGAGTAGTTCGTGAGTCAACTAAATTTCAATGTACCCTAGTACCTCATACTAGGCTCATAGCCAAAGGCCACTTCGGCTTGAGAGGTTGCAGAATTCTGTTTGAAAGTAGCGGTGGGTCAAGTTACCCAATCTGAGATCAACCAACTTAAAGGAGCTCTTTATGATACTCAGAGCATATCTATGATTTAGAGGCTGTCTTCACACAGCTCTCAACATGGACATGGCTGAGCTTGTGCGAACGGTGTGAACAGTGGTAATCGTGGCAAAAGTGCTAACAGAGCCAATGGTTTTCAGGTGGGTGCTAGGCTTCCACAAGGACGCCGTCCTGATATAAGTGGTAAATGCCACATGAGCACAGCGCAAAGTGGCCGTGATGTGCTAGCCAATCGGATACACAAATGCACTAACATGCATTTTGTGGCTGGTCCGTCAAACAGTGTGGTGAAAGACACACAGATGGAATGTGACTTCATTCTCTGCTCAGGACACCAGTACTCCACTATATCTTTACATAGCCAATAGTTGTTTGCGGTTATATCAACACTCTAATTAATAAAAAGTAGTGGTGGGACGCAATTAAAAAAATTAATCTAATTAATTAGAGGCTTCAAAAAAGCGATTAATTGCATTTTTATCAAATAGCAATATTTGACACAGTAAGCACTGTTTTTCCATTCAGATAAATTCAGACAGCAAAAATGGTTAGTTTGCACTTTTCATTTTTCAAGAGTTTGATAATTTGTCAGACATAGACTTACTTATTTTGGCTCTGAACCTCATCATCTGGTCTATTGTGGGCCAGAGTGTGGATAACAAATCAGAAATTTTGCTCGGGTTCGGCCCACTTGACATGCTGCTGTGTTGTGCTATGGCCTATTCAAGTGCTGGAATTTGTTATTTACATGACAACACCTGAACGCAACACAGGCTCGCTCCAAATAAGTGTGTGTGCTGTGCTGCACTGCTGAGCAAGCGGCGTGTTTGATTGTGAGTAACAGCAGCCTTTTGATGGTCATTTACACACTGTCCATGTGTGATCACGGTAAACAGGCAAGCTCTAACCATGGTAACAATAACTATGTCAGGTAACAAACTGCATCGGGCTCGGGGCGGGTTCGCACTTAAAAATCAGAAAAGCTGTGGGGTTTGGACCGGGCTCGGTTATAACTGTCTCGGACTCCAGTTGGGTTCAGTCAGGAAAATGTGGCCCGACCGTTTGTCTGTACCACGACTGTCGTAGCTAACGTTAGCTCTGGTGTCCGTGCTCGCAGCACAATGTTTTGCATTGAGCTGATACCGTAGGCTTGAAGTGTGTGCATCAGTATTAGCAGTGTGCCAGAAATTAGGGAACTGAGAAAGGTGCGATTAAATGCGTTATTTTTTTAACGCGTTATTTTTCCCGTAATTAATTAATCAAAATTAACGCGTTAAAGTCCCAGCCCTAATAAAAAGAGCTCTTTTAAACCTGCATTATCGATTTTTGTTGTTGACTTCTTAAAGCAGAAATGTGCACAACATTGACATGCATATCACTTTTTAAGTTCACAAGTTGGCAAATAGTTGTGTTTTGCACATCCAGCATGTAGTGCTACATACCATTAATTTGGAGTCATGTATCTGTCCACATGATTAATTTAAGTCCGATATTCAACAGATGTGGGCTCTGTTTTTGGTCTCTACCAACTCCTAGGGAAATATTTGTCTCTTTAGCTGCTAATTGCTCCACTATGTTCACCAGAAAAACATTAAGATGATGCCGACACAAAAAGTCTTTAATGTAGAGTCATAGCATCACATTCTGCTAACTGCGGTGGTTGTTTCCATACAGACGATCATCACACTGCAATATACCATGATTGCTAGGAACCAGGTTTGTAGAAGTAGTGGTATATTTTACTATGTAGAAGCACTCCTACACTGAATAATATAAGCTTTCAGCTAACAGTAGCAGCTAGTCACAAAATGTTAGTGCATACACCCCCACTACATTTGAACATTTTAGCAGTATTTCTGTCAAAGAAACAACGCCTTTAATGCTATAAGTTTCAAGTGTGCAGTCTCATTTCTAAACAGACAAAGTACAAACCGCACTACCACCCACAGTCTGTTAACCTTTTCACCCTGTTCACACTTGTGAAGAACTGCTGTCAGATTATGTGGGTTTTGCATTAGGAGGCAGTGTACGTCTGGGTCAGTGTGTCCTTTCAGAGCTGCTTCTGCGAGGTGTTGTCAGTGCGGCTGCAGTGAAAATGTCAAACTTTGGGGAAGCAGACTACTTGTAAATGAGTTCAAGTGTTCGACCATCTAAATGTCACACCTGATATAGATGTAATTGTAGTTTTATTTTGAGTTTTTTTTTTAATTTAGAGCAGTGTTGGTCAGATTTAAGATGAATCTTATTTGCTTATATCGTCTCATGATAACATCCAGGTCCATAAATGCTTGTCATTCGTGATCTCAACATTATTGTCACTACTGGCAGATGTAATGACACATTCATTGTACACGCCAACAACGCATATGTGTGAAAGCAATAAGTCCATCAGGCTGACACTAAAACAGACACTGAGGTGGACAGCAGACATACATTGCTATGTTCTACTACACTGGGAGGCTGCAAAGGCACATTTGCTATTTACAGCCAGTGAGCATCACCCCACATCTGCTGTCAATGGGTAAATGAGCAGGCAGCTGCAAACAGTTAATAAAGGCTAATTTATGCATTTAAAATTCATATTTCTATATTTGTACAAATTCTAAAAACCCCACTTTATGTCTTTAAGGTCTACTAAACATAATTAAGACCATATGGAAAACATCCCTTCTTATTTATCCGATGGAAGAAAATTCAAATTAAACACATGTTGTTAGTTACCATCAGATCTTGACCAATTCTGTCACCCTGCCTGATTTGAATAATGAATGAAGTTTCTGCTGCTGTGCCACCCATGTGTAAAATTACGCACAGCCCCCCTCTCACACTGGCTGTAGATGAAACACATGTATCATTCCTCCTGCTGTGTGAGAGCTACTGATATTTAATCAACCGCACGGAGAAGATCCCGCATTCTGCAAGTTGTTGTGGGTGACTCACTCATCAAACAGAACATCAGTACTGATGGAACTTTGGGTCACCAGATTACAACCGGTGAGCTGTAGATGATATTTTTGGGTTAGACTCTTCCTTCGTCACAAGAATTGTGTGCTGATGTACATATCAATCTGCAGCAGATGAAAAAAACTGGAACATGCAGATAGACTTTGGAGATGTCTGTCTACATGTGCATCTGCCAACTGAGGAGACAAAGGTTGCCATTAGAGGTGGCCTGAGCAGGTTTCAAAAGTATGTAGTCTGTTGGTGTGATAATGTACTAAACATGGTGAAGAAAAAAAGCTAAAAAAACAACTTCTCCATTTCCAAACACGGTGCAGCAGTGTATTTATTGGCTGACCTAGCACATCCACTCGGTCAAAGTTTAACAAAGGTAACACATATTTGCTGCAGTTTAGGGAATGGGAACTATTTGTAGAAGGGAAGTGTAATGTAACCCTAACTTAACACTCAAGGACACCAACATGAACGCTGCGTTTAATGTAGTACTGGCTTTGGCCCTGCAGAAAAACAGAGCCCTGAGAGGTCACTTAGGCACAATGGTGCTTTAAGCTTAATGCTAACATCAGCATGCTCACATGCTCAGAATGTCTATGCTGATGTTAAAGGTGCTGTATATGACATTGAGAGCATTAATATAACATCAACTATTTGCTATATAAAGACAACGTAGAGTAATGCCCAACCTTCAGTATCCCACCTTCATTTTTTTTTTTTAGAAATTAAGTCACCAAGAGGGTCTGAAAAGTCATTAAATCTAGTTAGAAAGTTGCCAAGATGGCAGCAGTGCAGTACAGTATGCCCCAATGGCTGCTAGCTGCAGGCTCAGCCATCTCCATGTTGCGAGCAGTGTGTGGCAATCTTGGCTTAGACTCCGAAGCATAGATATCCTCTGAATGTTGTATAGAACTCCTTTAAAAAGACCAGTGTGTAGGATTTAGTAGCATCTATTGGCATATATGATGTATATATGATATTCATAACTATGTTGTAAAAAGTTTATAATTACCTGATACTAAGAATTGCTGAATTTTTTTGTTACCTTGGAATGAGCCGTTTATATCTACAGACAAACCGAAACACTGACCCAGAACGGCCAACCAAACACTGGCTCTAGATAGAACAATTTGCCTTTTCATATCAGCCACCATGGTTCTCCTACATGCTTGAACAGGGGAGAAGTTTCAGTTTGCTGCCATATTACAACCTCACTGCAAGATGCCACTAAATCCTCAACACTTTCCAGCTCCTCCTGGGGGATCCTGAGGTGTTCCCAGGCCAGACGAGATATGTAATCCCTCCAGCATGTTCTGGGTCTGCCCCGGGGCTTCCCACCAATTGGACATGCTCCGGAAAACACCTCTAACGAAACCCCCCCCCCAGGAGGCATCCTAATCAGATGCCCGGACCACCTCAAATGACTCTTTCAATGCGAAGGACCAGTGGCTCTACTCCGAGCTACCTCTGAATGTCCAAGCTCTGTACCCTATCTCTAAGGCTGAGTTTGGCCACCCTTGGGAGGAAACTTATTATGGCCGCTTGTATATGTGACCTCATTCTTTTGGTCAATACCCATAGCTCATAACCACAGGTCATGGTATGGTATAATGTTTATGACACAATAAAATACTCACTCCACCGCTTGTTATGAGCAGCAAAGTGTACTGTGGGCACTCTGTCCCAGGAGAGCGCAAAGCAAACTGAATGTGTGATTAACTCAGTGATAGTTAATTCATATAGAGATGGAAAGCTGTTGTTTTTGTGCAAGTTCATTTTAGTGTAGAGTGTCAGATTGGTTTAACAAACACCCTTTATGTTCACAATCTGGGTGCAGCTAATTAGCAGTAAACAAAAGTAGAGCTAATGCTAATAGATATATTACTTTTGCAGGTGTTTGGTCATAAACCATAGACCTGATGAAAGTGCTAGATGAAAAGTGGAAAGATCACTAAAGTTATAACAATATATCATGATTGCGTACCAAATTACATGACAAAATAATTACAAATTACAATTGTTATAAAGACTTTACACTCAAAACCACAGAAGTCAACCAGCAGTGGCGCTAAAGATAGAGTCAGAGGACAGCTACAGTCAATAGTATTCATCCTCTGGGCAGTTTGACAGCCAGCATTGCTATCCCTCAAGCGCCACTAGTGCCGTGACTAAAAGCACACTTTCTCTTCTCTTAAACTAATACTTTAAAACTTTGTTCTGCTTTTATGATGTTAAAGAGAGATTTTAGTCATAAAAACTGTGCAAAGCAGTCACAGTAGAGCTGAGGAAAAGTATAAGGCTTTATCAAATTTTGATACTTATTTAAGTAAAAACTCTGCTCCATGCAATGGGAACATCCATCAGCTCCCTCCAGCAGCCTTTACTTGTCAGCCTGAAGTTATTGGAACACGTTGGTTTTAGAGCAAAGCTATTGATGCTGACACACAATTTTAAGTTAGGGGAAGCTGGGGCTGGTTGTCCCACTTTTTATTCCCTTTGTATTTATCAGAGACAGGATATCTCTGAAGTTATTTCTACTGCTACAGAAACCTTGCCATCTTAGTGGAATTATTTTTTTGGTGCTGCGTGAATATTTTGAGATTTAATAACCATCATCTTCTCGTTTCATGTGCTGGATTCAGTTTGGTTCATATATGTGGTGACTTAAGAAAAAAAAACTCATTTGAGGAAAGTATCCTTGATAGATTAATTAATGATTCAGTAATAATTTCTAAACAAGCTGTACACACACACACACACACACACACACAAACACACACACACACACAGTTGATCCTATGCGTATGTGTTCGTGTCCTTGTTTCCACACTGAGCTGTCACCCAAACACCAGTTAAAGTCCAAAGCATTTAATCATCTCTCCCACAGTGCCTCCCTGCTCTTTGTTCTTGCTGCTCTCTCCCCAAAGTTGGTGAGAACTCAGAAGCCAGATACTTTACAGGAGACTAATATAACCCAGGATGATGTATTGACTCATATTCATATCTGAGATGAAAAATGATGCTCTGGTAGGGCAGCAGTTATATTGTGTCCCCGTTTAGATAAATGCTCAGTCCAGTTCAGAATGCATGTTAATTATGAATTTAAAAGATGCAAGAGAACTTTTAAGGACAACACTAAGTTTTGGGGAGATTGTTGGTCAACTTAGCAGTTAATCAAAACATATATCTAATGCTCAGATATCCTTTAACTGTTACCTTTCAGTCGACTATGACTTTGACCATTCCCTAACCCCTTGGCCGTAACTAGGCAAGACTTTATGCTCGTGTGATACTTAAGCAATTACAAAGGAGGGTGTGCTTTAACGTCATTTGTGGCATGACAGTGATGCAGTAGGGACCTCGGCGCAAGCTACTCAGTCCTGACTGCATCACTATCATGCCACAAATGATGTTAAAGCACACCCGAGTGTATTACTGCCAGTATAGAACTATTACCCACTAAATAGGATATATAATTAAAATGTATTTATGCTAAGGGGCAATGAGCTCTCAAAATAAAGAAATTTTTGCCACTGTTGTCTCTGTTTTCATGGAAAAACATATAGTCTGACTAATAACTGGGAAAGAATCAGTTACATCAGTAGACTGCTATATGTAATGAAACCTAGTTTACTACTCCAGCAAGTAGGTCGAACCATAGTAACGACCAAGCAACAGACCCGTTTCCTTGTCTCTGTTGTTGATGCCAGACGTATCCAGTCATTCCAGAGCATTCTAACGTCCAAATGTCAAAATTAATTAAAAATTCACAACATGGTTTTATCTTACGAAATATTCAGTTTGAATCCATTGAATCCAATCCCAATCTTTTTCACTGCAGTTACACTCTGGCTTGCTGCACTACAGGAAGGCATGTACCTGCACTGACGAGGTGGTCGAGCAGCAAACAGCACCATAAATTATATGAATTTAAGAAAGTTGATTTAGTCTTTTAAATAAGACTAACTCCTTTAGTCCGGTGGATCAATTAGCCTCAATAACTTATGTTTGAGAATTTCTGAAATTGTTTTATCTAAGTTAATTATTCCATAAATGTTATTGTAACAGTTGCAAGAAACAGGCTATTGTGAGCATTTGTCAGATTATTTGTATATAAGACACCCTAATAATACATTTTTAGGTGGCTTTTTGCTAATCAGCTTTTCAAGTCGTTTGAATTAAAGGACAAAAAATGTTTAACATTTATCAGTTTAATACCTGTTGACATACAGTTACATTTCCGCTACATATTAGGCTATATTATATTTTCAGGATTGTGAAGAGCTTCTCTATAGATTTACACCCATATACATGAATACATATAGAGCATGTGTGTGTTCAGTATGTACCAAAGCAACAGCTGCAGCTGCAGTGATTAGCCAGTTGTGCTGTTATGCTGATTCAAGCACATTATACATGTCTTGTTCAAATCAAATCAAATCAAATCAAATCAAATCAAATTTTATTTATATGGCACTTTTCATACATAGCAGTAACACAAAGTGCCTCACAGAGGCTAAAAACAACAAAGAAAACCCCGAAGACCAAAGACCCACCCCTCCCACCCTCACATGAATACACAAAACACACACATATATATGTATACACACCCACTCACACAAGCACACACAGACACGGGCACATGCACACACACACACACATCCCTACAGACACTGACTAACACTAGAGAGACATGGCTGGGCACCGAGACATAAGGTGATGAAAAAGCCACAGGTGGGGGCCATCCACACCGAGAGGGACCACGGCCCGTGACCACCGGGAGCACCGCCGCAGAGACCACTCCGGCCCGGGCAGACGGGAGGCCCCACACCAAGGTGCGGAGCCCACCAGCCACCCAGGCCAGAGCCCTCCACGGAACAGCACCCCCACCGGTAGGCCAGACATCGCTCCCGGTGTGGTAGGCCCCCATGAGGAAACACTGGAGCTAAAACTGAAGAAAAAACATAAAAACAAGAATATGGTAAAATAAGGTAAGAAGTATACAAAATCAGTAAAATTAATAAGACATTCCAAAGTTAACCTTAAATAATCAGAAATTAAATAAATGAATAAAAGAGATTAATTAAAAGCTTGCTAAAGTAAAATAAAATAAGATAAACTAAGATAGCAGAATATCAGTTAAAAGCCAGATTAAAAAGGTGAGTCTTGAGCCTCTTCTTAAAAACATCAACAGTCTCTGCGGCCCTGAGGTTCTGCGGTAGGCTGTTCCACAGTCGGGGACCATAATAACTAAAAGCCGCCTCCCCATGTGTTCTAGATCTAACTTGTGGAATGGTTAAAAGGCCAGTGCCAGAGGACCTCAGGGTCCGTGAGGGTTGATATAATAAAAGTAGGTCAGATAAATAAGAAGGCCCAAGACCGTTAAGACATTTAAAAATTAATAAAAGAACCTTAAAATCGATCCTGAAGCGGACGGGGAGCCAATGCAGCGATTTTAAAACTGGTGTGATGTGCTCCCGCCCTCTGGTCCTCGTCAGCACTCGTGCGGCTGAGTTCTGTAACAATTGAAGATTATAGATGCTCTTTTTGGGAAGACCAGAGAGCAGGGCATTACAGTAGTCTAGCCTACAGGAGATAAAAGCATGCATCAGCACCTCCGTACTGGCCTGAGAGAGAAACGGGCGGACTCTGGCTATATTCTTCAGGTGGTAAAAACCTACCTTTGTTATATTTTTAATATGTGGAATAAAACTGAGCTCAGAGTCAAAAATCACGCCCAGATTTTTCACAGATTTTGATGGTTTAAGATTTCGTAATTTAGGTAAAAGTCTCTCTCTCTGGTCTTCAGGACCAATGACTAAAACCTCTGTTTTGTCCTGGTTGAGCTGCAGGAAATTCTCTGCCATCCATGATTTTATATCTAAAATGCAGTTAAAAAGGGCATTAATTTGCCCTGTGTCATCAGGAGACACGGCGATGTACAATTGTGTATCATCAGCATAGCTGTGAAAACTGATGCCGTGCCTCCTGATGACATACCCCAGGGGAAGCATATAGAGGTTAAAAAGAGTTGGGCCTAAAATTGACCCCTGGGGAACCCCACACTTAATCTCATGTGTTCTTGAGGAGCAAGTATCCATACTTACAAAGAAGCTTCGGTCTGTGAGGTAAGAGGTGAACCAGTTTAAAACAGTGCCAGACAGTCCAACCAGGTTCCTCAGTCTGTTTAGTAAAATGTGATGGTCTACTGTGTCGAAAGCGGCGGTTAGATCCAGTAGTACCAAGACTGTGAGTTTATGGTTATCCAAGTTTAACCTGGTGTCATTTAAAATCTTTAAAAGGGCTGTCTCTGTGCTGTGGTTCATCCTAAAACCAGACTGATACTTCTCCAATGTATTATTTGTATTTAAAAAATAATTTACTTGGATAAAAACCAGTTTTTCTAAAATTTTACTTAAAAATGGTAAGTTGGATACAGGCCGATAATTATTAAGAATGGTGGGGTCTAAGTTGCTCTTCTTCAGAAGGGGCCTCACCACCGCCGTTTTAAAGGAGGTGGGGAAGACACCCGTCTGAAGAGAGCAGTTCACCATATATAAAAGCTGTTCCTCAAAGAATTCATAAAATGTTTTAAAAAACGGTGTGGGAATTGGATCTAAAAGGCAGGTTGTGGGCTTTACTTGGGAGAAAACTCGACCAAGTGTCCTTGCATCAACCAGGGCAAAACTATCCAGTGTCTCCTCAGGTGAAAGCAATGATCCAGGAGTGTTCGTGGTTAAAATTTGTTGGGATAAAAGACTGGATCTAATGTCATCGATTTTACTCCTGAAGTGGATTGTTAACCAATCCGATTGCTTGGTCGAAACTACTTGTTGCATAACCTGTATTTAACCTCTTTGGAGAACCCTGTCTTCTTTTGTCACCTTCTATAAGTCCATAAAACGAGATTAAGGAATACATTAAACAATGTCTTTATGTGATCTAACGTTAGTTATCTCAAACTACAGTAGTAACCATGGGTTACGTCTAAGCCTTCCCAAAAAAGCATATCATTAAAGAGATACTTTGCTGATTTTCAAACAGCTTTGTATCATAACAATCTGAGTAAAATATGTAAATGAACTGGGTTAAACTCCCGTACGCCTTACCAGCACCCAGATCTTAATGTTGTCAATTAACTGTTATTTCAAATTGTTTGTTACAGGCTGACTGCCATATTGTTTCCTGTAGAAGACAGCCAAGCTCTGATTATATCACCCACCAGTGGGAGGGTCAACTGGTCTGGTATAGCACACTACATTCTGGTAGTTGTAGTTTTTCTGCCTCTTGAGCAAAGGTGAAAGCCACAGCCCTTTTACTTTGGTCATATACCCCCAATTTTGAAAGTATTTGTGTCTTTCTACTGTATTGACAACCTAGTTTTATGAAAAGACCATCCTTCCAGCAGTGAAATATTTATTTATTCAACTGCATTGGTTTGTGGGGTAACAGGTTATGTAAAAAAACAAAAACAAGCCTAAATAGTGACTAGCACATCAAGCGTGTAGTACTCTGTGACCATGTCAAAGTGGGTCTTAGATGCTATCAAAGGTTAAGCTATTGTTGGCCGGGGTTGCTAGAGTGTAGACAGAGTTGCTTACCTGGATACCTGGTAGATACATTTGAAGAAGAAAAAATAACCCTTAAACAAGTAAAATCTAAATGAAAGAAAGTAGAAGAAAAATGAGACTTAGTTACAGCATCCATTTTGGCACAGTGTACGTGCTTTTGTGTACTGATTACAATGTTCTTAGCACTACCATGTAATCACAGAGGGAATGTTTCAGTCATTTGTACAGCTTTGAAAGGTTCGGCTTACAATTGTTGCGGCAATGCTTTTTCCCGAAATTACAAAAAGGAAAGATAAGGAGGGCTGCTTGGTGCCAAAAATGTCCACAGCAAAAAGTAATCAACAGTTTCTCCTCTGAGTCAGGACTGCAACAATGAATAGCATGAGTTCAAAACTGATCAATGAGTCTCAGTCTGAATGAGCCCATTAGGCTGAAAAGTGCTGAATGTATCAGTTAGTTTGGGAAGTGCTATAAAGTTTTGCTCATCACAACAGACTTTAACTTCAAATATTTCTCTGTTGTTCAAGTTGTTTATTGTCAAATGCCAGAGGTGGGACCAAATCATTGTTTTTCAAGTAAAAAGTAAGTCCCAATTCAAGACAGGCAAGACTTGGATCAAGTCCCAACTCAAGTCAGCTTGGAGCTTCAAGTCCTTTTGGTCAATGTGTCTGAGGCCAAGGACCCCTTAGTTCAAAGAGAGACGGAGCAGGGTCCCCCTACTACATATGTTGTATAAAACTGAGTTGCACTTATATTTTCGGGTCTTCATGGTTTGGCGCATTACAGCTTATTGGCCATTATCTTTTAACAGTGCAAGAATTTTGGCTAAGGGCGGCCCAGGACCTAGGCCCTAAACAAGTCAAATTGTGTTCCTCACCAAATATAATGCCATCTTCACAACATATGTTAAATTTACAAAAATCATCAAGCTTTTTAAAATGTGTACTTGTTAAATCAAGTTTGTTGAAAAGTTCCCTGGCTGGCATTAGTTAAGCATCAGCTTACTTTATTAATATTAATCTCGACTTTTCGTTCTCTGTGCAACTTTAAATGTTGAACAGTATTAGGGTGTTGCATTGTCATTCGTAAGTTTTATGTTTTGCATACCGCAATTAGTTTTTTGTTTTTAGAACTACATCATTTTTGTATGTCAACAAAATTATCTTTGGTGTTGTTTTTTCTAAAATGAGTAACATAATGCTAGTTCTTCATGGTTCTCTCCTGCAACTTGACCAGATGCTGTTGGATTACTTCAAACAAAGTGGATATGAAGATTTAATTTTCGGCTCGCTGGGAAAGAATAGCACTGATGTTAGCTGACTGCTACATTTTTTAAATAATGTACTTTTTAATTGTTAGTATTTTCAGGTCAAAAGGCTCATGTCAAAGTGAGATCACAACTCAGTGGTGTTAAAGTCACAATCAAGTTGCAAGTCCTTTTTGATTTTGTTAAGTCAAGTCATCAAATCTGCGACTAGATTCTGACTTGAATCCAAGTCATGTGACTTGAGTCCACACCAATTACTGAAGCAGTCGTTGTCAGCTTTGTTTGTAAGGCCTGTCCACACCGGGGCGTGACGTATACAACACAAAAATGCAAAATACTTGCCTGCTCACATTTCACATAAACACTATTCATACCAGCTACGATGTGAATTTGTAACATTTGCAACACTTGTTCATTGAAAGGATTTGACAGAAATAGATTCCTCTGCAGCAGTGCACTTTGTGATAGCTACTGGGATCCCATTGACCCAGAACAGCATCTGGCCCATCTGTTAATGACCAACCTGTTGTCATTAACAGCTTGTTAGATACCACTCCTCAGCATCTTATAGCTATGCACAGGGCAGTCTTTAGTGTACCTTTAAGACAGACAGCTAAAACAGATTGTAATACTTGAATAATGTGTTTGCAGTTAGGTTGAGGCAATAAAAGTACTTGATTAAGTTCAGACAGAAATCGTTTAGGATTAAATAACTACATGACATCAGTGTATTGAGACTGTACATAGATTGCGTAATAATTACATTAGAATGACATTGACTTTAGGTTTTAATATTAGATGCAAGTGACGTAACGTTACTTTAACATTACAACTTGAAACTTTTGGTTTCACACAGGACATTAATTGCAGTCTTCTGGATGAAAGTCCTGTTTTGTCTGACCCATGTACTTCCCCTTCCTCCCACCCAGCACAAACTTTCTTGCTCTATACACTACATTAGTTGCTCACAGTGTCAAGTATTGCCAGAGATGGATTTACATCGGAGTTCATTGAAAGCTGAGTGTGTCTCATAAAGATGCTAAAGGGTGTATACATACAGGGGTCTAAACATTTTACACTTAACAAGGTTAAGTGACTTTGTGAAGTAATGAGCTCAGGAGCTCAAGGGTTTAATATTCTTATGGCCTGAATTCCGACAGTGTGTTTTGTCTCAGACTGTTGTCCAGGATGTAAACCCTATTTAGAGTGCATTGATTTCTCAAGGCGAGGAGGGGTGATTGTAACATAACCTGTACTGGGCACTTATTTTAATCGCATCTGCATGCAGCGTGTATGTGGCTAAATGTTCATCCCTAACATGGTCATAATTACAGCTGCAATTACCTACTGATTTTCGCTGGTCCCCCTGTAATTTGAATCCCGTCTGAAGAGACGTCTTTGTATTTTAAAGTGGATCTCTGAGTTCTTCTTGGTGTGAAGAGCTGCTCATCACTAAACCTTATGTTTTTTAATCATCTCGCTGTGAAATTTGACTTTTGTGTGAAAATCGAGTGAGTAAAAAACTGTTTTTCAGTCATCTGATAGAACATGCTCACATCACAAATTCATAACATTTGTGTGTTTAATCCATACACACATTGTGTAAAAACCAAAGTCCTATATGTGGGTTGTGCACCAGACTATTCCTTGGCCAGGACCAGTAACTCTGTGGAGGCTGCACCACCATTTAGGTCATGTTGCTATAGCACTCATGCAAAACATACCTTAAAAAATACCCTAAATGTTGATTTTTATACGCTGCAATTAGTAGTAGAGCTGAAATGATTCGGTTAATTGAATAATCAGTCAGTTTAAAATTAACTGGCTACTATTTTGACAATTAATTAACAGTTTGAGTCATATTTTCAAGCAAAAATAATAAAATTTCACTGCTTCCAACCTTTTAAACATGAGTATTTGCTGCATAACTTTTTTATGTGATGAATACGTTTGGGTTTGCACTGTTAATTAGGCAAAAACAATTTCAAGACCTCTTGCTCTGTGAATTTCTGACATTAGAAAAAATGAATGAATCCCCATAGACCCACATGTTAAAATGCCCAACATGTTTACAGCCTGGTGCAAAAGATGGTTTTGGTCTCTGTGGCTAATTTCAACATTCATGACAACTGTACTGGGAGTGACTTTTTTATTTAATTTACCCATTTCAATTTGATTAAGGATTAATTAATGTAACAAGTTGACAAGTTTCTGCCACAACAATAATGTTGGCAAGGTAACATAACCACAGTGTAAACGCATATTCACAGAGTATAGGTGTGGCTTTCACCATTTTAGTGTGTTTTCAGTTAACGAATGAATGAACTGTAACATTTTAGTTTCCTAAAAAAGTCTTGCTTAGAGTTTAGTTGTGCTAAAAGACACACTAAGGAACTGAATGTTCATTTTTTTCCAGTAAGAACATTTTGTTTTGATGATTTCAAGCCTATTTTTTTGTTAGCGAAAATTACCATTAGCATTTTCGGCTGTCATTGCATTGTGCTAAGCTAGCAGCTAGCGCCAGGGTTAGCCTTAACCTTTTGTCCATATATGGTCACATCTGGCTCCATAAATCCAGGATGACTATGGTTAAAATGCGTCACATGACTACATCCATTATTTCATGCAGTCTATGTACTCAACAGATTTTTCCTCAACTATGTATTTCACAAAATCTTCATAGGGATAAAAAAACTTGGAAATACAAATAAGGAAACCAACAATGCCGTGCTGGACTCAGAGCCAGTCATCATGGTGCACCTGCTTCATTTTAAAATTCTTCCTCATGGCCTGAGTCACCTGATCAGCAGTGCAACACCTCCCATCGTCTCAGGGATGTTTTTACCCGGGAGTGTTACCATGACAATAAGACTAATCAGACCTGCACTGTATGATTACCACAGGGGAAATAATTAAAGCACCAGGAGGGATACAGAGAACACCCACAGACACTCAGACACAATGAAACACATGTTGTGACACAGCGCATGTACATATACATGGGTGAACACACTCATGTAGAAGACATGCAAATTCATATACAAATCTGAGACCCAGTGACACATACTTAATGGAATATGCAGATTTACTGAGACCCACAAACACACAGGGATGGTTCGCACTATCGTTGGGTTATTGTCATTCAGAGCAGAAAACACTTCAGCTTAGATTAGAGAAGCACTTCTGGCAAAAGCTTAACACCTCTGGTAACACAAGTCTGTTAATTCCTCATAAATATGTAATTTATGGTCTCCTGTGCAGTCAGAAATGTGACAATTCAATTGTATTCTAACTCAGTTTAGCTATTTTTCTCTTTTTCTGTCACTTCCCTGACAAAATTCATTCCTCATTATATTTGTACCTACACATTGGACAGATGTTTTTTTCCCAAATCATATCAAATAACAACTACGTGTTCAGCAGAGGCATAACAGAGCATAATCTTCCATAGCACAGTGTAAGTCACTCCTGGCTAAGCACACTTGACTACAGGTTCAGGAGGAGATAAGTTACTGAATGTTAAAACCAATAACTCAAGTAAATCCTTCAGTGTCAGTTAGCTTATGAATACCAAAACAAAGAAAGCAATCTTGTTATTTGTAAAATGATGATGAGAAAAGTAGGCCCTTTGAACAAAAAGAAATGTCCTTGATTATGTGTTAATAGTCAATTCACTCAATTAAAGTTTTTTGTTCCTCTTTCAGCCAATATTTAAGGGAACTCCAGAGGTGTCCTAACCTGTAAGGAGCTGCCCCAAGATGGTATACCTGTATACTGGTATACGGTCCTCCACATTCTGCCGGAGGACAGATGTTCATTAATGACCATGTTGGTTTTAATTATGCATGGTGTTCACAACAGTGGACAGATACTTGGAAGCCATTAAATGTTGGCATTGTACGTTTCAGCAAACCACACTTTTGTTACATTGTACATTATTATGTATTAAATTTGCTGAAACTTGTTTCAGCATATTTACCTGTTGAATACTTGTTTTTTCTTTTCATTGCAACAACGCTACAGTTAACATCTAGTTAGGTTTAGGCACAAAAACCACTTAGTTGTGGTTAGGAAAACATGTTTTGGCTTAAAATACCCACTGTTGATGGCACAATCCCAGCTAGAAACACGGTGATGTCTCCGTAAAGAGAAAAAAACAAAACAAAAAACAAAACAAAACATTTTCATGCCACTATTCCGGCAGGAAATGCAGGGAGGTCTCGGTAAAAACCAACTGCTTTTTCTGGCACAATCCAGTGTAGAAACACGGCGATGGGTTGCTACAAAACAAATGCTTTTGTAGTCTGCTGGTCTCTGACAGTGGTCTGCAGTGATCTGCACCTTGAAAGGTTGCACTTAAAGCATTACTGTGACCGTCAGCAACAAATGAGACTCCTGGATCAAATCTTGTGGACAATCTGCGGGATTGCTATTGTGTTGTTTCAACTAAACTGCCTTGCTCTGCCTCATAGAACTGATGTTCTTGCTTCAAAAAGGAGCTGAAAATTTCAGAATTATACTTAGCAGGCGATAAAAAGAAGACAGGTTGACAGAAAAATGTGTGTTTGAATTCTTCGGTGACACCAAAGAGATCCTTTCACGGAGGCAGGAAACTGTTTTTATATGAAATGTAGTAAAATAGCAATACTATTGGTGTAAAGCAGCCGTAGAAATAAAATTATTAAAATCATTTGACTCTTAAAAATTATAGATTGTGTGCCGCCTACTCCTGCCTTTGAAGAATATTAAAAAAGTATTGAAGTAAGAAGCAACACTGTTGCTTCAATTAAGGAGAGAGAGATATGCTGGCAGAAAATTACTAATTGTGTGATTTATATAGCCCAGTTATGTTACCACTCTGTTTATTCTATCATGGCAGCTGCACATTCTGCAGCCCTTAAACTTCAAATTTGATGCAGTTGATTTAATTGAACATGCGACCAGACCCAGTTAGGTCTGCAGCATAAGTTAACACAGTGATTTAGCCAAGTTGAAAGAGAGCCACCTTCGCAAGATGGAAAACTCCAGCTTTAACACCTTAACATCCCTTGCAGCAATCTCACTTCATGGGGCACTCCTTTGGTCAAATTTTGCTGTTTTCACACAAGACATTTAAAATTGAATGCTTTGATTGCTGCATAGGATGAACCCTTTTAATTTCTGGCTACCCAAGAGCTTTCCTCAAAAACACTTGATAAGCGCCATTTGGACTTTACCCTCATTGTTTTCCAAGCACTAACTTTGCTCCACAGTTATTTAGAGCAGACTTGTGGTAAATATTGCATCCTTGGCACTAATTATTGCTTGTCCCCTGAAATGTGTCTCATAATGTGGGTAATCAGTTGTATATGTCATGGTCCTGGACAGGAAAACAATGGCTGCAGCTTCTGCCCGAGCATCGTCTGACTCTCCACATCCTGATAGAGTTTCCTCCCCGTGAGGAAAAGGCTTTATTATAGAAGTGGTCTGATGGTTTAATTGGCTCACATAATAAAGAAAAAACTTTTACAAATCAACAACTTATAATGTGTAAACAAGATTTTTTTAGGTGTGTTCAATTCAGTATAATTTTCCAAATTCAAAAATGTCTGTAAAGGTCAAGTAATTTGTTTGAGCAGTGGTATGATGTTATTGGAGGGAAAACAAACACTCATCTTTCTTGTTACTACATACAGCTGATGTTAGTATGCATGACGATGCTCTCAGGCCACTTAGAGGAGAGTGTGTGTCTGTGTGTGTGTGTCCACAGGTGTGTACTTGTTGGCAGTGCCCTATCCATTCTCTAATATCTCCTCTGTGCCAGTTGTTTCACTGGGAAAATGTGATAAAACACTTTCTCCCTCGACAGCTCAGTGTTTGACACTATTTTTCTGTTCCTTCAGGCTGCCTGTATTTTTTATGTTTCCCTCTAAATGAGGGTTTAAGTGTGGGGCAAACATTTGCAGTTTCACACTGAAGTTTAAATAGCCTGCATGCTGCTAAAGATGAGTTGTGTATCTTATTTTGAATGAATCAGTACGGGTAATATGAAAATCTCAACAGGCTATTGCAAGCCAGAACAACAGTCACAATGACCAATGTTAATATAATAACAATTAATTAAATGACTACCAGTATGTGTAATGTCAAAACGGATCTCTCGTGGTAACAAACCAACTAAGAATTATAACCCAACAGCAGTTCCCTTCAGCTTAGAAAAGCATTTTTTTTTTTATCTTTCAGCTCATCGTTTTGGCTTTTACAGCCAATGACTTTACTGTTTCGGTTTACTCTCACGACCCCACAGCGTCATTTTCTGCTGTAGTAAGCAGATGTTTTCAGCAAAAACACGACGATAAATCCAGTGTATGCTACCTGCTCAGCATTGTAAATGGTACACTGACTCTTTAAGCAACTAGCTGGCTAACACAGTAGAGCATTTAGCTGCTAAGAAGACAGATGTTTCCTTAAAAGTTGGTAGAGACCAAAACAGAGCTAAAAGAAGAGTACATTTTGGACTTTATCAGATCACCAGATACACAACAAAAATGAACGTTGCTCTGTGTGAGTGAAACTAACTGTAGCTACTTTTTGCTAGCACTTCAGCCATAACAACAATAAGGTGATAATATGTCAGTGTTGTGTGTACAAGTTGTTGCACTGCAAAGGTACTGAAAAAAAGACATTTTCTTTTACCTTGTATTTCACATATTTTAAGATGCAACATGCTGTCTGTATTAGCCATCAGGCACCAAATAATTGTGGCATTAGGAAATAAAAGTCCTCTGAATTACATAAAACTGGTCCTTTAAAAAATGTCCCTTAAAAAAAGGGGGGAAAAAAAAGTATAATTGAACTATACGGAATCATTTATATATTGTTTATTTCCCCCTCAATTAATTTCAGGTTTGATTTCATAAGCATATATTTTATATATATTTTTATATTTTTTTTTATGCAAGGGCGCAGGTTTTGCTTTAACATTGGTGGGGACATGTTTGAAATGTCAAGTTTTGGGGTCCTTAAAACACTTTATTGACTGTCTTCTGTTGAATTATTATGTCACAATTCAACCCAGTCGCACTCCAAAATTATCAAATTCCAGCACTTAGTCAGTGACTTCTGGTGTTAGGCACAGACAAAAAAAAGCCATGCTTTAATTTTGGCATGATACGTGGCCGCTTGGCACCTGGCAGCGTCAGGAAGAAACACAGCAGGACAACAACAAAAGTTAAGGTGGCAGAAGTCGGAGTAGGGTGGGCGGGATGGGTGATGGATTCCAACAACCACCGACTTTCACCCGGGATGCCAATTTTCACTTCCTGTAAGTTTGTAAAACCAAACCTTGTTCTTTTTTGCCTAAACCCAACCACAGGCATGTGCTGGCAAAATGTAACCACGTGCATTTGTTGGTGAAGGTAAAAAAATTTGCAGTGTTGTACTGACATAGCGCATTTAATTTGAAAGGGACTGTAAATGGTACATTTCCTGTGACAACAGAAGTGTATTTTAAAACAGACAACGCATGTAACAGGCAGAACTTGGCATGGCACCCCAGAACATCAACAACCAATGCATCCAACAGCCCTTGCACATGGTATCTCAACATGGAAAGTCAAACGTCCATATGTGATGAGGTTGGAGTGAGAATGTGTAGCCCAATTTGTGCTTTTTCTGCATCAATTTATGGTGTAAATGTCTTAAATTGTTGTCAAAATCAAAGTCCTCCACTACATGTGTTTATTGAGGGGGACATGTCCTCTGCATCTCCCCTGAAATCTGCTCTTATTTATTCATGTGTTTATTTATTTAATACTGATTTAAATGGAATTCCACAGTAGTCGGGTTCAGACCGTTCATAAAAGTAGTTTGATTAAAAATGAAAGTGAGAGCGAGGGTGAGGGAGAGAAGTAGAGGATGAGGAAGATACAACACATTCATAACCATTTCATACTTCCGGTCCTCTGTCTGGATACAGATCATTCTGATGGTTGTACAGATACACATACAGATAATATCATTTCTGTACACCTCCAGCTCAGCCACAAAAAACTCATTTTGCTATAATAAAAAAATATTCTTGATTCTCCGTCATCAATATGATTTCATGTTACACACAGTGCAAGCCCCACTCTACAGCAGGGCACACAGGGTTAGTTGCTTGCTAAGGAGTTGGAGGTGCGCAGGCTGTCGCCTGCAGCTCTTCATCTAACAGCCCACTGTGGCTGCTCCTGACTGTTCTGTTACTCTCTACAGTATTTAGAGGAACAAGAGATTTAACAGATTTGCTGTCAGAAATGTTCCAAAATCATTATGTCTTCTTTTGTAGACACATTTATGACGAATGATTGCTCTCAGCACCAACCACAGTGACAAACAGGCCTATATTACCGTGACTGATTCACATTAAAACCCAAATTGTGTCAGTTGATTAGTTTTCATATCAACTAGCAGTACGAAATACTCATTTTACATTAGCAAGAACTTAATACACTTTTGATATGGTATAAATAGAGTGCAGTAAAGAATGAGACTGATATAATGCCTCCTTTTCTGTCCCTAGCGCATGAAAGGGCTGGTTTGAATTCTGCATGGGTGTGGCGGACTCCGCCACAAAAACATCGAAAGATAATTACAGAATGGCTTTTTCTGAAGAAAAAAAGCCAATACTATTGAACACACTGTTTGATTTCATTAAAATCTTTAGAATTAAAGCTGTTTGATGGAACTGTCAAGATGTGTTGCTTTAACACTGACAATTTTTTGAAGTTGTTACAGCAGTTAAATTGCATTATATTATGAAGGTGTTTCCTTCAGTTACATTTATGATGAAGTGCATCCTTTTTTATGGCGTGTATAAACATATCTTTTGCATGAAGGAGCAGTCACATTTAAAACTTATATCTGGATATAATATGAAGTGAATTAAGGCAGACCCTGGTCTCACCACTTCTGCCACTGTTTTGTCTGTGTCTTCCTTCCTTTTCTGTCTCATTCTGTTTTCCTTTGTCACTCTCCGTCTCTGTCTCTCGCTGCCATCTCTGCTCCTCGTTAAGATTCCAAGCAGGCGCCGGGAGGCGTTAGGAAACGAAGAGTCCCTAAACGAACAGACAGATTGTTAATTTCCCTCCTCTGGGCACAGACTGGACAGGGTTGAAGTCCAATTCTGTTTGGAGACAGAACAAAATACTGTCACTAATATTCTTCCTGACCGTGTTATTCTTCTATCCCCTCCCTCCATCTTCTTGTCACCCTACCACCTTCTTCTTCCAAAGTCGAAAGGAGAAAATCCATACAGCCATATTTATCAACTCTCTGTCCTCTCTTGTACTTTTCTTTCTTGGCACTGTTACTCTGTCTGTCCCAGCCTGTCCTCTTCTGTTTCTGTCCGTCTCAGCCTTTTTCTCCTCTGCCCTCCCTTTTTCTGATGGACAACTTAGAGACATCTGCGGACTCTTAATGTGGAAAAGGAGCTCATTTCAAGTGGCTCCAATAAACCCAGCGATGTATAATTTTAGATAACGTTCTTGAAGAATATAAAGCTGTTGGTAGCTCTAACGACATTCATCTGCAGCCTTTAGCTGGGTACAACTTTACACTGGCACTTCCAGGCTTTATCTGTAGTTTTCAACTTAAAAAAAAAAAAAAAAAAACATTTTTCCCTTGGTACATCTGAAGCCCAATTGCACTAAAACTGCCCCAAACTGCTCCAGACTGAATCTACAGAATAACTATTGACAAACTTTCCAATCTAACTATTGCTGTTTTCATTGTTTTTGGTATTGCTGCACAAACCTGTCAGCTGTTTATGAACTGTACTTGCTTCAAGTGTTCAAAAGGTGAGTTTTTCCACAGCTTTACTTGGCAACAGTTACACAACATAACAAAAATGAAACCTTGCTTGTTTCTTACCTCATGATCTGATATTGAAGCATGGCAAGTTGTGCAACATGACAGTATGAAAACTCAGCCGCTGAAGTTAGGGAGTGTCTCAAAAGTGCATGCAAAATGGCCAAAAGAGATTTTCATATATTTGTCAAGAGCTTCCTTTTTTTGACACTTTAAACTGACTTCATGCTCATTTGCGCATTTAATATGAACAGCTGACACTGTAACATTATACAACAGAAAATAAGGGATTAGCATAATAGCTCCTCTTTAAATATGCAATATGACCCAAACTGATATTACCGTATAGTTATATATTACACTAACTATCACACTAACCTTTCATATTAGCCTCCTTTTACACAGCTTGTATTCTTCCAATGCTTCTTCATTCAGAAATACATGTTTGTGATAGAGATAATAGCTTTGCATTGCACTCCAAAAGTAGGTATATAAAAAGTCAGTAAAACTGATGTCATGACATGGTACACAGTTTTTTTTGGGCAAATATTTAAATCTCCATTAATAAATAAAACTCCATACTCATTTTCAGAAAGTTGGCACTCAATTCAGGAAACCTTCCCTCTTGTAGTTTACACTATGCAAATGTTTCTACATCAACTTAATTAAAATGCAAACTTATGCATAACATCATCTGGTAACTTATGGCAACGTTGCTGCTAATGGTTACTCATTTGAAAACGCTTCTGGCAATAGTGCAGCGCTTTGAAGTGGCCACAAACGCCTGTTCCATGTGTGTGTTTATCTGTGTCAACAACCTCAGACACCTGCTGTATTTTGATTATTAGTTGTGGTGTTTCAGAGTGCTGACTGACCCAAAGAGACTTGATAGTTCCTTTTATTTCACTCCAAGGATTTAAATTTTATACTAAGAAGGAACAAAACTGAAAAAAAACAAACAAAAAAATACTCAGTTGTGAACTGTGCAATCTTTCAGTGCACATTTCACTCTTCTGGCTCTATGTTTTATTTTTATTTTTTTGGATAAAAATGTCTAACAACATCCTTTGAGTCATGTGTGTCCCTGCCTGAAACATCTTGGTGGAGAGCTTTGAGTCTGTTGCTCAGTGTAGTTTCCCATGAGAAAGTCACTGGTAACATTTTATGTCCTATCAATCCAGTTGCCAAAATAAGGTTGGCATTCCTGTAAACCATGGATATGTAACATTTGTACATTATTATGTAGCAGATATGTTAAAAACTTTACACTTGAACAAGCCTGTGGTTAATGTGTGTTTATGTTTAGTCACAAAAACCACTTGGTTGTAGACAGTGTTGGGGTCAGGTGTGTATAAATGAACCATGAGAAATGTTTTGATAAAATAATCAAAAAGTATTGCTGAGATGAATTTAATGCGCGGGAAGGGTTTCTTTCGTTTCCTATAAGCACACAAATACAAAGAGACACTAACAAGCTGAAACCACTTTAACCATCTTTATTCAACACTCCTTTGTTGCACGAGTAGTTTAGTTGTAGTTGTACTTGTGGTCTTGACTGGTCTTGAAATAAAATCCAGAGTCCTCTTTGTCCAAGACTGAGACAGGTAGTAAAAAGTAAAAACAAGTAACAATTAAACATGTGTTCAAGACCAGGATGAGACCTTCAAAAAATGGTTTTGAGACCCATCTTAAGACCAGGACCCATCTTGACAGCTACAACACTGCATGGAGAACACTACCAATGCTAACAGTAGATGGCACTGCCATGCAAAGTTAAAATATTTAACTTTTTGTTGTCCTTCGCAATGGACTTTACAACCACAAATTACATAGCTCCTTCACACAAGGAGAAAACATGGATGATCTGGAAAATTAGTAGCCATTACTAGAATAAATAGATCCAAAATATTTTTAATATATTTTATTTCAATCTTGTAAACATTATATCACCATAGTCTTACATGGACATGCTTGTTTCGTTTTCGACCTGCCAATTTGTCTGACGGTTTTTTTCCATGCCATCCAGTGAGTGTTATCTGTCTGTCTGAATCCATGTGAATGCAGCAAAAAACATAAGCAAGTCATAATCCTACATAGCTAGCGAGCTACTGAGCTACATCTATAGGGCTGTCTCAAGCCCCGAGGAAAAGCGCCAGGCTTTGAAGCCAGTTTGCTATAGTGGTCAAAAGTGGAACTACACCGTCCAGGGTCCGTCATGTGACTCACAGACTTACATTGTGAAAGAGACATCTGTAAATCAGTGGATACATTTTACTGAGGGTCACAATGACTCATGTCACTATCAGGATTTGATCCATTTGGTTCTATGAAATTTCAAAACTCTAAAAGAGCGACCCAAATAAATTATTTCATTCCCATTCAAGTTAGTGGAGTGCTAAACCTGAAGTTAGCCATTTGGCTGATGGCCATAAGTCTCCAGTGTTTGCTCTATGGGCCCCATAATGTGGAAAAACTGGGGTAATTTCATGCCGTGGAAAAAGAGCTCTTTTGGCTTCATGTGCCACCGCCTCAAATGCTGTATCCAGTTCTCTTTATACATTCGTAGGCTATCTCCTGTCTTTGCCTTGTCTATGTTTTCCGGCTTAAGATAAAGACTCTATTCAGATAACAACTACACTTCAACGTTGTTGTGATTGTTTACAGTTATAAAGACAAATTGCCGTATAGGACAAAAAACTCATCTAAATAGAAGCCTTTTCTATTTTGCAAGCAGTAAACGTAAAGGTTAGTAATCCAGATATGACAACAATATTTTACTTAGAGAAATAAAACATTAAATGTTAACCACAAAAAGCAACAGAAAAGATACTTACATGTCTAATGGAAGTTAACCTCTGACAGTCAGCGTCAGTGTCACTATTATTGTCAGGACCTTGAATATGGACATCTTTTCTTCTTCAATTTTCCCTCAGTCATCAATAAAGTTTCAGCCTATTTTTTTCTGGTGTAGGCTGGACAGGCTGGGGGTGGAGTGTGGACTGTCAAGGATATTTCACATTGTGTCTAGTTAGTCGTGTGGGTGACAGTCTAATCCCACTCTATCCTGCTCTCCTCATTCCTCCTTGTTTCGTTCTATCTGTCTGTCTCTCTCAGACTGAATAAAAACCGTATCTACAGCCCAGCCGGCGAATGAGACAATGCTCTATTTCAGCAGCACAGATTAAATCAGGCCTTGGCTTTCCACAAACACTCTGTCCACAACACGGCATCTCTTTCAGGGTAAAGAGAGGAGAGAACAAGATTGTGTGAGCGAGAGACAGAGAGAGATAGTATAAGCTCTCCTTGGCCTTCCTGCTGGCTCTGTTTCAGCACTCTCCAGATTAACTGCTGCACCCTGACCTTTAAAACATTCCCTATTGAGCTCAGCGTAGCTCACAGGGGCATGCTTGGTTCGATAGCCCTTATTTTATCAGCGCAGCGCCATAGGGCAGTGAGTTAGTCAGTCCAAATGATCCCACTTTCTATAACAAGCAAATTTCCTGTGACCTATGCTCTGCGAATGTGCAAACTGAACTGGACAAATGTTGTTCCCGGCACAGTAGCCTATAGCCATTATTAAGACATTTGCTGTGTTACTTCTGCAGGAACTCTTTACCAAGTGTGCAGAGCAGAATTTGAGATGGTAATAAAAACTAAAAAAAAAGCTTAAATGCATGAAATCAAGTATAATTTACAGTGTGTTTAAATTGACTTCTACCTTCTTAATTTGTCCATAGGGTTTGGAGATTAACTATTTTAACTTGTAAATTATACATGAATGTATACTAAATTATAAGAACTACACACAACTGAATTTTGCTGTCTGCTTTATCATTAATTTAAATATAAGTAACAAAACTATATCTTACAGGAAGAAGCCAATGTTTTGGGCAACAATACCATCAGGCTCCTTCTAGAGATACGTGGCAGTGAATAACTTTCTTCAAAACTAGATAGATAACTAATAGAGGCTAAAGACTACTAAAGGAAGCATCCTGAGGCAACATTAGCCACTACTAGTTAAATGCACCCAAATCTCCATCTAAACTGCCAGTGGTTGAGTTGCATTGTTGGTATTGTAGGTGATGCAACATGTTGTTCAGCTAACAGGTAATTTTTGCTAGCTGTTTCTCCCATTTACAGTATGCTAAGCTAACTGACTGCAGCTGGTAGCCTCAAATTCAACGTCTGACTCTTGGCAAAAAAGAAAGTAAAAATTTAGTTTTGTTTTAAACAGTCGGTGTAATGCTGACCCTAACAGTGTAGATGACCTGATGTGACTTCAGCCAAGTGACCTGATATGACTCTGACCAAATTTGGGTAGGTGAGGAGAAGCAACTGTTCCCAGAACTGGTTATCTGAATAATAAACAGCAGCTTAAATGACAGGAAACACCTTTTAGTGAGTGTATTGGAAAGCTTGTGTGTGTGTGTGTTAACCGACACTGTCTGTTTGTCAGACACTATAAATTGTCATAATGTAACAATTCTTTGGCTTTCTCACGAGTAAACCCTCAAATGTCCAATCCTGTTTTTTGAATCTCTTTATTCCACATCACCTTCCAGTATAACCCGGGGACTGATAGGATCAAAACGAGCGTAACTCTATCACAATTCAAATTTAATGATGAAGAATTTCAGTGTCCTCAACTTCAACACACAGTGAAGTCAATATTCAGATAAAACCTCAAATGTATCAACACTTGCCTCTAAGTACTGCTAACACTCAGTATCTGAGCGTATATGACCTTCAGTTGGCATATAGCACATGGATGTATTAAGAAAACTCAATACAGTGTTGGAGGCAGCTCCTATTCATTTCCATGAAGCCAAAAAAGCTTAAGTTCCACAGCCTGAAAGTATGCATACATTATGGGGCCCATATAGCAAGAGCACTAGACAGCTTCAATTGTTGAGTGCGGCTGAATAGCTAACTTCGACCGCCCAAGCTGCTAACATCTGGTATAGCCCTCTGTTAATTTGAATGGGGATAAAATGATGAGATCATGTGGCTCTTCTAGACTTTCAAAATGTTATTGGACTAAATGGATCAGTTCCCAATAGTGAGGTGAGTCATTCGTGGAGGCTATGATGCTAAAAAAATGAATGCATTTCCATTTATTTCAGTGATTTACAAACGTCTTTTTCACAGTGTAAGCTTATGGGAAAAAGATACATCATCGACCTGGACAGTATAACTCCACTTTTGGTCACTATATATAATTGGCTTCAGAGCAACACATACTCAAAATATGTCCTTGTGTATAATGGAAGTTAAATCTATTATTTATCACACACTGCAAAAAGGCTATTTCTAAGTAAGAGAGAAAATACTTTATTTAGATTTAAAACCCAGATGCACTTGTTAATGCAAGGAAATGTCACTTTCTTTGTCTTAATGAGCAATTAGATCTTATTTGCAGTTATATTTAACTATATACAAAAGACACAACTGTTACAAACCCTCCAGCCTGCTTTGAAACCTATTTAGTTTCAAGACAAAAAGAAAAAAAAAATCAACTCATAGCCTTTTTGCTTGCATGAGGGAACTTTCTCAGCTTGTTGTTGGACAAAATATCTAATTTCAAGCCCTAGTGTTTCATTTAAAAAAGTTCATTTATTCAACTTGTCACATTCAGCTGATAACAATGGTGCTACAGCTGGTTTACATTCCATTTGATTATAAAATGAACAAAACTATGGTCTCAGAATAATCATGGTTTAATCATAAGACCTAACACCCTTCACCGATGATGAAAATAATATAAACCAGATAACACATATTGTACATTTACACCAATAATTGCATAAAAGTGATGTCAACACCTCATGGTAATGACTAACTTAAGTAATTTCATCATTACTGGTGAAAAAGAGTCATTTTCACAATGTCCATTGTTAATAAACAAAGCTAAGAGTCAACAGAGGATCTGTGAGGCTGCCATGCTCACTGTGACGATGCTGATCTGTTGCAAAAATGATAGTTAACCAGGTTTATCACCTTACTTTGCCATTGTCCTCAGGTTTTTGTTGTAATTTGTTTGCTCTTTTTCTTGTCTCCATGTCTTGTTTTACTTCCCACCTTTGTGTTTTCCCGCCTTTGACATTACCTGCCCCGCCCTGATTAGTGTCACCTGTCCCTCATCACCACCCTCCTTCCCGTATGTTTTTAGTCTGTGTGTTTTCCAAATTTCAGTGTCAGATGGTCTGTGTTTGCTGCATTTGTCACTTGAGTTGCATGTTGAATTCCCTGCCTGTGTCACTCTGGTTTGTTCACAGTTTAGTTTGGTGTTTTACATTTGTGCTTTAAATTTGCCTCGGTCCTCTTCCTCAGTTTTGTTTGCCATCCTGTTTTTGTTTGCTGGACCAGTTAATTACATGAAAGCTTGTTTTTTGTTCATTTAACCTGCCTGCCCAGTGTCCTGCATTTGGGTCCTTTTTTAACTGAGTGAGGACAGTGTTGGTGTTTTAGCATGTAAATGCAACATTTGTAAATAGTACTAAACACAAAGTAAAATGAACACTGATGGAAATATCTGTTGGTGGGTATTTGGTCATGAATAGAATAATGGATGACTAAAATTTTGACCTGATGATGAGGTTAGAGAAAAACACCAAACTCAGAGAGTCATCCTCTTGGGACCATGAGTGTCTCAGCCTAATTTTGTTTCAATCCACGTTGAGATATTTTGCCAGATCAATAAAGACTCAGGGGCAATCCATTTAATAGTTGAGATATTTCACATTTTATTTTAAAATCACTGACTGCATAGGCAGCCAAATGTGCTTGTTTCAAGTATTTAAAATGTTTTGACTTAGATTCGATATTTTGGGAGTGCAGCCATATCACTTATTTATTTACTTGGAAAAATATCCGACTAGCATCTAATGTTACCCCAAGGCAGCTTGTGAAGGCGTACCATCCTCTACTGTCAGTTTCCCCAACTTGTTGCTGTTTGAATGAGAAGTGTGACTGTCTGTCTGAGGATGTTTTGGTGCACAAACAAAGCTGAACAGGAGGACTCAGACCGCAGCTGGCGGACCACAAAGTGGAAACCTTGATGGCGCGCCATGCTAACTTCACAGCACGCTGAGCAGCTTATGACTGGACTGTGGACAAACAGTTGACATAGTGTTACTGTTGCATCTGCTCTCCCTCTCCACCCTTCTGTTGGTCTTTGTTGTTTTGCCGACTGGCTGTCTGGGTCCTGGGTAAACAGAGACATACAAGCTCAAGTTCAATAACAGCAACTGTTAGAACTCGGCTCGGTTAGTCAAGTGTCACATGGTGAGCCTCTCCTCAACATGTTGTTATAGCTCTTGAACTCAGTGGTCTGGCAGTATTTAAATCCTCTTTTTTCTTCAGTCTTCTCACTTTGAAACATGTTAAGGTTTCACTCATCAGCACATTTATTTGAAAAATCTGGTTAGTTGAAGGCAGAAATGATATAAATGAGCTCATTAACAGGATCACTTTGCACTAATACAGAGAGATTGGCCATTTGCACATTCATCTCCTATTTCTACTCTCAGACACCAAGCTGTCCCATTCCCCATTCCTAACATCATCAAAGATAACTCGCAGAAACACATTGCTTCCTTGAGAGGTCCAATCCGTCACTGCGGAAAAAAGAGGCACAGGATGAATGTATCAAACATTGGTAAACATTAAAATTAGCATTCCTTTTGGGGACTGTTTTCCACAGTACACTGTTAGTAATTTTCCATTTTGAGAGGAGATGGAACAAGACATAAAAACACCATCTGTTGTTTGAAAGTCTTGCCTAGTTGAATGTAGACATAACACAACCAAAAACTGGCACTCCTTGTTATTTCTCTTGCATTCAGTTCCTTTTTCGATCTCAAAGGAACATCAAGCAGAATAGTTACCCTGAAACCTCAGGTATTTTCCTTCATATTTTATCCTTAATTTCTGTTCTTGTTCTAGGGGTGAAAGAGTCATCATGTTCTTCTGTGTACTTTATTTGGATTTCATTCTCATGAATCGCACTGCTTAAAATACTGTTAATACAAAGGCAAAAGAAAAGTAAGAGATCTAAATAAGTTGGAGGGCAAACAGATGTCACTTGCCTCTGCAGTTTGTAACCATAAAAAACACTTGAAACTGTACATCAACACCGAGAGTATAAAGAAGTGTCACATTGAGGGTGCAACCAAACTGGGAAAAGGTTTTGGTCAAGGTCAAACATTCTATATCTGAAAACCTTAATGCAATATCAACTTAAGGGCTTTAGATTTTTACAACAGCAATAAATCAATCATGTGTGGGCTAAATCTGGCCTTCAGCAAGGCATGAATACACAACAAAGTGATGTTAGCTGCTAAAAGAGAAGTCCATGTAAAGCATTTAGTCAGAGATAAGCTTCTTTGACAAACAAAGAGCTTTGGATTGAGATACAGTGATAACGTTACAATATAAATAGGTAAAAATGTCAAAATTTGCCCTAAAAATGCATTCTCTATATGTCAGTCATGCTGCAGCAAGGACATGATCCCCCACTGACTTCCCACTCACAAATGCTGCCAATTGTGTTGGATGGCATGTGCAGCCAACTCGAGCTGGCAACTTGCACTCAAGTCTCTTTCCAAAGCGAGGATGTTTTGATTTTTACAACCTTTAATGGATCACATTGTGCGTCTGCCAGCCGCAGGTGTGTGACAATGAACCAACACACAGCAGGCTGTATTGGTTTCAGAGAGGCTTCCAGCTTATCTGTGCCACGACAGCTTTTGAATTGATGGACTTCAGAGCGCTTAGGCCAAGCAGGAAAACTTGATTTGTTTAGCTGTTAGCACTAGCCTTAATGCTCCTTAAACTAGATGTAATGTAAGATGCAATGGTAGCTTGTTTATTTAGTTAAAAAATGCTTTAGCGTAATGTTTAATTTTATAGTACAGGTGTCTCCATGGTGCATGTCTGCCAGTTAAAGGCATGGTTGACATTTAGAGAAGTACACTTATTAGGTTTTTGACTGACAGTTAGATGAGAACATCGATATGAAACTAAATTTGGAGTCAGTGCAGGTGATTAGCATAGCTTAGCAGAAAGACTGAAAGCAGGGGGAAAAAGCCAAACTGGCTCTGTCAAAATTGGTAAAAATTTGAATTGACAGTTCAGTCCAAAATCAAAAATACACATTTTCCTCTTACCTGTAGTGCTGTTTAGCAATCTCAATTGTTTTGGAATGAGTTACCGAGTGTTGGAGATATTGGTTGTAGAGATGTCTGCCTTCTCTCCATCTATTATGGAACTAGATGGCTCTGGGCTTGCGGTGCTCAAGTGACAAACAAAACAGCAAAACAAACAAACAAACAAACAAACAAACAAAAAAAAGCTTAACTGCGATGTCTTATTTCAAAAATCACAACCCGGTTACTTGACATAATCCACAGACCTTGTTGTGAGCAGTTTCATGTAGGAACTATTTTCTCTCTACCAGACTACACTCACCAACTGTTTCACTGCCCAGAAGCAAGCGTGCATCTACTCATGGATGACTACTTGTGACAGCGCAACATGAAACATTAATGGCGTCCTCCTTGACTGAGCTGTAGTGTTCCTACATGAAATTGCTCATGACAAGGTCTGTGGATTATCTTGCCTATCTAACGCAGTCATTATATCTGGAAAGAGACACTGCTGTTAAGTTTTTCAAAGGCTGTGCCATCTAGTTCCATGATATTGGAGAGAAGGCAGACATCTCTATGGGCAACATCTCCAACACACCAGAACAATCTAGACTGATAAATAGCACTACAGGTAAAAAACAAAACAAAACAAAAAAAAAACTAAATTATTTTTTTAGTTTGGGGTGAACTGTCACTTTCAAAAGCCACCTAGTGGCACCCCTACAGTTCACCAATTAACACATTATATCTAATGCGTTACATCCTCATTAAACCAAGCTAATTGTTCCCTGCTGCTAGCTACATATTTAGCACATAGATATGAGTTTTCATCAAACTCTGCAAGAAAGAGCCACGAGACATGTTCTCTAAAATGTAAGACTCATCCTTTAAAAGCAAAAATTAGTGTTCTTCTTTTTAAACATTGGCATTATATGAATTTATGATAAAACACGAAAATTATTGATTGTGTGCAGCCATATTCTTCCAAAATGGACACTTGGGACTTTATATAAGTACTTTTAACGTCCAGTATATCAGCAATAAGAATGGTTCTTTAAAATGGCTGGTATGACGAAAAGAATCTACTTGACAACATGCCCCCCAGAGAAATAAGTTAATTTCCCATCAGGCCCTATCATGATGAATATCTGTGAATACTATTTACTAAAACTCTAGTTCATTTTCTCAGCAAATTAAAAAAAATGAAAACATTTACATGGCTTTGGTGTGATTAATATGAACACCAGGATTTCAAAGAACAACCTCATTGTTCAAACAACCCTGCAGCTCTCATTAGTAGAAAATGTGTTTGACAGACAGGTGTATGGAGGCAGGGAAAGCGATGTGGAGAGAGACACGTAGGGTGAGAGCCAGAGAGAAAGAAGAGAAATGCAGGCACAGGTAATATTTGAGAGAGAGGAAGACAGATAGAGAGAGAGATCAGCCTATCAGATCAATATCTGCTTTAGCTCTCAGCTTCAAAGACCACCAAGCTGAGCTGTGCTTGAGCAGCTTAACATGTGTGTGTGTGTGTGTGTGTGTGTGTGTGTGTGTGTGTGTGTGTGTGTATTTCTGTGATTCTGTGCGTGTCTGTAAGTGTGTGTACTTTCTGTGTGTATTCATAGATTTCTCAGTGTGTGAGTCTTTATGTGTGTCATTGTCTTGGTGTGTGTGTGTGCAGGGGAGGTCGAGCTGGGGTTTAATGAGTGTTCAGGCCTCTGGATCAGACTGTTTGCTCCGTAAAGCCTGCAACTGCCAAAAGCTTCCTTTGTGTGCACCATTTTTTGTGTGCGCGTGTGTGTGTTCATGTGTGTGTTTAGCTGGCATTACTGGCAGAGCAAACTGAAAACACAGACACACACTCACGCACAGAGCAGTGCTGCAGTGCAGTCGGGGTTATTGTGCTGAAATAAATCTGCTGTTGTATAATTTGAAGAGATCACTTTCAACAGGCTGTTGTGTGAAGTGCAGAGCCACAGAAAGGGTTCAGCCTCTCTACTTTTGAATGGCAGCAGAGTTGCCTGTAAATCCCTGGTCCTGCAGCTGTTGCTAAGAAACTACTCTTTTCAAGGCTGTTGATCTTTCGATAGGTGGGGAAAGCACTTCAGAATAATGGCAGCATTAAGTCTTAACAAACCAATAATGTGTGGCATTTTCAAAAAAAAAAAAAAATCTTCTCTTAATGCCCTTTGATTTACCACAATAGGCCTTGTGACTCAGGTTACAGTATGTTCAAGGATGACTTGCATTAGCTGGACTAAGTGTCCTGTTAAATCTTAATTTTAGTGGCATTTTAATCAAAAAAGGGAGGCACAGAGCTGTCACTGATGGGAGATTAATTTGAGTTTAAATCCAAGTCATGATTTTCATTTATTTTTGAATACAAATGTTTACTGATGGCATTCAATATTTTTTTAGTGTCAACAAATTTCATGGAAAGAATTAAAACCAACAATGAATAGATTCTAGTAATAAGTATTGTCTGTGTAGTCAAAGCCTGATGTGGTGTATCATTTATTGATGTTGTAAACATTCATCGGATCGAACGTGTATTAATCCACAGCTTAAAATAGTCCCCAACAAATGCACTATTTACTTTCATTGGATAATGTCTGCTTAAAAAACTACAGTGCCCAGCTGTTTTAGTAGATTGCTGAGTCTATTTTATACATATGGAGTTAGAGTTGTCTCAAAATTATTTGTGTGAACAGATCATCAATCGTTGTGTTAATGTGTAATCTCTAATTCTAAAACACCTTACACAAATTAAAAAAAAAAAAAAAAAAAAACATTTGTAAACTCAAAAAACTATTTTGCACATCTTAAACAGATGTGCTAATACATGAATATGTGTGAATATCTTTCTAACATTTTCAACTTACAGAGATATTTGTGAATCCAGTTTTTATTCGTGAATCTCTTCTACGCTTTGTATTTTGTGCAGTCTTTTTTTTAATTTTTGGAATTTGTGTACTGTGCAAAATAGTTTTGTGAGTTTACAATTTTTTTAGTAAACAATTATTTTTGGGGCATTTTTGCCTTTAACGGATAGGACAGAATGACAAGGAACTTGAGGGGGGGGAAGAGAGGAGATAACATGCAGTATAGGGCTGCAGGGCTGCAGCAAGGACAAAGCCTTTGTACACGGGGCACCTGCTCTATCCAAGCTTTAAAATCTTTTATATTTGTGGCAGGTGTTTTATATTTACAGATTACACATTTACACACAGATTGTTGATCTGTTCAAACAAATAATACTGAGACAAATCTATCTATATAATGTTTATACATGACAATACATTTGTGTGACCAGATTTATGTCTTCAGTATGGCTTGTAGCTGAGTGCTGCAGACAGTGAAGAGATGTAAGACATATATATTCTTAGTATTGGACTATCCATTGGATTAGTTTACGATTCTGAATTTTAAAGGGGTTCTCGATGCTAACTCCATAAACAGGGCTAAAGAGCGGCAAAGGTACTGACAGAGCTAACAGTGTTAACCAGGGGGGAACTGGAGACTGGGTGCTTCACTTCCATGATGCCGCTGTCCTGAAGTCAGCGGCAACTGCTGTATGAGCGCAGTGCAAAGCAGCAGCAGCAACAAGCTAGCCAGTGGGATACCCACATGCACAAGCATGCACTTCTGGCCAGACTGGCTGACCCCAGCAAACCAGAGAGAAACTCAGATCCCAACACACACTAAAGTGTACTCCACTATCTCTTTACAAAGCAGAAAGTGGTTTGCTGCTGTATTAATGCTTTCAGTGTTGCACACAGAACCTTTAAATGTTCTGAAACACTGTTTATAGCTCTTTAATATTATGTTATTGTATAGGAAATGCCTGTTAGCTAACATTAGCCACATTTTTTGTTTGTCTGGAATCTCTACAGGGGGAGTGAGTGGAAGGGATTTGTAAATTAAAATATGAAACTCACCAAAAATATTAATCAGTGGCTGGATAAAAACTGCATAAACAATGAAGATTGAACAGTCTCAGGCCTGTTACTCAATGTAAGTAATGTATGCAATGCACAGGGAAGTGTAAGGGGTGCTCCTTGCATAGCAAAATGTATACTGTAGTAAGGAGACTGTCTTTAATTGAAAATGAAAGGTTATAAATAGGAACCTGTGTTTCTGTGAAAAGTGATAATTATGTTTGTGTTAATGATAACTTTACTCTCTCAGAAGCCTAAGGTGGGAAAGGAAAATGTTGTTCTGCAAAACCGCTGCAGGTGAGGAGGATGGCTGCGTATGAAAAGTGTCAAAACCATTTTTGTGCCAAAAGTCAAAAGCCACTAGCCCAGTACCTGTTAATATGTGCTCACATTTTTTCTCTGGCAACTTAGATGCAGACGTTAAGGTCGAATTATAGTATTAGGTCTCTCCCTCTTCGAAAAAAATGGACACGTTGGTTTAAACTGGTAAAAACACTGGATAAAGCAGTTACACATTTAAAAACAGTGTCTTTGTGATGCTCTTGTTGCAGAGGAGCTTCTAACTATGGTAGCGGACACAAAAACCTGAACGGATCTGTCTAGAGCCGTTTGGTTTGTTGGTTTTGGGCTACTGTAGAAACATGGTGGTGCAAGATGGCGATCTTCAGTGTCAAGGACTAGCTCCCATATTGATACAAACAGCTCATTTTAAGGTAACAAAAAACACAACAATTTTTATTTTCAGGTGTTCATACACTAAAAAAAACACTTACTATATTTAATTTCTGCCAGTATATCCCCCTAAATCCTACACATTAGATCTTTAAACAATTATAGTTGCGTAATTTTCACCAAACCTACTCTGTAGTGTTGGCAAAACAGAAAGTTCTCACATAAATAATTTTTATAACACTCATACAATTATGTTTTTAAGTCTATTTTGTCATTTATCTTATGAGGACTTGCTGGTAGTATGACATCTGTAACGTGATGCTGTTTGCTGCAACATGACATTTTGTGTAAGCCTGAGATCTGTCACAGTAGCAAAATAAAGGGACATGTATCTCCTTGCCTCTCTGAAAAGCAGCCTTCTTGATGTTTACAACAGCAATTTAAAGTAGTCATCGCTTCATGGTGGTGTTTTAAATACTCCATTCCTTCATCCAAATTCACATCACAAATTATATACCAATCATGCTTGTGTTGCATGGGCACACTGCATTGAGTTAAGTGGCTCCCAGCCTGCTGTGTCAGACATTTCTCATTAGTCGGTCAAAGTGCCTGATACCTCAGATCATTTCTGTTTGCGCAGGATATTATGTGTTACAGCTGTCTGTTTGGAATGAATTGAGGAAATGGGCAGCATGGGTACTGACAGACACCATGGCTGAACAGACAAAGAAAACAACAGAAACTTCAATATCTTCAAGAAAAAGGGAGCATATTGATTGGTTGAGGAAGGCCTGCCTTAAGAAGAAACTGTGATGCTGACTCCCACACAAATACAAGTCACTAAACATGGAGACATCTAACATCCTGCTGGAGCTTTATTTTACAGATCTGTAATTTCCCCCAAAATTTCCTAATGATTTTGTCAGAGGTTTTCTGTGAAAAACTATATAATTTGGTACTAAGTACAGGGAAAATAACTTTTTCCTTTAAAGAATGACTCCATTAAACCCAAATAAATATTCATTTGAGGTCCCAAAATGACTTTAGGAACAGCAGTTGACAAAACACTCTCATCAGCAGATGGAGTTTGCCAGTTGTCACTGAATTGTAGATGTTCAAATTTCCATTTTCCCCCTCAAGCACTTCAGAGTTTGTTGATGCTGGCTAAGGTTTGAGGTTCGTCTGTTAAATTGATGTTGAGTCCTTCTGCTGATGAGAATAATGTGACATGATCAAAAGCTCCAGAACAGCTATGGTGACATTTTTATCTACATGTTTTATCTACATCTGTTTTGAATTGTATGCTTGTCTGTAGAATTATATTTCATTTCTGCATGTTAAGCTATGCATCAACTAAAATCACTTTCTAGGTCACATTAGCAATTAAATGGAGGTAATTAACTGAAGGTGTACTAATTAAACACTGCCCTTATTTTCTCTATATATAGTGCCTTAGTTCTGTCCTTGAAACCTATTAGAAATTATTAGGAAATGACAAACCTGTGAAATAAAGCATTGCCAACTTATTTCATTTCTTTGATGCAGTCTCACATAAAACAGAAAATATTCTGTGGCCCTGCAGGAGGCTAGTGAGTACCCTACAAAACAGGCTACATACTACTTCTGGTTATCACTTACCTGTCATCTGAGAACCAGGTTACCTTCAACCCAGCCTCACTCCGAACTCATCCAATACAGACGCTTGGTCAGCGGTCCTTGGTGTAAGATACCAACGCACCAAGGCACCCCTTAGCAGTGGTAAAAGACGCAGTAGGTGGCAGCAACTTTAACTCTCCAAGCAACTGTTATTGTATAAACAGTGAGAAAGTCTGCATAGGGTGGCTGGGAGGAAAGATGGATGGGCCACACAACCCTCGGACTCCCACCCAGGAGCCTACTGTTCATTTCCTGTGTGAAACCATAAGTAAATTGAGCCATTTTAATAACAACATAGCGTGCTAGTATGTGTAGCATGCTACACTAGTGACATATGGCATGCAACTTGTGTGATGTATGTCATGTGATGGTATGTTATGCTAATAACAAACTTAGTCATTTTTGTCTATTCGAAAAGACACAAAGCATCTAACGAACATAAATTGACATGCAGCCTCTGAATATCTAAAAACCGAAAGACAGGTAACCACAGAGTCATAGTTTGATATTTAGGGCCACTGACTAAGCATCTGTATTTGATGAACTGGGAGTGAGAATGTGTTCTTGTGTTTCACGTTCTTGTTGTCCTTCATATTGACAGCCAGGATCATAAAAATCTGTCATAATTGACGATTATGCAGCATTTCTGTTTTCATATTTAATGATAAGACATTTTAATAGCATTTGATTTCCATTCATTAATTTAATTGTATTCTATTGATGTGGTTTTTTTTTTAATAATCAATATATGAATAAGATTATAGATTATGCATTTATAAGCAGGAATATAGTGATGTCTAAGTACTACGTTGCACTTATAATGGGCATGTGTGTGTGCACGTCTGGTTAAGTTGTGGCTCCTTTCAAAGTTTATGCAACTACTGTTCCTACATTTACATTCAATAGTCAACTTTAACTATAAAATGAAAGGATGTTTTGCTGCCTTTTCATCTTCATTAGTAAAAGTTGGGTCCCAACAAACTGAGGGAAAATAATTGAATTCACTCTGCTAATCAAAGGCTACTGACGACAGCTCCTTGCAACTTTTACCGTGGAATGTTTTTTTGCGTGTTACTCAATACATGAGTTGATGTTGTGAATCCCTCAACACACCTTAAATCTCAATATGACAACTCTGACAGTTCCATTTGTTGTTATTTGTCTCTCATCATGACAAACTCTGCAGTGATGAATAGATCGTTAAGTAGCTTAAAAAATGTATATGAATTTTAACCACAGTATGCAAACTGTGAGTATTCTGTTTCCTCAGTCTGGGGGAAAAGGGGCAAAGTGTTGTTCTGGTACACTCTGACAGCACGACACCTCTGTTTATGAGAGCATGAAGCAGAAAGATGAGCAAGACACCAACCGTGCAAAAAAAGTTGACAAACTTAGACATATTTCAATGGTATGTATCAATATAGCCAACTGATGTGATGCCCAAAGTCAGCTAGGCAACAAGGTCATGTGACGTGAGATTAAAGATAACTATAATATAATATATAATATATAAGCACATGCCACCAAAGGGACAGGGGTGTGAATTACTTTAAGTTACGGTAAATTGCCCTCAGTGTTCTAATCTGCCAACTTGGTGAACAACCTTCCTATAATAAAACATTCAGCCAGTGATGGAGGATAGTTGGTTAACATGACCTCTGATTAGAACTGCTCATTTAAAGACAGCAAACGTTTTTCTCATGCCTTCTCATGGCAGCACTCTTCACTCAAATCTGATTTTTCATAGACACCCTCTCCGGCTTCACCTCAGTGCCCTTATCCTTCACCCCCTCTTATCTCTCCCTCTTCTCTCCTCCTCCTCTTAGTGGCAGGTTTAAATCAGGTTTGTTGTCTCCTCTCTCTCTTTCATACAAACTAATGATATTTTAATGGTTGTCAGTTGGCTGCCAAACAGACAGCTATTGTGCATGGTTTCCAGACAGACCAGTGTTTCTTCCTCTTTTGGGAGCAGGATAATTGAACAACATCATTCACTTTGCCCCTTTGATAGGTGTGCTGTCAGGCAAGTTTTGGTTTTAATAGAAATATGTCATAAAATGTCCTCCAGGGAGTTTTTGTACATCCTGTAGTCTGTCCTAACAGACTATTTATTTTTAGATTGCAAGCTTTTAATAGAACTTGTATAGTTTAGTTTTACCTGAGGGAAAGTTGAGAAAACTTGTTTTTTTCCCCTCCAATGTCCTGCTTTATATTTAGACACATTCACATGTATGGGGTTTCCAGTACAACCAGTTTTCTACTTTTGTCCAGTGAGCAGTTCCAGTGCAGCAGCTGGTGTTTAGTGCCGTGAGCAATGGAAACACTTTAAATCTTAAGGGAGACTTAGTCACCGTTCCACCCAGGTGTGCCAGCTGTTTGGGGGATTCAAACCAAGAAAGCAAGAACATAAGCCTGTCTGACTTACATAGAGGTATCAGGCAATGTGACACTCCATATTAAAACTAGTTGGTAAATAAAAAAAAAAAACAGCGTTTGTCTTATCTGATAAAACAGTCACTATATCTACACAGAAGTCAACTCAGTCTCACTTTTAAGTTGTCAAAAACAAACGTTTGGGCAGTGACTTCCAGCGCCAGACACTGAAGAAAAGAGCTGTCCTTTCATGTCGGTATGTTTCACGGCTAGTTGCCATTATTGTTTAAAGGCATCAGCTGGTGTCAAGGGGAAACATGGCGGGACAATAATGAAAGTTAAGGCGGCAGATGTTCGAGTAGGGTGGGCAGGAGGGGTGGTGGATGGGTCCAACAGCCCTAAACTTTTACCAAGAGGGCTAGTGCTGGCTTCCTGTAAGATTGTAAAGCCAAACCCTCTTATTTTTTCCTAAACCCAATCATGTGGTTTTGTTGCCTAAACTCAACCATGTGTGTGTGTGTTGATAAAATGTTACTATGTAGGGCTTACATTTGTTGTTGATACACCATAGACCTCAGTGTAAAAATGCCCAATTTTACAGCAAAAATAAACATGTTTACAGCCTGGTGCAAAAAACACTTTTGGGCTAATTTCAACATTCAGCTGTTCGGAGGTGAATTTCTACAGAACTCACCTGTTTAAATGTTATTAAGGCTTAAAGTTATGCATAATTAAGGGCGGGCTTCTGTCAGTGACAGGCTGCCTGCTGATAGTGTCCTCAGCTTCTTAGTCAGATCCACGCCTCAAAAAAAAAAAAAAGTGGCCAATATTCAGTACCAACCAGGTGCTAAGCTGGAGGCAGTTTGCTGAATTTTGACTAAAATGCTCACAATTGGTCTTGACTAAAACTAGACCAATATTTCATTGAGTTTTCTCAACTAAAAAGGACAAAAATTGAAAAAAATGAAAATGAATGATGACGTAATGCAGTGTTGGGTTTGTTACTCTAAAAATGTAATAAATCACTCATTAGTCTTTTCAAAAGTAAAAATATTACTTTACTCATTACTCCCTGCCAACAGTAATTTGCTACATGACTTGTTACACCCCATAAAACTGGTGATTGCTTATCTGTCTCCCGAAATTCAGATGTGTGCCTCTATTTGAATGTCAGGGTAACTGCTGTTAAAGTGTAGCTACGGCTAAATAGCTTTTTTTAAATTGGGAAATTTCTGTTTTTTTGTATTTTCTCAAAGATCTGCCTGAAAGACGGAAGGTTACTCATCGAGCAACATTTCATCCACCACATATCCAGCCAAAAGCTTCATTACTTCTTTGTTCTTAGCTGCAGCTGCCCATGAGTACAATCCAGTTTTGGTTGCTTAGCCAGTGTAGGGCTACAGAAGACCTCCATGGCTGAGAGGGGCTCACCTTTGGTGGGGTGTATTTCCTGGTGTCTGTCAGTTGTAGTAGCCGAGGTGTTTCAAACTGGATATTTGAAGACGCTTTTTGCAGTGGAAAGAGTTTTAGTCCGACTACCTGCAGCAACAGTGTTCATGTCAACTAATGGGAATATTTCCAGCTGCTTAGGAAAGCATTTCCATCTTTCAAACTGGCTTGCTGCTTGGTGATGTGCCTGCGCAGTGGGACAATTCCAAAAATGAGTTCACTGATGTGACTGTTGAATTTCAAGTCAGTAGTGATGTGAAGACAAAAGTTATGTTGAAATGGGTTGTTTGGTTTTGGGGTAACTGTAATATTATTACTGAAATTTTATTAGTAATTAGTTACACTGCTGGAGAAAGTAATATTATTACTGTAACACATGTCTAACACTGACTAAATGTGAAAAAACCTGATACAGACAGTAATTTCAGGACTTAGACTAAACCATGACTGCATACACTACATCAAAATTGGTTGATACAATTTTAGGGGGAAAACATCAATATAATACAAGGACATTAAACACTGCTACAGCGTCTGAAGTGATGATAGAGTTTACTGAACAAACAAAACAAAAACACACAAATTTGTAACTCAGTTCTGTTTATCAGTTTACAGTAAGAGAACAGACTTGACAATGATTGATAGTCAAAAATTACAAATGAAGCACACTGACAAATGAGGGTTTGATACACCAGTTACAGCCTAATTAACAACTTCCTTTTCTAAATAAGTCACAAACTCCTGTAATATTCATTTAGCAACTGTTTCCCAAAAAGTGAAACGGAAACAGCTGGTCGTCTCCACCCACATTCTTTGCTGAATACCAAAAACAATCCGATTATTTAATTAATTTTCATCCTAAGACGTTTCATATTCCATTCTATCATATTTATCTCCTCCTCATTCCCCCTTCCCCTTTGCTCTTCGTTATTATGCCTCCTGTCCTTCTGTCATTTTGGCTGCTTTTACATTTTTACATGACCTAAGTGTGTGTGTCCATGCATGCACACACAGCAGGGTGTGGCACAGCAGCTGTAGAGATTAATTATGGATGTGTGTGTCTAATGGCTTATGTAGGCTGCTGTTGTGCTTCCTGTACCTTCAAACAGGTGAAAAGAGAGGAAAAACAGCTGTGACACAAAGAAATAAACAGAAAGAGACATAACTGCAACTACCTAGATTACATGCATGTACTTTAAATTTAGGGCAAAGCAGAATCACACCTTACACATGTTAGAAAAAACTTGTTAATAACACATGAAAAGGCTGAAACTGTGCAGTACTGAAATTAGACTGTTTCGCCACTTCTAAATCCAGGGTTTTTTTTCATCCATATTTCCCTCTGTGTGTTTGCTGTAGTTTTATTGTCAGTATATTTTATTTATCTTCACTGTATTATTATTATTTGGTCTGCAACAGCCTTGATTCCCACACAGACACACAACGTGTGCTGTATTTTGAACAAGCCTGTGATAAATTGTGCTTGTATTATTCAGGAATTGTCAGTATAGATAGAAGAATATTTCAGTTTTAGTGGTGTGTAGATACAGTAAATATGAGTATTGTAAAGTTCTTGGTGGAAAAGGAAAGAATGCTGAAATATAACAAAACATGTGGGATAAGACAAACAATGAAGGAGAGAGCTGTGATCATAAGCAAAGACTGAGTTATTTAAAAAAAAAAAAATCAAGATGATCTAATCTCACCTCTTCATTACAACAAAATCTAAAAGAAATAAAGAGTATGAAAAAATATGACTAGTTCAAAACCTAGAATATGACTGGACCGTGTATGAAAAGCTAGGGGGCTTTTAATACAATGATTCTTAATTTAGTCAGGAAGTGTTTGGCAGTCACCCAGTCATCAACTGTGCCTTTTAAGTTGACTTTCGTTTAGTGCTGACCCCATTGTCGTGGTCCAGCTCAGAAGTTCATGTAAATCCATGTTAAAATAAAGAACAATACACTCCGATACAGTCACACAGCAGAGGGGACCTGCTTTCTGCCCAACCATCACAACCATCTCCTCTTCAGCTCCGGTCAACATGTACGTTCCAGTGTGGCTGGTGGAGGCTCTGCAGCCATTGGCCACTATCAGGGCCAAGTTCTCCTGATAAATGTAGATTGTAAACCTTCCTAACAGAGCTGATTTCCAAAGGGGAATTTTATCATTGTGGTGGCACCTGTTCCAACATTTTAAAATGTAATATATACTTAAAGTCAACCAGTGTCTTATTTCCACCTTCTTTTCATAACTGTGGCAGCACCCCTTCTGACACTGTAACACATAATTGTCAATAATGCTTAGATAAGGGCTTGTGTCATACAGACGCAGCTGTTCTTCAAACAAATTGATGAGGTGTACCTAGTTCCCTCTGAGCGGTAACTCACTAAAAGAGTCTGAGAAGTCCAGGGCTGTTCATAAAACATTCAGGACGCCCAGGCCTAACCACGCCAAAGTTTATTCCACACTGCTGAAGATGCTCCTCTTTTTAGAACCACCGCAGAGTCTGTAATAATTTTGCTTTCAGCCGTGATTTTTATTGCTGTGGGTAACAGTATGGCGTCAATATCTCAACAAGTCAAAGTATCGCAAGTATCATGATATTAATTTTTTATATCACATTAAAAATTATACCAGTTTTATTGTGAACAAGATGATATGACACACCCCTGCTGGTCACACAATAAATATAAATATAACTGCTGCTTGTACAAATGTCTATCTGGTCATATTTTGGAGAAGGACAGTCTCTTCCAAGGTTATCAAATATGACTCTTTTCATGCCCCCTCAGCGTCTGATAATGATGCACAAGTGAAACGCATTTTAAGACATGGTTAATGAAGCTCAGTGTAAGTTCAATCAGGTAGACTTTCTTTGTGCTCATCCATTCACAATTCTCTCCATCCCAATCTCACTGCTTCCTTTAATCAGCTGACTATGCATGTATCCAATCAAACTTTGCCAGGGTCTCTCAGCCAATCAGGATGCCACTGCAAAATTTTAAATCTGCTCTGTCTCCTGCTGCTGTCAGCCATCATTTTAGGTAGAATCTTTGTGCCATTGTATCCAGAGTCCAGGACAAGCTCAACAAAGGCTCATTCCTCTACTCATCCAGATCATCAGCACTTCTCCATCTTCCTCTCATCTCATCTACGTCTACCACCACCTGCGTCTAGACCCGGGGGGCGTTCCCTATTCGACACTGGATTCACCACCCTCCTTAAATCAAACCATCTTTACGGGGTCTAATCAGCCAAAGACTTCCCACATTTCTATTCTTATGTGCTCATGTTAATAAATATTCTTCTTACTATAAAAATGAGTCTCTCCTGATTGAAATGTTGTTGATAACAGCCATGGTTAGGTTTAGGCAGCAAAACAAGGTTTCTTAGGTAAGGAGAGATGATCATGGTTTAGCTTAAAAGGAGAACATTTGTTGCAAGGTTGCAGTTTGACATGATGTAAATATGTGACATCAGTATGGAACATATTTACATACCACAAACAGTGGTCTCCCATGTTTGTTTGACCCATGCATCACCTCTTTTAGCAGATTTTGTTGTTCTTTGTGTCAGCTGCTCTGAGCATCTAATACTGCTGTGGGTGGGTTTATACTGGAGTTAACTGAAAGCCTGGTGCTTCTAATACAGAGGCTAAAGTGAGCCTTGTGCTTCAGTATCAGATGTTGGAAGTGATAAAGCGCGGGTATTTGATGACCTGGGAGTGACACCATGCTGAGATAGAACACATGATCAACAGCTGGCCTTCAGTAAGGACCAACCACATAAACTGTTCTCATTACATTTGAAACTACAGAGTTTAATGCACTTGGAAGACAGTCCAGACTGTCTCCTCCTTTTTTTTGTTTTTAGTTGAATTTCTTATTATTTATGAATATTTGTTAATACCGTCAATTGCTGATAATACTGTTGTTTGTGCTTGTGCCTGCAAGAGAGAAGGAAAAGCAGCAGGGGGGAAGACAACACAAGCACACACAAGGACTGACAAATATTATAACCACCTATGCAAACAAATCAGCAAATAGTACCATTCCTATGTACTCACAAAAATGGGAGTTAGAGAAGATGCAAATGCACATGAGAGTAATATTTGATTTTAATCATCAGGGAGGTATTTGGGGAAAACCCTCTATAAAGTCAAGCACACACACTTGAGAGGGGTTTATGAGCATGAGCAGGATGAAAGGGCAGAAAGGGAAGAGACAACACTGTCGGGGGAACAGTTGAGGACCGTGTCTTTGTGTATGTTTGCATTGTGATTCACTTCATGAGAGGGAGATGAAAGAGAGCACAGAGCAGAGTGGACATGAACAGAGACAGTGTCTGTCGGAGTTCAAGTGTCTGTGTGTGCATGGACTGTGTGCACACTGAAATAACACTGGCTGCTCTTAATATAAAACTGACGTACTGGAGGACGTCTGGCATAGTCCTAATTTATGATGTTTAACTGTGACAATTTGTTTCCGCTATTTCTCCTGATATTTCGTTACCTAAGGAAATTGCAGTAGTTTCATCAGTTATTCATATATGTTTACATTTGCACAACAGTGCCTCCACTGCATTAAGTATAAAAGCAATCATCTGTGTCATCATTTTAAATGATTGCATAAACTGACAGCTTCCCACATTAATTCCATTCACATGACAAAAGACAATTCGATTTTTCTTCTCACAGCTCATGATGCCTCCTAATAACGCCTCCTTACATGTCAGATATTAATTATTTCACATATGTGTTTAAAACTGCGCAGTGCAAATGTAGCACATCCCTCAAATCAGAGGTTACAGATGGAACTCACATTTCCATAAATCAAACTCAGTGCAGGCACAGTCATAATGCCGTTACAAATCTTATTTTAATGTGCAATTAATCATGTAGTCATTTGCTCAAAGAGAGAAACTCATTGGGTTTATGTTGGACAGTGTGTGTCGGTTCACCTCAGCCAATTTAATCATTCTCTGCACTTGGATTTCCCAAAAGTATTGGTCACACTAAATAAAACTGTAGCTAAAGTTTAATGTCAAAACTGTACCTGTTCTGTGAAAATACAATCTTAGGTGCTCTATTCCACCTGGCTGGGTGCAAAAGTGTTTGCGTGCAGGCTTCGACACAGAGCAAAAATAAAGCAAGTAATTTTAAGTTTAATCATAGTGTCATTTTAATCTTTAATGTCTCTCATGGTATAGAAGCAACCGAACAGCTCTGGAGACTCTGAAAATGCATTTCTCATTGCCACAATAATGCCTTTTTTTAAAGAAATAGTTGAAAAGTTTGTGAAAACACTCACTGGCTTTCTTGCTGAGAGTTAAATGAGGAATTTCAGGCCTTTTTCATTCCCACCGTGTCAAATACTGCCACTTTGTCATGCCCCTTGGTGTGTGATTTGACACCAAGAGCACACTTTAGCATCTATATGAGATGCACTGGGCTTATATAAATCCATCCATGTCAAAACTTGACCCTGAGAGCAACTTACAAAGTATAATTTGTGAGAAAATGAACAAATGGCGGGAGGGAGGGGAAATAGATGGGTCAAACAAAACTGGACTTTCACTCAGGAGATCACAGTTCATGTCCCATGTAGAGCCACGATGTTGTAACATACGTTGTGTGTGATCCAAAAAGTCAGTGTTGTTTTCAGGTAACAGTACGCAATTCATATATTGTCACTACACACTAACGTCACATAGGTGATGTAGTCACGTCACATTGCAACACACTGCAACACATTGCGTCACATTGTATCACATCTTGTCACTTAACAAATGAACCAATTTTCAAATAAAAACATGGTCTTTTTTCTTAAACTAAACAAGGCATTTTACTGCCTAAACCTAACCACAATGATTTTACAACATTTAACATGTGTTACAATGTGTTTCAGCGGTGCGTCACATAGATAGGTTAGGGTGCCCTGTGCATCTCAATGAGACGCTGAGGGGCATAACAAAGCATATGTATTTCACAACCTGGGAATGAGAGGGTTGGAAAATCAATCCCATTTGAATGCCTGTATGATCAATGTTAAGCTAAAGGCAATAAACAATAAGCTTAGCTTAGCATAGAGAAATGCCTAGCTTGGCCAGCTTATACTATCCCCAGGTTGTCAAATACAGATGCTTTGCATACCTCTAAGATGCCAAAGGCACCCTATAGCATCTTTATGAAACACACCAGGCTTCTAACTCTAATGTAAACCCATCCACGACAATTCTCAACGCTGAGAGAAGGTTCACATACAGGGACGGTGGATGGGTCAAACAAAACAAGACTTTCACCCAGGATATGTTCTTTTTTCCTAAACCCAACCACATGAGTTTGTTGTTGAAGAAAAAAAATGCTGATTTGCTGTGTTGTATCAACATAGTAGGTTTATTTTGAGAGACTCTAAATGGTAAATTTCCTGTGAAAACAGATCTGCATTTTGACAAAAGAGAATGCTTGTACCACTGCTTAAGTTGACATGACGTCCCAGAACATACACAACCAACGCACCCAGGGTACCTTGCATATCTGGACGTGGAAAGTCCATGACAAAACGTTGATATCTGATTAGGCCAAAGTGAGACTGTACCTCTTACTTGCACTAATTAACATGCTATACCTTGTTTATTCAATTAACTTAGAGATTAAAAAAAATAACAATATGTGTTTTTTTGGGCAGCTTTGTGCTGGAACTATTCCTTGGCTGGGTACAGTGACTTCCTGGAGCCTTGGCTGGTTGCCTGGCAACTTCACATCAATGACAAGACTCCCCTCTTGGCTCTGGCTCCATAATAACACACAGACACAAAAGTGACATAAGTCTTTTTCCTTAACTCATAGCAAGAAGTCAATAAGTATACTTCAAAAAATGTCAGATTATGCCTTTAAAGTGAGAGAAATCCTCCTAAACCACAGCAGAATGATTCCTCTGCTTTAATGTCAGGTATGTATATATATATATATATATATATGTGTATTGTGCATGTAACTGAGGTTAGGGAGGAAGGAACACACGGTCATGACAAGCTAACAGCACCCACATCTCAACCCCAACTCCCCTGCTTTGCCTTCCCATCTGTCTGTCTCTCTCTGGCTCTCTAACCACAGTACTCTAATTGGGCTCTTTGCCAAAGGATCTGAACTCCTTCTCCTCCCCTCTCTGATCCAACCGCCAAATCCACCAACTGCCCAATCTGCCCCACTGTCTTACCATTTATACGACATCTCTCTTTAATAATCAAACTTAAGTTTTGTCAGGCTGTCTTCTTCACCTTGTTAAATTAGATTTACTAAGACTCCATCATGCCAGCGCACTCTATCCTCAGTACCCCCAGGTTTCTACCATTCTTTAACGTACATTTGACTGTCTCAGACACACTGCCAGCAGCACCCTCATCATGACAACATAACCCTTTTGAGTCTTCGTTAGCATGAGTGCGTGTGTGTGTGCGTGTGAGTGAAAGGGACAGAGAAAGAACGAAAAAGGGTGCGCTTGTGTGGTGGCGATAACGACAGGCTGTGTGAGGTTACCTTCAGGCTAGCAACCTGCTCATGAACTTGTCCGTCACTGGCCACACAGACACACACGCAAAGGCTCAACACTCAATTCAGAGCCAAATATATTACTTTTTGCAGAGGGAAGGAGGAAGATAAAGCAGCAGAAAGAGACAGGAAGAGGTGGAAGAAAAGCTTAAGGGGGTGGGGAGTGAATGGGAGAGGATACGTGGGAGAGGGACCAATTCAGACTGTATGGAGAGGCAGAGATGAAGAAATTCAGTGTGATTCAACTGTAATGAGAATAGTTATGAGATAGGATGATGGGAAAGCAGAAGGACTGGGAGAAGATAGGGAACAAAATGAAGGGATGAAGGAGATCAAATGGAGATGGGCAGAAATTGAGACAGAAAGGTAGAATGGTGCATGCAGGCACTGCTGAGAGAAAAGATACGTCTGGGAGCATTGGTACGAAATGTGAATACTCTCACTTGAGACATTCTGCATTTATAAACCACCAACATGTAGCCAGTTAGGATTAAGAGAAACCCTTAACTGAACACTTCCCCTGAAAATCCACCCTTAAAACATGGCAGAATTGTACTATTCTTACAGGTAATGTTTCTTTTAACATTTTAATTTCCATTTATCATTGTGTAGGCCTACAGTGATTCTTACATTCTCCACTTGTAAAAATGTGGACCATATATTTTAACACTTTGTCAACTGAAATGTGCATGATGTGTTTACTGACTGGCACCTTTTCCTCTAAATTTTGCCAAACCTCGACAGTGGTAGGTAGTGTTGAGCTAGTCATTTTGTAAATAGGCAGAATAACAGTCTGCATAAAAATAGGTGGATGGAAACACACCTATAACCACTCACTGTGTAAAAACTCAATATATCCATGGTGTGTCTTCTTTCCATTTCTACACATACAATTTAATACTGTTGTGGTGTTTATCTGATCCCTGTTCAGTTCATTCCAACATGTTCTCACCCCAACTCGCCAAATATCGCAGCTTGGTCAGTGGACTTTCACGTCTACATGTGATGTGCTAGGTATCCTTCTGCATCTGTTTTGACATTGCGGGATGTCTTGTCAAGTTACGCCAGTTACATGCATTGTGTTTTCTTAAAATGTACTTCCTGTTTTACAGGAAACGTGCAGTTTCTGCTCGTTAGATGCATATGGTGTCTTTCAAAATAAACTTACAACACGGGTAAAACACCCTATTGTACAACAAAAGCACCTGGTTAGGTTTAAAAAAGCAACAACAACAACAACAACAAAAAAAAAATCATCATTTAGCTCAACATTAACACAGAGGTAAACAGCGCCTCTCAGGTGAAAGTCTGGGGTTTGTTGGACTTCCCCTCATGCCTGCCCTATAGGGGCTGTCCAGCTCCTTATATTATGTTGTTACCAGCTGCGTTTCCAATTGATGCCATCCGGCGTCGTAATAAACTGACACACCTTTTGTGATGGAATGACACGCCACTGGATGGCATTATAAAGTAACACCACCTGGCAGTGTGTCCTAGTGCTGCAAAAGGTGCCTTTTTGCGGCAATGTCTGACACCTATACCACTGACAAAGTAGCACTATTTGATGAGTTGAGAATGAGAATGGGCAGTTCATTCACTGGTTGATGTGCATAGGTGACAGAACATCGATCTGTATGGACGAGGGAGCAGTGTGTGATAGAGCTCATAAACATGGCAAGTAACACTTCTCTCTCATTCATAGTTCATAGATATGATTCATTTATGTATTTGTCTTAGTTTATGAATAGTTTTAAGCTAACACTAGCTTAACTACTGTTGTGACTATGCGTACGGTATTCTGCTCAGTAAAACCTATGGATTGTAATCAGATTTGTGATCTGACCAACAGAGATCGTGTGTAGATAAATGTAAATTAAAGTGTGCTCAATCTCATATTTCAGTGGGATATGAGACACTTGAAATTACAGGTGTTATGGTCCAATCACAATGTGAGTCCAGTTTATAAGATAGCATTCAGGTTGCAATGGGTTTGCTGTGTATGGACATCTTCTATTCTCTATCTATGTGTTTTTCCTTATACAAATACAGATATCCAGGTACAGATTGCATGTAATATCAGGAGTAAATAGAGTCCATAAGCCTTTAGAAGTGTTAGGTGGTAGATGTGATTACATTTCATAGAATGAGCAGTATGGCCTCAAGTGACAACAAATAAAAGGAGAGACAAAATACATTGTCCCCTCACAAAAGCATTGTATTAAAGGAGTGATCAGAAACATGTAGTTCAGTCAGGACACTCACACTAGAGTTTAGCAATTTATTACAACAATATGCATTTTCATTTGGCAGTGTGGCTCTGGTTGTGTGATGGTCTGGAAATAAAGCAAGCTTGGCACAGGCAATCACAGAACAGATTATCCATATCACACTCTTGGAATGGCTCCAACTTCTACCCAAAATTTAAAGGTTTGTTATTTTTTATTTAGCCAGAGTTGTAATCTGCACTGATTTCGCCCATCTGTTTTAGCCACCTAATTTTAACCAATACGCTATGCCTGTAATGTACGGTGGCAGATAGGGGCCGCCATGTGGCCCAAACTATTTCCACTGGGAAATCTTTCCATTTCAGAAAACACATTAAAAGCTAAATGCATTCACAGCAAACACGCTGCGAATACAGAACCAATGCAAAGGTAAAAAAAAAAAAAAGACAACACAAAACCTGGAAAAAATGCAACAGAAAAAATGCTAAATATCTGGTCAATACAGCAGACCTTCCCCAGGCCTCTAAGGGAAGTGCTAAGTCAAACAACTTGGTTTCTGTCCCTATAGTGTAGATGACCTGACTTTGACACAACTTCAGCCAAATGACCTGATATGACCCTGACCAAATTTTGGTAGGTGAGGAGAAGCAATTGTTCCCAGAACTGGAAACAGCAGCTTAAGTGACAGGAAACACCTTTTTATTGTGTGTATTGGAAAGCTTGTAGGTGTGTCAACTGATACTGCTTGTTTGTCACACACTATACGTTGTCATGATTTACCAATTCTTTGGCTTTCTCGCAAGTAAACTTTCAAATGTCCAATCCTTTGAACTGCCTTGGGAACTTCCCATTGTGTTGATGATATGCAGTGTTTTCGGCGGCATTTGTTGATTTTAAATTGGTATTATTTCTGTATTTGCAGCACGTTTCTCCTAATGGAAATGGAAATGTTTTGGGCTGTTGTAGTGTGTTTGCCCTTGTCAGCCACTGTAATAAAAACATTCCATATTACACTCTAGTTAAACATAACAATAAGTCAACATAACCACACAATGGGTGTCAACATCACTTTTTAATCTCGAGCTTCATCTTGTGTGATTTGTTGGAAGGAGGAGTTGCCTGCTGACAAGTAAGAGAACACTGGAAAATGGTGACTTTAGAATGAAGGCTGGACTACAGTTCAAGGCACAAAGTGAAAGCTCCATTTTTATAATTAAATTTCAGGACCAACATCCAAGTTAACCTTCTCACATAATGAATAGGTGTAAATGTCATGTCAGCTAAATCTAATTTATGATGGAGGAACATAATTTTGACTTAATTTGTTTTCACAACAAGTAATCTGCCTTAGTTCATGTTCATTTACTGGTGCCTCCTCAGTGTTCTGTATTCAATGCCATAGGCCCAGTCTCTTTCACATACACACACATACAGAGAGATACCTATCTTTCATCCCATTAGTTCCAAATGGCAGGTTTTGCATAAGGATCTGGCTGCTTGAGATTACAGGTTGAAATGTGCTATCAGGCAGCGTTTGTCAAACAGGGAGCTCTTTTCTCCAAAGAATAGCACCAACTTGCATGATACATTTGTATTTTTGAAACATGTAATTACATCTACATATACTTCCCCCACGCTTCTAAAACTGCACATGTGGTTGTACTATTACCTCTACCCTCTGTCATTTCAGGGGTACAGTGGGTGTTTTTTAAAGGGTCCTTTCATGGAGTAAAAGCAATTGTTCAAGGTTTCAAGCTGTTATAGAAAATATTACAAAAGAAAGAAGCAGAACATTAGTTTTTCAGGTTCACTTCAGTATAATAAAAAGGACAAAACGTTATTTCACTGTTTGTCCTACCTGCCTTTTTGCTTTATATATTGAGTTCCTTTTATAGCCATACCTTACTTGCTTTTTCTATCTCTTCCTCTTTTCCCCTTGCCTTTATCTCTCTTGCCCCCTCACAGGTAACTTGTTAGAGTAGATCAGCAAATTAATTTTCTGAGAATACATTAAACACCTCATATCCTCTGGCACCATCAACATCTGTGTGTGTGTGAGAGAGAGAGAAGGGTACAGAGAGATGAGAAAATAGAGATAGCAAGGTGATAACAAGTGTGAATGTTGCACTACAGGGGTGATAATTATAACCCAGTTTGGTTAAAGCCGTGTAAATGTACAGGAACACGGCACACACACACACCAACACACACACACACACACACACACACATTTTGCAGACATACCTGGTGTGGCATTGAGTTTTGCCCCATCTCCCTTGACTCAGCTAATTTTCCTCCCCTCTCCTGTATTTTTTCACAGGCAGTGTTAAACCTGACCTAGTATTTTCTGCAGCTGCTCAGGAAAAAACTCTGCGGAAACTTCTGTGCAGGAAAAACATTAAACTGTTTCAGCAGAAAAAGAAACTGCTGAAAGTTTGACTTGTAGTCTGTGATTTTATTGAACTGACTGTGTGTGCATTTACATTATGTGTTTGCACACCGTCACCCTTGATACATTCTGGGAAATAGGCTTACTCTTTTTCTTGCTTTATAATGTGAAAGTTAGATGAGAAGATTAATATCAGTCTCATATCTGTATGCTAAATGTTAGAGCCAGGAAATCGTTAGCTTAAAGGTTAGAATAAACACTGGAAACAAGATGGTAACAGCCAGTCTCGCCGTCTAAAGGTTAAAAAAAATGCACCAATCAGCATCTCCAGAGCTCAATAATAAAGTGTTACACATCATGTGTGTTTAAATAGTACAAAAACTGAAGTGTATAAATGACTTGTTTCAGTTTTCAGCAGGGCTAGGGACAGAGCATAGTTTGCATTATTACATCCATACATATCCACTAACTGCCATTACATTGTTTCAAATGTTCGTATGTCTTCATATATTATCCATAATCTCTTGCCAAAATGGAAGTGGGCTCCTGGCCTTTCCATTGACACGTTACTTGAGCCAATAAGAGCTTCCAATGCTGTTGCTATGGCCTCGATAGCTAACAAGGGCCTGTGTTGCTGGAACATGCCGCACACACATTTCTAGGGTTTAAAACGTTTTTAAAAAAACAGTCTTTCTCATCAATTTAGATTTTCTAAGTTTTTTTTTATATAAAGTATGCTTGTAAATAGACATTCTGTTTGTGTTGATTAGTTTTTCACTCATTCAGTACATTGTTTCCTCTGTTTTTTTGAAAAGCACCTCAGCAAAACTTTAGGAAAACATGTGAGAAATGTGTATTTTCTTTGATATTTTCATCTTCTTTGAATTTGGACAATGTGAGACTTCATGACATGGCCCCATTGTGTTTTCAAACTAATACCCCCACTTCTAGTCATCTGCAGCATCTTTATTCAAGAAAGGCAAACATAAAAAAAAAAAAATAATTTCCGTGTGTTTTAACTTGACTAACTCCATGACAGAAACACCAACAATGATTCTGACTTATTAGAATCACGAGTGTGACCTCTCAGACAGCATGTATGTACATGTACTAAAAATGGAACAAGAATAGCTTTCACTTCATTTTAGGCATGCCTTGGATAGACATTTTAGGTGAATTTAGGTGAATTTAACAGGATCCTTAAGGACCTGCACCCCATTTTTCCAGCAGGGATAGGGGCACAAAAAGTGGGTGGAGACATTGCTGTGTTTTTCTAAACCATAATTAGGTGTTTTTTCTGCCTAAACCATAATGTTAACCACAGTGTTGTTGATACATTAAGTTTCAAATTATCCGCTAAATAACTTGCAATGTAAAGTATCCATGGTTTACGGAAACATACAATGCCAATGCTTTTTTGCTGGCACATGGGTTGTTCTACCTCCTTCTAGTCTTGATGTTAACTTTAAGCTATATCTCCTTGCTGTGGCTTTATGTTTCAGAGAATGGTATCAATCTTCTCATCTAACTGTTGGTAATAAAGTAGAAGAGCATATTCCCATAAATGTTGAAAATAAAGACAGCTGAGTATTAGCTAACTGGTATGTCCTCTATTCATGTTAGGCTGCTGTCTTGATTATGTACATACTAACATATTAGTCATGACATGATAGCAGTGATTCCCAACCTTTTTGATTTGTGTCATTTCTGAGCTTGTGCCCCATTGTCAAAGGTTGGTTTGTTTTAGTATGTGACACTTCCAGTAACAAAGCTTACCTTCTCAAAATGTTTAACCTGAAAAAGCCTGAACTAGTATAACATTTCACAAGAAAAAAATACTCTTGAATACTGGAAAATGTTGCATAAAAATATATAGTTTTTCTTCTTTTCTAACTTGTTCATCATATCACAACCCCATAGATATCTTGCTAAACCTTACATCTACTGAGGATGGGCAACGTAAATACTAAGTTGCTATTCTGGTTTAACTACATTGCCAAAATATAAAGTTCAGATAGTGATGTCAAAAATGTGGACTTGGACTTGGCTACGTTAAACACACATACTGAAATGTAAGAAAAAAAAAAGGTCGGAAGTACAAGATGGACGAGGCAAGTTCAGACATTTTGCCACAGTGGATTTCAGGTACATTAGAGAACCATTAGCTAACTCTAATGTGATGGATGATCCTCTTTGAAATGCTGCAGAGCTGACTGGGGTGGTCATGTGTGTGTGTGAGACAGATTTTCCTCAACAGCTTTCTGGGTTAAAATGTGTAAAACGTGCAGTGAAACCTGCCTCGCTCAGCCTGAAGGAGCTGCTAACGTAGAGCTGTCTCACAGAGGAGCAAATGGAGAAGGAGATGAGCCCGAGAAAAGAGGGGAGGTTAAAGAACTGGGAGAGATGGGTGTGACAGATGGAGGGTGGGAAAGAGAAGGACAGTGAGAGAGAAATTTGAAGAAACAGAAAGACCAAACTATAGAGAGAGAGCGAGCCGAAAAGACGTAGTGAAGCAGAAGGATGTGTGATGGATGGAGGGATGACAGGTGTGATGAAAGACTGGAACCAGGGATGAAGAGAGGCAGATGGATCATCATGACATTACACCCGAGTGTGTGTATGTGTGTTTGTGCATATCCACGTTTCCTCCTTCTTCCCAGCAATGTGTGTTTGTTGAGCTCTGATGATTATCAGAGCTTATCAAAGAGATTATGAGTATCACCACTCACACAGGCCTGTATTTAGCTTTTAATGACAGAGTTAATTATTGTATGTTGGCACATGCGCAAACATAGCTTCACATACTCATACATATGCACACACACACCTCATGTGATGGAAGTATGCATCTAAATTGTCTTTGGGCCAAAATAGAAAAGCAGTTACATATCTTATTGAAAGCCAAACACACATACTGTACATTCAGCTTTGGCTCTTTGTTACACCTACTGTGTTACTTCTTCTGGCAGCACAGCGATGCAGTGGTTAGCATTGTTGCTAAGAGAGATCCTGGTTTGAACCCAGGATGGGGGGGGTTCAAACCCTGGGGTGGAGGAGCCCTTCTGTGCAGAGCTTGCACGTTCTCCCTATGTCAGCGTGGGTTGCTCCAGGTGCTCCCACAATCCAAAGACATGCAGGTTGGGGATAGGTTAATTGGTGACTCTAAATTAGCCGTAGGTGTGAATGTGAGCATGAATGGTTGTCTGTCTCTATGTGCCAGCCCTGTGATAGTCTGGGGACCAGTCCAGGGTGTACCCTGCCTCTGGCCCAATGTCTGCTGGAATAGGCCCTGACCCCCCCACAACCCCATATATGATAACTGGTAAAAGAAAATGAAAGAATGAATGAATTTCCAGTTCTGTTTGATTTGCTGATAATTCAGTTCCTGGTTAAAAAACCTCCCAAATGTCAGGCTCAGAAATAAGGTAAACACACATTAAATTATCAGAGAAAAAAGTGAAGCACACAGCAGCAAGGCTGGACTTGTGCCTCTTCTCTGATGTGCTGAACAGTGTCAGAGAAAACACAGATTTGTAACGTGAAACTGCTTTATTCAGTGTTTTTTCTGGTTTAATCACCTATCATAAAAAACTCTCTACAGGATCCCCAAACTGTCTGCACTGACTGTGCATCATGAAGAAGAGAGCTCTAATAGTCATTAATAAATCATGCGTTCTTTCTGATCCCACCCCATGCCAAACTGGCCACAGGTGCTCCAAGGAAGCCTGCCCATGAAATATGGCATAAAGAAATGACCAAAAGTGCCTTTGGCATGCTCCCCATGCACTGTGGGTGCACTTGACTGTGATCCAGCTGCGCTGCTGGGTTCACGAGACCACTGTGTCCTCTTGTGCATACAGAGCAGCATCTAACCATCGATTTGTGTGGAGATAAATAGATAAAAACAAACACTCTGTGAAGAGAAAGTACTGACAGCTGCTGAGTCTGAGGACAGTCAGGTTGTGACGTTAATTAGACGGCTGTATTAATAGCGATTTTTCAGTTTTTCCAGTCCACTAATTCTGTCCTCATATAACCTCATAATGCATCAGCTATTATTTCTGTAAAGTGAAAGTTCAATTCTCCCCTAAAGCTATGAAAGATTAGGGCTGCTCTGATTGCCCAGTCTGTTCTGTATCACCAGAGCTGTACACACTCTCTCTCTTTTGTTTGGACTGACACTAAACATGACATTTTGTGACTCTTAATTAATGTTCACTTACAGTCTTATTTAGTTGTAGCAGAGGTATAGCTCTCATAAAGTCAGCTTATCATTGTAATTTTAAACTAGCTTTTGGTAAAGGCATCATCAGCTCGTTTAATAAGTTGTGATAGATCCATGACCACAAATACGCACATGATTAGTTAAAGGTCAGATCATTATTATAATAAAGGTCAGGAACCTGAGAACTCTGTAATATTAAATGTTACTCATCCCGTCATTTTATGCCAGACCTCAGATTATAATATGCTTATAAATTAGTGTCATGCTGATGTCCCATGGCAGGGATTGCCTAACAACTTAAGGCTCATTTATACTTCCTTAATATGCAAAAACAGATATGCCAGTTTTAAATGTACACGTCACTGCCCTCGTACATCCATGTGTTTTATATGTTGGCATAGATTCTGCCAGTCGATAAGTCAGTGTTGTAGAAGGAGGTGACATTACATACATCCCCACATGTGGACGGAGAATTCTTTTCACTATTTTCACTATATATTACTTTATATTATTGCACATTGTACTTTTTTTTTTTTTTTACCTTTCTTTTAAAAATTTGTTTGTCTTCTATGGTCACATCTCGATTTAACTACGCCACACTGCCTCCACAATCTCTGGTGGTACTACTTTCTTTTGTATCTGTAACCTTTCAGAAAATGTGCACAAATTTAGACAAAATGAACGCAGACAGACAGAAGGCTCCATCTGTCTCTGTTGATCTAACGTTCAGCATAAATTAGGCCTCACAGTTTGTTCTGCAAAACAAAGTCCTTAACAAATGACCTTTACAATCTTGAATATGCTCAGAACCTGTTTTTTCTTTCAATATCCAAAAGCATTCAAGCTTATTGTCTTATTGCATCAATAGGCCCTAAATGCAATGATGTATGGTATACTATGTAGTTCAGAGATTAGTCAGTTTGAGTTGATATAGAGGAAGATAGACCCAGGGTTTGCATGATGCATATTTGTTTGGTGGTTTGCTCAGAACATTTGACCACTTAAGGACCATAACTTCAGTAACTGAGCTCAGAAATGTTAGCCCACTTGACTATTACGGTTATGCACAATAGGAGACAGAACAGTTAAGTGTATTCACGTAACCTATTATTAAATGTGTTACCCTGTTATTAGTAGAATATTAATGCACTCTAAATTCTGTGCACTGGACAACCACATTGATAATGCATTGTGGCCACCTCTAGATGTCCCTTTACCACCCCTGAGCCACCTCAGTTAAAAATTCTTAGAACTACCGTTGCTCTACTTAGGCACAGCAGTGCTTTGGGCTAAATGCTAACGTCAGCAGGCTAACATGCTCAGAATGACAATGCTTACATGCTGATGTTTAGCAGGTATTAAGCTGACCTTGTTCACCAACTGAGAGTAACTTGTTAGCATGAAACACAAAGTTTAGCTTAGTTTTGAAGATATTTAGTCATGAACCAAAGTATTGCACTAATTAAAATTTTTAACTTATGATAGCGATAGAAGAAAACTCAATGGTTCAAAAAAGCTGTAGAAGTTTACTCCGTGGGGGACATGAATATGTGACCAGATTTTATGACAATCTGTTTAGTAGTTGTGGCGGCATTTCACGTAAAAGCACAAATGTCAACCTAATAGTAGCATTAGAGAGGCAATCATCAAAATTGGAGGAATTAATTTTCTGAAGGACCATGAATGGCTGCATAACTTTAATTGCCAATCAACCAACCAACATTGCAATTGCTAGAGCCACACTAGTACATTTGTACAAAATCCACAAATGTGCTGGATCCTGCATTTTCCATACTGACTTATTTTAGACCCCCCACCCTGTTAAAAAACACCCACATCTTTTGAACCCCATAACCCCAGTCTGTAACTCAGACTCTCTGTTATACACTTTGAAATCTCCAAGCTCGTCCAAAGAATTGCCGTGGTGACATCTTCAGGATTATTTTGGCAGATTTAAAAAAGCTCCCCAAGAGCCATAGAAGACAACAGTTTCCACAGGCTGAACAGGCCTCTTCATATAAGCCTCTTCATAAGCTATTTATATATTTAAAGGTAAAAATAAGTGGAATACCCCTTTGTTTCATTTGACTTTATGTGATGCTGATTTAGTCAGACATGCCTGTACATTCAGTTTCAGTCTGATTCATCTACACAGTGATAGCCTAGAGATGGACAGAGATGCAGGCTTGTTACTGTGTGGTAGCTTGTTCAAATTGGCAGACTGTCAGAAAATGTAGGAGGTCAACAGTAAAGCACTATGGTTCTACAGGGCAGTGAATACTAATTAGATCATAAAACTGCCTATTTTTTATCATCTCAAATCCAAAAGACTTAGTAGATAATAAATTCACTTTTTTTGCAATAATTAAGTAATTTCCTGTTAATGAATCTGCTGTTTAGGGTATTGCAACAATTATCGAGCAAACAAGTTGGAGAGAGAGCAGCAGCATTTACATTACCCACCATGAACATTAGTGTATGGATAAGTGCTGAAGTAATGGAGCAGTAAAGTATTTATCTTTACCTGGAAGTGGCAGCAAGAATGATTGTATAATCGGTTATTTGCACACAACTACTATTAGACCAATGATTGTTGAATATTGTGCATTTTCAAATGTACATAAAACTGTGAATTCACCAGAGATACAGCAGGAAAGAGAGAGCAACAGCAACCAGTGACAGTGAGGACATAATGCTAAACTGTTGTTTTGCATTTAACCATAAATAGTAAACAACTTTAAGAGTAGCACAAGTGGAGATGAGTCATTAAGTCAGTAATCTGACTCAGTAATGTGGCTTACACAGCAAGCTTCACATCGGTCATACCAGAAGAGGTAAGGCTGTAGCACCATATCTTCTAAGTGTGCTGCATTAAGTAAAGCTGATGTAAATGTCTTTTACAAAGACTTACTTTAATGATCCATGCCACAGCCGAGTTGTCAAAAGAAAATGTTGGCTATGTACATTTCTGCAAACCATAGATATGTCACAATTGCATGTTTGATATTTATCATATCAATGTTTCCAAAGCACCATAGTATATGAGCTGACTTTGTCATCAGGAGGTCGAGGAGATGGTGGGTCACGTACTCAAGAAAGCTGCTATTTGAGACCAAAAAACAACAAAACTGGTTGTAATTTAACAAGCTGTTGCTGTTTGCCCAGCTGCTTTTTAGGCACAAAATGGAGGGTGGTTTTTAAAGACCTGTTGCTGTTTTTCCAGCAACTTTTTAGGCACCAAATATTGGTGTTTTGTAGCAACCTGACGCTGTTTTTCCAGCTACTTTTTAGGCCAAAAAATATGGGTGTTATGCAGTCACCTGTTGCTGTCCTTCCAGCTGCTATTTAAGCAACAAATATGAATGTTATGTTGCGACCTGACGCTGTTTTAGCAGCTGCTTTTTAGACAACAAACATGGGTGTTATGTAGCCACATCTTGCTGTTTTTCCAGGTGGTTTTTAGGCACCAAACATGGGTGTTTTGTAGTGACCTGTTGCTGTGTTTCTGGTGGGCATAGTGGCATATAAAGCTGTTTTTTTTTTAACTGAGACAGCGTTTCCGGGTGGATTTCTGATCCTTAAACGGGTATAACAGGCCACTAATGGGGCCAAAACATTATATTTCAATAACTGTAACTAAGTGTTTTTTTGTGCCTAAACTTAACCACATATTAACAACAGCATTGTTAAAATGTAAAATTTCAACATATCTGCTACATAGCTATGCAAATGTAATGTAACATGGTTTGCAGATACGTACGATGCCAATATTTTTTCTGGTGATTGAGCTGCATGTCACTATATTGTTTCCCATTTCCCTGATACAACTGTAGTTCCAAACCATTAAATGTGGTAACTTTTGAAAAAACTGCCACTACTTGTCAGTTGTTGTTTTTTTGAAAGTTTTTATCTTCTTTGAATTGTTCTTCACCTTCGACATTGTCTGCCAAACTTGCTAACCTGGCGATCTTGTGGAGAAATGTCTTGAATTGACTCCCATGGTGTTCCTCAGGGCTTATCCTTAGGCCCCTGTTTTTACACCTTGACCTTGACAACCCAAAGCTTTTTTTCCACGGCAGAGGAAACTCGACTTTGCTTTTTGCCCCTCCATCACTTTGCTTTCCACACACATACATTCAGCTGGATGACTGCCCACCACCTCTGACTCAACCTTGACAAAAGTGAGATATTGCTCTTTCCTGACAAATGTTGTCTTCTGCAAGACCTCTCTATCAGCACTGACAGCACCACAGGGACACCTGCCCAGACTAGCAAGATTCTCAGTCGTGATTCTGGGCAGCGAATTGCCATGCAATGCTTGCGTGACAGCCATAGCTTCCATCCATTGCCATACCTCTGTCCAGGTCTGCCATTTTTTCCATTTCAATATAACATAACTTTTGATGCAGTTTTAAAGCGTCTGCATTTTCCCATGTCACCTCCACCCCTCCCTTACCTCCCAGAGGCTGCTCACATCAAATTCAGAAACCCCAGTTCTGCTGTACAAGTTGCTAAGTGAGGTGCATCCCCTGTATACCTTCAAGACATATGCTTAGCTCTTCCCTCCCAGCAGACACTGGGCCATAACTCCACTCTCAGCTCCACTCCTCTCCCTCCAGGCACCTTGGTGGTGAAATGACATTCCCACCTCACACAGAACTCAACCGCCTGTGTGAAAAACTCATTTCTTCTAGGAACACTTCATATCCCTCTCTGAGCTACCCTGCAAGTCTCTTGACCCTGATCATTCTCCTGTCATGTGGGAAAAAAATCCTTTTCCACCTGGTCCTTGTTGTGTTTCTATCTAAAAACCGTTTATTGTGAAGGTGCTGCTGTTACATGACAATCTTTCTCTGCATCACGGAGCTCCACTGGAGAATTGAGGAGAAGAAATACATTAAATAGCTGTGGTGTGGATCCACTGGCAATGATATCAGTTAAAGTGAATTTTCTGTGTTTCTCTTTGCAAGCTGGCTCGCTGTAAATGAGCAGGGAATGGCAATGGGTGCTCAAGGGGATTAAGAGTAAAATTAATTCTATAAATGGGCTTAAAGCAGTATTTTTTTCCATCTCTGGGGTAGCGGAACAACCTGTAAACATGAAATTGTAATATCGCAGTATGTTGTCATGTTGAGTGTGTAAGAAAAACAATAGTTACACATGTAATAGACAAGAATCAACAATAGCATTTATTTGGAGTCATGTGTCTTCCATCTGATCCAATATTCACTCCTCTTTTTGCTCTGGTTTGGTCTTCACCAACTCTTCAGGGAAATATCTGCCCATCCATGTGTATTGAAATCTTGTCAACGGATATATTTTTGTGTGTGTGCATGCAAACAAAGTTGTGTGTTTTTGTTTTTAATACAGCTGTCTTGTTCCTTTTTTTATCCAAAAAAAGACGAACATTCTTCATGAATTGAAACAAATGGGGACCACATATATAACCGCAAAATTATACAGAAACATCTGTTTATAAACTCTCACACAACTCTTGCAGTGTAATCCAAGTCTCATTTATCCAGTCATATGCTCAGAAGTTTCCAAACACATGCATTTTAACTAAAATGGCGTGGCACCAATGGTAGCCTTGGTCACCAGTGTATGAATGTGTGTGTGAATGGGTGAATGTGACATGTAGTGTAATATGCGCTTTGAGTAGTCGGAAGGAGCATATTCCAGCTGACATTGGGCAAGAGACAGGGTACAACCTGGACAGGTCACCAGACTATCACAGGGCTGACACCATTCACTCTCACATTCACAGCTATGGACAAGTTAGAGTCACCATTTAACCTAACCTGCATGTCAGGATTGTGGAAGGAAGCCAGAGAACACCTACGCTGACACAGTGAGAAAATACAAACTCCACACAGAGGGGCCACGGCTGGCCAGTGGGCTCAAACCCGGAACCCTCTTGCTGTGCACTCCATAGCCCCAAAACCAGCAGAGAAAGTAGTCAAATGTTGTTGGATGGCTGATTGAAAAAAAAAGCTATCTGAATAACTCAAACATGTTGGTAATATTACTCTTGGTACTACTCTTGGTCTTGGTAAAACAAAACAAGGCTGATGACACAGCTATTCACTGTAACCTTATCTCTGATTGCTCGCTCTACTCATCTCTCTGCTGTAAGTGTGTGACTTAAAACTTACATTAGCACTGTAAAACGATCAGCCCACTGTACAATGTGGTTGAATACCACAAGGGATAAGTAAATTATATCTAGAAAGTAGTGAAAGGAGAGTGTCAGTTTATTCTGAACTGCTTAGCGTAAGAGATTGAGAAATTAAACAACACAGACGGACCGATGGACGGAGAGCTGGATAGATAGGGAGCAACCAAATGTGAAGAAGACAGAGCAACATTGTTGCCAGTGAAGTCGCAATAAGGGATGCAGGAATGACAAGAATGAAAGAGTGAGAACAGAAAGATAAAGATAGGAGGGATAGAGAATATGAGGAAGGGAGAAGAGAGAGAGATGAGGGTTTGCTGGCTTGTGAAGTGAAGCAATGATGAAAGAAAGTCAGACAAATTGGCAGCGATGGGGAGAGAGGAAGAGAAAACCATTCCCTATATGGCAAAAAGGGGGCAGTATCACTCTGTAGCAGGGGGGGAGGTGAGAGTAACAGAGACAGTGGGAGGGAGAGGTGGAGTTGGGTGGAAGGTAGACAGAGGGATGGATGGTGGCAAAGAAAGAGAGGGAGACGGAAAGGGTGGGGTGGAGAGGAGTAGAGACACAGCGTAAGAGAGACAGACGAAGAATTGAGGGTGGGGGGCAGAGACAGAGGAGAGAGAAACAGGAGGAGAGGAGTACATTACAGTGCCAGCATGGGAACACAAACCACTGCTTATCTATTACCATTTCAATACAAACTACTGCTGTTCGGATAAGTGTTTGCATGTGCTCGCATCTGTGTGTTATCATGTTTTTTTGTGTGCTCGCATGTTTGTGATGTGCTCAGTGTGTATCATGTGTTAGTCTGCGTGTCTGTATTCATTTGTATCTGTGCATCTGCATGTGTTTGTGTGTGTGTGTGTGCCCGTGTTTGCATTTGCGTGTGCGTGCGTGCACATATTGGCAGGGGTTTAAGGAAATGTTTTTACCGCGTCTGTCCTTGATATGCCCAGCTGAATACAGAGAGCTTTTAAAAGGGTATTACACCGCAGAACCAAGGCCCTCTCGGAGGCTTTCACAGCATTTAAAGTCTCCCTGGACAGTGACCGTACTAACAATCTGAAGCTTTTTCAGGAGCTCATGCAAGAAAATCATTGGCTTACAAGGGGAAATAGGACTAACACCTGATTCCCAACAATGACAGGCAATGCTTTTACATAGCAGCCTTAGTATTCCCTGTTTGTACATCTTAATGTCAATAAGAACGACTGACAGCCTCCTCTGAGATTTGCTTGACCTTTTACTTAGAGTTCGATTTATACAAACTAAATTCAAGGAGCAGCCAGTTAACTCGTCACTATGGGTACTACCCTGCCTGTCAAAGCAGTTGTATAAAGTATTTGGCCCTGGCAGGAGATTTTCTGAAAGAGTACTGCACCAGTTTAGCATTGCACTACAACACTGTCGTGAATTGTCACATAGTCATTTCTTTTTTTTTAAGATTAAATTCAGTGCAGCACAACAAGAGAACTTATCGTCTTTATTTCATGCGTTCTTCTCCCTTGTCAAACCTATCGCCTACATCACCCCCATTGCAGTCTCAAAACCCATCAGCTATTGATCTGACTACCATAAGCCTCTGGAAGCAACATCCAATATTTCCCGAGATCCTGTGTAGGCAGCAGATATTTGGGCCAAGACTTCCTCTTCTAATCATTGGTCATTTCAGCTCATCTCTCGAAACAGATATGTGCATATGAATGCAGATAAAGTTTTTCCAAAGCCTAGGCATTGGACAATAGCTGATAAGTGCTGAGATTGCATTTCAGCCAATGCTTTCCACCTCTGCACACAGACTGTTTACATTTCATTCAAACATAATTGGTTAATACTTCTCAGACTTTAAATGAACAACAAACGAAAACAATTCCAATACCGAAATCTTTGTCCTGGTCCATACAGATTTTGCATACATGTGCAAGTGTCTCTTTATAGAGATGACCCAATTCAACTTCACAGCCTGCAGTTTGGCTGCAAACAAAACTGTCTTATAATGTAATTTATAGCAGGGTGTGGACGGATTAGATGACACTTTAAAGCCATAGAACAGTGTAACTCTCCAGTGATTATTAATTCTCAAACTGTTAACGGCAATAACAGACATCACAAGTCTCCCTGAATGTCCCTAAGTATCCATCAAATGAGCACTGGCTCCCTGGTCGTAAGAAAAATCTCTAGATGATATTGTAGCGTGCAGTGACTACCACAGACTGTACTCTACTGTATACTTACTGAAAATGTCAGTTATATTAAGTTAATTACATACGCTCTATATCATGAGCCTTGGCACTCTCATTATTCAGTTTGAGCTAATTCCATCACAGCAGCTGCTTGTGAAAAAGTCAGATGATCTGTATTAATGTCATTGCATATATTGATTCTGCTAATCTTATTATTATTGTTATGATTATTTGTTTTAGGTATCTAGTCAGAATTACTTCGTGTTGGGTATGCTGTTAAAATGAATGCAGTTGATTGGCACTGTCCTGTTGTAGCACCATTTACAGTATCATTGTTTGAGCAAAAAAAAAGTTAGTTTAAAGTTTTACATGACCATGCATGAACCAACCGATGCATTTTATGGAAAGGTACCTCTTGATAACTAATAACTGATAATTAATGGGTTATTTGAGGCTGCGTAAGAGAAGCACCATTCAAGTACAACTTCTTTGTGGTTACTTTTTAGAAATTATCATAATAAAATGATCATTTTCAATATTAGCAAACAGTATTACAGTTGAAATGTTCAGAGGCAATGCAGGAAAAAATCAGTCTACAGAAAGTAAGCGTGTGGAAGTTACATGTAGTGGGATTGAATTTCATGCAAGAGACCAGAGTTTATGTCCCATCACAAAACTACAATTAACATTTGCCATTTTATTAACCATAACCACCGTCTTTCTCTAACTTTAACCATACTGTAGTTGCCATGTGCTGATATTGTAGGGGGCAAATTTTCTTAAATGTTGTCATTAGACATAAAATAAGAGGTACGAGAAGGAGTCCACAGCTATGCTAACAGCTCTGTGAGCTTTTACTTAAGCACAACTGTGCTTTGAACTAAATGCTGATGCTAACATGCTAATGTTGGCATGCTAACATGTTTAGCAGGTATAATGTAATGACATTATTGTCCCCTTAATGTCACCATCTTAATAATGCATGTATTTTCATTTATTCATAGGCACTTTTGAAGACATCTTAGTTTAGTGAGTTAGCATGCTAACATTTGCTAATTAGCACAAAACATAGGTTCAGGTGAGACTGATGGGAATGACATTAGATTTGCAAATACACTAGATAAAAGTCAGGAGATCACCAAGTCATGACAACCTATCTTGAGGAGAACATTCATTTCTATGGAGACACTGTACCCAGAACCAGAAATGTCAACCTCATGGTGGTGCTAGAAGAAAAGTCAAGGATCACCAAAGTCATTATGATACATCATCTGGGAGCCATGAATGTCTGTTCCACATGTTGTACCAATTTGCCAGTAAATGTTAAGATATATAGCTCAGATAGTGAAGGATTTTACATACTAGTGTTATGATAGAATGATATTTTTAAGGTATTATTTGCTGGACTGCCCCAAAAATCAATCAACTGCGGCTAGGGTTCTCACAAGAACTTGAAAATATGATCACATTTCCCCTATTCTTGCCTCATTGTAATGGTTACCTGTGGTGTTCAGAATTTATTTTTAAATTTTATTGCCTGTTTTCAAATGATTGAGTGGCCCTGCTCTATCATACATTAATGACCTTCTCACCCCTTACACCTCTGCTCACACTCTCAGATCTGCAGACCAGCTGTTCTTATTGGTCCCTAGGGCAATATTTGAGACCGGGGGTAGTAGGCCATTTGACATACGGGCTCTGTGGAGCAACCTTTCATTGGGAATCAGACAAGCCACCTCATTGTCCTCTTTTAAAACTCTTTTAAAAACCAATTTATATGAGTCAGGGAGTCATCAAAGCTATTAGGATTCATCCTCTGGGGACAATGTTTGAACAAAATATCATCGCAATCCATTTAATTGTTGAGATATTCCAGTGTGGGGCAATGTGATGGACTGACTGATCATCTGACATAAGAATGGCGAAAAACTTTGTCATGAATGGTATTCCAGGATTTTGTAAAGTTGTCCATAATTGGATGATATCAATTCTGTGTACTTCAGATGTCTGTGGAAAGCTATTATAGTCATGATACCTGTCTAAAGAATAAGCTGCAAAAGAAAACTCAATACAATCAATTCCAGTAGAAGATTTTACAACCAGCATGCTATCACTCATAAAACATGTAATCAGACAAGATGGATTATATCAGAGCATTATGACAGATGACATCCTGTTTTCAACAGCCAAAATAACAAAACTAAATCTGCTGCTGGCACCATAGAAAAGTGGAAGACTGATAATGTTTGTATGTGAAAACAAAAGCACTGCTGGGGAGACATTATTTCAACAGAGGACTTTATGGCTTCAAAACAAAATATGGCCAGAAAAATAATATACCTCTCAGGTTTGTTTTCATTGAGAGAATGTGAATGTAAGTGATATGGCTGCATACATTCTTTGTTGTAATGCAGAACTGCTGTTTTTATTTCTCTTGAAATTACGCTACCTCACTGTGCTCAGGGAATGACTTTAAAGCACACAAACAGACCACACATCATCACACGATTGACATCACTGGGGTTTCTGGATGTGAAGCTTACGTGTGAAATGGTAGGCTGTGTGTGTGTGTGTGTGTGTGTGTGTGCATGCATGTGTGTAAAATAACAGCCACCTGATCTTTGCTATGACCATCTGCAAACACACCTGCTCTTAGCTCTTATTTTCATTTCTTTTCATCACTTCTCTCCTCATCTGTTCCACCAAGCTGCACTGAAATGAGATTTCTAATATTCATTCTCACCCTCTCTTTCTTTTCTGTCCCTCACACACACACACACACACACACACACACACACACACGCTCAAAGACACATACGCACATACAAACCCTCAGTACGTATCAGATGGTTAGGCTGATCTAATAGAGAGCAACAACACAGATGTCAGAACAGCTGATCCTATTCAACGTGACTGTGGGCACTGGGTATGTGTATGTGTAGAAGCAAAAGGCGAGACAGTGTTAAGAGCTATAGACAAGTGTGGATTTGTGCCACTTTGCATGTACTGGAAAGTAGAAGACAATAGCTAAGTTTTGACACTCTAGCTCTTTCAGTCTTGATGTCACCACAGGAGGTTACTTGGGGTATCACTTCTGTACTTCACACACCTTGAGTAACCTTGGAGGTAAATGCTTTATCTCTATCTGGTACTGAATTATAGATCATTTAAAATCCTGACTGTTACGATCCTGACTCAGGGGAAGCATTATATACGAGACAAACAACTATACTTTTCAAACCAAAGTTTATTGCAAACAAAGTAAACTAAAAGTTGACAAAGGAACAGGAAATTGGCGGCTGATACTGCTGCTAACTGGCTGCAGTGGTTGAGAGAGACAGCATGTGTGGAGCTTGACGGGGTTATTAAGGCCAGCTAACAGGTGCCAGGAAATCATCCGTAATGGAGGGAGCAGTTCCAGGTTACCTGAAAAACATGACATCCAGAACAGCAGAGCAGCTTTGGACGTAGCACTGGCATAAACCAAGAAAGCTCTCAAAAAGCAACGTGTTCTGACAGAACATGCGCTAGCTCTGAAATTAAACAACCGACAGTTGTCTATCCTTTTGCCGCTGTGCCCCAGAAACAGTAATGGTTGATTGTTTTGTCACTTATTTAAATATCTTCAAATGCACTTGTCCAAGTGTATGTGGTGGATGTATATAGGCAATAGGCATGCATGTCTATGTTGCTTCAGTGTATGCATGAACATGATGAGACATTGATTGCACAGTTTTTAGCCCTACATACTTGGCATCAATGATGTACCAAACCAGTCTTTTTTTAATCTGAGTGCGTATGCAACAAAGCAAAACAGTGCATGGAGATACAATTAGACTTCTATAAAATGTATCTTAAACTTAGGCAACAGGTTCTTTTTGTCTTTCTGTTTTAATCTTCCCATTTCTTTTTCCTCCTGTCTTTGACTACTTAGTTTCACATACACACAGAGTAGCCAACCACTTCTTTTCACTTTTCAAGAGGGGTGCAATTTGTAGGGGTTGACACCATCCCACACAGATCCCCCTCCTATCTATCTGGTTCACTGATCAACCAGTAGGAATCGCTAGTCAAGCACTGACCTCCACATATGATCTTTCAGAATTACTATTCTATCAGTAGGGTAAAACTAACCTGTTGCACAGTGATCTAATCCCAGCCCATGGTCCCTATTAGTGGGTGAACAAGCCAACGCTTGGCTGCCACAAGACAGTTATCCCTGTGGTAACTTTTCTGACACATCCTGCTTAAAACCAAAAAAGTCAGAAGGATTGTGAGACCCATGGGATGTGTTCATACTGAAAATCGAGATCAAGCAAGCTTTTGCCCTTCTGCTCCACAGGAGGTTTCCATGCTCCCTGAGCTTGCTTTTGGACACCTGCATTACCCTTTGACAGGTGCACCACCCCACTAAAACTCTCCACCTGACATTGTCCCCAGAATGGGATTCCAAGGCCCTGTTTACACCTGGTATCAACATGTGTCTTGGGTGATTGAATCCCAAGTGGACAGCTATAAGCACAGGCTTCAATGATCTCAATAGGTCCTCAATGCATGTTGAGATCTGATCGCTCAGACCACATTCAGAGGTGGTCCGGGCTGCATGTGGCTACATTTTTTTTTTTTTACCAGTGTGTACGCTGTTGTATCCTGGGCCAGATTGTAGTACTGCCTACAAAGCTGATACCTTTGCTTATCCAATTCAAACTCCAAATTCAAACTGTCTATTGCTGCTATTACATGAGGTATAGCACTGAGGAACCAGCGAACAGTTAGTGAAACATCTGCCTGGTTAGCACGAGCTACCATAGCAGCAGCTGTTAAAGGGCCCCAACACACTCACATCAACAACAAAATGGCTTGACTTGTTAATAATTGGGAAATGTTAGCCATGTGATGCTAACAGTCACCCTGTTACCGTGTTTACTGGTGGATTCTCACTAACTGTCCCTGGTGGGGAGCTCACATTCCCACAGCAGTAGTCTCCAGTTCCGGGGCAGTGGGCTAAGGTGCACTTGTCTCATGATAAACAGAGAGAGAAAGATGAGAGGACCAGGAGCAGCTGAGAAAATCAGTGTGCTGTGTGCATTTCTGCTAGTAGTGTGTACATAGCATGATAAGCCTCCTGCCAGTTAAAAAACAACACATTTGGTTGGATGGAAATGATGAACATGTTTATTTGCATATAGAGCAGGGAAGTGAAATTTGATCACAAGTGGTCACTTGAAACACATGTGGAGATGCATTCTAATGCCAGGTGTGAACAGACAAACATAGAGCTGTCCCCTTGTGACCTAATTGTGTCTGAAGGAGCATCTGGCCAAGCTCTCTGTGCCACCTGGGCACACATTGCCTTCTTTCTTTCATGTGTTGCAAACTAAGGCATCATAAAGAAGAAATCAGGCCCAAGTCTAGCTGAACCATACTGTCTTTAAGGCATAGAGTATCTTCATGTTGGGTGAAGACATGCCATGGTAGAGATATTTTTTTTATCTCTTGCAAAAAGTGCACAAGACCCCAGAATATGAGCCAGTCCCCGCCAGAATGCCCCTAGGGAGGCAAAATCAATCATATAGCAAAGTTCCTGGATTATTAACTGAACCCCCTCTCTTCCCAGCACCATAGCTATGTCAAGGACACCAATGATTTCATGGAAAAGGTAAAAAATCTTAAGCTGTGAGAACCTTGCTTAATGTTCTCATTAAACGTGGACAGTTGGTATACAAACACTGAAACCCAGATTGGGCTTGAAGCTATCGTGAGCAACTACATCGAACTGTTGAGGCCTGAACAGGCAATTCTGGACCTCACAGCTTGATAAAAAATGACTTTTAGTTTGACAAGAAGTCATCAGACTGTTTCAGATTTTCTGCATCAACATGTCTGCAATGGTCGGCTTTAGTCCACATGACATAAATGTCGCCATCCACACATATCCGCAGGGGTCTTCGTGGACCCCCTTATGGATGTCTGTGTGCAGCCTATTTTGTGTGACTGTGCAGACAGTACATGTAGTATTTGTGCCAGCTGCACCTGCTGCAGTTACAAAATATTATGTCTTATTTCACCCTCCACTCCAGTCCAAGGCACTGGTCAGTCATCACACCATGAAGAAGAAGTGGGATATTTGACGGACATTCACTCCAGCCCCATCAGCATCTTCTTACTCAATTTCATTTAGTGTTGGCAGTAGGAAGATGGTGAACTCAGCTCCCAGCCCTGGTGTTAACTGCTGGGGACTGAGATGGACCCTCAACTAAAATATGTCTAAGCCTTTACTTGCAGGTCAAGGGAATAGCAATGGACAAGTGGTTTGCCCTGGTCTATGCAGATATCTACATGGCGTCCTGGAATGAGACATTCTCCTTTAGCATACTAAGTTCCCACTGCACTACTTTCTCTATCAAGACTCACTATCTGAACTCGCATCACCCATCCATTAAGATCAAATCAAATAATTAGAGACTCGGATATTTGCTTTCTCAATGTTACAACCTTTGACGTTATAATGTAGTACAGTAATGTGCACCAAGGTTTGAAGTGAGGTGCTGATCAATGGAAGTAGACTTGAAAGTAGGAAAAGAAATGGTTGCACACTCTGGCTTCTGATGAATATGTATTATGTAATTAAATTACAGTTACTAATCAGAATGTTCGTGATTAAAAAGGGGTAACATCTGAACATACTTTTTAGTAAAAAGCTTCCATGTAGAATACAGCATTAGTTCTGTTGCTTTGCATCTTTTTGCAGTGCAGGGATGCCTTCTTTTGGCATCCTTCCAGACAACGCAGGTCTGCAAAACCATCGGGACAAATTTGAATGCAACCTCATCAAAGGTAGGATGGCTTACGTGAATACAACAGCAATCATTCACATAGGGAAAGTAGTAAGTTACTATACTGATTGACTAAGGATGCAGAACAGATAAAGGGGAATTACAACAAAACCTTGGCATATACTTGAATCTGATTGTCAACTTCATGTATTCGAGGAATGACTTCTTATATTTTATGTTAAAGAGATAAAAATCAAAGAGACCACATAGTACACTTTATCTTCTCCTCAATCAGTAACAGCTCAAGCTACTTTAGCACCTATCCCTGAGGGCAACTGGCGCGGTGGTTGCTGCAGTCATTATAATTATACTAACTGCTTTAATGGTTTTGAACATCCTTACACAGGTAAAAAGATTCCTGTAAAAGAAATTATTTCATTTCACACTAAGTTGGTCATTAATCTTATCACTTAGCCTTGTGGTAAGTCAAACAGTATGTTGGAAAGACAAGTGGAGCACTGAAAGCCTGTATTGCTGAACAAATGCACTAGCAGATACAAAAAGATACTTATGACATAAAGTTGTTTATGATCATCAAGAGCCAGAGTGTGCAACAATTTTTTTCAGATTTCACAACCTTCAAGGGCCCACACTTCACATCCTCTCAACGGCTGGATACCAAAGTCTTCTTTAAGCCCACGAACACACACCCTACTACTCCAGCTTCCATCTGTGACACATGATCAGACGAATGCTAAAATCCCAGCTCATCTCTTTCCAGAGGATGTGTTCCAGGGGATAAGGATGTGACTCAGCAACCTGCATGGTTTTCAAAGCTCTAGGGTAAAGAGGCTACCCAGGGTCCCTCCTTTGGATGACCAGAAAAAAAGTGTATGAAACAGTGGCACATCAGCCTTGGTGCCAGGGGGCCAAAGGCACACAAACTGTCCCCTTTGTGGTACCCTATTCCTGCTTTGCAACCAAGGTCATGATACTTACCAGGAGAAACTTCTGGGAAATTATGGATAGTATGGTTTTAGAAAGTACTGTCAGTATACTGTCAGCATACAAGAGAAATTGCAGCCTAGTGTACATGCTGATCTGGGGCAAGGCTTCCACTGCCGCTGACCTAGACCCGCTCACTGGGACAATGTAGGACGGCAGCCAACACTGTTACTAAGCAGACCTATTTCCTTAAGAGGAACATCACATGGCAGCATTGTAATTGTGTTTCTGTTCAGCTGTAGGCATTGAAGGAAGCTTTGTGAGGGTGGACTTTGGATGCATAATAAATGCTCATCTGGTGCAGTACTTCATCCTTCATGACCTGGACAACCTTCATCAACAGCGCCTGCAACTTAACCCCCATTCATCCACAAAGGAAAAGATAGCCATTGTGCATCACTGGAACTGAAACCTAAAGATTCTCTCGAGTCCCAGGGGGTGCTTGTTGAGCTTTCTTAGATCAATCAAGGCACAAGTCAGGAACACTTCCTGAAGCGCAACACTAGCAAATACTGACCCTGAACAGATGGTCAGGATCATCATCTGCTTCTCCAAGTCCACTATGCACCTTAGCTCCCTGATTAAAAACAACTTCCAACAAGCTCAGGACTCTTTTGAACCTTTGAGGCCTTTGAAATGATCACAGCCTTCCAACATTTGCCTTCTTGTAATGTGTTTACTATCATGTGCAGCTTCCCTGAACCACAGACAAGGTCACCCAAGCTGATTTTGGTCCCCTTCACTCTACCTCTCTGTGAGGCCCTCCCACACCTTTGGGCCCAGTGTTTGATCTCCTGTACGCCTGTGTATTTAATCAACACTGCAGTTGGCTACTTGTTAAATCACCACAGACTCACTTATGTGCAAATGGGGTTATCAGAACGCTAAATGGCCAAAGGAGTTGCATTTGATCTCTTTATAATTACAATCCACTGTACAGGTACCACCTGGGAGTTCTGTTTGAACTAATGTGTTATATCCAAAACATCTGCATGTGTATTACTTGAGAAAGAAAACAGCACACTTGATCTATATACGTATACTGTGCATAAGAAGGCATGTGTGAGTGTGAGTGTGCTCGGGTTTTCAGGCACATGTTTATGTATGTGGAATGAGTTTGTGTGTGTGTGTGTATCTGTGTGTGAATGTCTCCGTGTCCTTGACACGATTGGACCGAGATTAGAGTGATCTGGCCACAGATGATAGCCTGTGATGACATTATACCCTGTGTGTGTGTGTGTGTGTGTGTGTGTGTGTGTGTGTGTGTGCGTGTGTGTGTGTGTGTTGAGGTGTCCTGGAGGACAATTACACGGCAAAAAAAAGATTGGGAAAGGAAAGGTCTCTCTCTCTCTGTCCTGAGGAGGTGTGTGTGTGTGTGTGTGGGTGTGTGTGTGTGTGTGTGTGTGTGTGTGTATGTGTGTGCGCAGGTGAGATGTAAATACCTCTCAAGTAGTAAATTGAGGAGTAGGCTGAACCACAAACCCCATATGAAACTGTATAGTAAATGGCCTCAGCAGTATATAAGTTACGTCCCTCTTGACTATTGCAAATATGTATTTATGAAGCAGAATACTTGTTTTTATCAGATTTTGCTGAAGATGTTTCAGTTTTGCTTAACATCCATAAACCTGTTCAGAAATCATAGAAAAAAAGGCTCCTCATAAATTCAGATCTCGGCTCATAATAATTAGATTTAGAATTCCTCTGGATCAAAGGTAATCCAAGAGATTCTTGTCTGTAGAGTGTAAAGAAGAGATGCTAATAGGATTTTTCAGGATACTAACTTGCCAAATTTTAACAAATAGGTCTAATACGGTCTAAAAACATGGAGGTACAGATAGTTTTAAGTTCAATCCTAGGACACTCAGGTATATTTACCTGCAATAACTTTTCACCATTTTCCACCAGCTTTGTTGTGCAGTGCAGGATAAGCTTGACTGATGTTGCACAGGTGTTATTTATACCTCGTAATCTGATACTGAAACCTGCACCATGCGTGACTTGACAGTTGATGCAAAACACAGAGCTAAAGAGCTTTTCATCATAGACATTTCAGTCCATCTTTATATTCATCTTGGTCTTCTGCCATTATATACACAACTTACAATGTTTGAAGAATAAACTTAATATTGTCCAGTGCTATTCTGAATTGAATTTTCACACTATTTAAACCTCCTATTCTATGAACACTATGGATTTCCACCTGGACCATGAATTGTAGGGGATGTCTGTATAGTGTTATACACTGGCATAAGAGTACTGCCAGGACTCTGCTTCATCCCAGCACTGAGCGCTTTTTTTGTTGGAGGGTTGCACGCGATTATGGTCTCACTCCAAAGTTGTCGAATTCTGGTGCTTGGACAGTGACTTGCGGCATCAGAAACCAAATTAATAAAGTGTCCTTTAACATCAGCATAATACGCGGCCGCTTGCCATTGTTTTACGGTGCCTGGCAGTGTCAGGGGGAAACGCAGACATAAGTTAAGGCAGCAAATGTCCAAATGGGGCAGGTCTGAGGGGTAATGGATGAGTCCAACAACCACTGACCTTCACCCGAGAGAGTGGTGTTCGCGTCCCATAAGATTCTAAACCAAACCCTGTTTTGGTTTCCTAAACCTAACCATGTGTGTTTGTTGTTGAAGGAAAAAACAACGTCAATTTGCAGTGTTGTACCGACATAGTGTGATTACTTTGAAAGAGACTGTACGTAAACGTTAAATTTCCTGTGAAAACGGAAGTGTATCTTGAAAGAAAAGAACGCGACGCGGTGTCCCAGAACGCAAGCAACCAATGCACCCAGGGTACCTTGCATGGAATGAGAGTGTGTTGTGCATGCGGGTTTTGTTTCTATGACAACCGTAACTTGACAATAATGTTAGCTAATGCTACATTAACAGAGGGTTGACTACAGAGCTAACAGCAAGCTATGGTGAGAAAAGCACATGCACCCACCAGAAACATTCAGTGTCAAGCTGATCTGCTCCCACAAATGGGCTTTTGATTGTTGTTATATTTTCTAAATGATGCATCATACAGCTCCAGATAAACAGTAGCAGTAATGAGTGGTGGTGACAACACCAGCGCCTTTCTGAAAAGTTCAGAGATTTTTAACCAGTAGAGCTTGGAGTGATTGCACAAAAAAAGGAATGAGAAAAGATGCAGGGTGCAGCGCCTTTTTTTTTAAGCTGCCGCAAAGCTGCATGCACTCTCTTTTTTGGAAACAATGGAAAAACACCTTGGCCTTAACTCAATCTTACAAAACTCATTTTTAAAGTCAGTAAGAAATTTATTTTTGTGAAATCAACAAAACAGTAGCTTAACGTGTAGGCTTATTGTTAACATTTAATTTTTCTTCGTAAGTTTGAGTGTATAGTTATACATGTTTACTTTGAGAACTATTATTATTATTATTGGTTTAAGTTGCTGAAGTTGTGGAAGTAGTATTTCTAAATAATTCGACAATGTTTACTCCCTTATGCAATACTGTATGTCATCTGCCCCAATTCTTTATTTAAAAAGTTACCCAGAGAATGAATATATTTTTGATGCAATTGTTCAGGTCTTTGTATAAAATCTTTGGAAAAAATAGGTTTGGATGGTTTGTGACCAAAAAAAGTCCCACATCTTTTGCACTTCTGACATTAAAATGTGATGTAGGAAAGACAATCTTTTGAAGATTTTGTAAATATTAAATATTCCTGCCAGCAGTGACTCATTTCTTTGATAAGAAGCTTCTGAATAAACGAGTTCAAATCAGGTAAGAAATAATTTTCTGCTTCATTAGAAAGTCGGTCTGAATGACCAAAAGAAACAAGCTGATGGAAGTAAATTGAAAGGGAAAGAAAGAGGAGTAATAAGAGATGGGTAGAGATGGGTACAATGATTAAACCAGGAAAGAAAGAAAGGAGGGGGAGGGGAGATAGAGGAGGGAAGATTGAATCAGAGGACAAGGTGAAATGGTGTTGAATGGTAAAAGTGAAGGCAGATAAGTAGTACTATATAGAGAGGTATATAGAAAGAGAGATAATGGGAGAGAGTGGGGGGAGCTGGAAGGAAAGATAAAAGGGAGAGTGACAGAACGATTGAATTTGAGAACAAGATGGACAGGTGTCAACTGGTATTATTGAAAGCAGATAAATACCCACAGATACATAGACAGATGGATGGATAGATGGATAAATGGATAGACAGACATAGGTAATGGAGCAGAGAATGAGGGTACACTAAAAGAGGAGAGTAAGACAAGGGCGACCAGAGAATGAAGGGATGAAGGGAACAGAAAGAAGAAAGGAGGAGTGACACATGGAGGGAGTAAATAGGGGTCACTTCAGACAAATGGATAAGAAATGACCAAAAGAGGAGTGAGGGTGAACAAGAGATGAGGAGAAAATGGGGTCAGTGGAGGTAAAATGGAAAGATGAGGGGAGGAAAATGAAGGGAGGATCGAAGGGGAGGTGAGATGATGGGAAGGTGGATGACAGAATGGAGAGAAGGGACAAGGCGGGGGAAGAGTGAGAGACAGAGTAGTAGAACAAGGAGAGATAGGGAGGGAGAAGGTGAAGGATAAGGTGAAGGGGAACCGGCTATAATGAGAAGCAGAGAAAGAGAGAGAAGGAGGGAAAATAGATAGTCCATCTCTGATCTGCTACATGGAGGGTAATGAGTAAATCTGTACTGTACACTGATACATGAGTCGTAGACACAGCAATTGAAGGAACTCAAGAAAGGAAATGTGAACATCTTGAAAGAAAAGGGGGAAATGAGAAGGGAAAAATGAACACGAGTAAATATTAGCATAGAGTGAAAGTGGATAAATTTAGCTGTCTGTGTTAGCCAAAGGCTGGACAAGTATACAAATGGTTTATTAATGATGCATTAAGTACACAAAGTATACAGAAGAGAAGGAAGCAGTAGGCTCTTGACCAGGAGAGAAGAGGACATATCAGCAGGAAGATGATTCATGTCTCTACTGTATGTAGTAATGAATCATAGTGCATACAGAGTGAATGCATATACATAAAATATGCATTCTGGTTTGATTTTAAGGGCTTCTGTTACCTTTATACATGTGTTCCCTCTTGGACAAACCATCAATCATCATTGCATATATGTTTTTATGCAGATGACACCATGTCATTCCACCAAGCTGGATTCTTCCTTAACATTGGCTCTAGGGACTTCAATGTAAGACGGCTGGTCGGTCCATCTGACAGTTTGACAATCCAGCACTTTGGTCCAGACTTAATTGTTTTAACAACTGTCAGATGGATCGTAATAATTTTTTTTACAGGCATTTATGGCCTTGAGAGGATGAATCCAACTGTCATTGGTGTTTCACTGACTTTTCCCTCAGCTCCACCAGTAGATTGATATTTGTTTTAAATTTGGTACAGAAATTTATGTTCCCTTTATAATGAATTGTAAAACTTTGTAGATTCTCAACTGTTCATCAACGACCACCTTTAAGTCAAAATTATAAATTCGCCAATTCTTTAGTTTATAAGAACATACCTGCAAAAAAATATAAAAAAGGATGCTAAACTAAGATGGTTGATATGGTAAGCAATGCATTACACCTGCTTACATCAATTTTTAGCTCAAAGCTTTGCTGTAGTGCAGCATCACAGTGCTGCTAGACTCTTAGTCTTCCTCAACTTATGCTTCTGCTGCTGTGCAACTATGCACTCTATGCGGTCTGGTGCAGGCACCACTTGTGTGCACACTAGGTGCACTACAAATCTTGCTATTGAAGTTTGCAAAACTTACCTCTACTGTAGGTCCATAATTGCTCTCCATTTCCAGATGCTTGATGAAAGGGAGAAGCCAGGACAGCATTACACATAAAAAGGGCGGTATCTTCTCTCCCTCTGTACTCCTGTTGCTTTTTGCAACCTTGTTTTCATCTTTACAATTTGTCTTTCAGCTTCCATTGTCAAGGAATACTCTCTGGCATCACTCTTTCTCTTCTGCAATCTCCTGCCAGGAATTGTGTCATTTATTTCTGATAACCTTTAGAAGAGGGATCATACACATGACAATATCTTCTAACTTGCTTCACCAGCCTTTCTTCCAACTGGTCCATGCTTGTTGTTGTTGCTGGTCTAATGAATGTGGTACTTGTCCAGAAATCCCACCTCCCAGTTGAATGTGATCTCATCACTACTTTGCTGCTTGGGCAAAACCCCTTGGTGTTATTAAAATGACACCAAGGGCAGCCTTTAGCATTTTATCTTGATTCAAAAGGTAAGAAGGAGGTGGTTAGGTTTACGCAACAAAATTACTTGGTTATGATAACGATAAGATTACAGTTGACATTGGTCACATGAGGTAACTCACAGAAGGGGTTATGGTGAGGAAAAGATCGGGGATGTCATTTTCCTCCCTTCATCAAACACCCAGCTTTGAGTGGCACAAACGTAGCTGGAAGGGCAGCAGTGTCATGCTAAAAAAAAAAAGAAAAAAAAAAAAAACTGACACATGGTTGCAAATATTAGTGTCCTGGGTCAAAGTTCCGTGTTTACTGGACCCATCAACCTTTATATTATGTCCATTGCTCTGTGTGTCTAATAATGGTGTGGATGGGTTTACATTGGAGTAGGTGCAAAGCTCAGTGCGTCTCATACAGACACTAAACAATGCCCCCAGCATCATTTAAGTGACAGTGGGGATACTCCTCAAGTAGCATATGCCCTGGGAGTGAAACCGAGCTGCCTTGTTCTAATGTCTAGTCAAACTTCTGCTGTGTCTGCAATACCTGGCAGGTAGTCACATTTTTCAGGTACTTTGTGAGCCCAGCAAACCATCTCTGCTGATCTGCGGAAGCTTTTGTACAGACTTATAAATTAGGCATTAGTCGTCCTAGCTTGTGTGAATAATGTTTATATTTAACAAAAATCAGATTTTACTATTTTGTATGGGACTTTAGATTGAACTCATTAAATACCAACACTTTGTCAGTGATTTTTGTGACTGACAAAGACGCAAAAAGGCACCTTTCGTGGCAGTATGATTCTCCACTTTGAGGCATAAATATGAGGTGTTTTACAGATGTTATAGGTTTATTTTGAAAAAAGACTATGTGTCTAACGAGCAGAGACTCAACATTTCCTGTGAAAACAGAAGTGTATTTTGAAAAGACACCATGCGTGTAACCAATGTGAATTGACACGGCATCCCAGAACGTCAACAACACGTGCAGGACGATACCTAGCGTGTCATATGTAGATGTGAAAGTCCACTGACAAAACTATAATATGTGACAAGTTGGGATGAGAACATGTTGAAGTAGTTCCTCTGTTTCTGTTGTTCATTATGGAACGTTAGTCTACGCTTAAAGATCATGCCTTTCCTATTGTAGAATTAGTTGTACTACTATTAGTAGCAATGTAATAAAGTGAAGGAGTGAACCTGCGGGAGCAGGCTGCTCATTAGGTCCATAGGAGACAGGTGTGACAGACTGCAGGCTGGATCCAGGTTGCTCAGTGTGTGGATATGGCTCTGGTAAGCCTGATCATAGCATAACTTTTTAAGTTTTCATGTCATTAAAAAAAAAAAATGCTGCTAACTCTGTTCATGCAAACTGGTTCTGAGAGTGTCCAAATGCCTGTGAGTTACATCTCTAAAACTTGTAATTAAACAAATGCAGCCACAGCCACACAGTTCTGATGAGAGGTCTAATCAGGCATATAAGTGGAAACACCTGTGTGGGTAAACAATGGGTGGTTTAAATCACTTTTAAAATGCATTGTTGTTCCAGGGCAGTTTTATTGCTTTTTCTTGCAACCTTTCCCTGTGTCATAACTTACCAGTGTCAGTTTCTGCGTAAACAGCAATCATCTGGCATGTTTCCCTTATTCAAATTACTGTTCTCCACAGCAGTTGCGGTACTGCTTTTTCTTACCGTTTTTCAAAAAATGTTATGTCCATATTTATGCCTAATAGATGCACATAAAAAATGCCAACAATATACATTAGCATCATCAGCTTGAAATCTGCAAATCTATCAAAGCAAGACATCTTTAATAATATGCTACCTTATATTCATCATGTTTAATCGCTGCATTTAAATTCAAATATTTTAGTGCTCCCTATATATCATATTCACTCCTGACATAAACCAGTTTCTATATGCAGATCATAAAAAATTCATATGATCATTTAAATCTGCCCCTCAGTGGACCAAGCTCAATGGCGAGTTATGGGCATTTGTAATAGAGATCCAACCAGCAGACATCATTATCATTCTGCCATCTGAGGACAGTTCAGTGTGATTTATGAAAATGATCCGTCTTTTCTCCCACAAGTTAGATGTGAAGGTTTCAACTTGTGAAGTTTAAAGAGAAAGAAAAAAACTCTATATTAGAGCTGAAGTAATATGTCCTTTAAAATGTCAAGACCATATTCTAAAGCCATGGAGGAAAAAGACTGTATTTGTTTAACCAGTTAGAAAACAAAGCTTGTTAATGACAGTAAGCAGTCTTTCACAAATGTCCTTGCGTTGGATGAGCTGCGGTTAGAATTGTCAAAAAAATGATTACCATGTTTGAAGTGTTGAGCAGGACCAAACACTTCCACATACTTTATAAATTTGATTTGAAATTGCAGCTTTTCTGCACTCAAGCATCATTTCATTGATACCACCCGTCATGTTCTAGATGAATTCTTTTGAACTGATTTTAAACTGGATGTCATTTAGCTCTAAAGGTTATATAAAGCAATCATGTTTTCATACATTTAGGTCAGTTTGGTCAAATTTGCATTCATACTACTACTGCTACTTTGAGTGGCAAAAGCTACATTTAAACCATCTCTATTACCTTTTGCTAACTTTTAACTATTTGATATGTTTATCTAACTACACTTAGAGATGTTTAAAAACATACCACTTTTTTGATAATTACATCAACCTATTTATTGTTGTATTAAATGTATAACATGTATTCAATATCTATACACCTCAATGAGCTTCAGATTTAAACAAAATGCATCCAAAATATCCAAATCACACGTATCATAGCTTAAAGGGTTTGGGAAGCACTGAGAATACGTGATATAGTTTTGCTGTTGTTAATATGTTTCCTTGATGGCATGTAAGGAAACAACATTCATGGTTACATGGCATGACTTATTAATTTCCAAATAGTCATTTTTTGTGGGTGAACTATTCCTTTAAAGTTTATCACATATGGACTTCAGTTGTAGTGAGAACAGCTGTGATGTGCCCCCTGAACCTGCAATACTGCCAAATTTGATTTTGGGGGATTGCTGCCAGGAATGGGCCTGCTATATCTGTCCATCTTGTGCAACAGTCGTAACATGTGGTCGACCTGGTCTTGGACAATCAGCAGAGGCTCAAGTGACATTATTCTGCTTTTGTAGGAGACTGCAAATTGCTCTGATGGCTCATAATTCTGAAGCCCAAATTGTCCAAAAAATGTGACACTGGACCTAAAGTCAGTTTGTCTGACAGCCCGGTATACTGAAAACAAATGCATGTTGCTCTGAAGGCTTCACACTCTCCTAAACAAAAGCACATGGCTAATTTTTATGCAGAATGACGTCATGTGATCTTCAGGATACCATGCTGCTAAATAAATGGCTTTTCAGTCCAATGGGACATTTTTTGGACTGTTTAGGCTTCAGAATCATGAGCTGTTGGAACATGACACTGCTTTCAGATGTAACAGCCAAACGGTTAACTCCAAATGATCCGGATACCTCCTGGCTGCTCTCTCTGGCCTGGAGCATGCCAATTGCCCTATCCCTCTGTACTTGTGTCAGTTGTGGCATTTAGTACAACTGTAATTTTTACTTTCTTTTTGTGCCTTATTACAAGCAATAATCCTGTGCGTTTAAGGAGAGACAGACAGGATTGCCATGATAATTAATGTGTGACCATGTGCAAGATATATGTAAGATAAAACTGCTCAACTTCTGTACCAAAATCAATGTTATTTGTGTGTATGGAGTGCAAAACAGATAATATGTCCACATTTTTCAACAAATTAAGCACATAATTATTTATAGTAGAATTTACAATGGTGAATTATTATTTCCCTAAGTGCATTTTAGCCTTAATGCAATACATTAAGCTATTTCAACAGTTTACCAGTTAGCTATTTCAACTGTTTATCCATTACTATCCATCACTAGCTTTGTCATTTATTCATTGCTTTTAGCTATCCATGTATATCAACCATTGATGTATTGTTTTAACCATTAAGCTAACAATCCAAACAATTAATTTGTTACTTTTAGCTATCACTGAAAATGTGATGATTTCCTGAGATTTACATAAAGATGAAAGGGATGAATAAATTACTTTCAGTAGGCCCTCAGGATGTGCGCTGGACTTTGAAGCCAATTTGACTTAATGGCCAAACTGTGTAACTACAACTTCTTTGTCTATCATGTGATGCTTTTGGGTCCCAAAAAAGACTTTTTCCAATAGAAGCCTGTCAATCAGTTGAGACACTTTATGGAGTGTAACAACCCCTGCAAAATGATTCATTTCATTATCGAGATTTGGTCTGATAAGAGTTTGAAACTCTAGAAGAGCTGCACAATTAAATCATCCAGATTCAAGTTAGTAGAAGGCTAAACCGGAAGTAACCAGCTTGTCTGGCAGAAGTCTCTTGTGCACTGGGCCCAATGATGCATGAAGTCAAACTCTTTTCACTTAATGTGCCACTAAGCAACTTTACAAGGAATAAATGGGGCCCTGCCTCCAATGCTGTACCCAGTTCTCCGTATACATCCATGGTTCCATCCATTTGTGAATTACTTAAACTAGCTGTTTAGACTTTTTTGCTCAATTGCTAACTAGGTTTGATCAGATCAACACATACATATGTGTGATATCTCTATAGCGTATTTCAAAAATATACAGATGTTGAGGAATATCTGCAGGCTGCAAATTTCAAACTTCCATGTGCAGTATTTATGGTAACAAATAATCACAAAGCATCCTGCTGTGCAGTGTCTGGGGATGGTTTTGTAGAGTTCGTTTGGCTTTTGGTTTTTGATAAACAAAATAAAACAAACAGTATGAGCACAGTGGGAATCTCAGCAGGGTGACAGAAAGAGAAATTAGGATGAAAAGAAAGCGAGAGAGTGGGATACAGAGGATAAAAGGGAAAAGAAATGGAGAAGGTCAAGAAGAATAAGTGAAGACAGGAAAGGAAGTGGGACTAAGAACACACACTCTCCCTCTCCCTCTCTCTATCTTTTTTCTATTTTAGTCCTGCGATGGCTTTAATTTTCCTCTCTCCCTTTCTCAATTCAATTCTCTTTTCAATCTCTCTTCGTCCTTCCATCTTAGTCTTCCTCCCTCCAGACCCTTTTGCGTGAGAGCTAAACCATTCATTGATCCCTCCCTAAAACAAACACACATATGTATTCAGCACAGCAATACCCCACTGGGACCAGAAGACACAACTAAATGGTTCTAGTGTTTGTATGGGTGTGTGTGTGTGTGTGTGTGTGTGTATGTGTGTGTATGGTGACAGAAAATAAGAGAGCTTGTGAACCAAAGTTAGTAGCGTGTGTGTGTGTGTGTATGTGTGTGTGAAACAGGCAAGGGATAAATCACTCTTATTTAGTTGTCCCCCCCAGTGTGTGAGAGTGTTTGTGAGTGTGTGTGACAGCCTCAATGTAAGCAGCTTCTCTCCTAACGTTTAAAGTCAGGGGGGACATCTTAGCATTTGGAGAGGTCCGAAATCTAAGCACACACATACACACTCACCTTCTCACAGACATACACAGGTGGTACTACTAAATAAGCCCCTCTCAGGGTGTGCCAGTCTTATTTTCCCTGGCTGCTGCACATACTCGCACAAAATAAATGCAAGGAGAGCTTCTCCTCTCAACCGCTGTCTTATTTTCATTTACTCCAGCTCCTATATACACACACTCACACAAGAAGACTACCAAATAACTTTGTCTGTGAACAAATACACTCTCAGTGGTATACAGTATGCATGAGCACACACACTGGAGGCTTTACACAGAGTGATTTATGGTTTGCTGTTAATGTCTTTCACAGTTTTTTTTTTTTTTACGATATAAGCAGCAGTGACTGATAGGTTGCTTTTTTTTATTTGGTTCAGTTGAATCCCACATTATTAATTCCCCTTTATTCTCCTTTTCTTTCCTGCGGCCAAGAGTGCTGAATGTCTCCTGTTGACTGATTGACTTGCCAGTGTTGAAAATTGCATGTATGAGATGAGGTGTTCAGGAGACTAGGGGCGGGAGGGGGACGCGTGGCAAGGTGCTCGACCAACTGTGACAAAATGGCTTCTGTCTTTTTGATAAGCCTGATGGGTTACTCTGGATGTGTGAGTTATTCAGAGACCATCTTTTGTTTAAGACCACAAGTTTAGCACAGGCAAATGTGCAATGTTAGGATACACTGCAATGCATCCTGGTCTCACAAACCAGAATTCACATGGTGCTGGATAATAATGTGTTTAAATGAAGTGCTGGCAACACAGAAACAAGGCCAATGAAAAGTCAATTTGTATCTTTTATCATGGTGGACACACAGATTCCCTGATTCATCAACATCATTCAATGGGCGGTGGTAAATGTTATGACCCCATAGGAAGAATAAAGAGCAGGAAAGTTTGTGTAGGAAGTAAGATTACTGTGTTGGATGGACCAACAACCACAGGACTTTCATCCAAGAGACCACTGTTTGTGTCTCGTGTGAAACCAAAAGTCACTTGAGTTAGTGAGTGACGTATGTGACATGATATATGTCTCAACATAACGAAGCTCCTTTTTCCCCTAAACCTAAGGAAGTAAATCTAAACACTGTGCTATACCTACTTTCTAGGTTTATTTTGAAAAGAGACTGAAGGTATTTAACAAGCAGAAACTGTACATTACCTGTCAAAGTGGAGCTTTAAAAAGACATGTAACAAGTGTAAACTGACGTGTTGTCCCTGAGCGTCCAAAACTGGTGCAGAAAGGGTACCTAGAGTCCTATTTTGACACAAAGGGCCACTGACCAACCGTCCGTATTTGAAGAGCTGGGAGTGAAAGTGAGTTAAAATATTCAATTTTCTTTTCCAACAGCAGCAAGTCACTTTGATGATCAACACTGTGGAGCATTTAGCTAAAGATTTTTCTGTATTTTCTGGCATTTTCTTTGGGGATTAAGACCAACACAGAGCTGACAGGAGAGTGAATATTACATTCATTGTATGGCCAGAAGCACGACTCCAAAAGGATGCTACTGTAAGGGACCGCTCACACCACGAACGATAGCGATGTTAGCATCCACATGGATGACTGGTAACTTCCTGTAAACCGTGTTGCCAAGCCGACTTTGTATTTTTTTTTAACTTTATGTACTTACATCCTTTACGTTGCTACGTCATGTGATGTGTTACATCACGCTGCATGACATAACTTTCATCACTTGTGTCCCATATGTAACAAACATACTTCTTTCAACCAAAACATCAGTCTTCAACCCAACCTTCAAAACTCAGTCCAACCAAGTACTTGCATTCTGCTGTTCTCTGCTACTAATCAAGAATGAAAAAGTCGTTGCTGTCCTATTTATATATTTTTTTTAACATAAATCTTGTAGCAAAAAAATTAAATTGTACACCCTAAACATCTTTTTTTTCTCTGTGCTGTCAAAAATTGTATTGAATATTGATATTTTTCATGGTATTGTATCAAAGTTAGAAAGTCCAGTATGGTGACAACACTACAACTTTGTCACTGCATCAGCCAGGTGTTACATCCACTCACAATTCCACTATGGTTCCTTTAGTGGACTAGCAGTATATCTGATGAATTATTCAGCTGTGAATCACTCATTCTGTCTCATCCCTCTGGCATGTCTCCATGTCTTTCTTTACCTCTCTCTTTTCTGCTTGATATGTCACTATCTCTTCATGTTGTGTCTGTGTTATGATATTTAAATCCCACCCTATTGTCATCCTTTATGTATCCTTTCATAGTGTGGTGAATGTGTTGTGGTGTGAGATGTCTTCACTTGCAGTGATATCATTATCAGGTAAAAAGGTTTGTAGTTGGATAATTTTGAAATTGTGTAAAAATATTTGACCTTGAAAATGAGAGTGTTCTATTTAGTGCCTTCTCAGTCTGAGAGGATTTTTTTTTTAAATAGGCTTTTTTACAGAGCAGACATGTTGACTTGTCACATTAGGAAAAGCACAGGTGTAACTAATAACATCAGCAATGGCTCTGTTCTGTCCGAGTGTTCCAGTGAGAGTGATAGTGAGCCTGCACGCAGGATCCCAGGGTGCTGAAATCAAAGCAGTTAAACTGAATCATTCATAGCCATTAATAATTTAATTATTTACCACTTTTCTTTTTCTACTGAGAAGTCAAAATGTCTAACGTGAATAAGGGCTATTAAATGGAAAATAGTTTTGGTGCATCTCAGCTGGAGTCTTTGAGAATTAAGATCTCCCTCTCTCACTTTTTTTTCTTTAAATGTGCATGTTTAAACATTTGGCTACATTTATGCAATTCTTCATTTTTAAACTCTCAAAGATTCCGAGCATCATCTCACAATCTCAATTACTTTTAGCCCTCTCTCAGGACTTAAATGAAACATTGCACACAAAACATTAAAAATGAAACATCTCCAGGAGAATCTGAGCAGTTTGTATGTCTGTGTACGTGAGAAGATTCTCTTCTCCTGGTACACATTCCTTGCAGATCCTTGGAGAGCACATACTGTACATCAGCCCACATTCGCTGTGGATAGATGTTACTGAGTCTGTTTGACTGGTTGTATATACAAGGCAAATTTTATCCTTGTTGGCTTTTTTTCTTCATTTTACAAAGTACGTTTTCTTTCCTTCTTTTGGAACCCTGATTTCTCTTTCTTGGGGTAACACACAAAAGTGCGTGCTGATGCATAAAAAGTCACTCAATCAGCTCTAGGTGTGTTTAGAGACAAATGCTAGTGCAGGGGCGGACCAAACCATTTTGTGCCTGTAAGGGGTGAGAGGGGCCTCAGAGAGCTTCCACTTTTTTAAATGCAAAGTTCATTCTTTTAACTGATTTATTCAGCCAATTTTGTTCAGTTATGGCACTAGTTACTTAGAAATGTAAAATTGCAAACAAAACCAAGCTTTTCATTTCTGGCCCCTCCCACTGGGGCCCTTAGTTATCAGTCCCAATTTTCCCCACATGACAACACCCCTGTTTTCCACCATATTAAAAACTTAAAAAATATATTTTATATATGGCATTTTTTCTGCTTTGGCCATCAAATATATTTACACTTATTAGTAACCTCCCTATGTAATAGTTTACATAGTCAGTGGCGGAGTCTGCCATTCCTACGCTGGATTTAAATGCCACAGATATACACAAGGAATTCACAGAAGACAATACATGCTTGAACTTAACAAAACTTGGGAGACATGAGCTGAGCATGCATACATCACATAAAATTTATGCACATGCACATGATGTCACTTAATGATGTTATTTGGAAAAGTGGAACGGCCAGTCCTAATCATTTTGTGTCAGAACAAGTATAGCTACAGCAATTTTTTAAAGAAGATATTACATTTTTATCATGGCTGAACTATTAAGTTAAACAACCCCACAAACGACTGGTTTTCTTGCCCATAGCCATTGATAAAACTGCCATTTGAAATAAACTCTGACTTTTACGTTGCTGAAATGGTAAAACTTGAAAATCTTAAAAATCAGTTTGGCCTCTTGGACTCTTACTTCTTAACACATGCTCAAACATCTTCTATTTTAAATAAGAAATGTGAAAAGGAAGCTGGTCTGCCTTATGTCCAGAGTGGCATCAGCTTCTAAAGAAGGCAACCCTGACAAGAAGTGTGGTCTCAGATATCTATCAGTTAATGTCTATAGCTGCCCCTAATGCATATTTTTCTGTCCAGCTGGTTTGACAGCGTGACCTCAATACATCTTTTACTGCTTCCCTGTGGAACATAATTTGGAGGTCTGCTTTGAGATGTGTGAGATTTAGGATTATAAAATGTAAGATTCCATGCAGAGCATATATTAATCCTGTTAGATTATCCAAGATGGATGACAAACATCAAGATATATGCTGGCACAACTGTCCCGCACAACACTTAGGGTAGAAGTGATATCTCTTATGTCAGAGTTTTTAAGTATTAATTTCTCAGTGTGACCCAAAGCACGCTTGCTAGGCCTGAAACTGGACAATAATGTTGGAGTTGCTGTTGATTTAGTTGCTTATCCACTGAAAGATTCATTCTTCTAAACTGGATGGAACGTCAAACAGCCTGCTTCACTCAGGACTTTTGGCTGAAGGAATGCCTGAACTTGCCAAACATGGATTGAGCATCCTGCCTGTAAAAAGACTTTGATAAAGACATTAAACACTTTGACACTTTAAATTAAGACATTATCAGCATTACCACCAGTAACCACAAGTGTCAGCCAAGCAGGGACTTCAATCTTAAAACAGATACACCCCTTTTAAATGACTTGATTTGATTGTATGGTAAAATAGACTAAAATCTAAACATTGTTACCAGCTCACACTACAATGGTGTGCCAGTTCAGTTACCCTCAAACATCATTGTTTTAGAATCCATTTTTGTCGAGACAGAAAACATGTTGGGTTGATGCATTTCCTAACACTCAAGAAACCACACCATGATGAAATAAGAAGTTGCTCACTGTCAGTTCTAAGCACCACCAGACTTTAATCTTGGCAGCTGTAGTGTTACCTCCCAGACTTCCTTTTAAAAATTCTTGGTGTTTGCTTGACATTTCTATTGATCCAGACCTTTCGTCTGACTAACCTCAAGGCAATATCCAAATCAGCATATTTCATCTCTGAAATTTCTCAATGGATTACATGGATTTTCCTTTACTAAACTTGAAAGTACAAATGTGTGTTTGATATATCAGAATTTATTAAAGAAGAGAAATGTACCACTTTGCTGAGGGCTCATAATTTTATTCAACACTCAGAACACTCTTCATATTACCCTGGTCACTTTCACACAGGGTCAGCACTGTATTTATTAATATATTACTCTCATTGTAAAGTAGGTCCTAGTGAAAATTATAATGTTAAATGTGGTATGTTATTTTGTGTTTTGATACTTTCTCTACACCAGGTTTTAACTATATTCATGTCACCAGGGCACCACAGTTGCTTTTGGCATAACAGTGGGAACCTGGGCGCTGGGGGGACTTAACTGGCAGGAGTGATGCTATGAGTGTACATAAAGATACTGAAATAACAACATTGATAAAACAGACCAATGCAGCTTGACCATGTGGAGTGACTATGCACACTGTCTGTGGTGCTGAACACAATGGCAACAGGAAACAGTGTACCACAGCGGATGTATACCTTTTGGACATTAATTTTTCCTTTCTACCTCTGCTATGACCCAATAAAACTTGGCCTAAATTTGTTTTTGTTGTTGTATAAACTGGAAGTTGCACATTTAACCTTTTCAGCCTGTCTTTGTTTATACATAAAATATGTATAAACAAATATGCATTTTCCCAGGTCCAATGCAGAGAGGGACCATAAAGATTAAACATGCAACTCTCTCGATTCGCAATTTGCTCAAAGCCAACCTAAATACAAAAAATGATTATCCAAAAGAGATATGGACCACACCCAAAAAAGAACTACAACATAACAATCCCCAAAGACATGTTGTGTGGTTGCAGCATTATATATAAAAGAAAAAAAAATAAATTACTATGTTTATGCTTATGTCACAGAACTTCAAATGTGGCCTTTCACTAAATGTGATTCATCGAAATCGGGTGAGAAATGTAAATGTTACAGTGCTTTTTATCCAGAAAAAAAACAGCTCCCCTGTTTACTTGTATTGGCCTACAGGCCAGTCTTGCTCAGTTCAATATGCAGCAACATTAATAGGGTTTCCATCCACCTATTCTTATTCGAATCTTCAAAAATAGCGAAAATAAACATTAATGGAAATGCTAGAAATTCGAAAAAAGGCAGAAAATTCGCAAAAAAGTTTTTACGCTTGGAGGGGGTGGATTTGTCTGTGTATCGATAAAAGGAAAGTACGACTTTTTCCTATGGAAACAGGTTTTGCGGATACACGATGACTGGACAGGATACCACGTCACACGTCTGGACCGGATATCACGTTACATGTATACGTTGGTGGTACGCGGTGGTCTCCTTCCAGCTATTTCCGACAGTACTCTTAACATTAAAATTCTTCCTTGTCATCTCTTCCTCAGGCTGGCTCGGTACGCGGTGAATGCTGACAAAATGGTGACCAGAGTTCTTCCAAACGCCGACAGGTCGATCAGGAATCTGTCCATGATCAGTTGTTGACTGTCAGCCGAGTGTGTTGTTTGTTTTGTGGCAGAGAGACGCTCTCTGATGATGTCATCTCATGGCGCACTCTCCTCTCAATAATCGCAAAATAATAACAAATGGAAACGGGCATAAAGTCGCATTTTCTTTTTGCGCATTTTCACTAAATTCGCTCAAAAATTTCGAGACATTCGGATGGAAACCTGACTATTGACACACTCCAAAGGCCATTGCCACTTCTACCTATAAATGTATATAATGTGAATAGCAAGACACATAATGTTGCTTTCATTAGTGGCTTAACCTTACTAATGTTAGACATAAGTGTTTCAAGTGAATCTTTAAAAAAATATAAATAAATAATTTCATTTTATTTTATTTCATTCATTTCAGTTTCAACTTGATTCCATTTATTCATATGGGGCTTAGTAAATTTTTGGGCTGTAGCACCCCTACTTCCTGCAGTGATGGCTTTTGGTCATAATGACTTATACCAGGGGCATCAAACATATGCCCACCAAAGGGTCTAATCCGGCCAACTGAATGCCTATGCACACCTGATGATGATGCACTTGTGAAAGCCAAGAGGTTTCAGGTTTCAGATGTAAGTTAAAGAGTGAGTAGCCTACTTCATGTTAAACGTTGCCTCAGAGGCTTTACCACTCTGACCAGAATACAGTTCTTCAAAGAAACAATTAAAACTCATTTTGTTCTTATTTAAAGAAACCAAACATTGAGTAAAATAATCATAAATCAGCATATTCAGTACAAAAGAGTCTGTATCAGACTTCTATCTTAAAACAATATTGGTGGAACCCTATTGCTGAGGTACTGCCAGAACTTTAGATTTGTAAATGGTCTGTAGGGCAAGTGATAACTTAACTCGCTTCAGTAATAGCTTCCACTTTAGCTTGGTGTGCTGATGACAGCATCGTTACACAGGAGAGGAAATGTACGCACAAGTGATTAGTAGACTCACTGATTGTGAAAAAAAAAACAGGTTTATTGTTGAGACTGCACTTATTTTTCTTAAGATATCTCAGGCTGTTTATCATCTGTCTTGTAAAAGCATGATTTTTTTGCGGAATGTACTTTCCCTTCTAAGCACTCGAAGAAAAGGAAACATTTGAAGGTATGGTTATTTATAGGCTATTCTGCAAAGGTTTTAGAGGTATGGCCCAGTTGAGATCAAATTATGTTGCCCAATTTGCCTACTAAATTTATTCTCCATATAGTAGTATGTTTCAGATTCAGATGTCACACTATTAACCTTAAAGTGATGTGGGTAGTATGTGTAAATAAATGAACTGTGGTAAACTCTTTCTATCTTACCAGCACCCAGATCTCCCTCTCCATCTCCCAGATCCAAGAGCCAGAATGTGTTATCCATGACGCTTGGGCTGTTGCTTAAACTATACTTCCACATTTTCATAGGCCCACTGCCAAGGACAAAAGAATACACAGTACCTGTGTGGTGCAGTGCATTTTGGTAGTTGTAGGTTTTCTACCTGTTGAGCTAAAGCAAAGGCTCCAGCCATTTTCCCTGGTAATCTAGCACCAATTTCAAAAATATTTGCATCTTTCTATTGCACAGACAGCCTAATTTTTGAAAAGATTGTCTTTTCAGCGGTGAGATACTTCTTAAAGCGTGTGAAGTGAAGAGGCTTTCACAGTATAGTCAAAAGGTATAAATGCTCCATACACAGCTTTGAGAAAAATACCTTTCTGGTGCTGATGAAAGAAGGAATCATGACTGGTTCATCCAAAGGAAATGCACAACAAACACAAGATACCCTCTGCTGCTTTGACAAAGTCAATTTAATGCATTGTAAAAACAAAATCTAAGCAGTATCTATCTAGGCAAAAATGGAAATAACAAACTGCAAACATCAGTTGCCGCAACCTCTGACCTCAGTCTGATTTGGATTCTTCACAATGCTGTTTTTCCAAAGCAGATATTTCAAAGTTTGGTGATCTTTCCAACATTTTTAGTGAAAAGTCTGTCCATGTAATTATAACTGACATAAACAATAAATAATTTTTCCTGTGTATAGGTGTCTGTGGATATGTCTCTACAGGTCAGGGACACAATGAGGCTGCAGACAGAATAATTAATAATAGCTGCCAGAGTCTGATAGCTGTGGGAGCAATGTATTCTTCTCTTGTAGAGTTTGGGGAAGATAATGAAAAAAGTTTATAATTAGATCATCACTAATCCAATAATATTCATTAAATCTGATAGTTCTGCAGGGAGCCTTATGTAAACACAAACACCAGGGGATAAAAATCCAGTAAAAACAAAGGTATCAAGTGTGTTAAAAAGTGTACTACAGTAAATTCACTTATCCTTACTGTTTCTAAGTGAAATTTGTGGTCAGAGTCGTGCTACCATATTAATGCCATGAAGGGTAATGTATTTTGTCATCCATTACGATAATGGAATCCACAACTACTAGCCTACTGTAGCTAACGTAATTTCTGAGTTCCTCTCTTTCCTCACATGATAACTCAATTTGGACATCCAGATTCATGCAGATATTAAACGTTTTTCAAACTGAATTTGCACCTTACTCAATGCACATGCTATCATCCATCTTATGATACTAGTCATACATATAACCTTAGTTCTTCATACAGCCCTGTCACACCTGGAGTATCCAAACACATGCCAGGATGCTATTTGGTCATTTAAGCTCCGCTTTCAATGCTTTTATCCCCCGTGCACTAGTAAACAAACTCAACAACCTGTGATTAGCCACTTCAGTCTGTTTATGGATTATGGACTTCCTCACTAACAGACGACAAAATGTAATGATGGGCAACCAAACATCCTCAAACCTCAACCTGAACACTGGTGCACTGCAGGACTGTGTGCTTAGTCCAGCCCTCCTCATGACTGCACCCCCATCCACTTCTCAAACACTGAGTTTGCAGATGACACCACTGTATTGGGACTTATATCCGACAATGGGGCGACACAATATAGAGAGGAGGTCCAACATCTGATTGTGTGGTGTTCGGATAATAATCTGGTCCTGAAAACCACAAAACCCAAGGAGATTATTGTGGATTTTTGGAGATCCATGAAGACCACACACATAAATGGGGAGGGGCTGGAGAGTGTCAACGACATCAAATTCCTGGGAATCCACATAACAAAGGATCTATCATGGTCCCTTACCACCTCCCACCTGGTGAAAAAAGCTCAACAGAGGTTCTTCTTCCCAAAGTTTCAGACATAGTACCAAACTGACATCAAAGAAGTATGTCCTCCAAAAAGTTGCACTTGAACACACCACAAAGACTACAGCCAACAGACATCTAGCATGTACATTCTGCACCTACGTAAGAGGAAATAACTCTCCACACCAGCAGGTGGCAGTAATCTATACGTCATTAAAAAGGGGAATCCTGAAGACCGAAAGGACGAATTCAAGATGCTATTCAGCCACTTAGCACAATAACAACACAACCTGATGCTGAAAGAACAAATTATTTTTACTGTTTCACTAGTGCACTATAACAAGAACAGTTATGAAACATCGCTCAATGGCTAAAAGATATTATCTTACCTAATTTAACAAAATTGTCTTGATCTCACACCTTTTTGAAAATGGCAAAGAAGATTGTGGGACCAGCATGCGAAACTGGGACACACTGTATGCTAATCATCTATATAAGAAGGCTAGTGACATCAGTAAGGACCAAACCCATCCAGGTCTCAGTCTGTTTGTTCCCTTGCCATCGGGGAAGAAATACAGAGCCATCAAAGCTCGAACAAACACACTAAAGAACAGCTTTTACCTAGAGCTGCAGCCTCCATCAACCCCCACCGTCCCATAGCTATTGAGGACTAAGGACTGTAAATATAACCCCCCAACCCCCACTGCCACTAATGCACTCCAACACTGTACTTTATGTCTAACTTGGTGTGCTGAACCTTATTATGATTAATTATCTTTTATTATTTTGTTTGTGTATTTGTATTTATCCCGTTCTCTATTGCTGCTGTTCACTTAAAGTTGCCAAATGTAATTTTACTATATGCCTACATGACTTCATAGGGTCCATGAAAACATTCTTCCAACTGCCTCTGACTTGTGCTCACTGTTGTAGAACAGTGTATATAGGTGGCTGAGAATGGTCAAGGATGTTGCTGTAGGCCTAAAGAAAACTGTGTCATTTTTTTCTGACATAGTTTGTGTGATGCTTTTTGCTCACCCTTCAACAGATGTGAATTGGGAGCAGATAAGTAAAACTCCCAATACTCTTGAGAACTATCTAAACTGGGATGATGATGACATTGGGGACAACCAACACCAGCACTGTTCTCCACTTTGCCCACATGTGACAATATATTGCATCAGTTATGGTGACTGCTCTCTCTACCAAAGGATTGTTAATACCTTTATTTATGGCCTCTGCCTCAAGGCATACCTTATATAACCACACACACACACACACACTCACAGGGGACCGGAGATATTAAGACGTGTCTGGCCATTGCCGGCGGCGTTAAGAGAAGGAGACTGAGAGACGGCAGAGAGTGAGACATGTCCACAAAAGTGCATGAGAGAGAAAAAGATAAGAAAACTGAGTTTGTTTATCAGTGAGTTAAAGGTCAGGTTTAAAATAAACCCCCATTCTTCTTCCTCTTTGGTCCCCACCTCTTTTCTCCTCCATCACTCCTCCCTTTCTTTCCCTTTTCATCCCCTCTTCTCTCTGTCACTGCTGTCAGCGGTACAAGTCGCGCCACCTACGCCCGCCATAACAACATCGATGCCTGCAGCAAGAAGAGAGGGAGGGCGGGAATGAGGGGGCAATGAAGTGAGAGAGATGGAGGTGATCATGAAAGGTGGATGAACAGAGGAAGAGATCGGGGGACAACAGACGCTTTGAGGTTACATCACATAGTTCTTAGAAACCAGAGTTAGCTTGGAGGTCCACTGGAGAATTAGCTGTATGCAAATACAGTGGAGATAGTATGTAACAGTTAGGTTAGAAGATGTAGAAAGTATGGAGTAAGTGGAATTTATTAATCCTTCACCAGTGCAGCAGTTTTATTTTGTGGTGTAGGTGAAGCAACCCTTTAAAGATTTGTTTTCTAAGAGTTGTAGTTCCATTCCCATCTCATCAAATACAATAGCTTTGTCAGTGATATTGGCACCACACACGGAGGCAAAAAAGCAATTTTGGCGAGAGTATGATACACTGCAAGGTGGTGTCAGTTTATAACACCACCTGGCTGCATATCATACAGTTGCAAAAGGTGCATTCATTTATAATGCCACAAGATGACATCAGTTTGAAATGGTACTAGTAAAAACATAATAAAGTGAGCTGTAAAGTCCCTAAAGGGCAGGCGGGAGGGGAGGTGGGTAAGTCCAGCAAACCTCACACTTTCACCTAGGAGGCAACTGTTCCCTTCCTGCGTCAATGTTGAGCCAAACCTTGATTTTCTTTCCTGAACCTATCTACATGCTTTTGTTGCATGAGGAAATAAAAGTATAATATGAGGTGTTTTGCGGATGTTTTAAGTTTATTTTGAAAAGGACATTATGCATCTAACGATCATTGGTCTCCCCGGCACAGGACGGAGGAGTCCGTGCCACGGCCGGACCACGCACGCGACGGATCCAGTGTACACCCGGGGTTATGGCATTCCCTTTCGTCCCTCCCCCATATAGGAATAGATGAAGTGGTGCAGTTTGCATTAACATGACATGTTTCAGTAATCTCATGGTAAGTAGTATTTCTTAAGTTTCACCACGCTGTTCTCATCTGCTCATGGTGTTTGCTGACATGGCTACAACATGGTTAGATTGACTAAAACATTGCCTAAACTTCCCATACCAAAGTATGGCTAGGTCGGAAACGTTTGTTTTTCCTTTCAGGCGTGCAGGGTTATGTGCTTGCTAGCTACCATTTCAAGATTGTTCACCTACGGAAAGCTAGGAAACCTAATGATGTTGCGTGTCTCTCCATATCTCAATGTACGTTCATGTCTTACCCAATGTACAGTTTCTCTATTAACACTATGTAAGAGTATGTACACCTCTTTGTACATCCAACCATCAAACACAGCCTCATTTGGCCATACATGAAAAATCTACTTAAGCTTCCACTTTTCTATAGAAAAACATACTTCCTACGGGCACTGCACTAGTTTACCAAATTGACAGACCATGTCATTAAGAACTGATCTGGTTATAATTGCAGTCTAGTCAGCAATAAAAAGGTCAGACCTACCTTGTTTGTTCATGAATCATGATGTTACGTTAGCTAGCTCTTTCATAGTTTCCTTGCAAGATTCCAGGAAGGCAATGCTGTCATTTACCAAGAAGTAGTGATAACATAAAAATTCCCATTAACCCACAAATTGTAATTTTTACATTTCTGTTCCACTGGCCATGATTTGTAATAATTAGAGAGCAATAGGTGCTTGTAGGTGGATACTTTGAACCTTGCAGAGAGCCAAGCAAATGACAGTAGCATCCATATCTAATCACACTCTCCAAAAAGAAAACCTATAAGAATATTTCCTCCTTTTTAAACCCAAGGACCTTAAAATTATTTTGACACTTTTATTTTACCTAAAGAGCTACTAAGGTAAACATGTTCATTGATTCAGTTGATGAGTTCACTCTAAGATATTAGAAATGACAAATCTGTGAATGAGTCAATCACGTGTTTCATTTCTGCCGTCAGAATAGTTCATTTACGACAACAAATAGTGCTCTCTCTCAGTCCAGAAGGCTTACATGTACCTTTTTACCTATTATACAGACTTAATCCATTTCTAGTGGAAATCCCCCAATGAATAAGTGGTTTCATTTCCAGTTTTCACTATCTTAATGTTTCAGTGTTTCAAATATTGCCCAGAGCAAGAATAGTTTTTTTGCAGCTCTTGGTATGCATGCGGTATAATCCCATATTCCAATATATGAGACCTAATCAGCTGATGGGAGGATATACTGTACTCTACAGTCCTGTGAATGTACTTGCATTTTAAATCCAGCGTATGCACCAGTCTGAACTGGATGTGAGACTGATTCATGAGTGTGTCGCCAGCCTTGCCTCTGCTGGCCTCCTCTCCATCATTCCCAGCTGTCACCAAGGCAAACCTACTGGCTCCAGCTATAATAAACAATGTCTTTTTTTAATACGCGTACACACGATTAATGTGTTTGATAATTAGGCGGCTGATAAATGGACACATCACAGTGTGCTCTGCGTGTTTGTTTATGCTTACTGTATGCATGCTTTAATATGCCACTTATAATAGGTACAGTGATGCGTTCATCCATCATCCCTATCATTATGAAACACTCACTGTGTGCTGTGGGTGTATGTGTGTTATCTATCAAACAAATTATGTTTTCTGCCAGGGTGTATATGCTTTGTGAATCTTTAGATTTCATTAGGTTGCTTCTCACTCGTATGATAGTTTTTTGTGTCATTTTATCATCCCACAAAGCCTGGAGAGGGTTTTAAAAGGTTTTCATTTACAATGAAATTCAATATAAAATATTAAACCCAAATATCATAACAGATATAAAGTCCATTTCAAATGTGCTTTAAAGACCTTTTAGCTATTTCAAAGCAGTGAAAGCACAGGTGTAATTAATAACCTTATCAGTGGCTACATTCAGTTTCAGCTCTGGGGCCCAGCTTTGTGTATGCTGGCTCATTGCTAATACCTACCATACACTTGGAAACTTTGAACAGACTTTGAAAAGACTAAAGTCTGACACCCTTCCACATCTAGAGACAATGTGAGTTTTTAGTTACAGATTATAAGATAATTATCAAAGACTGGGGATCTTG